>OY728140.1:84067311-85317311 GCA_963277665.1 Viscum album | reverse complement strand
AGCACATGACCTGGGTCTCCGTGGATCGGACACTACACTAGTGTGCTAAACAAAGGCACCAAACCACTCATCAAAAGGAACACCCTTCTTCAGACTAGGATCGATTTCCTTTAAAATTGACATCACCTGAATGATGAGATTCTTTTCCAATGGTGGGGTTATTTCTTCGTCATCCCAAACATTGGAGGGAGGTATGAATTCATCATAAATATCCCCAATGATAGGGACTCTCGATATGAACCGGATGTCCCAAAGACTGATGCTTACCTATTTGTGGGATACATATAATGTATTGGTTTTTTGGATTCACCTACTTTGGAGATGTGAAATAAGATCAGTGAAATGATTAGTGTATGTTTGAGAAACCCAAGAAGCATCATATCGTCCCACGGTGTATAGCTCGGTTAAAAATTATTTTCAACTCTAGAGAACCCGAAAGTATATCCCCAATCTAATCCAAACAATCCTCAAGAGAAAAGATTCCATTTGGATGACCAGCCATGCTACTTGTTCAATAAAACCTTCCAGGTCATTCATTGGTAGAAGTGGTCCATATTGTCTAGATTCCACAGCACCTCCTCTAAATTTTGAGGTGCATAGCTTCACAAGGACCAAGAGACATTATCTCTATGAAGGTACCGACCTTTTGAAGAAATCTTGGCATTCGAGATAAATGTGTTAATTATCAAGGAAAATAATGATCGATTGGATTTGGCATTGGGATCGCTATATCAGAAAATATACCAAATCCATTAGAAGGAATCATGTCTAATGTCAGGCACTCTCTTTGGATTTCCGTAAACAGATTCATGGGAGATTGTTGTGATGGAATGACAAATTTTTTTCGTTACCCATATATGCCATGTTCTTAGATCATTCATTGGAAGTAGAAAGAGGGGAAGAAGTAGTAGCATCAGAAGGTGCAGTGACATTAGAGGCATCATGTGGAAGAGCCATTACAGCCTACCCAGGATGATCAAAAATCCCACAAAAAAGTTAGTAAACTAAAAATTATTGGATAAAAGACATTAAAATGGATAAAGTATAGAAAATTATTTTTTCCTGGGGATCCCCATATTATTCCTAGAAAATGTATCCAGTTTCCATTTCCCATGCGATGCATGATATGTGAATTCAATCCCTGCATGCGACACCATACATTAAGATAATCCATGCATATGGATACGGTACATAGAATCATTATATCGTGTAAAACCATGGTATGTGAAACACCTGCAAGACACTGGCTAGTGGAGTATTGTCCAGTGATCAAAATGATTCATGGAAGGTGGATATAAAGAAATAAGGTCCCACCAATTTCACATTCATAGTTTTTTTTGTTAAATTTTATGTTCTGATTATTAAGGCATAATGTTCAGTCCACCGTTTCAAGCTAGGTGGGTGGACACACAAGCCACGTAGAATTCTCCTATGCAGAGGTCTGGATTTTAGTTTTAAAATTCATAATACCATTCGTGAAACCAATAATTTGGTTCTTGGGTAGAAGAAATGGTGAAGAGTTCAGTTCCCGATATATAAAAAGTGGTTCATGAGCACATGTTTCACAATAGAGGTGGTATGCGAAGGTAGATAAAGTCAATGGAGATTCAAGAGCACTTTTCTCTGTTAGAAATGGTAAATGGAAAATGAAATGGGCCCCTATATATAGTTTTGGTCCCCTCCTGCTGGGGCCTATATATTCTACCATGAACCATTTCATTTTCGGACTGCTTCTACATCGTAATAGTTTTCTCTTTGTTCTGACCGGACCCCATTCCAATGGCGGTAATTTGTAGTGGCCTAAAAAAAATTCCAAGGGAAGAAAATACTCCCACATTAACTTTTTAGATGGAAGAGATCATTACGAAATGTCTAACAAAGAAAATATACTCAAAATTGAGTTACGGACTTCTTAAGAAACATAAAGGAATTAAAATTTTCAAATAATTTTCAGTGACATGCGTACAATCACCAGGAATGGTTCACGGACCGCGTGAAATGCAAACCACTAGTACGCGGAATGATCTATGAGGCAATGTCCTGCATAGAAACGGCCAGAGAACCTAGTGGACCATGAATCTCATCGTTGAAGGAATCATGCATGTGAAGGCCATCTGCATAACATCCAGGTAACTCAGTAATTCGCGGACAAATCAAATCGGAAGGGTTCCATGAACCATGACTCGTAAACCACAGGCTCCTCAAACCCCATTTTAATGAGTCTTCTGCAGGTCAAGATAACATCATGGTCTCCCAAAAATGGTGTAGCATGACCATATATATGATTGAATAAATGATAAATAAAAGTTGCATAGAATAAATTGAGAGAAGATGGATGAAGAAAGCACCAAGGGGACCCCAGAAGTGGGGAGATAATAATTCGGAGAGGATTCCGACTTCAGACTCGAATCATCAGTGAAGCCCGAATTGAAAACCACATTCTCTGAAGGTACAACCATCTATTAACCATAAAATGAAGTAACTTAATAATAATAAGAGAACTGAAAACCTAATTAGTGAACTCAAAAACCACATATTTCCCGTGGAAAAACACCCTGTGAATGATAGTCCCATGAAACCTCCTCCGATATGGGGTTCCACGTTGTGTATCACTATGTGGATTTAACTTGATCCCACATACTACATCAGTGCACATATGGAACACAAATTTGTGTGATAGACCGTATTCAGGACTACGAACCACTATGGTGCATGGTGGTCCATACCCCATCCCACGTACTGCTTCGGTATGCGGACGACGCCTCTACCCTCATACCACTATGGCTTGAAGAGCTCCTCCCAAACCGCATAAGAAAATAGTACATGAAATGGGGGGTTTTTAGGAATTTTTTCTCCATCTCCAAAATCGCCACTCCGTTGCAGTCTAGTCCCCTATAATCCCTCCTCGAACCAATCCCCCAACATCTGGCTAAAGCCTTCTCCAATGCCACCATACCTATATTATCAGATCATCGGGCACATCAATGTGCCCCTTTGAGTCATCATACCAATGGTAAGCGGAGACACGAAGGATCTACCCATAATAGTTCGGATTCCAAGGATGTCTATGAGTCTACATTCCCATGGTAACCTAAATTCCAACCTTCGGACTCTAACATGAACTTCTCCGTTCTAGGGATTAAGGGTGATAACATGCTTTTCTATTCATTGAGTAATGGTGATCAGCCTAAATAGTTATTTTTACTTCTCCTTGTGATGAGGTTGAAACTCCTCCCCTTTCCCAAAATATGTTCTAGGGTGCTCCCACGGAGGTAAGTCCCCAATCACCAGAAGGCCGAGCCAGATGACCTTTATTGTCATCCCACATTAAAAGGTTTGTCACTATGCACCCTCACCCATGGTCTCCCCAGCCTCTTCTTCCATAAGACCTCCCTCTCTTCTCAGTATGATAGGATGTGTGTGGTTGGTAGGATCTCTCACATCCTCTTATTTCTCACACCCATCATGACTGACATGGGATTAGAAAATTTTGATGATTAAAAAATACACACATTTATGATCTTTGAGAACTCTTATTCCTGTTCAAACCAGGATATGTCGAACACCTTCGTGAAGGCCCGAGATCAACAATGGTTCATTTCCAAGAGGGTCTACCCAACATTGTCCCCCCCAAAGAGGCATCTTCCATGAGAAATCCCAAGCTCATCGAAACTACATGGGTTTTATTCCTCTTCGGAGGATACATAAGAATCCCATCTTATGGGTCTGATCACAAAATAAATTCACCTTCCGTCCCACCTGGAAGACAATAAACTCTAGAGTGCCTAATTATTTTTCTTAATTCATCATTACCTCCATAGCATCAAATCCATGTATGACTATGATGATCTTGCAAGCTAATGGTGCTACATGGACACACTAATCCTGAATAAACCAAGGATTCATGAACATTTGAACACTAAAAAATCTATAAGAGAGTCCCAGAATAGTCAATAATCCCCCAACCCCCATGTGTGCGGTGAGCCCGACATCCCATCCTCTCAACCAATGTAGTCCTTAAGTGTTGTTGGCCAAATAATCATCCAACCAATGACTGACTTTGGAATGCAGGGTGTTGAATCATGGATACCAGGACCGTTGGGTGTTACTGGGTCCATGAAAAATCATGTTGGAGACCATCCGAGGAAATTATATACTAAGAGGACAGATTGATCGAGTATTGGACCCCATTAAATCTCTCACTAGGAAAATTTGACTATAGAGCCTCCCTTACAATACAAAAGGGATAAAACTACCCAGTCCCCACATGCTAAATCCAATTCATATTTAAATTATGATGATGCAGATTGGGATGAAACAAAGATGGATATGTGAAACTATATAAAATAATATATTGATAATGATTCTCATCAAACCATTTGTTCATTACCCTAAACGCGTTCACCTCGGGTCGAAAAAATATTTATTATTTGAAAAACTATTTTCTAGAAAAGAATATTTTTTAAATATCCTCTGTTTTATTTTAAAATAAAATAATCTCATATTTAGAAAATGAATAAGAATAATGATATTCAAAATTCAGAATCCATTGTGTATCATTTTGTAGTAATGTTCGTATTATATTTTTTGAAAAAAATAATCACTATGGTAAATAATTATACACTATAATTCTTTTATTAGGTAGTAATTTCATTCCCACATGTCTCACCATCATTTCATTTCTTAACTCACTTAACATACTTTTTATTCCATCATTAGCATTCACAAAACATTAGTTTTCCTAGAAATGACTCATTTTACAATTATAAAATGATCTCACATCTGACCACATTAATTAAAACGTCTCCTTAAATATCATTGAGTACATATTCACATTTTATGTCACATATCTCCCTCTTTACTATTTTGATACCTCTAGTTACTAGAATGTTTTCCAAGTAAAGAAAGTCCCAATAGACTTTTGGGAGAAGATTAAAGATCTCAACATGAGTTTATACACCCTATAAATTTACATATCTTCCATTTTCATCCACCATTCAAAACATTTATAACCATTCTAAAATTTTTATATCATTATCATTATTATATAGAATGGTTGATGTTTTAATAGGGAAACCATTATCTAACTCTCTTGCATACATTTGAAAATGAAAACATTGCTCGTGTTATGTGTAGAAAACCACCTCCAAGAATTATGTGTTACATTTTTCATCTCAACCCTTCCATGATAGTTCAAAGAACATATTTAATTAATAAAAATGATATTTATTATCCAATTTATATAATTTACTAATAAATTATTAATTTTACCATTATTTTTCTTGTTATTAATATACCACCCATTTTCATTATTAAAACATACTCATCACTGATTTCATTTTCTTTGACCATAAATAAAACAATTAAGGATTGAAATTATAACATTATAGTTCCTTATGGAAATTTCATTCCAAAAAAATTAATTTTAATTTATAAGATGAATATGGTTCCTTAAAGGGTGATAAAAATTAAATGTAATATATAAAAACATATTTTTATCAAAAAATTATCTGAAATGTGATCAACATGGATTCCATTCTATAATATTTTATCCATTACTTCTGTAAAATGAATTTTTAATTCATAATCCATTAAAGTATTATTCCAATACATTGAATAAGTTAAGAATGATCAACAGGGTACCAAAGAATGTGGATTGAGATCACCATTACGAAACATGTATGAATTAATAAATGTTTTTAACATCCAATAATATTATAAAAATAACTAATACAATTATAAAAAAGTATTGTAATTGAATGTTTATAAATTTAATATATTAAAATTTGCTTCTAAAATAAGTTATTAAATTTTAGAAATATATTAAAATCGATGATAGAGTTGTCATGTGAATTTTTTGAATAAAAGTAATGGTTTGGACTATATTCCCATCATTAAGATATATTTTGATAACATAAAAATATTAATATATCACATATTTCACAAAATTAACAAATTTTACTTTATTATTGTTCCTATTATAAATATTTCATTCATGGTATTTACAATGAATTTCATTAATCTCATGTTAAAATTCATTACATTAAATTGATTCAAAAAATTTATGTTTTTTAACTTCATAATTTCCTTTCATCGAGACATACATATTTTTCAACTATTTTATTTTGTGTTTTGTATATAAAAAAAATAAGTATTTCATTGCTCTTAATGTTAATGTAATTAATGTTTTTTGAAAATACATTTGATTCCTTATCATTTAAATTTATTTTATTCCAATGATACTCGAGTAATAATAATTTTTTCAACTTAAATTCCCTTCCAATAACTCATAGTTTTTATTCCATAAATATATAATTTTAAGGTTCATGTATTATTGTATTATCTTACCAAATATTGGATCTTTTATTCATATCTATTGAATTTTAAATTTTCATCAAAGTTTTCTTCTTTAAAGTATTTAATTCATGAATAAAATTTTCTAGGTTCTTAATATTAATATTAATTTATTTTATCAACAATTAAAAATTTATTGACATAAAAATTATTACATTTCAATGTTTCATTATTTATATTTACTTTTATTAAATTATTACTACGGTTATCATTTAACTTCATGAAAATAAATTCTGAAGGGACTGAAAAATTAATGATACTTTGATAATGTGAAAAATTATTAAGAAATATTATTTACATGATTCAACCTTAATTTCCCTAAAAAAATGATCTTCATTGGAGTTATGTTTAATGTATTACGTTCAAAATTCTCTCATTAATTAATAGATCATAACATGTATTGTATATAACGGTTATGTCCTCTATCACTCTTCTTTGCTCTCTTGACATAATTTTTTATCTTTTATTTACATATTTATCAATCATATAGATGTATTGTATATAAATTCCATTATTAACTATTGCTTATATCCATTACATTTTTCAGGATTAATAACATAAAAATTGATACTTATTTACATGTGATGTTATTCAATTTGTTTGATAGGGGTTTAATGACAATCTGTACATTGTTTATTCAATGCGAACAATTATTTATTAATAAGGAAATTTTATTTTGTATTTTTAATTAATTTTTTCATATACATAAATCGTTTTAATTGGATAGTGTTGTTTAGGAAATAAAATTATATAACCTATAGATTCGTAACTAGTTACCACTAGACAAAATAGGTTGGGTAATTGGAGTAAACCATAACCATTTATGTAAAATATCCTAGAATGATTCCTTATTGCAATATATATGGTGAAATGAATTACAAATTAAATAAAGTTGAATTTTTTGGTTATTAACCATGTTATTATTTAAATTGTTTTGTTATCTAGGGATATATTAAAAGATAGTTTTAATAGTTATATGACCTTATTTTATAATTATTTTTTTATTATATAGTATTTATTCCTTTATTATTCTATGCTATTTTTTATTATATACTACCCTTAAAAAGAATTTGAACTCACCCTTATTTGGATTTCCATTCTCATGGTCATACAGAACAGTATTATATATGATATTTCAAGATGGGAATGTTTTTTTAATTATTTGGTCGGATAGGTTTAGTGAGAATTAGATAGTAAGGAATCCTTAGTTTTGTTATAAGAATTGTTTTTTGATGGGAATGATATGTTTTTTGTGAGACAATATTTCTAAATATGTTTGTTAGAAATTAATATAAGAGTATTGGTATAGGGTGTCATATTTGGTATAAGAGTCATTCTTAGATGACATGAATGTTTTGGAATAGTATGTGATCAAGTTAAAGGTATTCCTTAATGATGGAATGTTATTTTATGTCAATGAAATTTAGATTTTATTAATATAATATTAATATATAGTGATAGTATAGATGATTGTCCAAAAATATTGACTGGTGTAAGATTTTATTTTTATTACAAATTTGAGTTAAGATGAATTCTCAGAGCATATAATTCAATGAATTATTTTGTGGATTTAGTAATATGTATATAAGTTTTATTATTAATAGAATTTAGGATTAGAATATATAGTAGTGGAAACCGTAGAGATAAATCTAAATATTGGAAAACATCCAATATTTTTTTTGTAAATTATAGAGTTTGGGATTTCCATGTAATGAAATACCTATCATGATTAAAAATTGGTGGATGAATTCTGTGTCTCATATGAACCATGAGTAACATCCCTAAAAATTTATATATTAATATTAAATAAATCATCACACGGTGCAAGATATGTGGGAATAACTACACACCTAGTTTGAAAGTCTTGGGGGATATGTTTTGGATGATTGCAAATCTCTTTTCAAATAATTTTGATGGATTGAATATATTTTATATCATGGTTCATGCATCTCTTAAGATAATACTAATATTTTTAAATTATTCATAGAAATGAAATTATTGAGGATCAAAATTATTTATTGGTAAAAAATAACACCAAAGAAATTATAAGGATTTAATTTGATGATATCATGTTTTAACGGTTAAGCTAAATGTAAAGAAACTATTTTACAATTAAAATATAAATGTTGTGAAACTAACATAGAGTTATAATGTCTAGATTTAAGTAATCATATTTCAAAATCAATACACATAGTTGGAAAAATTTCATTAATTAGTAAATCTCTTCATTTGTAGGATACTTTATCTGGGTTTGATTAAGAGGTCGCCTCACTAGGGGTTTCCCATGATTATGCCCAATATGAACCCCAAAAATTTCATATTGAGAGAACGTTTTTCTAGGAAAACATCATTATTATAGAAATATATTTGATAAAAATTATAGATAAATTAGTGTTGCGACTTCCCCAAAAATATATCTTTTTTATTGGTCATACGCCGAGAACTTGAGGAATTTTATAAGTAGTGGTTAAGAGTATATAAACATGTAATTTTAAGTTTAATAAATTATATATATATATCAGGAATAATTATATATATTAATTATATATTATTATATAAAAATAAAGATAACATTAAGTACAAATGTATTTAATTAATATAGCAAAAATATATAAGAAATCATTTTATGGTTAAAAAAGTATTTTACTTAACATTGTCCCTTTTTTATTTATTGAATTTTAATTTAATGAAATTGAAAAAAATTGGTTAAACAAAATATTGTTTTTTATAATTAGTATATTAAAACAGATTTAATGATTAATTAATAGTAATTATGA
The DNA here is from genome assembly GCA_963277665.1 of Viscum album. Classification (NCBI taxonomy): domain Eukaryota; kingdom Viridiplantae; phylum Streptophyta; class Magnoliopsida; order Santalales; family Viscaceae; genus Viscum; species Viscum album. The sequence goes on along the minus strand of OY728140.1, from coordinate 85,308,180 downwards.
ATATGACTAGTCATTATTTAAAGTAGTTTTTCTACAAAAACAATTCTTCAATGTGTTATATATTCTAATTTTAGTGTTAGTTTTCTCATATTTTGATGGTGAAATAGATAAATGAAGACCAGATTATTAATCATCAATATTTTATCTTGTAATAAGGGTAATATAATTTTTACATTAAATATATTTATCGTGGAAAATAACTAAACAAGGTAACACAATGAATATATTATAATCAATGATAGATCACATTTTAGTAAATTACCATTAAAAAACTCCCTATAGAAGAATTTTTTTGGTTATTAAATTCAATATGATATATCATTCCAATATTTCATTACATAACTAACCAGACTCCCATGTTATTCCATCATTTCCATTCATTAATCCTTAGTTTCCATGTAAATGTCTATGTTCTTCATCTATAAATGGATCTCACTTCCTCCCACCCCAAGTTACACTTATCTATCAAAATACACATAAACATATTCCCTTTTTTCCTCTCATTGATCTCTAAGTAAATTTTTTATAATATATTTATTGAAAACAATCCCATATCATCCATTTTAAAAGGAGGATTCAAGAGAAGATTAAAGAGAATAATGTGAGTATTATCCACTCATTAAACCTTCAATATTTTTCATTATCATCCACATCCTGATAATTTATTAATAATATAATAATATAATATAATAATTATAATTTTCATATTGAAATATTTTTATAATTATGGAACAACCACTATCTATCTCTATCTCATCAATTTTAAAATTAAAATGTTTCCATTGTTTTATGTAGAAAAACACCTCAATGAATGACATATCTCATTCTTCATCAGTTCCCAACATGGATTGTTCTAAAAATGTATTCAATTAAAGAAAATGATGTTTATTACATGTTTAATACTCAATCATGTTAAATTAGTAACTATATTAATATCATTACTATTATCAATACCCCACCTTTTTCATTATATATTATTGAACCATGCTTGTAATCGATTTCATGATTATGAATCAAAACTAAAACTCTAATGAATGAAATTGGAGCATTATAAATAATTCTGAAAATTATATACTTATAAATTTAATGGAGATATATTTTTTGAATATGGTTCAGGATGTGTGATAAAAAATTTAATGATATATATAAAATAACTCATTCTTATTTCTAAATTACTGAAAACATTTTCATCATGGATTCTATTCCTGCAACATCTACTTGTTCCTTCCATCAAATGAGTTTTGGAAAAAATAAAATGTTATATAAATATGATTCCCCTATAATTAATACTATAATAATTATAATATTTATATCATGGAATGATGATTAGCATTCCTATTATGATTCATTTATGATATAATAAAAAATACTAGTATCTGATGAGAATAATATTTAACAAACAAATATAAAATAAATTATTACAATATAATATTATAAAAGTTAACTGATTTTAAATTTGTTGTTAAAGAAGTATATATTTTGGTAATATTTATTTGATGGGGTTTTAATCTGATTTTATGAATATTGGTAATACATTTAAGGGGGAGTCTCAATTTACCTTCATTAAGGTGTGTTTTCATATTATAGACATATACCTATATAAAATGGTGAAATAAATTATACATTTTGATTATGATGTCATTATTAAATTTATATTATTTTTATTTTATTTATTTTACTCCAATCCCTTCATCGTATTTTTTTAATTGTTTTAAAATATCTATTGTTGTTGTTGTCTCAATATATTGTCTTTGAGACGTGCGTCATTTTCAACATTGTTTCTTTTTTTCTTGTGTATACAATTCGATATAGATGTATTTGATCATAATTTTATAAAAATATGTTTTGTTTTCAAGTGAATTTAATCATTTATCTATAAATTTTTTATTCTTCAAAAGATAAAATTTCATAAGGGTTTTTCAAACAAGTTATTTTTTTCAATGTGTCATAGATTATCTCCTATGACTATATTCTTTTCTGATTATTATGTTATTTTATTCCATTAAATAATATGAAATCTTTTATCTCTCTCAAAGGATAATTAATTTTTTCATAAAAATCATGTTCTTTTGTTTATTTCATTATGAAATAAATAATAATATCATTATGAATAATTCATATCCTCTCAAATAAGATCATTCTTTTACTTATGCATATTCTTTCTTACAAAAAATGTTTTATTATCATATTATGGTTACCAAATATGTAACACCCCAAGATTTTATGAGATAGATAATTTTTAATTTCTTTGATCACTTGGGTTTTATGCTACATCATGATTATCTTTCACTATACAAACCACTATATTAGCTTGTAGTATAGACAACACTATTCTTGGCTTGTGTTGCACACAATCTCACGTTCATTTGATAAAATTCATTTCACGCAACACCGAGTATAGATTTTGTTCAATGTATAAAAGAAATATGTTTGGATTATTTTATACGGAACACCAAAGGAATAATGAACTACACACAACACTGAATTGGCTTGTGTTACACATGAGAGAGGCCTTCTTCGCTAGCTTGCGTTGTATGTGATACCCAGTTTCACTAAAAAATGTTATATTATTAAAATATTATTATTTATTGGGATATAAACTAGCCAATATTAATATTATTTACCATATTTTTAATTTTATATCACATTATCATTCATCTTACACATTTTCTTGAACATGATATTAGGAAAAAATCAATTTTTTGGATAAAACAAGTATTTTTAAAAAAATGGAGTTTTATCTTCTTTTGATGGCGCACCCGTTTTGAATCTATATTTTTCACTTTTATTTGTTCAATTTGAAAAAATAAATTTCTTAAATATAATATGAACATCAAACATTACTTTGGATGAATTGTTGGTATTTTTTTAATAAAACTCATATTTTATGAACAGTGAAAAGTACTATATATTAATTCAAAACTCCCTTTTAATCAAATTTATTTATATAGTTAGATTTTCATTTTCATTTCTTTTATAGTATAGTTGGTTTATATTTTAATAATTTAATTCAATTTTGGTACTTGAATGTAATTTCAATATCAAATTGGACAGAAACAGATGTCAATCATTTGATAGTTATTAATTATTAAAAACCGCTTTTCGGTTTTCACAATGAGAATTAATTTTAAATTAATTACTGCAACTTATGGGTATTGAATTTGGAAAAACGGATTCCATATATAGAATTATTAGTTACAAACTTTTAAATAGGTACCTTTTATTTTTAGACATTATGAATATTTAATTATTTTATTTACCCAGTTAAAGGGTAAATCTGATAAATAAGGGTAACAAATAATATTTTAATAATATTAAAAATCCCCAACACATGTACTAATCTTATTATATGATATATTTTTGACCATGTTCATAATTTGATTTAATTTTGGAACCCCACTTATTCACATGGATGTGAAAATGACATTTTATAAGCATTAATTTAAAGTAATGATACTTATAACCTAAACATATATCATTTACTAAATCAATTTTAATATATGGTTATATAACGGATCTATTTGAATATAAATATTAATTAGAGTCATAAATATTTAATACATCATGGTATTTTATTTATATTTTTTTAGATATTAGATAAATATATTTATTTATGACACAATTATGATGTAGTGATTACCTCATTATTGAAAGATTCAAATAAATGAATTTAAAAATATTAAAATAAATTTAATTTGAATATAGTTTTAACACCCAAGATTTTGTAGTACATTATCTCATTAAAGTAATTCAATAGCTTGCGCTACACGCAACACTGAATTTGAACGAACCCCAACTTACCAAACTAGTCGTTCAAAAAGATTTTTTGAATAGTATTAAATACATTTTGAATCTTATATAATTTTAACATCCATATTATGTGTTTCTTAAAAATAATATAAAACAAATTCAATATTTCATATAAAAGAAGTATTTTTCAAAAAATGCAATTTTACTGCCTACTAATGGGGAACTTTTTTTAAAGGCAATATTTGACACGTTTATATTAAATTTGACAAAATAAACTTCTTATTTAGAATTGGGACATAAAAATTTATTTTGCATAAATTTTTGGTCTTTTTATGATAACTTTCACATTTTGAAGAATAGTAAAACATGCTAAATTTTAATTGAATATAACTTTTCTAAAAAAAATAAATTATAGTATTAAATTATAAATTTGAATGGTTTTTTTATGTATAAATAAATAATTTTTTTATCATTTAATACAATGTAAGTCATTATATGTAATTTTACATTTAAATTTGACATAAACACATTTCAATCTTTTGATAGTTTTTACTTTTTTAAAACCCGCTTTTTGGTTTTGACAATTGGAATTATTTTTAAATTAATAAAATCAAATTCTATGTTTTCAATTTTTTAAAATAGAATTCATTTTTGAATTTGAAATATCAAAATTATCTTACGGTTAATTTTTGGTATTTATCTGAAAAATTTCATTTTTTGGATGAATAGTGAAAAATAATGAATTTTTGTCTAAAATTTGTTTTTTGATTAAATAATTATTGATTTTATTTAAATTTATTTAAAGGAAAAATAGAAAAATAAAACCTATATTATTTCAATTTAATTAATAGGAATCATTTTATAATAAAAATAGATATATAAAATTTTGTTGAATTTTTTAACGTATTTTACCCACCTTCAAAGAACGTTAGTAAATCTTCATAAAACATAATTTTACCACTTCTATGAGTTGAATTTAAAAACACTGAGGGATGCAGTTGACATCAGTATGTTAAATGTGATTTCATAAGATGGAAATAATTTTTGGTGAATAGTAATTTTTGACTTATTTACCACAGTTAAAAATAAATAGGGTAATTAAAGATAAAAATGATATTATAATTACCCTAACACATGTCCTAATTCTATTGTACAAGTATAATTCGACCAAAAACTACCTAAGGAATAAAATATGATCCTTTAGGTCCATTTTTATTAGATGAGGACATTTATTATTATTTTATTTTAAAAATAGTTAAAAGTTTTAAATTCAAAGTTTATTGACTAAAACATTTTTAATATAGGTATATTAATAAGATAAATTCGACTATAAATATTAATTAGGAAGATAAAACTATTTCCTACATAATGGTATTTTATTTATAATTTTTAGAGGTTATATAATAAATTTATTTATGACATAATGATGATGCAGTAATTACCTTCATAATATAATATTAAAGTAGTTTATATTATAAATATTAAAATAAATATAATTTAAAAGTTTTGATGACATCCACAAATTTTATAGGTTAATATGACATGTTAGGGTTGATAATATAATTTTTTTCTAAGTGATAAGCTTTTTATGAATTTCACAAAAACAAAATTCCAAATAGTGTCAAATTGACATAAATTAGTTTTTAAAACAAATACAACATTATTGGTTGATATAATATTATTAAAAATATAAGGATATACCAAATGGATTAAATAATATTATATATTTCATTAATGAACCACTTGTGGATTTCTAGGAATTTGATATTATGATTATCAACCATATAGTTTAAGAATTCAAGAAGACACGGTAAAAGTTAAACGATTAAACTAAGAGTTAAATCTAAATGATAAGGTTAGAATGGTAACCTAAACATCTCTAAAATAAATAGGTTGAAAGGATTTTAACCAATAACCACCTAATGATGGAAATAAATTCATTTAGTGCCATTATAAACCTCATATTATTTTATAATAAATTAATATTTTAATCTTTTCTAAAGTGACCCTCACCCCTCTTATAAAAAGGATCTTTCCCTTGTCTCAAAATCTCACCACCAAATCCATTTGGCTCATCTAAACCCTACCCAGATATACTAAAAACAACCCTCAAATCAACCTATATTCCTTACTTTTATTAGAAATCCAACCTAAGGAGCACTATGATCTACTCAAAAAGAAACACACGAAGAAGATGTAATAATTTCACCACCCTCTTTCAAGTTCTTTTCTTCTTCAAATTCATCTTTATTTGTTGTTTCTATACAAAAATAATAACTCTGGTACCTCCTACATACTTTCATATTATTTTAAATATGGTACAATCATATTCATTATTCTATCTATCCTATAAATTACAAAGTCATCATAGGTGCGTACATATGGCTTACTGTCTCCATGTCGTGGTGTATTTTGTTATTCAAACACTTCTTTATTTGGATGGGTTTAATAATGAGTATAACTAATTTAAATAATCAATATAACATGTTAATTATTATTTATATATGATATACCATCCAATTACATATGATTTCACCATCAAAATAATGATATTGTCTCTTGTGCATACGTACAGATTACCATCTCCTCAAACGCGACGAGATTCATTCCCCATAACAATAATTCAAGAATAATTTTCATTTTATGATTAAAAGTAATGTTTAAGAACATAATATCATTTTGGATACGTATCAAATACATCATATCCGTAGAAAACATGTCTTATGTAACCAAGCATATAAAAGAAAACAGATCTGTTAAAACCCAAAACGATGATACTAAAATAATATTACTAAAAAAGAAATATTAGAGGATCATATATGATATCATATTTATGTATATATTTATTTTATAATTTAATATAATTTTTTTAACTATTATACCAGATGTTAACATACCATCGCCTAAGGAAATGTACATGGTAATGGTTAATTTCACAATCTCTTTATTATCCAAGGTTTTTTTATGTAAGTATCTACTAGGACATATTTATTATCCATGTCCATGTTTCATAAAAGATTTTTCAAAGGGATTATTTTTAAGGGAATATTTTACTAAAACATCATTTTAAATGTTTTTAAGATTTATTTTTCTAAACCTGTCTCATTAATTTCCAGGTTTTAAAATGTTTTTAAATATTTAATTATATAGACATGAATATTTTAAAATGTTAATTCCATTCAAAAGTATCAAGGTGTTATGGGATAATTTTATTAAAAACATTCTTTTAAATTAATTCCTTTATAAATTATGTGACTTTTAAATGATTTCATGAAAAAGAGATATTTCTCACAAAACTTATTACTGATCATTTTCAACTATGTCAACCTACTTTACAGGATATTATTCTTGATCGAGGTTGATTTATTATAATATGAATCATCCATATTGTATTAGAGGTTTTTTGATATGTTTGACTATGGAAGTGTTATTTTTCTACCATTCATGGTTTATGGATATAGTATTGACATTTCGTATGCAAGTTTTAATACGAATGTTTATGTTATGTTTAAACCTTTTCATACGAGGAACGCATTGGACTAATTAAGTGATGGGTGGAGCCCAATATAGCATCTCAATGCATCAGAAGGTCTCATGATAAAAACTAGTGTCTTGGCACAAGGACTTGACAAAATCATAGTTTTAGTCTTGGAACAAGACCTTGAATATGTGGTTATGATGTCTGCCATTATGCATTCCATCATTATGAAATTGGCTATTAATATTTCATGTGATTATTCGACTAGTAGAATATCTATCTGAATATGTAAATGACATTATTTGATTTATATTTTCCATATTATGATTAAGTATAAGTTTAAATGTATTATTTTTAGTCTTATAAATTTCCTTAAATTTTTATACTTATTTTTGAATGTTTCCGCTATATTGTTATCCTTACTGAGCATCTGAGCTCACCCCTTTCTATGTTTTATTTTTCCCAGGATGTGAATCAGTATATTATGACTGACCTGCAGGGATAGCCAAAGCGAAATTAATGTTGTCAAAGGAGAAAATGTTGTTTTTTTTAATTTATAATGTAATATAAAACTTATATATATATCTAGTACTTCCCAGGCTACTAAACTGATCGGTCTCTCAGGATTCGATCCCTTGTGATCATTCCAATGTTATGTAATAATGCACTGACTCTGGGTAACTGGGGTCGGGGCATTACAGTTGGTACTAGAAGAAGATTAGTACATACCTAGAAACTATATTTAGAAACACTATAATTATAGAACATTACCCTAAGATAAACAATGAATATTAGTATAGAAGAACTTCCTAGAACTTTTTTAACGTATAGATTTTGTGTATTTTCCAAAAAATACATCCTTGTCTGGATATGGGCTTGTAGAGGTGGCTCTTGCACAGATGTACCTAGGATTTAAAACTCTGACAAGGAGTTTTGGGCTTGACCTGGGGTATCCTGGTACACGAAAATGGGCTTTGCTGCACTCTTGGTTAAGACACTCTTGGGGGATATGCTTCGGATAATTATCATTTTCTTTAAAAACCATTATCTAGGAATTTGGAGTAAATAATTCCTCAATGATTTTTTTATGATTATAGATTATATGCATAAACTTTTCAATTTGTGTGAGGTATTTTACAAGTATGGAATTATGCATTGCGAGTCATAAACAAGCATAGTGTATATCATTGTTTTGAAATGGTGCCCAGTATAAGGAATGAGAACTCCCACAATATGTATGATCCAAAGATTAAGAAGGTTCATATCTTTCATGGTATTAAGCCAAAATATAGAATAGAAATAGTCACCCACATATTCTCATCATATGAAGAAATAGTATCATGTGTTAATAAAATAATTAATTAATTATATGAGTCATATGGCTTTGAAGGGAAGCAAGAGAAGAAAAGGATGGTAGAGAGAAAGATGGATAAAAGGAAGAGGAGAAAGAATGATATTTTGCATATGTGATAATTGTAGAAAGAATCTCCATGGTAAATTCTTAAAGGGAATGAGAGTTTTTTATATGTGTGGAGAAAAAGGACACCAAGTACATGATTTCAAGGGAAAGAAAATGGTTTCAAAGGTGAAATGCTTCATCTGAAAGTAGTTGGGACACTACGCGAATCAATGTCCAAATCGTCAGAGTATTCCTTAAATGACGCTATTGGTTAATAATTAAGTTATCATACCACCACAGATGAAGAGGAATGACTAGTGGTCTTATGTAGTTATTAAAGAATTATTTAATTTGAGCGTTGTATCAACGATGTACTGATTATATGAATTATGGAAATAAAAAAGGATTGTAATGATGTATTATTTCATCGAGGATTTGAGATTATATGGTTCTAAGAAACGTGACTCAATAGCGAGTTAATACTTTTGGAAAATACTTGGTTGAAGGAAAGATAAACCTTAATACGGTTTTTATACTGAGGTAGTGATTTGGATTAAGAGATGATTGATTTGGATAAATTATATTGGATATTCTTGACTACCTTGAAACTGATTAATGATTTTTATTTTCCATCATTGTTGGAGTTTACAAAATTTTTGGGTATAAGGAGTATATCCAATATTCTATAAGGAATAAGGGAGAGTGAATGTAATAAATAAGGTTTTATAGTGATTCATGGTGTTACCATGTTTTGAGAGAATATATGGTGAAGGTATTAAAATTTTATTACGTGGAAAAAAGGATATTCATTGTGTTTAATTTCATTATAAATTTAGGACTATGAGTTTGGACAGATGAATTTTGGATAAGTATAATAGTTGGAATCAATTAAGATTGAAATTTGATACTACTGTTAATGATAATTCATTTCTTGATATTATTTTTGGATTTTCATAAGAAGGACAACCCGAAGGTTGGGCGATAACCTGTCACATCCGACAAGGTCATGAGACTTGAACCCTTAACTGAAGGGTGAAAAGGGTACATCACCTACCACTGGCCGACGTGATGTCCTGGTTGGTATAATGTAGTTTTTCTAAGTGGTATGACATATTAATTATAAATTCATTTTTTTGAACCCTATATGATTAGGATAAATAGAATATTTTTGTATTCTATATATCTTTTGGAGTGAAAGATGAGTTTGTGGTAGGAATTATTTGAAGGATGAAAGTATACTTATTAATTATATATATATATATTTTCCCTCTTATTATATAAATAAATTAATTATTAAACATTAGTTTAGGGGTCTTAAAACCAATAATTTATTATCCTAATCCCTTATTTTTTGTTGAACCAATGGTATTTTACATCATCTCAGATAGATTGCTTTGAGGGCCTTAATTTTACACTTGTTTTTGCTTGATGACCACAATAACTCCCTATACATATGTACGTTTTTACTCTAATTATGTGACTCTAATTTCCACCAATGTTCTCCTAATCGAGATCATAATTTTGTGATGAATTTTTTATTTCCCTTTCCCTCTTATTAAGACTAAATTTTATTAACCTAGTTTATGATGTGGGTTTTCCCCAAATGTATTTTATATTTTTTAACTTTTATATTCAAACTAAAATTTCAAATTGTGAGGATGAAATTTATTGAAGTAGGGTAGAGTGTAACACCTTAAGATTTCATAGTACATTATATCATTAATGTAATTCAATTGCTTTCTCTACACGCAACACCGAGTTTGAATGCACCACATCTTACCAAACTAGTTCTTCAAAAAGATGTTATGATTAGTATTTACTTCATTTTTAATCTTATATAATTTTAACATCCATAATATGTGTTTCTTAGAAATAATATAAGAACAAGTTCATTTTTTTAGATAAAAGAAGTATTTTACAAAAAAAAAAGAAATTTTACCGCCTACTGATGGTGAACGTTTTTTAAATGCAATATATGAAACATTTATATTAAATTTGAAAAATAAAATTCTTATTTAAAAGTGGGACATAAAAATTTATTTTTGATAAATTTTTGATGTTTTTCTGATAACTTTTATATTTCGATGAATAGTGAAAGATGGTACACTTTAATTGAAAACATATTTTACAATCGAAATAACATATAGCGTTAAATTAAGAATTTGAATGGTTATGAAGTATAATTAGATTATATTTTTATCATTTATTTAAATTTAGGTCATTATATATAATTTTACATTTGAAATTGACATAAAGACATGCCAATATTTGGATAGTTTTTACTTTTTAAAAACCCGCTTTTTTTGTTTTGACATTGGATATTAATTTTAAATTAATAAATGAAACATATATGTTTTGAATTTTGTAAAATAGACTACATTTTGGAATTCATAATATCATAATTAGCTTAGGGTGAATTTTTGATATTTTTCTGAAAACATTCAATTCTTTGATTAATTGTGAAAAACAATGCGTTTTTTGTTTAAAATAAAATTTTTATTTAAATAAATATTTATTTTATTTAAATGTATTTAAAGTCAAAATAGTTAAATAATACATATAATAGTTTTATTTAATTAATTTTAGTAATTTTATAATAAAATTATATGTATAAAATTTATTAAATTTTTTAACGTCCTTTACCTACCTTCTAGGCACGTCAGTGAATTTGCATAAAACATAATTTTACCACTTTTGTGAGTTGAATTTTAAAAGTCCAAGAAGCAATGTTGAAATTAGTAAGTAATATGTGATTCAGTAATATGAGAATAATATTTTGGGAATTGTTACTTTTAACTTTTATTTACCATGGTTAAAATAAAATTGGGTAATTCAAGGTAAAAATTATATTTTAATTACCCTAACAAGGGTCCTAATTCTATTGGATAAGTGTAATTAGACCAAAAACACTTTATAAATAATATATTGTCCTTTACGTCCACTTTCATTAGATTAGTAAATTTATAGTTATTTTATTTAAAGAAGAGTTAAAAGTGTTAAATTCAATTTTTTTTTACTAAACCATTTTTAATACAGGATTATAAATAAAATAAATTCGAATAAAATATTTATTAGAAAGATAAAAATATTTATTACATAAAAATATTTTATTTATAATAGTTTGATATTAAATAATTAAATTTATTGTACTACATGATGATGCTGTAATTACCTTCTTACTGAAATATTAAAAAAAGTTTATGTTATAAATATTTAGATAAAGAAAATTTAAAACTTTTGATACCATAAAAGAATTTTCTTGGTTAATATTACATGTTTTTGTTTTTTAGATAATTTCCTTTCAAAGTGATTAGGTTTGTTATGACATTCACAAAAACAAAATACCAAATAGTGACAAAATTGACATAGATTAGTTTTTAAAACAAATACTATATTATTTGTTGATATAATATTCCTAAAAAAATATATAGTTCTACCAAAGGGATTAAATAATATTATATATGTCATTAATGAACTAATTGAGAATTTATTTGAATTTTATACTAAGTCTTCTAACCATATAGGGTAAGAATACAAGAAGACACGGTAAAAGTTAAACTATTTAACAAATCTAAAAGATAAGGTTAAAATGGTTACCTAAACATGCCTAAAACCTATTGGTTGAGATTATTTATACCCATAACCACCTAAGGCTCGAAATAAATTAATTTTTAACCATTATAAACAAAATATGATTGTATAGTAAATTAATATTTTAATCTTTTCCAAAAGTGACCCTCACCCCTCTAATAAAAGGGAACTTTACCTTCTCTCAAAATCACACTGAAAAGTCATTTGTCTCACCCAAACCCTGCCCAAATATCCTCCCAACTTCCCTCACATCAACCTAGAGTCCATACATTTGTCCTAATTCCAACATAAGGATCCCTTTCATCAACTCAAAAGGAAACACCCAATGAAGAGGTAATAATTTCACCACCCTATTTCATGTTCTTTTCTTCTTCCACTTCATCTTTCTTTATTGTTTACATACCAAAATAATAAATCCAGTACCTCCTACATAAATTTTTATTATTATAAATATGGTAAAACCATATTAGTTATTCTATCCTTTCTATAAATGAAAAAGTCACCATATGTGCGTACATACGGCTTACCGTCTCCATGTCGTGGTGTAGTTTTTTATTCAAACAATTAATTATTTGGATGGCTATAATAATGAGTATAACTCATGTAAATAATAAATATAACATGTTAATGATTATTTATATTTTATATGACATACAATTACATATGATTTCACCATAAATATAATGATATTGTCGCTCGTGGTACGTACGGATTACCATCTCCACGAACATGACAAGATTCATTCTTCATTGTAATCATTCAACAATAATTTTTATTTTATTATTAAAAATAATATTTAATAACTTAATATAATTCAGGAAATAAATCAAAAACATCCTTTCCGAAACAAGAATGGCTTACGTACCCAAGCATATAGAAGAAAATAGGCCAGTTAACACCCGAAACGATGATAATACTAAAATATTATTAAAAAGCAATATTAGAGGACCCATTTATCATGGAATATTTACAATGAACCTCCTATATGGGAGAAGGGATTCATTTCTTCTTTGATGTGACCACCGAATTTTGTGGATGAGTCGCCCCAATTGATGAGGTTGGGTTATGGGTCCAACTCCTTTCTATTTTTTGGATGTTATTTCATATTGGAAAGTCTGGTGTATATGGTCAGGAATTGATGTCTAGTCCTCCAGCATTTTCAGGATAGGTTGAGAGACATACTTGGTTTGAATATGAATATATTCCCATTCCAATTTCAGTGCAGGAATATGTGCCTACTCTGGCCCTCCATTTCTTATCAGTGGTTACTGATAGTTTGCCTATACAGGGGAAGAGATATGGGTCTTCCCCGGATCTGTATCTAGAATAAAATAGCTATTTTCTCAAGTTTCCAACATATTTGACTTATGTCTTTATTTTTTAGCAAGAATTTTAATCTACTCCTTTTATGATTTATTTGTCTGATATGATTGGTATGAATCCATAGTAATTTTTCACTACATGTATTTGGTTTCAAACATATTTTACTGGTGGGATTCACATTCTTGATAATTAATTTAAATATCCTCATTTTCCACCTTATTTTATATGAAGATCCAGATATGTTTCTATAGAAATTGAACACTGCACATATTTGGATTCCACCATATTTCACTGCTGGGAATCAAATTTGTTGGTAGGGATCTGTGTTTGATTATTTTATACCCTATCCAGATGACATGCTTGATATAAAGCAGTATAAATTTTCACCTAATCATAACTGGTTTTTGTCCAATTTGTATGATGGGATTTACATTCATTTTAATGTATTTTCATCTATCTATAATTTTCACCGTACTTGCATAACGGGTTTGGTGAGAATTATTTGGATTTTGCGCTTTCTTGTAATTTTCTCCTGAATTATCATGGCAGGATTCATAAGAGATGGCGGGGATATGCACCAACTTGCTGTGTACCAACATATTTATATTAATGGTTTCTTCAGTAGGAACAAGGGTAATTACATGTTCCTGATTTTCTAATTGTCTCCCTTGGTGGGAAGCTCAAGGGACCCAGGACCATTGAACATCACTAGGAGACCCCAGGGTGATATCTTAGTGTGAGAATATTGTGATGCATGGCACTGATGGTGATTATTTCTAGAAGGGAAGCTTATGTGGTACCCCTATGATTTAGGGAATAATGTTTATTTATGACTTCATGAACCTCTATAATGTAATGGAGACACTCATTGTCACGTTCTAGGGATAGGAACCAAAAACGATTAGGGATAACTAGTGGAGCAGCCTTTTTTAGGGTGATTGACCACAAATGGTTGGATTGATGGAGGGGATTCATGTCATAGAGGGTCTGACTTGCAACCTCTAGGGTGTGAAGAGTAGAATTTTGTTCGTACTCCTTGTTCAGTGCATTTGAAACCCATCATTCAAGATGTCAGGTGGGTGATGGAGTCCTATTCTTTGTTGAGGACCCGACCACCTATGCATTAACTGACATGTGTGTCTGATAAAGCATTCAATATTCCATCGGATTGAAGGAAACTCTAAAGAGTAACTACAATATTAATGAAATATTCAGAAAAAAAAACCACATCAATATTTCATCCTATGATCACATGCTTAATTGATGGTCTTATCTAAACCAAATTGACTTTGGATGCAAATGAGGCCTAACACGGGGTAACCCCACCTCCTTGGTTAATGATTCATGTTAGGTTCACCATTTTTGTTTCTATCAGAAAGGTGGCATTAGGTTTAGGAACAAAATGGTATGTCATATTATCTCTATTGAAAATCTGTTGGACCCAATAGTTGATTGTAGGGGGTTTAGTTTTGTGAAAACATTCATGTTGGGTCCATTACATCTGAACTGTCTCCAACTATTTTTATTCATGGAGTCAAAAACCCCAAAATGTTCTCATATCCATGATTCATGAATATACATTCCAAAGTAATATGCTCATTGTGAAACATGTCCTACGACACTTAGAAAACTACATTGGTCGGGATGATGGGATGTCTGGCCCATCACACTTTTTTGTAGGGAATTATTTCTTATTACAAGACTCTATTATAAATTTATGTCATGTTCACAAATCCTTTGTTAATTCACAAGTGTGTGTAGATAGATTAAGACTAGGTAATCACCAATCATAAATACACATGGGTTCAGAATCATCTGTATGTATTGAAATCTCAACTTCAATGTTACATTTTTATGGACGGATTAGATATTCTTCGACCATTTGTTCAGACGACGATGGTTTTAATCCAATTGGTGAGGCTCTATCGATTTTATTTTCATTTAAGGGAAGGAAGTTTTTTTATGTCAGTATTGAACCCATAAGATGGGGTTCCTACATATCATTGTGAGGAGAATCAAAATCAATGTAGTTCGATGCCACATAACGGGGAACATCACCGTTTAAGGTCATCTCGAAAGGACCCAACCTTGATGTTTAACATCACATGGAAACAATGTCTATTTGTATGGTTCCTAATCAGTGTTTGATGTAGGACTTACACTGAGGAGGCCCGAGGGACCCATGAGAGATGTGGTCTCCTGGGTGGGGGCATGATATTACTAGGGATATGTATCAATAATGGTGGATTTAGATGTTGGGTGTTGACTTAAGAGAGGATTCATATGTATCAATGTTATTTGGGAAAAAATACCACATAGTTTTGTGGTATGGGACTTTTTCATAGAAGATTCCCATTTTAAGGGGAATGATTAGGACTTATACCAAATAGGAGGTCTGTTACAAGAGGATTTCTCTTGAACGGAGTTGATGTGGGGCTTATTCATGGGAGCATCCCATTTGGTTCTGCATCATTTTGAATATGGCCCTTCGAAGATTGATGTATGGTTTCTAGACTTGTACCATGTGAGAGGTCTATTTGAGGTTTGATGTTGGGACATACATCTATGGTGAAGGACCATTTTTTGTCAGTGCTTATGCTTGGAAGCTACCCATATGATGTTTGAATTTGGGAGTTAAATCTATGGGGAAGGCCCATTATGGGTTGGGGCTTACACCTAGAAGCTTCCCAATTGAGGTTTGAATTTGGTACTTACATCTATAGAGGAGGCTCAATTGTTGTGGTGGCATACGCCCGAAAGATACCCATTTGATGTTTGAATTTGGGAATTACATATATGGAGAAGGCTCATTTGTGGCTGGGGATTACTTCTGGAAGCTACCCATTTGCGGTTTGAAGTTGGGAAATACATATATTGAGAAGGCCCGTTTTTGGTTAGGGCTTATGCCTAAAAGATTCCCTTTCAAGGGGTTTAGGATCAGGCCGATGTCTTGATCTCCACTAACCACTCAGCCCACATGAGTCATTCTCGGTGTGAAAAAAAATGATGATGCAGTATATGGAATGATCGCACAACCCTCCTCATCCACTTATGGATGGAAACAAAACCCAAAGGGAGATAGAGGGGACTTTGAGAGTGCCAGTGTCCTCTTTTATTTTGGAAACTGAGATAGTAACCTCGAGTGATCCATACAGCTACAAGTTGGTTATAGGATCAAGAGTGTTGCATCCAACAAGAAGGACTAGGGGATTACCACATGAGTATTGCCTTGAAATTTGTTCTAGGGAAAAGGAAATAATGTTCAACACTTTCCCTCCTCGAAGGGAAAGGATGACAATTCCCCTTTATCCACATAATTGGGAGGTTCATGTGAGCACCTCAATATTGGAAACTAGGTTACCATGGGAATTTAAACTTGGAATCATTTTGAGGTTATGCCTTACTATGGGGATTATACACATGACTCTTCTTACCTTGGGTATGAAAACTCAAAAGTATATACTGGTGTGCTAAATGATTTGACCACACATGTCTAGTAGCTTTGGATGGGGCCTTAGCCTGATGTCGTTAGACTAGTTTTCATAGGAGGTAATGTGGAACCCATCATCATGATAGAATGGACCAATGAAAAATGCAGGTTGGAACAACCTTGTATGGCCTATTCTGTGTAGTAGTTCTTATTCTAGATGGGGTTCCCTCTACATAACATGTTGCTATGCATGTGAGGGGTCCAACTATGTAGTGTTGATTTATAGAGACTAGGGTTCCGACCACATAGCGTGCTGCTGCGCGGTACTAGGTTCCACACACATAGTATATTTATTTGTGTGGGCAGCTTCTATCAGGGTAGTCTTTTACGACATGGGGTAGGGATTCATTCACATAGCATTTTTTATGTGCAAAATTCATCTAAAATGTGGCTATTAGTTTTATTCCTTTTGGGATCGTGTCTACTAAGGGTTATTTTTGTTCGAAGACCACCAAATCCTTTTTTATTTCACACATACATCAACCTGATGAATTACACATGATATAAATCATCGAAGGGGCTCCATGTTTTTGGACACCTCTACTTTCCTCAACTCAATCTTCTCTCCTCCAATCCTTCCTCTCGTATATGTCTTTTGGATCCCCTTGTGGTTTTATTTACTGAGGAGTGGAGGGGATGGATACCAGCATCCTCGGTCATCCTAAGAGGACTGTGGATTGTCTTTTACCGGATCCCATTAAGGACTTTGTCAGTAGGTGAATCTTTTGTTGATGCGTTAACCCAGAACTAGCCCCACAAAAGACTTCGTTTCGTTTATGGGGGCCTACGATAACACTTCACCTCATGAACGATTTAATTCACAGGGATGGGTTGTCTGTATGGAAAACCACCAACCCTACCTAAAAAAGATATTGTCATGTTGTTAGGCATCGTTGGCTCCACCATTTTCTATGAAATTTTTCAATCGTGGGTTCTTAATGGAGCGGCAGAACGCCATGCAGAGTGGCGGTCCATTGAGTGGTTTTTTCTTCGCAACCACCCATCCTTTGAATATTTTTCTTCAATCGAATTTTGGGATTTCATTTATACCCTTTTCCCAATTAATGGACTTACCTTTATCCTGTTTGTGAAAATTTATTGACCTCACAATTAGTAAAAACATAAAAAACTCAAAATACCCTAAAAATCCCTAAACAACTTAAAAAATAATAAAAAAATTAAACCCCTAAAAACAAAAAAAACACTAAAACCTATAAAAAAACGAAATCATAAAACCCATAAATCCCATAAAACCCATAAAATACCTAAAAACAAATAAAAACCCATTAAAACCCTAAAAATGTTAAAACCCCTAAAAATATTAAAAACCCTTAAAATCTCAAAAAAAACCTAAACCCAAAAAACCCATAAAGGAGAAAAAAACCCTAAATGCCCTAAATTCTTTCCAAACCCTAAAAACCCTAAAAAATCAATAAGAATCCAAAACACACAAAAAATCTATAAAAAACAAGAGACCCTAAAAACCCTTAAAAACCCAATGACAACCATTGATGTCTAAAAACATGTAAAACCCCTAAAACCCTAAAAAATGGTAAAAACCCTAAAACTATAAACTCCATAAAATCTCTGAAAACCAAAATAATAATAAAAATCATGAAAATCCATAAAAACATAAAAAATCATAAAATCGCTAAAAACCCAAAAGAAACATATAAAAACCTAAATGCCCCAAAAAACCTAAAACATATTGAAAACCCCTAAAAAATCCTTAATACCCTTAAAACAATAAACCCATAAAAAACAATTAATATCCCCAAAGCTAATCAATAACCATAAAACCCCTAAAACCCATAAAAACCCTAAAAATACCTAAAAATCCATAAAAATAATAAAAAATCTTAATAACCCAGAAAAACTCAAATAAAACCTTAAAAACAAAAAAGACTTTAAACACTTAGGAAATAGAGAAAATTTTAAAATTTTAAGAACCCTAAAACCCTTAAAACCCATAAAAATTCCTAAAGAGTTATTAAAAACCCTAAAACCCATAAAATTCCAAAAAAGACCAAGAAATCCATAAAAATGAGAAAACCAAAAAAAACATTGAAAACCCCTAAGAAACCCATGAGAATTTAAAATCACATAGGCCCCAAAAAAATAAAAAATCTAAAACCACCATAAATCACCCAAAAAGACTAAAAACCAAAAAACCCCTAAAAACATACAGAACCCTAAAACCCATAAAATATTTAAAAAACCCCAAAACACCATTTAAACCCCCAAAACTATTTGAAAAAACTAAAAAACATAAAAACCCAAATAAAATTTTAGAAAATCATAAAAACATATAAAATCTATGAAAACCTTACAAACCCTAAAAATCCCTACAAACGCTAAAAAGAAAAAAATATTAAAAATGTAAAAACCCTTAAAACCATAAAAACCCCTAAGATAACCTTACTAACCTAAAAACATTTTAAACCCCTAAAATAACTTAAATCCTAAAAAACAAAAAAAAACACCAAATCCCCTAAAAACCCTAAATATGCACAAAATCCCTAAAACTACTTGAAACCCCTAAAAAACCTAAAAAATAAATACAAATCCCTTAAAACATAAAGAATCCTAAAATCCAAAAAACCACTAAGTAAAACATTAAAACGTAAAAATACATAAAACCCCTAAAAAAGCTAATAACCCTAAAAACCATAAAAACCGAATATCCACATAAAACCTATAAAACCCCATATAACCTCTAAATACACTAATAAATCTTAAAACAATTAAACCCCTATAACTTTTAAAAACACTAAAACCATTAAAACCCCTAAAAACTCAAAACAAAATCTAAAACAACAAAAGAACAAGAAAACCCACTAAATGTCAAAAAACCAATAAAATCATAAAAATATAAATAAATCCATAAAAATGTAAAGAAACCCAAAAAAAACCCGAACAAACCGTAAGAAAACCAAAAAATTGTTAAAACCCCTAAATGCTTAAAAATTCTAAAAATCTAAAAACCCTAAAAACATAAAAACCATAAAACATTAAAAACCTAAAACCCCATAAAAACTCTAAAACCACTTAAAATTCAAAAATCACTTTAAACACATAATGATGATAAAAACTCTAAAAAATTAAAAACCTAAAAAGGAAAAAACCCATATACCCCAAAAAATCCACGGAAACTGAAAAACCTAAAACTCTCAAAATCCCTAATAACCCTAAAACCCATAAAAATCCTAATAAATACCATAAATAACTAAAACCATTAAATACACTAAGACACCTTAAAATCATAAGAAGTCCTAAAACCCGAAAAACAATTAAAACCATAAAAAAATAAAGATTATAAAAACTCTTAAAACCCCTAAAAATACTAAAACCCTTAATACCTTCAATGTTCCTAAAACCCTAAGAACACTAAAATCCTAAAAACACCTAAAAATGCATAAAAATGTAAAAACCCCTAAAGGACACAAAGAAAATGTTAGAAACACAAAAAACACTTAGAAACACTGATTACATTAAAAATGATAAAAACCATAAAAGACCGTAAAACCCATAAAAACCCTAGAAGCAATAAAAACCCCCAAACCCTTTAAAAATCAAAAACCCCATAAAAACCCTAAAACCCACTAAATACTCAAAAAACCCCTTAATCCTTTAAAAATTCAAAAGAACTACAAGAACCCTTAAATACCCTAAAAAATAAAAAAAACCCCTAAAACATCCAAAAAATCTAAAATCCACAAAAAAGCCAATGAAAATCAAAATCCCTAAAACCCCTAAAAACCCAAAAATTCCTAAAAATTCTCTACAAATACCTAAAAATGTAAAACCCCTAAAAACCCTAAAAACCCCTTAAAAATATTTGTAACCTAAAAACAATTAATACCCATTAAAATATATAAAATTCTATGAACCTATAAAAATCTTAAAAACCCTAAAAAATCTTATAACCCCTCAAAATCCTTAAAAACACGTAATACGTAAAAATAAAAAAAATACCTAAAAATCACTAAAAACATAAAAAACATAAAAAACATGAAAACCCCTAAGATAACCATCAAACAACTAAATACACTTAGAAACCCTAAAAACTAACAATTTATAAACCCCTAAAAGAAGCTTAAACCACTATAACCCCTAAAACCGTAAAAATCCTTAATACCCCAGAGAAATCATAAATACCACTAAAAATATAAAGACTCATTAAAACCATAAAAACATTAGAAACACTAAAAAAACATAAATACCCAAAAAATTAAATAAAACCCTGAAAAAAACCCTAAATACCATAAATCCCTCATGATCCCCAAAGACACTAAAATCCCTAAAAATACTTTAAAATCCATAAAAATACCTTAAAACATAAAAAACCTAAAAACCATGAAATCCATTAAAAAAACATTAAAAACCTAAAAACTCATAACCCCCTAAAAACCTAAAAACTCTAAAAACCATAAAAAACCATAAAATCCCTGAAACCCAAAAACCTATAAAAACCCAAAATACTTTAATACCCAAAAAAATATATCTAAAATTCTAAAACCCCTTTCAAACACCTAATTTTTTAAAAATAATCAAAAAAATCATAAAACCTCTAAAAACTCAAAAAACAATAAAAACCAAAAAAAATAAAAAATAATCTAAAACCCTAAAAAACCAAGAAACCCTCAAAAAATATAAAAACCACAAAACTCATAAAAATCCTAAAAAATATCAAAATTAATGAGAAGATTTAAGTATCCGAATTAGAATCTTTTTTTGGACTTGCTCAATTAATGAGAACAAATTGGTTACAGTTTCCTAGAGAGATTGTATTAAGCCGGTACATGTGGGGGGATTAGGTATTAAAGACATTTGAATCTTTAATGAAACTCTGATTGAAAAGTTTTTCTGGAATCTTTTTTCAAATCACCATCCCTCCATGAAGGTTTTAATTATTATATTTAATAAAAATTTGTAGAATTGGTATGGTCAAAATATGAGATCCTATGTCTGGTCTGCTCTAAAGCAGGCCTATTCTAATCTTATGGATCCGTCGAAATGGATTGTCTGTAAGAAGTCCAATCTAAATTGATGGACATCCCATTGGCTTTCACTGCCCATTTGTGATGAGGTTATCATTCCAAACTATCTTAAGCGCAAATCAATCGCTAACTTTGTTGTGGACCTGAATCTGTCAAAAATGCTTCCTAAACACCTGAGAATGGAAGCTATGAGGTATTGTTTCAATGATTCCGACGTTCTGGTTTGGACTCTGGATCTGAATGGTCTCTTCAGCATAAAGGAATGCTACAATACTCTATGTGGTGCCTTGATACACCCCCCCCCAAATGGGTCATAGACTTCACTAAGCCATTTATTCCACCTGCACGCTCCCTATTTATTTAGAAAATATGGAAAACCAGGCTTCCCTTGCAGTCCATGTTGCAGTGCACTAAGATGTCCCTTGCTCTGGTCTGTCATATCTTCTTGGAAGCAGATGAAACTATCTCACATATTTTCCTCTCCTGCAAGTTTTCCATCAAAATATTGTGTTATATGAGGCAGATTTTTAGTTGTTTCTTGAATTTTCAATCGGTTGATGGTTTAATGCATGCCATTGGCACCTCCAAGTTCAGCGACCATGTTCATGCCCTTTTTTTACTACAATTGTGGTTGTTTTTTACTTCATCTGCAAGTAAAAAAATGAACGGATGTTCAAAAACACAGAGCTGAGGTTTCACCATTATGTTCTAACAATTCACCATTCCATTCACATGGCTTACAATATTCAAATAGGATATATGAGAAATGATGTTTCTAACCTGGTATTATTGAGATCTCGTGGTCTTAATGGAAGGACGAAGAATTCGCTGATGGTGAAATACATTCGATGGATTCTGCAGCTTCCACGGTAGATAAAGGTTAATGTTGATGGAGCTGCCTCTAGTGCTCCAGGACCCTCTGGCTGTGGTGGGGTTTTTCATACCTATCGGGTGTTTTTCAATGGCTACTTCTTTCATTTTATTAGCAATGGATTCGCCATTGAAGCTGATCTCTGGGCTATTATTAATGCAATCAGGTATGCTCTCCATTTTGGATTGAATGAGTTATGGGTAATATCAGATTTGACTGTTGTAATTAAAATTTTGAAAGAGCGTTTCAGGAATGTGCCATGGAGGATTCTACCAGCATGGATTGACTAACTTCTGTTTCTTGTCTTTCTCTCTATTGAAGTCAAGCATGTTTACCATGAATCTAATCAAGTGGAGGATGCTCTTGAAAAAAGGGAAATCAATGAGGATACCTCCTCGTGGTCATTTGTGGCGCCTGACTTCTATTCTAATCTTGTTCATGAGAATTTTCGTGGTGAGGTTTATTCTCATCTTTATAAACTGTCTATGTGATGTCTTGTACTGCACTTTTAATTTTATTTTATTTTATTTCCTTAGGAGCAGGTTCGCCTGTCTCCTAGCGTTCTTGGTATAATAAAAACCTTAAAACCTAAAAACCCTTAAAACCCCTAAATGCCAAAAAACACTAAAACCTATAAACACCATCAAAATACCTAACACTCTAAAAAACCATAAAAAACCTAAAATCCCTAGAAAAACATAAAAACCAAATAGCCATATAAATAGTGAAAACTCCTTATAAAACCATAGAATCCTAAAAACAATTAAAACAGTTAAAAACATAAAAACACTAAAATCCCTAAAAACTATAAAACCCCCTAAAAGGATAGAGAACCCATAAAAACCATATAAAACAACAAAACTCTAAAAACCCTTTAAACTCAAAAAAATGTTAAAAACTATTAAAACCTTAATAACTATGAAAAATGGAACAAAACCCTAATACCCATAAAAACCCTAAAAATCCATAAAACCCTAAAAAACAATAAAAATAGTAAAACCCCATAAAATTTTAAAAAAACACTAAGAATCACTAAAAATTTTAAAAACTATAAAAACCAAGAAATATCATAAGAAAAACTTATGAAAATAAAAAAATTTAAAATCCCTAAAAAACATAAAAAATACTAAGAACCCTAAAAGCCTAAAGAACAAAAGAAACCCCTAAAACCTTAAATAACCAAAAAAACCATAAAATGAGTAAAAATAGCTAAAAACCACAAGAAACATTTAAACCAAAAAACACATCTAAAAACTCTATAAGACCTTAAAACCCCCAAAAAAATCAAAAAAAATCCCTAAAACCCTTAAAACCAAAAAAAACCATTAAAACCCCTACATCCATAAAAACCCTTTAAAACCCTAAAACCCCCCCAAAAAATTCTAAAAACGCTAAAAAGACAAAAAAAATCAGTAAAATTGTTAAAAACCCAAAAAACCTTGAAAAACCAAAAGAATCCCTTAAAAACATAAAAAATATAAAACCCCTAAAAACCTAAAAATGATAAATAACCAAAAAATACCAAAATACCAAAAACCCCTTAAAATACCTAGAAACCGAAAAAAAAATCTTAAAAAATAACATAAAATACATAAAAATGTAAAAAAAATTAAAACTATTTAAAACCCAAAAAACACAATAATTGATTGACATACTTTCGATTCATGGGATCTACACGATCGCACTATGGTGGGGATCCTTGACTCCAATCATTTCATGGTACGATTTTCATCAAAGGAGGATCTCATTTTGGGTTGGTCATATTCCATGTGAATCTATAATAGATCTCATTTCTTCCTTTTCAAATGGTCCTATGATTTCCATATAAACTGTGATTCGTAGACAAAAGCAATTTGGGTAAGTCTACCTGAACTCCCACTTTAGTTTCCAAATGCTTCCACTCTTCATATGCTTGGAATCTTGTTGGGTGTTATCTATGCACAGATAGTAGGACCGATGTTGTTTGTTATCCGATCTCACCAAGAATCTATGTTGAAGTGGTTGTATCAAAGCTTCATGTTGTTTCCTTCTGGATTGTTGTAAGTGGTGATTCTCATTATAAGCAATTAGTAATTTTTTATTCTTGGTATGATATCTATTTGACATGTAAGTGGCTCGGTAATATACAGATGGTGTGAAAGCATGATATGTTGCTGCCAAATGCATCTAGTATAACATTTCCTCAGATAAAATCAGTTCCTATTGAAGTCTCTTTGGATCGCACATGCCTTTCTAGTCCTAATATTCATGAAGGCATGATATTAGGATAGAATGTTTGAGCTATATCTCATACTTAAGTGATCCAAGGTGATGTTTTCAGGAAACAACATATGCCATTATAGGTTGCATCGAATTATCCAACGATCTCTGAGGTTTTTAGCAGATTAAAATATAATTTGGGTGTTGTTGTTCCTTATGAAGCTCATTTGAATTTGAAGAATTTTGTGTCTTTTTGTGAGTATGATTCAAATTTAGTGGATGATGTTTTTCATAGTGATGTGAGTACAATATTTAATGGGGTAAAGGATAGTATTTATAATCCTATGAATGTTTTTTCTGGGAATACGAAGAGTGTGGTGCATGTAAAGCATACAACTCCTATTTCTTATATAGGGCATGAAGAAAAACATTCATGACAGAATTCCAGTGTTGTGCACAAAGGAAACAAATCAGATCAGAATACTTTCTACGGAAATGAGGAATAGAAATCAGCTATTGATCATAAGGATAATAAATTGTACTAGAGAAATTACGACTATATTTATTCTGCTTATCATGAGGAACAGAAGGTTCGGGGCAGGGAGTACGTTCTAGTGGTACGTGAAGGGGTCTCTATAGAAAAATTCCAACTATTTGGTTTTGGAGGACACCAATGTGAAAACAATTAATGGGATGTGGATTTGTCTATTCTAGAGAATTTGATATGACATATAAGGTTCTGGGTGATGGAAATCTTGGCACTGAAATGAAAAATTTTAATTATAAGGAGGAAATCCAGAAACTCCATAGTTGTTCAAAAATCAATGATAAATGGTTAGATTTTCTTCAAAGGAGGATTTCATTTTGGTTTGGTCATATTCCATGTGAATCTATAATAGATCTCATTTCTTCCTTTTCAAATGGTCCTACGATTTCCATATAAACCGTGATTCATAGACAAGAGAAATTTGGGTAAGACTACCTGAACTCCCACTTCAGTTTCCAAATGCTTCCACTCTTCATATGCTTGGAATCTTGTTGGGTGTTATCTATGCACGGATAGTAGGACCGATGTTGTTTGTTATCTGATCTCACCAAGAATCTATGTTAAAGTTGTTGTATCAAAGCAGCATGTTGTTTCCTTCTGGATTGTTGTAAGTGATGAATTTCATTATAAGCAATTAGTAATTTTTTATTCTTGGTATGATATCTATGTGACATGTAAGAGGTGGGGTCATATACCGATGGTGTTAAAGCAAGATATGTTTCTGCCAAATGCATCTAGTATAACTGTTCCTCAGATAAAATCAGTTCCTATTGAAGTCTCTTTGGATCACACATGCCTTTCTAGTCCTAATATTCATGAAGGCATGAGATTAGGATAGAATATTCGAGCTATATCTCATACTTAAGTGATCCAAGGTGATTTTTTCATGAAACTACATACGCCATTATAGGTTGCATCGAATGATCCAACGATCTTTGAGGTTTTTAGCAGATTAAAATCTAATTTGGGGGTTGTTTTTCCTTATGAAGCTCATTTGAATTTTAAGAATTTTGTGTCTTTGTGTGAGTATGATTAAAATTTAGTGGATGATGTTCTACATAGTGATGTGAGTACAATATTTAATGGGGTAAAGGATAATATTTATATTCCTATGAATGTTTTTTATAGGCATACGAAGAGTGTGGTCCATGTCAAGCATACAAATCATATTTCTTATATAGGGCATGAAGAAAAACATTCATTACATAATGCCAGTGTTGTGCACAAAGGAAAAAAAATCAGATCAGAATGCTTTCTACGGGAATGAGGAATAGAAATCAGCTACTGATCATAAGGATAAGCAATTGTACTAGAGAAATTACGACTAGATTTATTCTGCTTATCGTGAGGAATGGAAGGTTCAGGGCAGGGAGTAAGTTCTAGTGGTACGTGAAGGGGTCTCTATTGAAAAATTCCAACTATTTGGTTTTGGAGGACACTAATGTGAAAAATTAATTAATGGGGAGTGGATTTGTCCATTCCATAGAATTTGATATGACATTTTAGGTTCCAGGTGATGGGGATCTTTGCACTAAAATGAAAAATGTTAATTATAAAGAGGAAATACAGAAAATCCATAGTTGTTCAAAAATCAATGATAAATGGGGGGATGTCACTGATGATGACAACAAGTATGATAGTACTAAATATGAGGCCTTTATTTTTGATAAATCATCATTTAGTTATTTCATCATGCATGGGAGGGAGAAAGAGTTTACATGGTTCATTGTTTTCACCCTAAGTGGTGGTCGAGAAATGATTATTCTAATTTTCCAAGGAACATTTCTACTAGGTCCTCTTATAAGGATTCTAAAAATTATTTTTCAAATCCCAACTGAGGGTAGCCAAACAATTTTTCATCCAAAACTCAGTTGAGTCTGAAAAAACAATGTCTCAGGGGAATGTTTTCTCCACTCTTTAAGAAATATAAAAATTATCAATCTGAATGGGAGCTGGTGGATATTGGTGTTGCTTCTGATTAGGGATATAGTGATAGTAGTAACCCCTTTTATTTTTTGTCTTATTTGGATTTTTTCATGGGTTATTTGACTCTTCGTATTTCATCTAATAGTTTGGCTTTACATTTTTAATAAATTTTGGGCAATGAGAAATGCTTGGTCTTGAGCCTTCTTTTCCCTAGAACAAAATAAAACCCTAAAAATCCACTATGAAGACTAAAAATCTTTTAAACACCTAAATAAATTAAAAACAATTAAAAATTTAAAAACACTAAAAACCAAAAAAATACCAGAAAAACCCTAAAAATCATAATAAACCCTTAAACCCCTCAAAACCCATAAAAACCCTGAAACCCCGAAAATCCATAGAAATCCAAAAAAAATAACTTAAAATACCAAACATAAAACATTAGAAAACCTAAAAAACACTAAGAACCCTAAAACTCAGAAAACCATAAAAATCTCTAGAAACACTAAAAACCCATAAAATTCCTAAAAATTCTTAAAAATCCTTAAATTTTTTAAAAAACTAAAAACATGATAAAACCTAAGAAGGATTTAAAAACCTATAAAGACATAAATTCCTAGAAAATACTAAAAATGAAAAAGCCCTAAAAACCCAAAAATCCATAAAAACACTAAAAACAAAAAAACACTAAAATCCTATAAATACCCAAAAAACCAATAAAATCCATAAAAATTACTAAAAAATTAAAAAAAAAAGAAACCCCATAAAACTGTAGGAAAACCATAAAAACATAAAATCACTTTAAGCCTCCAAAAAACCATAAAACACTAAAAACTGAAAAGACTCCAAAACCCCTAGAATACTATAAAAATCCTCAAAAATTTTAAAAGCCCTAAAACCCATAAAAATATTAAAAAATTCCCTTAAAATAACAAAAAACATAAAAACCCAAAAAACCTTGAACAAGCCTTGGAAATCCTTAATGACCTAAAGAAACATAAAATCCATAATAAATATAAAAAATGCTAAAACACGAAAATACACTAAAAAACCTTAAAACACCTAAAATCATAAAACCTATAAAAACCTTTACAAATCCAAAAACTCCATTAAAACCCTAAGAAACCAATAAAAACTATAAAACACCTTTAAAATCCATAAAACTTTAAAAATTTCAAAAAAACATAAAACCTATAAAAACAAAAAAAAAAGAGAAAAACCCCAAAAAACAATAAAAACCCCTAAAAACCATCAAAATACCTAAAATCTTAAAACAACATAAAACCCTAAAAATCACTAATATACATAAAAATGTAAAAATACCCTAAAAACAATGAATACCCCTAAGTAAACATTAAAACCTAAAAACAATAAAACCCCTAAAAACAATAAAAATGCTATAAACGCTAAAAACCCTAAAAACCATAAAAACACATAAAAATGTTAAAACTCATTATAACATTAATGACCACTAAAAACTATAAAAACCCTTTAAACCACTAAAAATGTTAAAAACTCTAAAAAACATTGAAAACCTTATTTCCCTCAGAATTTGTGTTCTATTTTGGAATCATTATTTCTGAACAGTTTCCATTGAGTTTGTTATTGGAACCAGAAACACACAATGGTTATATATCCAATGGGGCCTTCTTTTTGAAGTTAGGCAATAATTTATAATTTTTAACAATGATTCTTAATTACTCACATTGGTCAAGATAATGGTAGGTCGGGCTTCTCACACCCTTTTGAGGGGGGTTATTATGAACTGTGTGACCCTCTTATAAAATTATGATATGTTCATGAATACTGCATTATTTCCCATGTATGAAGTAGTTCATCCCAAAATTAGTAATCAAGTTTAAGAAATTACGGAATTTGGAATCATATGTATGTATCTGAGGTTATTTATCAGTAGAAGTATCTGTATGTATTTGAGGTTCTCTATTAATGGTATCCTCTAATATTTTATGTGGATATTCTTTGTTCATTAAAATGATGGTTCTAGTTTTATATCTATATAGTGGGGAAATATGGAGTTTTATAGTCATCAAGGTATATTAATGTCACTCTGGAGATTATTGTATTCCAAGGAGATGGGATTGTTTTTGATGTGGGGATCAAACCCCTAAATGGGAACCTATATATCCTTTTGAAAGGAATAATAAACCACATAGATCAGTGCCACCTAATGGATAATATCATACTTTTTAAGGTTGTTTGATAAGGACTAAACTATATAGTTTAACATCATATGGTAAGGACCTCTAGGCAGAATGTGCCTAGTAAATATTTGAGGTGGGACCTATACCTATCCAACCCAAGGAAAAAGGAATTAATATGAGTTTCGAAGATAAATTAGACCATGTGAGTGATATGAACCAAATGTATAGGGTTGATCTATATTTTGGTATTAAACCTCATGTGGGTTGCTTACGTATCCCATTGGGATGGGAATCAAATCCCACACAGTTTGGTTAGTCTCATATAATAGTATTTCCCTTTGAGATAAATAATTCAGGGCTTACTCCTAAAGAGGATTACATTTAAAAGGAACATGAGTGATGTATTTTCTTATGAGGATTTTGATGATGTATTTTGGGATTACTCCTAGGGTGGATGATAGATTAAGGGAATTATTATTGGGGTATAATCCTTAAGAGTATGACCCTTGATCTTAGCCCTACATGGGCTTCCTATGTATCCTAATTTGATAAGGAATCATAGTTATTGCAGTCCAATCATTACAGTTTATCGTGTGAGTCTTTTAGTCATCACTAACCTCTATGCCCATGTGATTCATGTTATATGTGAGAAATAAGAGGAAGTGAAAGATTCAACAAAACACATGCTTTTCATCCTTTGCTGTAGAAATATGAGGAGGAAGATATTGGATGAGGATAGGGTGACCATGGAAGAGTCATGTAATATGGAACTTCCCACTTTACACTTCACTCTGGAAAGGAATGATGGTAAAAGATGTAGTGGTAGAGATAAGCAAGACTAAAACCTCCTACATGAAAGGCTAGGGGCTTACTTGATAAGGGATTCCCAAAAATCGATTGTACGGATAGAGGGAGATCTAATACCATGTCGAAGGGAAAAGTAAATGTGATATTTATCCTCAAGTCTAGGAACTATAGGATGTAGGTATTAGAGATGATAATTTATATATAGAGTCTTATCCTGTGAATTTGAGATTGGGAACTCCTTAACATTTTCCCTGGGGTAAGGATCTTCAATATTGAATATATGAAAATCTATAGATATCCGGAGGATCCTGGCATTCTGGTTGGAAAATTTTGGAAAAACTATGACCATAGTAATACAAAGCCTAATGGGGGGCATGATGACGTTCCTTTCCCTATGGTTTTGTAGATCTGGAGGTCTTTGTGGAGGCTTCAAAATGATCCCTCTTAGACAAGGGAGGTATAAGAGGAAAGGCCCTTTCAAGAGTGGATTTGAAGAGGGCCTAATGAATGGATCATGTGGGTTGGAAGGTAGGGATATCCAAGGAGTATTAGATAATGGGTGATCTATGCATGTAAGCTAGGTAGAATTAGGAAGCACCTTGGGTGAATAACAACTTGGATGACTACACTAGCGTGAGGCTTATCTCAAGCCTTCAGGGGTCTCCATAGCTATTTCCATATGGGAGTAGCGCAAGTTCCTGTTTGAGGAAGGCTTACTCACGCTAGTATTATTGGATTGGGGGGGGGGGGTTATGCCATTTAATCGTACAAGTGTTATTTATTTTTAACACTATATTGACTTAAGTTCCCCTATTCCCCTTTAATTCACTCTCATTTGGTGTTAGAGAACTACCTAGAAGGTTTCGGATGGATTGAGAGAAGTACCAGGGAGATCGAAGAATAAATCATCCTTTGGGAGAATTTTTACATTAAAATGAAGACCCAAAGTCTCTATTTATAGGAAAATATGGGAACATTGGTAAAGGTGATTGTTTATGTAAGTAGGTGGTGTGTAGGTTCTTGCACCCTGATGCTACTTGGGGGTACCTTGGGATAACTAATCTTTGGTGATTTTTTATTCTTAGCTTTATCAATCTATTTTATTCCCTTTTGTCTAATGCCTTTCCCTTTGTTTACTTTTCATCTATCTGAAATAATAAAGTTTCAACAAAGACCCCCCTCTAGATTGGATCCAATAAAAAAAGTTTCTAATCCTAAGTTGAAGGGATGAAATGTGTACACGAGTCATACATGCTTCTGTGATAGTTGCATACTCCAATATGTCATGAAAGATATGTGTATAAGTAGGCTTCCTCATCTATAAATAGGGCTTTCATTCTGATAGAAGGATCTTGTGACTTATGAATTTTTGTTCTGCCCCCACAATTCCACCATGAAAACTCGGTAATTATTTTCTTACTGAAGGATTAATTCTCTCAAGTACAATATGTATTTGGTTCTGTGACAGAATGTCTTGGGTTGTGTCTTGTGTGAAATAATGTTCTTAGGTGACACTTGCGTGAGATAGTTGTGCACAAAAATGCCTTTGAAATTTCATTTCGACTTTCATAATTTTTTTAAAAAATGAACCTACTCGAAAATGAGATTGATATTTATTTACAGGGTCAATGGACAACAACAAAATATAGATTTCTGATGAACTGACCAGAAAATGGATTGATTTGATGATAGAAATCTACGGGCGTGATTATTATGACATTTGTGAAACCACCCATCCTGATCTAGCAGGTTATCTAGAGAAGTATAACCAAAATTTTCTAAAGAGTTTATATCTACCTCTTTATAGTTATGTCAATATTCAGGAGGCCCTTACACCGGATCCAATGAAAAATATCTTAGTCTCTTGGTTTCAAGGCAATCATAAATTCTCATCTACTAACATTTCTATTGTAGGAATGAATATTAATGTGGGGATGAAATCCATGACCATTTTTAGTAATCACATTGAAGCTTACTAATTTGTCTTCCTAATTTAATGTCCTAGGACAGAAAATGGTCGCATAGGACAATGCCTATGATCATGATACTAGTGGAAATAGATTTTGGTATTTTTATCTTTTGTATATCATTATGCATATGCCTATACACTGTATCCCATGTACTTTCCCTTTTTTATCACATCATGACATGATTTTTCTTTTTTATATATGTTATTGATTTAGATCCTACCTATTTATTATATGTGGATGGGTTATTATTCTTCTCCTAGTATTTATTAATTATTCCACTTTTTATAATTATTGTATACAGATGTGTTATTCTCTGACAATGAGGGTATAATACACTCCATACCACCATAGATCCTCACTACTAGTTAGAAGCCTTTGACATATAGCGAGGCATTCTTTATGACATGTGAACAACTGGTTTGGGTTAACTATATATTAACTAAGACTGAGACACTACAATCTTTATTTTTATGAAATTTGGTTTTGAATGCAAATGTTTATATAGTAGCTATTGTTAAGACTATGTTTGTTGGATTTCATCTTAATATGCTGGTCCCTCTGGTTTGTTTTTGTTTCATTTTTTTCTTTATGCCCAGAATCTACTTTCTTGAAATGTAAAAGACATTTTCTAATCCGATTTGTTTATTTTTTTCTTTCATTTCAATTATGTAAATGTAACTCCGTACGTTTGGATTTGTTTTTTCATTACTTCTAGTTTTATTAAATCAGTTTTTTAAATTATTGTATTCTTTAGTAATGAGAATTATTTGAAGATTTATTATTTTGAGTTACCCACTTCCATCTGTTTTGTTCACTTCCATAAATTCATTTGCTTTATTACAAATTTTTAGAATGAAAAGAGTGGATGTTTTATATTTATAACTTTTTAAGTAATAATCTGAAATTCAACACTATTTTTGGTTTCTGATTTAATAAACCTAAATATCCAATAGTTCCTGGGTGTTTTGATGGGGATTGTGTATCATATAGGGGAATCTCCTAAAAAATTCATAATTTACTCATTTTTATTATCCTTAAATATTGTATGCAACCATGCATCCAATCCCGTTACTAGACCTTATGCCCACAAATAAAAATCTATGCCACACCATATCAAACATATCAAAACAATTCAAGACTTTTTTAAATATATCCCTCCCCAAAGAAATGTACTTTGATTGGTTGAGATATAGAAAAAACAATTTAAATGGTCTAGATCAACCGATGAAGTGGTATTAATGCGAATATCTTGAATAGATCCTGAAAAACTCATCGAAAAGTAACTGGCAGCTCCAATAGTACATTCTTCTCCAGTAAGGGGGTACTATAACACCATTGAGTTGAATAAAACTTCAAAACCCTTCTAAAAACTTCGTTTCACCTCTATTTTTATGCTCTTTGCATGTTGGAATCATTTCATCGTGTTCTTCATGAATATAGCCTCAACTATTTTTTAACCACCTTTACCTTTTCATTAACTAGAAAACCCTTCTAGATATTCACTATTTGGCCCCTGATGCCTTAGATACCACTTTTTTGGGGCAGTGAAACTCCATGATGATGAAATTGAACACGAAAAGAAAAAGAAAAATGGAAGAACACACAAATTTAACACGGTTCGAGAAGATTTCCTATGTCCATGGGATAAGGGGTCCATTCTATTATTATCTCCAGATGAAAATTGGAGGATCACATATAGGTGATAAAACGGTGTTATCTAATTAAAATTTCATTGGATTTGATCTACTTGAAATATAAAAGAAACATATTAATCAACATTTTTTTGGGTAGATCATCTACCCTTATAATTTTCTCCTTTTTGTCAACTTCTTCCACCGCATTGACATCCCACCAAAGGAGACTGTATCATCTGTCTGTAAAATAATAAATCTGAAGTAGTTGAAGAAAAGGTATCCTACACTGATTTATACCACAAAATCCTCCCTTAATCAGGATTGGACACCGCATCAGTTCACTATATGCATACTTGAAGGCTGAAAAAAACAATTTGTTCAATGATTTTTCATATTCAGTTTGAAAAAAATAGCTCCATTTGAGGCAAGTGCCTAACCAAGAAGTTCTCGGCTAACACCATTCATGTACGGAACCTGAATAATAATTGAGTTTCAAAAATTCTTACATTCCCTATATTGGTGTTCAAAATGGCTGGGAACATTCATTCCTAAATCACTAAATATAGTTACTATGTCAAACAAACTTATGGTGTTTTTCCAAATACTTGAGCCAGTGAATTTACATCCCCATTCCAGGTATCCATTATAAATAATCCAAGCTTCACCTTGAAAACTGGTGTAGGAAATCACCACCTGTGAAGTATTGAATCCACCACACTAACCCTTATGTACTGAGAACAATAGTACCTATCAAATCTAATCTTCACATAATGTTTTCTCACAACCGCTCTATAAGTCCAATCAAGATTTACTACTACAAACCCAATCAATGTAGTATGGATCAATATGAGTATAAACCTAACCGCTTAATTAAGATTTGTCTTGGTTCCCAGTAGTGAAACACTTATTAAATATCTTTAAAGATTCTATCTATATGATCACTAATGCCTTTCACACTTGATCAAATTCCCGTTCCAATATTACCCTACCAAACATGATTCGAACCATATATTTTGGGCTCATTAACCAATCCAAATTGATTATATACTATTAATAACTTCTCACATTCCATGATTTCATCATTGAATCCAATCTTGAATGCTTTTTATCCCCAATATTTCTCACACCAACCAGCATGTGATCACTTCTATTAAGAAACACTCGTTTTCCAATAAATCCATGATGCAAAAAATTATATCATCCCTTATGTTTCTCAACAGTTCACAAAGAACAAGTACGTAAGGAATAAGAAGCTTGGAGAGGACTCTCTAGATGGGGTCACCTATTTAAATTTATACCCGTGATCTTTAAACTTACTGACTATACAAATAAAAAGGGACACGAGGAAATTAATTTGATGAAATTATTAGAGGACCATTCATTTATAAAAGGATTATCTATTCACTGGAGGAACATGGATACTCTCCTAACTATTCGATTAACTATATTAACTTTAATATTTTATATTCATTTCTAATTATAATATCTTTATAATTATGACACACTAACCCTTTATACCTAGTCCAAGGATATCCCCCTCAATAAATTTAGTTTAAATTTACATTTTAATTTTTAATATTATATGATCATTACTCTTGAATTATTCAAATTTTTTATAAATTAATATATTTCCTTATTTTTTTTGCCTATCACATTATTCTTAGTATATTAATTTGCCTGAACACACAATCCACTTAAGTTATCTCTAGTGATTATGATTATTTTAACTAGGTTGATTTGATAGTGATATGATATATCTATTCAATAAGAGAGCTGAGATTAGAAATTGTAGTGATTATTTCATTCCTCTGATTAAGGTGAAACATCCAAGTAATGGTGATCAATGTCATTTCATCTAATAGAATAGAGAAAAGGAAAGTCAAAATATAATAATGATTTAATAAGTATGGTTTAGGGATATAATGTGACCAAAAACTTACATTAAAAAATACTAAATCTTATAAGAATAATATTCATTACATATCATTATGATCCATGTTAGAACATTAAAGGTTCTATGTCTTTGGAAACTTGTATAAATAAAAAACTAGTACATAAAATATCTAAATCATCTCCCACTATGTTCTTCACAATGAGCACCCATATTAGAAATATCATACTTAAAAATCCATTCTTCAAATCATAGGTAAAATGAAACATAATAAAGGGTGAGATTATATGCTTATTAAAGTTAAATTAGGGAGATACAAAATGAACATTTTTCAGCATAACATGAGCATATGGGTATGGAAATATGAGTTTAACATTTTAAAATCATACCCTTAAATATATATAATATAATAATTATTCATGGAATAATTCTAGAATGTTCATAAGACATAAATCATTTATGAATCAAAGAACAAGATCCATGAGAGTATAAAATTGGCATAAGAATAATTCATAAAAGAGTTTAATAAAGGGTGGAATAATCATAATCATTTTAATCTAATGTCAAGTCCATCCACCAAGACATTAATCACATGTTATAATTGGAATAAAAACTTTTGTACTTGATATGGGATTGAGATAGCCTCCCATATACCCCTATTAGGATTAGTACATCCTCTTGTGTACACATTGAGCTCAAAAACATTAATTTTTACCTAATTCATTGGATATCTATAATAGACCAACATATTATGTAATCTTAATGTACTCATATATGGGCTGTGTATGCGCTACAAGCACACTAGGCCTTCGGGCTATGTAATAGGTTTCCCTCTACCTAGTTTAAAGAGGTATTTTCTTTTATTTATTAATAAAAATAAGGCTTCATCCCCAACCTTCTAAAAAAATTATAAACAATCCAGAGAATGAATAAACATGGTATCATAGGATTATATCTCTAGTGAATGATAATTTAAATAAAATGATGTTATCATAGATTAAAAAATTATATTAAACGACCCGGAGAACATTTCATTAGGAAAAGACCATTTTCATCTTAAAATCACTTATGTAATATCTAATAATTTCTCAAATTGTAAGAAATAATAATTAATTTAAAAATAAATATGTAAGCTTAGAAATTAATCATTAAAGAAATGGGTATTCATCAATGTGGGAAAATTTGTTTATATAATTTAAATTAAAACAAATATTCCATTCACAGTTTTGTTAAAATATTAAAAGATCCATGTTTGGAAAATTATAAGCTGATTCATTTTGATCAATTTTAGATGAAACCAATCTTGGGTAAAATTGAGTTCAAATAATAATTGGAGAATATTAAACATGTTATTCAAAAACATTTACAGAAAAAAGACATGAGAAAAATATTATCATCCCAAGAGAGAAATTCAATCGTTTTTTCTTAAAAACATTCTCTCATACTTTTGAGTACTTAGAGAGAGAAAAAAGAAATAAAAAAAATTAATCCAAAATATTTACACGAGGAGAAGAAAATTAAGGATATATTTTCATGATATATAATACACTTTATCATTTTATGTTAAAGAATAAACAATCCCAATAAAAATTAGATTTTAACATAAAACCCTTACCTAATGTCTGACTTTATTTGTAAGTTATATAACATACCATATAATAAATTTAAATGTATTATAATTATTTAACATAACCTAATATTGTAACAGTATTTTCCCATCTGGGTTGTTACTTTTCTAGTTTTTATTGTTTGAGGAGTTTGGTTTAGGTTCTGAGATTTTTCGATGGAAGATGGAGGTGAAACAAAAATTGTGTTGGAAATACCTGTCATGTAAGTGTATTACACGACATGTAATGATGGTTTAGGGATTGTGAAAGGCCGGTTCATGTCATATATATATTTAGGGATAAATAATAAAAAACGGGCACATTTTTTGGTGAAACCAAAC
Source organism: Viscum album (assembly GCA_963277665.1). NCBI lineage: Eukaryota > Viridiplantae > Streptophyta > Magnoliopsida > Santalales > Viscaceae > Viscum > Viscum album. The sequence continues at coordinate 85,270,194 of OY728140.1, read as the reverse complement.
CCTGAGGATCACAAAATGTGATAGGGTATTACACATCTTGTAAATCCCTATTGTAGTTCACTTTTAAAAAGTTATTCTCAACTGATTTTTCATTAATTCATATATGGATTATTCTTCCTTTCATTTTTAAAGAACCCTAGGCACCCCAAGGAGTTATCCAATCCCTATTCCTCTAACTTTGATCTATTAGTCCCAATGGTTGTTTGTTTTCAATCCCTGGTAATCCCTTCCCCCTACTTTTAAGGTTTTGTTTCATTCTTCTCTTGGGGATTTTCTATGGTGATGTTCTTATGGATTGGGGTTTCAGTTGGGTTTAATTTTGATTTTATTTAGCTAAATTTGGCGATTTTTCCATATCTCTCATTGTGTGGATATGGTTCACAGGTGTTCTTCTCTACCTTACAGTGCACAGTAAGTTGGAAAGCTTCCTTGAGGTATGGAATCCCTTATTTCTCTTTATTGTATATCATGTGAGAGGGGTATAATTTTTTTTATATATGGATTATGTTTGTTATTAATTAATCAATATAGATAATTGGTTAAATTTAATTTAAAATGTTAAATGGGGTTTGATTTAAATTCTTTTACAACTTTGATGTTATTTGTGATATTTTGTATTATACAGTTTTGATGCGCTACTAAAAATTATGGCCATTGGGGGATTTGTTTTAACTGAATATATGTGTTGTGAATAATTAATTTGTTTTTATTGTTGTGATATCAACCTAAAATAGAAATTTATTAATAACATATATTTAGATAATGAAATTTTTTCCCTGATATTACGGCTCATGTGATAACTCCCCTAAAATAAAGTGAAATGTGATAAAATCCCCCTTGAATATTTGTAAAATGATCATGATGTGTTCTGACATGTGTTTATACTCGTGGGATGAAAATGTGTGTCTAGGGAATGTGGGGAATAGGATTTCTGGTCCATGCTTTTGGGGTATCGTGGTTCCTTTTTTGGTCATGGTTTTGGGGGTGGGGAGGTGGTGGTTGTGTTGTGATAGATTCCCAAGTAGTGATGGATTTATTAAATAATTGTTCAAATAAATATTGGTATAGCTTCGGTTTGTTTATTTAATGTAATTTAAATAGTCAATGGAAAAATCAATTATGGTTTGTGAGGTTAAATGAAGCTGATGACAAATAATGGAATGAATGTGGTGATTAAATGAAATTGGTTGGAAATGTGAAATGGGATTTGTGGGTTGTTGAGTGGTGTTATATATTTAGAGGTGACAAAAAAAGTTGATGATGTAGTTATTTGGTTAGTTAGTTTGTGAACCCATATAAATTTATTGTGTGTTTGATATTATATATATAGACTTTTATATTCTCGTTATTTCTCTACGCACCCCACCCACGTCGAGCATTACGTGTTGACACCCACATAGTCATGCGGGGGGGGTACTGAAATTCAGGGATGATTAAGAATAGATAGGTACCCAATATTTACCACTATCTCTTCTTGGTGATGTAGGTATTTAATACTGAATGATGGAAGGAGGTCTGTTAGTTCATCAAATGGTTGTTCTGATATACCAGGTGTTTGCAAACGAGATGTAATGACCCAAGTGTTTTCAGGTGAGAAATGACCATAATTGTGGGGTGGTAGCCTAGGTGGTTTTAGGTGAGATTTGATTTACTATGTGTTTCTGGGTGAGACATATATATACCTTATCCTTTTACACATACAATTATAGGACTTTAAGCATAATTATCCATGAAGTACAACCGAGGATCCTAAATTATATTGTCTTTCTAAGATTAGGTACATAATTAAACATCATGAAACCAAAATGAAAAATAATTTATTTAATATTAATAATGACACCCTAAATACCTTTAATCCTTTATATATACATAGGATAACCTGGGGAATACATGAACAAAAGGAATGACCTAAAAATCCTAATAAAGGAACAAACATAGGAATAAACATTGCACACTGTTTAGAGGACATTACATGATAACATAAATGGAATGCAAAATGAATAAAATAAAGAAGGATAACATGTATAACATGGTTAAATATAACCATGACATCATAGGAATGTGGGAAAAAATATAACATGACATAAACATGAGTCAAGGATAGCTGCCAAGACATGGAGGACAAAGTCCCATAATGTAATCTGGTTCAATCCCTGTCCCAAAAGGATATATCATGATAATAAAAACTAACCAATGCAGTGGAGGGATATATGGATTTAACTATTATTAAATGTTCATTAATTTTTGTGCCACATACAAAATCATACATAAGCAATCAAACTTAAACATAAGGGTTACCCATGGAAAGAGATGGGTATCATAATTATGTCCAAAGGCATAACATAAGGAAATATCATAATGGTGTCTATTAAAGAAAGGATTTAAATCATAAATGGGAATTAATAAGGGAATATATTCATAGATAATGATAATTAATATTAAATTTTAGTGAATACATGTAAAAATAGTTTCTAAGAAACTTTAGAAATAAAACGTTTTTGTGCAGTTTAATGAAAATATTAATGATTCTATAAACCAGATAAGGAATAATTGTTTGAATAAAAAAATTAAACCAATGTATTTTTTCATGATTAAATTTGGGATTTTATAAAACTAATGGTGGATTAAATCATATCATGATAAGAACATAAAAATGGGTATGAAATTGGGAAGTTCATTTGAATCTGGTTTGCTTATCGAGAAGAATCGAGAAGGGAACCTTTTTAAAACATGTATTTCCCCATAAAACATGATTGAAATGATCTATATACATGAGTTTGGAACATATAAATAGTATTTATAATAATTAAATAAAATAAATAATTACATTGGGGTAAAGAGGTAGAAAGCATAACCCGAAGAAAATATGGAGGTTCAGAAAGAATCCCTTACCTTATGTCTGAAATAGTTATGCACTTGTATTTAGTGTCCAAAATAATAAAATTATATTCATTAATAAATAATATCATATCCTCTTATAGAATTTATTTATTTATGGTTATTAAATTTACTTATGACCTTTTTTATCGGTTATAGTGTTCAATATCATTGTTCAATAATGTTCATTTTCTTGGGTTTCATGATTTGTTCACTTCTATTAGAGTATGGAAGTTCTTGTAAAATGACAATAGATATCTAAAAATAAAATTATATGTAATTAATGAACACATATAAATTTAAATGTTTAAATAATTCATTTGGTTATTTTGGTATGGGATGAATCATTAGATAATATGTCAGTGATAATCATTTGGATTATTCTGGGCGGTTTTCACTCAAAATGAACTCATTTGTTTTATTATTCAAAATTATGAATATATGTTAGTTATAGAACATAAAAATGTTTATAAAATAAATTGTAAAATATGTTTCAAGCATTATAATTATTTTTAGACAATCCATTATACTGGTAAAGGAAAATGAAAATTTCTCGTCCTTGAAGGTGATAAATTAACACATCATGGACGACGTTTTCATTTTTACATTAAAAAAGAGAGAATAAAGGATTGGATGAAGGATATTCCATCAAGATAATAATATTAAATAATTGTAAGACATTGGTGTTATAATTATACATGGATGGGGGTATGTGAGTATAGAATAATAAAATAAAATAACATGAAAAGAAATTAAAAGAAAATGAAATAAGATTTTTACCTGTTGAATTTATCCTCCTTGAGAACCTCCTTAGGGAAAAGGTTTTGGTCTTTTGATGAGAAAACATTCTCATGGACATGTGGGAGTGTATTGGGAAGTGTTCTAGGAATAACATGTAAAAGTATTAAAGCTTGAAATGTTTTAGGAGGAGAGGTGGTGATTGGTGGTTTTTATAGTGGAGGGAGGGTGTGTTTTCTCATTATTTAATTCATTAGTTTGTTATTTTAGATGATGAATGTTAATAGTTTTAGAATTATCACTAAATATATTAAATTAATTAATGTTAGTTTGAGATTAAGTTTCTTAAATTAGTGATGACTCAAGGAATAGTTTATTTAACTTATAATGTATATATACCATAAATTACTATATTTCAATATTCATAAAAATTGAATTTTTTTTGAAAAATCCCAAAAAAATTCCATAACCATTTTTCAATATGTATAATTAAAAAATAGAATCCATTTTAAGAAGATAATTTTCTAAATATGAGAAATTAATTTTCCAAAAGCATCATTTATTCAAAAAATAAAGATTTTGAAATTATTAATGATTTTATGACATTTTTAAGAAATAATTTAGGTCTCATAAAAATATCTTATAATAATAAGAAAAAATATATTAAGTTATGAATAAATTTTTTGAAAATAAATTTTATTTTTAATTATTAAATTAATCATAAAATTACAATTAAATATTTAAGACTTAAAAAATTCCAACACATAGTTTTTCATTTTTAAAATATTTGTTTACTTATTCCAAGAAATAAATATATAATATTTTCATTCAAAAGATACCTAAATCTCATGATCAAGGACATCAAAGGGGCTAATATACCTGGGACATAGATTTCCATTATTCCAAAATCTCATGATCATATTCCCTGGTGATATTTGGAGGAATACAAAGTCCCCAACCTTAAACTCCAGGCCCCATAGAAAATTTTCTACATATCTCTTTTGTTGAATTTGGGATGCCTTGATATTCTACAGAATGCTTTTCACCTTTTCTACCATTCCTTTGACCATTTCACGTCCCAGCAGCTTACGTTCACTGACTTCACCCCAACATGTTAGTGTTCTAAATAATTCCTATAAAGGGTATCATATGGAGCCATCTCGATGCTTGAGTGGATACTATTGTTGTAGGAAAACTCAACCAAAATTAGATGTTGGTCCAATAATATTTTGAAGTCCATATAACATTATATCAACATGTCTTCTAGTTTATAAATATTCTATTTAGATTGACCATTAGTTTGAGAATGATAATCCATACTGAAGTTTATCTTAGTGTTTAGATCATGTTGGAGACTTTTTCAAAAATGAAGGTGATTCTCTGATATTGATCAGATACAATAGATAGTGGTACTCCATGCACCCTTACCACTTATATAATGTATATTTTTGAAATTTTATATAGTTAGAAGTCATCTCAGAATGCGATAAAGTGTCATTTATTGATAGAATGATCCCCAAAACCCATATAGCGTTATCTCCTCTCGATGTCTTTGGATGTCTGGTGACAAAGTCCATGGTGATTTTTTCCACTTCTATGTTGGTATGGGTAATGGTTGCATCATCCCTTTAGACTTTTTCCTTTTAGCCTTATTGATTTAGTAGACACTTTGATGTATATTCATCAATCGTTTTTTTCATATTGCCCCACCAATAGTGATCTCAGAGATCTTGATACATATTTGTGCTCCTTAAGTGAATAGAGAAGGTTGAGCTATATGTGTCACTCAGAATCTCTTCATTTATCATTGGATTGGTTGTTACACATAGTTGTGACACAAATCTCATTCTTACAAACTTATCTATTTTAAACACTGAGGATTTACCTTTTTCTCATGGATTCCACCTTATTTTAAAGTTACTCATCACATCATTGAGAATCCGTTATTTTTTATATAATGGATGGTTGAGAAATCATTTGAGAAAGGATTTATAATGCCCCTTCCTTAATTATTTCTAGTTACATCCTTTGAAGTTATAAAAATATCAAATCCTTCTCAATTCTTATTATTGATAAAGATATAGGATCCTTTCTACTTAGAGAATCTGCCACCTCATTTTCCTTACCAGGATGGTAGAGGATTGAGTAATCATAATACTTGATGAGATCTAACCATATTCACAAATAAATATTAATCTCCTTCTCTGTGAATATATATTCTTAGTTCTTATGATCAGTATATATCTAACACTTCTCCCTATAGAGATAATACTGCCAGATATTCAGTGCGAAGGTCATTACCGCTAACTCCATATCATTCCTAGGATCGTTTTTATCATGAATTTTCAAATGACTTGAAGTGTAGGTTATAAATTTATCATTTTTCATCAGTGAAAAACCTACAAGATTATTTGATACATCATTTTACACCATAAAGAGTTCCCCAATTGTTGGAAGAGTAAGAACTTATTTAGTGATAAGCATATTTTTCAACTCTTTGAAACAGTCTTCACATTCACTAGTGTAGACAAACTTCACTCCCTTCTGACTCAACTTGGTTATTGGGTTTGATAATAATGAGAATTTATTCACAAATAATCAGTAATACCTAGCTATACCAATGAAACTTTGGGTCTATATTAAAAATTTTGGTCTTGGACACTCTTCAATTGCCTTGGTATTGGAAGGATCCACATATATTCTTTTTTCTGGTGATAAAATTCCCAAATAATGATACTTCCTATTTCCAGAACTCACATTTATTATACTTTACATATATTGTCTCCCTTTATAAATTTTTATCACAATATTAAAATGCTCCTAATGTTCCTAATTATTCTTAGAGTATATCAGAATATCATCAATAAAGAGTAAAATCATAATTGTCGCAGTAATATCTAAAGACTCCATTCCTTATGTCCATGAAAATTTATGGGGTATTAATGAGTTCTATGAGAATCACTATGAACTCATAGTGTACATACCTCATTCAAAAGGAATCCTTTAGAATATATTCCTTCATAACCTTAAATTATTGATATCCTAACTTAAGGTCTACTATAGAGAAATAACCGGATCCACATAGTAGATCAAACAATTCATCTATCTATGGTAGTGGTACATGTTCTTTATCATTATTTTTTTGAGATCACTATAATCAATACATAGGACCATTGATCCATCCTTCTTCTTGATGAAGAGGACTATCACACCTCTTGGTGAAACACTCGGGTGTATAAAACCCCTATCTAGATTCTCCTATAACAGCTTCATTAGTTATTCCAACTCAATGGTTGTTATTCTATAAGGTGTCTTTAATATAGGAAGAGATCCTAGAATAAGTTGAATTGATTACTCAACCTATCGATCATGAAGAAGACTGGGTAATTCTTCAGGGAATGCATTAGTGTAATCCCACGTGATGGTATGACTTCGAGTAATATTTTCTTCTTTGTCTCAATAATTTCTTCTAGATATTCTCGATCATAATGAAATAATATCCACACAAGAGATTATGATTCTGAAATAGATTCATATTCCTCCTTACACTTTTAATGAATTGGAGGATGCCTCGAGATGTGAAGACTGATATCCCTTTATCAATAGTTTATGTAGTATTTGAATAAAGATAGTCGATCCATGCCCAATAGAGCTTCAAAATCCACCAAAGAAAAAAATAAAAGATTTAATGGTCGGCTCAATCCACATACATTAACTGGGAAGGAGTTATAATATTTGGATGTGATAATTTCCCTATTTATTTTCTCATAGATAACCTAACCTCTATATTTTTATGTGCTCTTTAAATAGTTCTACTAATCGTGCATTATATGAAAGAATTCATCAAACCAAAATCAAATAGTACATTCACTCTTCCTAAAAGAATAACCCACATACCTATCATCATGTCAAATTTGGGATCTACTTTAGTAGTAGTGATATCATATTCCATTTCTAACTAACTTGGAGATTTTTGTTGTTGATTTCCTCTAACAACCCTTGGCTTAGGGAAATGGATCACATAATTCCCAAGTTCCTTGAAGTTGAAACACTACACTATAGGTTGTGTGTTTATCTGAACCTTTCTTTCTACTTCTGCATTAGTGATATTCTTTATATCCCTATGATAGTTATTATCCATATATCTTTCTCTTCTAATTTGAAGCATCTTTTGGTTCCCTTTAAGCAGTTACCAGGATGCTTCTTCCCACACTTTGACCCGTGGGGTGATGGGTATGCTTTCCATCATGGGATTTATTTGTTGATCCACACATATTAAACTCAATTTTCCTCCTTTTTTCACCTAGCTCATGAGACCATAGAGAATCCCTAATCCCCAGTTCAACCTTAATGGAATAACAGAAAATTTCTTCATAACTATCAAATTATCTAATTTCCAATTATTTTATTATACTTGGATTTAGTCCGCTAAAGAAGTTATACACCTTTATTTTTTTGTTCATGAAATATCTATATGTGTATCTTTTAAATCATTGTGATGTTCTCTTCATTCACCCCAATAGAATTTTTTTCCTTTTGCTTTAGTCCAAGGAACTCCCTTTACAAATTTAAATAGAGGGTTTATGGAAAATATTTTTTTGAAAATATTTTCTTGAAATATTCCCATTCTATGGAATATATTTTCTCTTTGGACATAACTTTCTTGATCATTTTCCACCACTGACCAGCTTCCCCATCAAAATAATATACCAGTATACCAAATTTCTTTTCTTTAAAGCATTCTAGGATAAAGAATATCATTTTAATGTGTTTAATTCATTTTTTTGTGAGGATTGGATCAAGAGATCCACTAAATATGGGAGGCCTTTTCACATTAAGGATTTAATGGAAACATACTCTTTCTTAGCTGAATGAGGTAATTCAATATGATTCAAGTTATTATTCATAACTTGAGACAACTGATAAAGTAGTTTCATGATGTTTTGAGAACTCATTCTAATCATATTTTGAATATATTTGGTTCAATTGTCACATTTCCTATTAAATTAATAGAACATGATCTTATATTTATAGCCATTAACTAAGAAAATGAAATTAAAATAAGGGGGCTTGAATACTTATATAATAATCATAAAATAAATAACATTTAACATAGATGGATAAACTTGTAAATTAAAAATATAGCATATCACGTGATTCACATGGTTTCAATCTAAGTTATGCATGGTGATAGTATTATACCTCTACTTCTTACTAAAGTTCTCTAGTCCTAATATCTAAATAATACTATAGATTTCTATGATACCAACTATAGAGACCCTAGTATTTTAATCATATTATTACATGATTTTAAGAATAATTAACCATCAAATTCAACTAAGGATTACAAAGTCTACTTTCTTCTGAAGATTAGGTGCATTATTAAAAACCATGAAACAAAAATAAAAACAACTTTTATTTAATCTTTATAATGAGATACTAACTCCCTATGAGACCTTATATCTTCATAGGATTACCTGGAAAATGCATGAATAAAATGGATGATCTAAAAAGACCAGTAAGGGGATAAACATAGGAATAAACATAGCACATGGGTTAGAATAAATAACATGATAACATAAAAAGGCATGGAACATGAATAAAATAAGTAAGATTAAAATGTATAAAATGGGAACATATTACCCTGAAATCATAATAATTTATCAACAACATATTACTTGGCATAAGCATGAGTCGTGGAAATCTTCCATGTCAGAGTGGACAATGTCCAATAAAGAAATCATGTTCACAACCTATCTCATTATGATGCCTCATGAGACTAAAAAATACCCATTTAATTTGAGCACAAGCTAGGCGCACCCATCATAACATGTTCATGAATATGTTTACCACATGATGAATCTTACATAAGGAATCAAAAATAAACATGAGGGTTACCTAGGTGAAGAGTTGGGTATCATAATCATGTAAAAGGCATAACATAATGGAAAATCATAATGGTGTCCATTAAAGAAAGGATTTAAATCATAAATGGACATCAATAAGGAAAAATAGGCATATATAATGAAAATTTATGTCAAAATAAACTGAATACACAAAAAATAGAGTTTACGAAACTTCAGAAATAAAATATTTTAGTATTAATTAAGGAAAATAATAAAGATCTTTGAAAACACACAAGGAATAATTATTTTCATAAAAACAAAATTTAACCAAAAAATTTTTTCATGATAAAATTTGTGATTTTATAAAAATAACGGTGTCTTAAATCATATTATGGATAGAACTTCAAATTGATATGAAACTTGGTAGTTCCCATGAATTGAGTTTCCATTTTGGGAAGAATAGAGAAGGAAACCATTTTAAAACATGTATTTCCCCATCATAGAAGGATGATATGTTATAAATACATGATCTAGGAAACTATTAGTAGGATTTATAATATTTACATAAAAATAAAAAACAATTACATTTTGATAAAGAGGGATAAAGTGTAACTCGAATGAAAAAAGGAGGTTCAGAATGAATCCCTTACCTTATGTCTAAAACGGTTATGCACTTTTACTTAATGTACTGAATAATCAAATTAGATTCATTAATTAAAATTTCCATAATATATTATACAATTAATTTATTTATTAATGTTTATTAAGTTAATTTATTTCCTTTTGGATGAGTTATAGTGTTCAATTTCAATGTTTGGGAGTGTTCGTTTTCTTGGTTTTCATGATCGGTTCTCTTGTATAATAGTATGAAAGTTAATTTAAAATGGGAATGGATATCCTGAATTTAAGTTATATGTTATTAAAATAAATACATAATATTGAATGGTTATAAAAATAATTTGGTTATTTTCTATGAGGATGGATCATTAGATAAGACATTAGTGATATTCATTTGGATTGTTTTGGGCGATTTTCGCTCACAAAGAACTCATTTTGTTTTCTTATTTAATATTATGTGTATATGTTAGTTATAGAACATAAAAAGGTTATAAAATTAATTTTACAAAGTTTTTAACCATTATACTGGTTTTAATACTAAACTTCAAGGTGGAAAAGGAAAATAATAAATTTTCATCATTGAAGATGATAAATTAACACCTCACGGGCAACATTTGCATTTTTAGAATAAAAGGGAGAGGAGAAGGGATTTTATTAATTACATTCCACTAAAATAATAAAATTATAGTATATATAAGATACTGGAGTTATCATGCCACTTGTATGAGGGGAGGTGTATAGAGAATAAGAAAATAAAAGAACTTGAAAAGATATTTTAAAAAATGGAAAGAGGATTTTTAACTATTGAATTTGTCCTCTGTGAGAACCCCCTTAGGGAAAAGGTTTATAACTTTTAATGAGACCAAAGGCTCCTGAACGTATGATAGAGTCATGGAAAGAGTATTTATTTGAACATGGAGAATTTTCAAACATTAAAATGTGTGAGGAGAAGAGTTGGCGAGGGGGGGTTTTTGTAGTGGAGAAGATGGGTGTTTTCTCATTATTTTATCCATTAATTTGTTATTTTGACTCAAGTATAGTAATAGATTTATAATTATCACTAATTATATTAAAATAATGAAATTAATTTTGAGATTATGTTTCCTACATCAATAATAACACAAGGAATACTGTATCTAAATTATAATGTATAAATACTCTAAATTACTGCATTTCACTATTCACTAAAAATTAAACCATTTTAGAAAAATCCAAAAACAATCACCCTAATCATTTTCAAAATTTAGAATTAAAAAATGGACTAAATTTTATGAAAATAATTTTCTATATATGAGAAATTAAATTTTTATTTAAAATCATCATTTATTCGAAAAATACCAATTTTAAAATTATAACTGATTTTATGAAATTTTGAAAAATTAATTAAGGTCTCATAAAATGATCTAATAATAATAAAAATATATATTAATTTATGAAAAAAAAATTAAAATGAATTTTCATTTAAAATTATTAAATTAATTATAAAATGGTAATTTAATATTTATGAATTACAAAAGTACCAGCACTTAATTTTACATTTTTAAAACATTAATTTACATATTCCATGAAATAAATACATTATATTTTCATTCATAAGAAACCTAAGTTTTATTTGTTACTTTCATAGGTGAGGATATTATTCTATTGGTCGAAATTTTATTCCTAAGTGTCGTATCACTATTCCAAAGGTCAAGTTACTATTTAATCGGTATAAGTTCCTTAACTTATAAAAATAACTCTTAATTAATTCATTATTAATTTAAAATGTTTTTATTTTGTTCTCTATGTGATTTTATGTGATTTATACTATAATATTTAATTATTCAAAGTTAATTTCCATTGACAAACTTTTGGTTCATTATAAGACATGATCGTTCTTGTGGGGAGGTAGCCTAGGTATATTCAGGTGAGGAGTGAAGTGGCAGTACTTGTAGGGAAGTGAGATCATGTGTCTTTGGGTGAGGTGTGTTGTGATTATTCTTGTGGGGAAGTGTGTTTTATGGAAGGGATGAGAGTTTTGAGACGTATGACGTTGGGTATGAGAGCACCATACCGGTGGGAAAGTGGCGCGGAGTACCCTTATAGATATTATTATCTTATATTAAATTACATGAATTTCATTATTTGGTGACAATGCCTTGGTGAGGTTGGGTTTGGTTAGTATACATGTATAGGTCTTGTTAGGTTATGTTGTTTTCTAACAAGTGCATTAGTATGCTTGTTTCACATGTTCATGAAAGACATTGGTTTTCCTACTAAGTATACTTGTATGCTCTCCCTATGTATATAAAATTGTTATTAGGTTTCCAAGAAAAGATAATGGACTGTAATAGACATTTCTAGCTAAGACCTTTCGATAATTGTTGTGTCACTACCTTAGCATTACTTTTGGGTACTTACATTGAGACTTTTATTATATCTGTTTCATTTATACATGCATTGTGGGATGATTTGGGGTTCTTTTATATTATTTTGTGGAGTTTATTATGTATGATTCATATTATCTCCTAATCATATTTATAATATAGAGGGTAATTCCTCCCATACATGTGAGTTTTATACCCTCAGTGCTAGTCACCAACCCAGGGACTATTGGAGGCGGGACTCGGGGTTCATTAACAGTCTCCCCTCATTGTTAGATCATTTCAAGGAGGGGTCAGGATACAATGTTATTAAAGGATTTTTTGAGAGATAATATGGAGTTTAGAGTTAGGAACAACAAGTATTTCATGGGTTGGTATGAAAACAATTCCAATTGACCTTAGTATGTCACATAGGATAGTGATATTGGCTATGACATAGGATTATAGGGCCTCCCATGATCCAGGGCATGGAATCTGAGCTAATTGAACGACCAAGTGAGGTGGACCTATTTTTATTGTATAGACCTAGGATAGGTACATGCATCATGATGACTTTTTTTCTTTTTTTAATTGGGTTTTTTTGGTAAGGTTTAAATGGATAAAAATGAATTAAATGATTTAAAATGTATCTTAATAAAATTCCACACTACTAAGCTTAGGAAGTTCATTTTTTAATTTTAGATATGGGTCTTGTTTATATTTCACATGTGGCTTATGAATTTGAGGTTCATCAGGATGATTCAAATTATTTTTGTATGGTTGATATATTTTAGGAGGTTGATAAGTGGTAGAAGATGTTTCATTCACTATAGTGGTAGGTTTTGGGGATGTACATTGACCTTATTTCAGATGAGGAGATAAAGAGGTGGATAGAGGAGTTGGAGATCAATTCCAGTTTGATCTAAGCCTTGATGGAGTACCGGGTCCCTTTGGCAACTAGTTATATATGGGGAGTTGAGTTTCAGCGGTAGATTCTATATTTTGGAGAGTGGAAGGGTTTGTGGGTTGAATTCCTGAAAGAGTTTTAAGAAGAGTTTCTTTCATTAAACATGAAGGTAGTAAAGAGGTAGAATATACTTTCTCATTAGTCGGGGAGCATGTCAGTTCATGAGATGTGAATCAAGATTAAGGACCTTCTACATTTTTCCTAGATCATTTTCTAGATGAGGAGCCTCGTGTGAGATGTCATTAAGAGGCCCTCTATCCTTCCATTCAGCATGAAACTACTCATTTTATGTTTCTAAAGTATCTGGAAGTTCATAAGAAGTAAGAGTTTATTGGGATTATACACTCACAAAATGGTTTTTCAAGGGAGGGGAACCAATAATGTTTCTTGAAGAGAAGAGTCATCAATGGTAGGTATCAGGAACCAAGACCATCGAGGTTCGATAGGGAATCGAACCTTGCATCTTCATTTCTAGCCTTCTAAGTCCATTGGTTTCCATGCTTTTCCTGGGATCCTTATGTCATTTTTTTAGTTTTGGGGTTCATTTCCATCACTAGAACTTGTGGATAGAGGTTCCCTAAGCTTAGTTTGGTAGAGGTGGACACGTTAAGCACTAGCCTCAGTAGTAGTTTCCCATGAGACCATTTCAATAACATTGGTAGTAGGTTCTTACTCCACCAAGGGGATATGGAGTAGGTATAATCCAACCTTAGGATATTACTCATGTTTATGGACCATGAACCGAGCATGGTCAATGAGAGTGTCATTAGAAGAGTGGTGGATGAGATGAGAATGGTTAGTTTCATGAAGGGGTGGTAGTAATTCCATAGAGGGAAAATATATTTATAGGTATGACCAATTTGTATAGTACACTAGTGTGTGAGTTGTTTGATTTAGTATCTATTCAATTCATTATTGTTCCCTCTCTAGTCCATTTTCTGGGACTATATATAGATAGAATTATCATTCCCTAGTGTTGACTATGCTAGTCAGAGGCTAGACCGACTTGTTTGATGTGTGCTAAGGGTGTAGAATAATTATATGGCCACTTCAGTCCCATGAGGTTAATTTATTACTATATATAAAACTATATAATTTCGTCCGTATAAATAAATAGTTTTATTAAAAATGTGCATTTATTGATTGATTATGGAGGAGAGTCATGTTTTCGAATGTTGATGGACAATGTGTGGTTTTCATTGGTGAGTGGTGTTGTCATATGGGTAGTTGAAATATGGATCCCCTTATTCCCTTTTTGGATTATTTGTCATTTAAATTAGTGGATGTTGTGATGGTAGAGGTTCCTAGGTTCATTGTTTAATTACTAGATATTTTTCCTCGGGAGGTTGTGACAATACCCCCTCAATGTGATGTTGATTTTGGGATAGCCTTGATACCCTAATGCTTATCTAATTTCAATGGATCCTTATCAGATGAAACCTTATGAGTTGTGGGTGTTTAGGATTTAGATAGATGATCCAATGTAGGAGGGTTTTATCTATCCCAATGTGTCTCCATGGGGTGACCCAATGTTGTTATCAAATAAGGAGGATGGTAGTATGAGGCTTTACAAATACTACATAATGTTGAATAAGTAGAATGTAAACAATTATTACCTTATTCTAAGGATAAAAAATCTTTTTTACGAACTGATTGGGGTCATTTGATTTTATAATATCATTTTGTAGTCTAGATATCACCAGTTTATGACGATGGAGGGAGATATCCAGAAGACTGCTTTCAGATGAAGGTAAGATAACTTCGAGTTTGTAGTCAAAAAATTCGGTGTTACTAAAGCTCTAGTTGTGTTCATGGGGCTTATAAATTCTGTGTCCCATGAGTTTGTAGATAGGTTCTTCATCATATTTATCGATGATATTTTGATCTAATTGAAGTTATTGGAGGAGCATGTTGATCATCTCAGAACTACTTTTCATTTTCTTCGACACCACCAAATCTATGGAGATTTTTGGAGGTGTAAGTTTCGGGCATGAGAAGTGTATTTCCTTGGGCATGTGGTGTCTCATTGGGGTGTGGCGGTATACCTGTCGGAGGTTGAAGCAGTTGTTACATGGGAAGCACCCGATACCATGGTATTTTTTAACAATTTTCTTGGTCATGCAGGCTATTATTGGATGTTTGTACCAGAATAATCTTGGTCCACAACCCTATTGAAATGTTTTACTAGTAAGGGCCATGCTTTTGTGTGGAGTGATCAGTTCCCGTCATTGTTTGGTTACCTGAAGTGGAATATGGTTAGTGATTCAATGCTTCAGTTACCTGAGGAAGGGGTGATGTTTGATGTGATTTATGATGCTTCCTAACTAAGATTTGGGTGCATCATGATGCAGTAGAAGGTAGTGATCTCTTAAGGGTCAAGTAAGTTACTGCCTCAATAAAATAATTAGGCCACCCATTATCTGGAGGTAGCATCAGTTGTGTTTTCACTGATGTTGTAGAGATATCACCTCATTGGGGAGTGCTTTGTAGTCTTCACTGATTTTAAGCATTTGAGGTATATTTTTTACTAACATGATTTGATCTTTTGGTAGTGGAGGTGGATGAATTTTCATCAGGATTATTATTTTGAGATATTTTACACCTCATGAAATTGGATTGTTGTGGTTGATGCTTTGAGCAGGAAGTTGTGTAGGGCTGTTGTTCAAGAGTTTGGAGATTCATGGAGAGGAATGGAGAAGTTGGAAACCTTTCACTTATATGTAATGGTAGATGGTGGTAGAGTCTATTTTTTTCATATAATGGTGTAGTCTTGTCTGATGTAGTAGGTGGATGAGTATTAGTGGTGAGACTGATAGGTAGAGGTGATGCGTTATCATTTAGCCATGAAGATGCTACAGAGGTATGATAAGAGGATGATTAGAACCAAAAGTTCTTTCATGGGAGGTTGTTTGTTACAATAGCGATGCAAAATTAATTCCTTCATGAGTTTCATAACTAACATTTTTTGGCACACCAAGTAGTTTCCAAGATGTAACGTGGCTTGAAGATGCAATTTTGGTGGCCCAGGATGAAATGGTAAGGGGTAGAGTTTGTGGAAAAGATATTGTTTTTCTAGAAAGTAAAGTATAATTATCACATTCTTGGTGGGTTTATTATAGTCCATTGATGTTCAAAAGTGTAAATGTGATGAAATATCAATGGATTTTATTCTAGGGTTACCCAGAGCTCAGAGAGGTTGTGATTCTATCTAGCTAGTCAAGGATCAGTTGATGAAATCGACCCACTTCTTAGCGATCTAGGAGTCAGGAATAGTTAATTATTTGGATAAGATGAATGGGGATAAGGTGGTGTGATTTAATGGAGTTTTTAGTTCCATTGTCTCATATCTTGACATGAATTTTACCAAAATAGTTTTGAAGGAATTGAAAAATACTTTTGGAACTCAATTACGGCCCAAAACTATTGTCCACCCTTAGACAAATGGGTAGATGGAGCATACGATCTAAAACTTGGATGATATTTTGCGGCCATGTGTCTTGGACTTTAGTGGATCTTGGGTATGAAACATAACTTTGATAGAGTTTTCTTAAAATAATAGCTATAACTCTTCCATTGGAAAAACCCCGTTTTAGGATTCGTATGAGAGACTATGTTGTTCTTTATTGTGCTAGACATAGGTTGGGGAGACAATCTTCCTTTGTCCTAATGTGGTGAAGATCATGATAGGGAACGTTCAGCTTATTCATGAGAGGATGAAAGCAGTGCAGGAATGGTAGAAGTATTATTCCAATCATCGAAGGATTCCCTTGGAGTTCAAGGTTGGGGACCACGTATTCTTGAAAGTTTCCCCTGGGTGTTTGCAGTGGAGGTTTGGCATAGGGAGTAAGATTTATCCCAAATTTTATGGGCCCATTGAGGTGTTAGGGTGAGTTGGTGAGGTGTAGTATCGGTTGGCATTTCCACCGTAGTTAGATAGGATCCACGACGTCTTCCATATCTCCCATATTCGTTGTGATATTCATGATGACTCTCATGTCATTGACTAGGGAGAGTTGGGTGTTTATGGAATGAATATTAGAGATCTAGAATATTCAAGAGAAGGTTCTGTGTGGACATAAAATTTCTTTGTTTTTTGTATTGTGGAAGTATGGTGGCCTGGAGGATAGTACTTGGGAGGAAGATATGCATATGTGTAACCAGTACCCAAAGTTGTTTTTAGGTTTTATTTTCATTATTTTGATTTGTGTCTTGATGTTTGGATCCTTTTGTTTTATGAGATAAGATGTTTTACATGGTTTGTGATTTGTGTGGTGAGATGTGTGATAAATTCATGGAATATAAAAAAGGGAGGACCTGATTACTAATCATGGTTCATTAACTGTGAAGAGATTAAACCCTTACAGGCAGGTCAGTGCCACTGAAAGCAGATAGTATCATGAAATGGAAGTCAAAATTCCCCGATTCATGAGTTAAGGATGTTGTTGTTTGTTGGTTGTGATGTTTTTTGGTTTGGGTTTAATAGAGTCTGAGATGTTTTTATAGTGGTTTTGTTAGAGGAGGTGTCATGTGGTTGTGGTAATGTGGTTGTGTAGTGTGTTTTTTGGTCATTTGGGTTGGTGTGTTTTCTTGGTGGCAGTGTTTGATGTAAAACAATACACTTAAGTTGTATCTCATGGGGTGGTTCTTCAATCCATTTTCGTTGAGGCTTGATTTATGATTCTCAAGGGAGATAATCATTTGAGAGGTATATAATTTAATAGTTTGTGCCCTCATGATCCATTACATTTCCAATTTTGGATATTAGAGGTGTTCAGGGGAGGTTCCAGGAGTTCTCGATGGAACCTGGAGGTGCAAAAAACTACTGTAGGAAATATATTTCATGTAAGTGTATTATAATATGTGTAATGGTGGTTCAAAATTTGTGTGATGATGGTATGATATGTGTAAATTTTAGGTTTTAAAGCCTCTGATACATGAAATTTTTATACCCTCGGTGCTAGTTGCCTACCCGGGGCCAACGGGAGGCTAAACCCAGGGGTCATTATCTCTCTCCCCTCATAGAGGTATATTTGGTGGGTGGGGTTTGTGACATATATATAATTATAATATGATATTTTCCCAAATGAAACATTTCAACACCCATTTATAAATTATTATATAATTAAATCATCATTTCCGGGTATTAAATGTTTCAATTTTCATTTATGTTTCAGTTCATAAGTTTTGGTCATTGTACTTTGATCTTGTTTCCATAATTAGAATATTTTTAATCATGATATAAATATCATATGTCTTCAGTATATTCATATTTAGTACCATCCATTGAAGGTAGATACATGAAAATAAGTTACATTGTTCATGGAGAATGTAGTCAGTACGTACACATGAACGATGTTTTCATTTTTTAATGAAAATAATGAAATAAAAAATAGTATTTTATCAATAATGATTCATAATAGTATCATAAATATCATATATATTTATTTAATCCATCATTATAATAATCCATAACAGGTGTTGATGGAAAATTAATCACATCGCTATGTAGAGATGGTAGTGCACACATAAACATGAGTGATATATTCATTTCCCATTTAATGGAAAGGAGGTGGAAAATAGTTGTTCCATTATCATAATAATATCTTACTAAATTTAAGATACTAGATTAAGTATTTTATGATTCATGAATAAAATCTAGAGAACATGGAAGAAGAAATATATTTGAAATACCTTGGTTAAGATTTATACCTCTTCTTTAAGAGACTTCCTTTGGCTTACACCTTAATCCTTAAAATACATGCCCAAGGAGAATACCAAGTGATATATGAATAAAAGAATTCTTGTATGAATATTTTTTGGTAGTAATTGGCCTATCATGAAGGATAGAAATTCTAGAATAAGGAAAGAGATGAGGTTCCCTTTTATTTGTGAGGAGAGAACACCCATCGAATTCTTAAAAACATTAAATATAATTAATGTATTTCTCAAGTATAATGCTTCCAAATGGAAAAATATTAAAAGTTATGGTAATATAGGGTCTAAATATCTTCAATCAATAAGAAATATAAATGTTTAGGTTGAATTATTACCTTTATCAATTATTTTAACCCCTATTAAATTCATTTTACCCCAAACCAGGGAAATTGTTTTTCTAGTTTTACTATTCATTATAAAAAAAAATTAAAGTAGAATCACTAAGAAATTTATAAAAGAAAATATTAAATATGGAATTTATTTTATTGAATTTAGTATCGATAAGTGGAAAAAAATAATTTTAAAATAATCAATCGAAATTGAACAAAAAACAATTTATTGAGAAATGCCTTTCAGAAGAATAAAACTGAATTTATATATATTCCATTCATATTAAAAAATATTAAATGAATTTTAAATATTTTATCGAATCTAATTATATAATTAATTTTTTTAATAAACAATGATTTATGTAATTTATTATTATAGAAACACATTTTTCACCTCAAATGTTTTAATTAAAAAGAACTCCTTTTACCTTTGAATAATTTTATCTTTATTACTAACCTTTAGATGACTAATGTATAGATGTCTATTAATAAATTACCAATAAATTTAATTATAATAAAATTTTAATAAAGTTATTTATTGTCCTGTCACAGGTTCCACTAAATTGGTGCCCTGATCCGGTTCCACAATTGGCTTCAAGCGCGTCTCCCCACTTGCGAGAGGCTGCTGACTAGTAGTGAAGGTCCAATGATGATAAAGTGTGGAGACAATACCACCTTGGTCTACGTATAACAATGATATATATTGGTAAAAAACTAGTGGAATAAACAATAAAAGAATGTCAGTCGGATAATAATTATATAACATTGAAATGCTAAATAATACACCCATATATTCCAATGCAATGTTATAACATAAAAGCAGAAGAATATAGTTGATAGTATGAAAACAACACAAAAAAAGAATAAAATCCCAAATGATATCTCCATGATAATATTCAGCTCTAGTTTAGTCCTATTCTCGTAAATTACATGTCCATAAACATCATCAGAAAATGAACAACTACAAGAAATCCGTATCGAGAACCGAACACTATAACCACGATGTATGTCGGGGTACCAAACAACAACCCAAATAAGGTGTGAGTTAAACATAGTAGGCCAGCACCAACCGTGTCAAATTATTTATAGTATGTAAATATAAAGTACCATAGTGTGAAGGAATAATGAATACCACAGTAATTAAATAAATGTAAATAATTCTGGCTCGGGTTTCTAAATGGACACATGGCCAACCACACTTGCTTCGGCCTAAACTGGGTTACCTAGGATTATGTGTCATCACAATTATTGGTATGTGTGTGTGTGTGTGTATTTATATGAACATGTATATACATATTCACTATCTACCTAATAACACACACACACACACACACATATATATATATACATAGTACTGGCAAGGACCCAAGGTGTATGACCACAGAATCCAGATAAAAGTTGCACAAGAGTCATTTTACTTAATTAAGGCAACAGGGAAAACATCTTAACCATCGAATGAAACCAATTTAATAATGGTGTAACAGTCATAAAGGACCAAGTGAAATCCCATTACATCTATGTATAATGGGGATCAAGTAACTAACAAGCTCATTTTTTCTACATACCCGTGCATGACATTTCTACTTAGGAGTCCACATATCGATTAAAAAGTAATATAAATCATTTAACTAATGAGATCATCCCAGGAATTCCATATAGGGAACTGAAGTATTGTCCAAGGATTCAATAACTTCATCTAAATCCCCCAATCTCATCCAATGAATTCCATGTAAGGAACCCAGGTATCGCTCATTATACATGAAATCTCAAACATCCTATGAGCTAGTCTAAAGCATTTTGTGTAAGGAACCTAAGTATTTATCAATGCATACTTAAATTATCTAACCATTTATATTTTAGTAATAAAACATTCATGTTAGTAACCATGTCATGTCACAATTCAAGTATACTATTCGGGTTACTAAATTTATATGTAATAAAGTATTCCATGGGAAGGTCAAATGCCAATATCAATTTGTTATGTGAGTCGAGTCAATCATTTCATTCATCAATTGATATGGGCCAAGTGTAGATCATTTACATTATTATTTCATTCTATTTCAAGTGATCGTTTCATTTATAAATGGAGAATCTAGAATATTATAAATAATTCTCTTAAACTAAGGGGGAAACACCCACACCATTAATCATTCATTTTATTCAATTTAGTATCACATTTTTTGAGAGGGTAAGTCAATGCACCTCAATATGAGGTTTTAATTCACTTTTTAAGAATTACAGTCAAGGAATATGAGCGATACACCCAAAGGGGTGGTTCGAGTGAAGATAGACATCCGATAACAATGTATTTTTAAAGCACAATGGCATTATGAATTTAGGTATAAGAACTTACATGTTAAATTTCGCATTTATGAGGCGATACATTGGAATCCCGACATGTGACACAATATCATATTTTATAAACATACCAGAAGATAAGGGGAATGCATGAGACCACATACCTTAAACCAAGGATGCTTCGCTTGTCATTACACTATGCCAAAATATACTTTTTTTGTGGTTTAAACTGCCACAAAGTCATTTCGCAATAGGTTAAACTGCTCGTAAATCGTTTCACACAAATCTAGGAAAACCACCACTAAATCATATGTCAACAATCTTTTAAAGGCTTTCCAAAACCGCTATAGAATGATTTAACATCAGGTTTTTAAAAATAAGGAGGACAATTTAGAGGCAATTTAAACTGGCGCAATATAGTTTCACAATGATTTTTTATTATTTTTTATTATTATATATTATTTATTTATTTCAGATGCTCATGTCATGCATGCACCTTCCATGCTGAAATTTAGCATTTATATTTGTTCGGTGAGAGTTGGACCCCTTATCCCTTGGTTATTCTACACAGACTTTACCACTCCATCAAGCTCTTCAGGTGCTGAGTAAACAAAATTTAATATACTTATATATATATATATATACATATACATATACTAAAATAAAATAAAAACAATCAGTAAAATAAACAAAAATCAAATTAATATGAACTAAATAATTAAAATTTAATGATTAATGATTAATAAATCAATTATTTAAATAATTAAATTATATGTTAACAAATAATAAATAATCATTGATCATTAATCATTATTGAGTAATAAATAAATAAATAAATAAAAATAATTAATTAATAAATAATAGAAAATAAATAATAAATTAAAAAATAATTAATAATTAATAAGTTATTAAAAAAGAAGAAATTAATATATGATAAATAAAGACTAAATTAATAAATAATTGACAATAAATAAGTAATACATAAATAATAAATAATAAAATATAAATAAAATAATAATAAAATTATAATAAAATGATAATAAAATGATAATAAAATAATAATATAATAATAATAAAATAATAATAATAAATTTAAAACAAATTAATAAAATATAAATGAACAAAAAAATTAATAATAAAAATTAATACATAATAAATAAATAATAAATCATTTTTCAATTAAAAATGAATAATAAATAATAATAAAATAAATAAATAAATAAATAATAATTAATTAATTAATAATAATTTATCAAAAATTTAAAATAAATATAAAATAAATACTAAAAAATAATTTAACATTAATTCAATAATAAATAATAAATTAACATATAATTAATAAATAAGTAATATGTAAATAAAGAGTATGTAATAAATTGTAAATTAATAAATAATGAACAATCACTAATAAATTATTAATAAGTAATAAATAAAAAATAAATAATAAATAAATAATAAATTATAAATATAATGTAAAAATATATAATAAATATATAATAAAAAATGAAAAATTAAAAACTAATAACATATTAAAAAAATATAAAATAAAAATAAAAAATAAAAAAATAAAAAAATAAAAAAATAGTAAATAATAAATCAAAAAATCAAAAAATATTATGTAACAAATAATAAATAATATATATATTAAGTAATAAATGGATATAAATATATAAAAATATATATACATATAAAAAATTATATAAATATATTTAAACATACATTTAGGTTACACAAATATATATCAACACATACATGTATATAATATTATATTAATATATATATACACACACAAACAAAGAGACACAAGTAAATATAAATATCTATATATATAAACCCATACATAATATATAATTATATAATCATAAATACATATATATATTTACAAATGTATGTAAATATAGATAAATATTCATAAATACATATAAATATCCATGAATAGAGACAATTATATATAATTATAAAATATATATATATATATATATTATAAAAAAATTTACATAGATATATATAAATACATACAAATATATATATATATATATAATAAATCACCAAAAGAGGGAAAACCAAAACAACTACAACACAATCATATCAATATGAATGTATATAATGGAAATAAAATCATAGTCATCCCGATATGAAATTGAATAAAATCATAAACAAAGTTGAAATATCATTGAATTTTAAAAAAACAAGGTATCCGAACCAAAAACTCAGTATTGGAGGCCTTTTGGGCCTTTTCAGCCTTTGAAAAAATAGTGATCTTGATCACCCCTTGCTAGAATGATATAGACCTTTTCAAATTATTTGATTTGATATGTATTGGAGCCCAAATAGACACATGAATCAAATGTTTTTCTCGTTTGAAGTTCACGTTCATCTTTCAACTTCACTTAAAACGAAAACAATTTTTATTCTATTAATTGTTCCCAAATTATTATCTAATTTTAATGTAGATCATTTCAAAAGAATCCATTTGACTCGTTGTGGGGTTAAAAAAGACACACAGATCAAAAAGTCATCTTTATTTCATGACGAAACTCGTTTTTCAACTTATCTACGAATTAATTTATGTTTTAAATAAATACTAACTAATAATTATAACTAATTGATTATTAACACTTTATAATTAATTAAAATTATATATAATAAAAAAACTATTATAAATAATAAATGAAAATTTATAATGATAAATCATTATAAAATATATAATACTTAATATTTTTTCAATTACTTTAGCTGTGATTTTTAAAAAACCACCCCAAAAAATAAATTTCAATAAATTTAATTTTTTAAAGGTATTATTTAGTATAAGTTTTTAAAAATCCACAACTACAATTAAATAAAAAATTTTGAAATATAAAAATATATTTAGTGATGTTTTTAAAAACTGTTACTAAAAAATCATCGCGAAATAATTTGTTGTTGAATACTTAGCGGTGGTTTTTGAAAACTGCCCCTAAAAACTATCTAAAAATTAGTTTATTTCTTATAGTGTTATCAATATTGGATACAATCTATATGAAAATAAAATGAAAATCATAAAACAAACTCTTTAAAAATAGGTTATATCTGCTCTCATTGAAATGGAATTCATTATAGTAAATGAAACTAAGAAAGGAGGATGTATGAATCAGAAACTCACAGATGGGTTTCCAACATGATAGATAATGAGATATTATGAGATTGGATAGAGGAGAACCATTAAATCCTAGGAGTATGATAGGGTTCTCAAGCAGCCTCCAATGCATGGGAGAAATGAGGGAGAAGGGGGGGCTATTTGGGTAATAATGTAAGGGTAAAGGGTAATTTCGACACTTTTAATGGCATGAATCTTTTGGAAACATGGTTTTTCTAAACCATGTGTCTCCATTACCTATGTGACACTAATTGTGTGTCTAGGGTCATGGTTTTGGGACACCATGTTTAGCCCATGGAGTACCTCTATAGTTTCTCGATAACTCCTCAAAAAACTCTGAAATGTCCTATGCATGGTTAAACTAACCATGCTCCTCCTCTAATTAGACCACATGGTTTAGTCATAAAATTACTATTGATCATGAACCAACCACGCACCTTGGGTTATTTCTCAAAAAACTGGAGCTTTGATCTTTTAATGATCCCCATATGCAACCAAAACTCAAAAGAAACACTTGAGACACCTCTTGAGCCTTAAATACTATTTAACCTTTTTTTATACATTACAACTCACAAATTTTACATTCTGAAGATTATTTTAATATTTCTATTGTAAAAAAATACAAATTGTTTTTAAATTCTTTTGGAAAATTAAAAGGGTCAAAACATTGGACCTTAAAATCTCCCCACCTTATAACTTCTCATCCCCAAAAAGCCTTGGGAAACAACAAAATATCACTCAAACTACACGGGTGATGAAATGATTACTAAAATATATGCATTATATTTTGAACACAAACTAATCCTAGAAGCATCATTTTTAATATATGGTATGTAAGATGTTGAAACTTGATCCAATTCTCATATCAATAACCAAAACATTTATAAGAAACATACTTGAGCCCACCAAACACAATTAGGTTCTCACATCATCATTTCTTTCATCATCCTTCCCATATCGCTTCCTATCATAGGTTCTAACATTTAATGTCCAATTTTGTTAAAATGTATTCCCATTATTGGAATTTCCTTAAAAGATCATCCCTTAGCATTATAATGACACTCACAAAAATATTTTCAAGATGATACACTCAATCACCCATGATGAATTTGAACTTGGTCATTATTTTTATTTAAACAATTGAACATCCAATCCTCACAAACTTTCTAAGTCGCACTGAAATTTCCCTGAAAATCCTCAGTTGGCTTTTACTCTATAGTCATCCCATTGTGATGATGTTCCTGAAGTAGTTCCTCACTTGGCTGCATTCAATTGATCAAAATATCTAAATTTAAACCACTTCTAGCCACTATTTTCTGAATTTTCTTGGATTTAATAAATGACACACTACCAAAACTAGATTATGATTCCTTTAACCAAGACACAACAATGACATTTTGTTCATTCTCACTGAAATCGGTAACTGAATTTTGATGATGTCTTTATCCAACCAAAATGTTTATGTCATCATGCCACACCATGAACATAAGTGCATACCTGATCCAACACCCTTGTATCATCACACACAAATTACACCAACTGATCTCAAATGAAGGTCCTAGGTTACCTCAGAATAAAACTACCAATGTCTAAGGTCTCACCCAAGGATGCCTATATTCTAGAGTTTACTAGTGAGATGTGGGTACATAGACAAAATATCTATATATTAAAAACACTGACTGATACATAAAGAGGTATTTTCCTCATTGATGAGTAAAGGAATCACCAAGTGTCCATTAGTCTATGAAAGGCCTTTCTAGATTGAAATATTGGGTATCATGTAAGATATTCCATGCCTCAATTATTATCCATGATCCTAGAGAAAAAAATCTAAAAGTTCCTATTAATTGAGCCAATAAGGCATTGAATTTTATTATTCATCTCATCATATAACTGACTCTCTCTCAGTGTACCATAGATGATTTTATAAGGGAATTATCATTACTAAGCCAAGAATAAACTAAGATGATATCAAATATTACCAAAATGTTTCGAGTCACTCCTATCATATCCAATATGAAGTTCCTAATAGCGTTTCCAAAAAACCATTAGAAATCCCACATTGGAAATAATATTTAATCCACCTCCGGATGACTTCCTTGCCAGATCTCAGCCACACTTACCAACATGTCATAAAAAACTGACCACGATGCCCTTAGTATTGAGGCACTACATGATTATTTCAAACCCACTCATTATATTTTAACCATGAATCATGGTTTCCTCAAACATTGCGTATACAACCAACCATTTTATCATCATGCTACCATGAAATCACAGATGCATTACTTACTAGTCTACCTATCTGATCACTTATTCCTCTTGAGCTGAAATCTAGATTCCAGACTTTGTTCGAACTCTCACATGAGTTTTAAAACTTATTTCCTCTATGAATACTTTAAGGATCGAATTGAAAAACTCATCCGATTTTAGAATCCATTATGAACATTTCAAATTGGTCCTTTAAGGTCACATTCTATTCACTTAGAAGGGCACGCTTGAAAATGTTTGACACTATATGCCCCACCTTAAGAGTGTCCTAGTTTTATTTTACATAGAATAGGATCTCATTCCATATCACATGCTTTATCCCCAATAAACACAGGTTACATATGTGAAAAAACACTTTTAACAAGAACCAAAATGTAAAGAGAGGAAAAACCCACTTAAAGGGTTACTAGATCAGATTTATTCAAGAAGAACATGTAACGCTCTCCCAATCCATACCCATAAAATCAATTAGTATCATGAATAGAACCCAAAACTTAACCTATTAGTTGTTTTATAACACCCTATCACTTTGAAATGTAATAACAAGAATGGGATGATTTAGATTCCTCAAATTCCCAGGCTAGTATACTTCATAGATTTCCCAAGAACATATTGCAATATCTCATGGATTTAATGCTTTCCACAAAACTCATTAGGTTCACTACACCATTTTAAAAACATGATAGGTAATACATGTGTCAATGTGTAATACCTAGAGATTTTATCAATACAAAAACACATCATTTGATACTATTGATATCCTATCAACCCTATCCATCACTACTTGTAATGACCCATACAAAAGATGAATCCAAGAGTCTTATTATCCCATATCACTATTAATATGGTTGAAAACATTTAGAGTCATCTATCACTAAATATAAATTCTAGTCATATGTCCTACTAAACATTCGACCATGTTTTTGGAATGTCTAACCCACTAAATCCAAGCATTACACGATTCTCATGTCCTTAACAAGGGCCCACTCACCACTTGTCCAACATTCGAACTCCGTTTTCATTATTATATTAACAATCTTATATTATGACAAACAACATAAGGAAAAAAATTACTATGTATGTAACTCACACAAGTATACAATGATACTTTTTATTTCTAGGTCACTATCTAAAAAGTCTTGCCCTCTCCAATAGGCATAAACTATAGAAAAAGGTTATTCCACTAAAAGTTTCTAGGCTCAATAGCCTAACCTCTAGTTGAACACAATGAAAATTCCAAAGAGATCCATGGGTAATGTCCACATTCCTATTCAATGATTTTCCAAAAAATACATTTAACTAACCCCTTAACATGATGTTTTTGTCTAAGAAAACCACTAAAAAGTTTTATTTTATCCATTTTCATTGAATCATATTTATTATAATCAATTGAATTAGCTCAATTTGTTGGAAAACAATTACTCATTATGATGTAATGCTATACTTAGTATTCAATTTGTCCAATTACACAAGGAAACATATGCACATTAAATAAAACCTTCGTTTAAGTATTATTTATTAGGTTGAAATCTTCCATAATTTTGGGAATTTATCTTTTAAATTAATTTTCATCTTTTTTTCACATTTCTCATATCCAGGCATAGTTAAAGTAAATGGAAATTCCAAGATATTGTGTAAAACACCCTTTCGGTTTTTACTAGCATTATAATTAACTAAATACTCATAATAATAAGTGTTTAAATCAAACTACAAGGAGTATATCATTTTAAATGAATTAGTTCAAAAAGGAACCACTATACATTTATACAAAATTTTGTATAAGTGGTTTCCGATACATTAAATAATTATATATATATTTCAGGAGTATACCCCCAAGGGGTTAATCACTAAATAACAAAAGATAAAAGAGACCTAAAAGGGTCCCATAATTCTATCCTAGGTCAATTTAAATAAAACCTTATAATATTAAATTCATTTAAGAATTATGAAACACCCTTAGTGGGTTCAATTCATAAACATAAAAACCTTTATTGACCTACTCTGGTTAATTCAAGATTATAATCCATAATTAGTTTGGTTATTTTTAGTCAGGTTTTAACCACTTCATATTAATATAATGGTCCTGTTAGATGAATCACCATTACAAAGTTATAAAGGTTCCATCCTTTATAAGTTACAATTTCAATTCATGTTACTACAACTAGATATAACAAATATATATATATATATGATGGTTAGATTGTATTGGTTTCCAATTTCCAAATTATAAAGCCCACTATACTTTATAAACTGCAAATTGGAACCCATTTAATCGCAACCACCAATGTTTCAAACCATGAAATCAATGGTCCACGACTCAAACCTGTCATAATATGTTTTTTGAATTGAGTTCACCCATCACACTATGTGGGAAAACACGATCTATATTGATGCCGAAACATTATTTAACAAAACTTATATCATAAAAATATTAAGTAATGCTATCACATCGGTAAAGAATACGATTATACAATACTATCTATCACCCAATTATGGAATAAAAATTATTATGGCATATAATTACACTAGAATATTGTATAGAAAAGTATGATAATAGAATAACCATGATGTTAAACTGATTAGCATGATGATAAATCACATAAACATGGTATATTGTCATACATGATAAATAATCATGTGGAATGGCATATAATTACTCTAGTAACATTAAACATTCCTCAGGAAGTTAAACAATTCAATCTATATGACCTAGAATATGTATTGCACGTGAATCTATATCTGCCTATAATGATACATGTAATAATACATGATTTTGATACCAGGGCAAGGGTAAAATTCTATAAGTTTCATAAATTAGTAATAAATGTAAAGTACATCAATTAATTATGATGGAATAATTATCAACTGTTACAACAAAGAGTACAAATAACTATCCCATCCCTAGAAACTTGACCTATCCCCCATGTGTTGGTTGATCACTCCAAGACACGATCTATTTATTAAGTTCCAAAACATTAATAGTATTATTTCTATAAACCCAAAATAGTAAGATAAAGTAAAATGTATATGATTTTATCTTTGTAACATCCTCAAATGGGTGCCACTAAACCAGTGGCCCGAGCTGGTTTGTCACATGGCCTCTAGCACACCTCCCTGTATGCTAGAGGCTGCTGATTAAAAGTTAGGGTATAATAGTTGTATGGTGTGGAGGATATAAAATAATTATTATAGTATCACAATAGTGTGTATAAATAAAAAAACAAATCTATTAATTTTAAATTAAATATATTCAATCAATAATTAGACAACCTAGAAATTCCAAATAATACAACCATGCATACCCCATGTGATGATACAATAAAAATAACTAGAATACAACATGGAATATGTATACAATGAATAAAAGAAAAAAAAACAAAAGGATATATCCATGATAATAATAAAATATTTCTCTCTCCTATGATCCTAATTTCCCATGTTCAAAAATATCAACCAAAAATGAATAACAAAAGGAATGTTAAATCCACAACAGTACCCTATAACCATGAGGTCTGTCTGGGTACCAAACAACAGCCTGAAGAGGGTTTGGAACTAACGTAGAAGGCTACCATAGATGATGTATAATCATATATAGTTCATGAAGATAATTTATAGTAATTTTCATGTATAATGAATATGGATGTAATTTAATAAATGTAAATAATTTGGGCTCATGTTACTGAAAGGACATATGGGCGACCATAGCTCCTTCTGCCGAAGCCAGAATCCCTCTGATAATGTGACATCATGTATATAAGTGTATATTTATATATGAACAAGTATGTATACATGAGAACTATATATGAAGTAACGTATATATAAATATATATATATAGATATATTGTACTTGCTAACTCCCAAAGCAAAAGACCGAGCAGTCCACATAATAGTAGCACAAGAGTCATTTATGTAAATAAGGAGTCTACAAAAACATAACAGCTAGGAAACATATCCAAAAACATAACGGCATAATAATCATATAGAACCCATGAAAAATCCTTAACATCCATGTTTAATTGTGATAAAACATGTAACAAACTCAATTTTCCATCGATCCTGTGCATGTAATTCCTACATAGAAGCCCACATATTTCTTAAGAAAAAATTTAAATCATTGAACCAATAATCATGTCCAAGGAGTTATATATAAGGAACCCATGATTTGAACAAGGATTAATGTAATTCACTTAAATCCATTAATCCCATTAGAGAAATTCTACGCAAGGAACCCGAGTATCTCCCATGGTAAATATAATCTCAAATAGCCTATAAGCCCATCTATGGCATAATCCATAAGGAACTCCATTATTTGTGAAGGCATAAACAATTAATCTAACCATTTAAATTTAATAAGTAAATAAGACCATGTTATTTAGAATTCCATATCACAATTCAATTCTAAAATTTAGGTTATTTCTTTTATAATTAATTAACACGATGATGGGAAGATCTATGCCACTATAAATTTATTAGGTGAGATGAGTCCAACATTAAATTCATCAATTGATATTGGCCTTGTGTAGATCCTTTCCATTAACATTTCATTCTATTTCAATTTATCATTTAATCTATAAAGGTTGGTTCTAACATTTTATAAATAATTCTCTTTAGATAAAAGGGAAAAACTGAAACCTCTTATCGTTCATTTAATTATATTTAGTGTATAATTCTATGAGAGGGTAAGTCAGCAGACCTCAAAAGCTGGTTCTGATTCCATGTTGAAGCATGAGGGTCAATGAATATGAGTGAAACTCCCAAACGGGTGGCTCGATTCATTATAGAAATTATCTAATGATTTAATTTTATATGAATATAGAATTATGATTTTTGGAATAAGCATTTACTTGTCCAATTTCTCATTTATGAGGTGACTCATGGGAATTTCAGCACATGGAACAATGGAATCTTTGATAAAAATTATAGAAATAAAGCAAAAAGCATGATACCGTATAACTTATAGTAAATACACTTCACTCGTCCATTATCAAGCTTTCATTTTTCCATATTGAGAAAAATGAAGAAATCAACAAATTTCAAAAAATAGGTCACATCAACTTACATTGAATAGAATTGAATATTACTAAAAAAATTGAGAAAGTAGAAAGGATTAATTTTAGACTCACTGAGGGGATTCAAAAGTGATAAAAATTAGAGATTATAAGCTTAGGTGGAAGAGAACTATGGAATCCT
This sequence comes from Viscum album, assembly GCA_963277665.1. Lineage (NCBI taxonomy): Eukaryota > Viridiplantae > Streptophyta > Magnoliopsida > Santalales > Viscaceae > Viscum > Viscum album. Next base: position 85,237,867 of record OY728140.1, on the reverse strand, counting down.
TAGAGGAGGAGAGGGATCTCAAGCGACCTCCTATGCATAGGAAAAAAATGAAGAAAAAGGTGGGATTTTGGGTTAATGATGGAATGGAAAAGTGTGTAATTTCATATAATTTAATTAAGGGAAAATATCATTAATGTTTTTTTCAACTATGTGGCTCCACTACCTAAGTGGTACTACATGTTCGGGATGGGTGCACAATTTTAGAAAATTTTTCACTGTCTATGTGATCCATCTATAGTTTCTTTGTAGCTCCTCCAACAGTTTTCTATCCTCCTATTCTTAATTAAACTATCCATGAACCTCCTTTTACTAGGACACCTAGTTTAGAAACACAGTTTCTATTTATCAAGTTCTAACCATGAGCATCAGGCTACTTCTCCAAAAAAACAAGAGCTCTAAGATCTAAATGACCACAAGATGCTTCCCAAACTCAACATAACACCTGATACACCTCTTAACCCTTAAACTATGTAAAAAACACTTTTAAGAATTACAAAAAACAAATTTTATATTCTAAAGATTATTTTAATATTTGAACTATCCACTAAATCAGTTATTTTAATTCCTTTGTAAAATTCAGTCGGTCAAAACACATGACCTTACATGATCAATATTTTTTTAGATAAAAATAAATTTCTTCAAAAATAAGTCTTTTAATACTAAATTGATTTTATTAAATATTTTACTATTATTTAATAGGTATTAATTAATACATTTGAATTTAAGGAAAAATTTATATATATATTTCATAATGTGGTTAATCATGTTCACACCCACCAATATAATGACTAGGATGTAAAGGAATATTATATCACGGTTCATTTAGACTAAGGGTTAGGTGTAAATATATATATCAAATACCTCATATCTATTTCAATGGTAGTACATATAAAATCTTAGAGTGTTACATTATACCCCACTTAAAATGAATTTATAAATTTAAATTCCATCACTCCAATACAATCAAATGAAGATATCTATGATTTAGCACATATTGGGTTCCCATGTAGCTTTGTCAAATTTCTGATTTCCCTAAATAGCATTAACCAAGTGAGTATACTTTTTCCATATCACCTTATCTATATGATAAAATATTTCTACCAGTTTTTCTTTATATAAAATATCATGTTGCAGTGATATGACCATTAGTTTAATACATGTGAAGGATCATGTATTCACTTCATCCAAAGTGTTACATGGAACACATCATGTATAACAACATGAGATTTTATATCCTTTAAAATATATAATGTGTTCTGTAATTTGTTTCACATGTTACACCCAACATAAAAATACCACAAAATATTAATAATACATTAATAATATAGTCATATTTAACACTAAGATAGTAAACAATTAATAGTTATTTCCTCTATATGGTGAATAATTAATACTAGTTAATATTGATAATGTTATTTTCAATAAAATTTATTTTAATTATATTATATATTTTCTTTTAAAAATATAAAATTTCAAATTTTAGAAATGATATTGTCATATTTATTTTTTAATTACTCAAAACTAAATTATCTTAGGTTGTTTTTTGGGTTTTTGCAAAAAAAAATGATTTTTAGGTGAATTGTGAAAATACCATTCTTTTACTAATGTTATCACTTATATATGAATTATATGTTTTTGAATAATTTTAAATATAAAAAATATATATTTATAAAGTTAATTTATGTGTTAAAAAATACTAGTCAATTTATAAAACCTGTAAATATCATTTTATAAAATCCAGTAAAACCTTATGAAAACTATTTTTCCCTTTTTTATTTTAATTAAATTTAAAAATTTGGAAATTATGGTTTTTATTTATTTAATGTCACACAAAAATTATATATAAAATTATAATATTCACAATATCATTAGAACTAGTAACATTGAAAAGTTTTCCTATGCATAAACTTTATGCTTTAAAATGCAATTTTCTTGAAAATAGGTTTGTACAAGTTACATGAGCTAACATTAATATTAATTTAAATAAACATATAAAGATAATTTGATAAATTTTTAATTATATTTGAGATATAAATATTAATATTATTTAATATTTCAAATTAAAGTTTTGTGTATAAATAGTCGATCTGATTTATTATTGAAAAAAATATAAAACAAAATTCTTTTATTCCTATTTTTTTCTATTAATATATTTTTTTTTAAAATTTTATAATATTAATTTGACAAAATAAACCTAATTTTTCAATTATTTATATCAATATTTATTTTTTTATAATTTTCTAAAAAATTTAATTTTAGTAAAAAAATATACGATTTTTGATAAACTATAATTTACATATTTTTATCACCATGTAAACATAAATTATAATATTTAAAAGGAATCAAATAAATAAAATATAAAATTATGTAATAAAATATTAATTTTTAAATATTATTTGTGCATATAAAACCTATGCCAAACATTTTTATAACTATAGAAAAATGTCACTTAAAAAATATTTGAGTCCCTTTCATTTAATTATGTACTATTTTGGTAAAAAGGGTTATACCTAGATTTAAAAGGAAAATAACCTTATTTTAGTATATAATAAATCATAATTTTTCAAAAAATTGTTAACATTGATAATTTTAACTCACACCTGATGTTTAAGATTAAAAAAAAATTTCCTAAACACTTTTTTGATGCGTTGTGTGTGTTTATTTTTAAAATAACATTTATTAGACATATAAATGTCATTTGATAAAATTATTTTCATATTTAGTATTTTAGTTCTCAAATAATCTGATGAGGATAACTTTATTCTTGTTCACTTTAGTTAACTATGATGGGTAAAAAGAAAAGTTTCCTTGGTAAGAGTACACTTTGGTAATTACAAATGTAAATAGAGAAACCCTTAAATCACTGAAGGATGCCTCTAAAATGAGTGTATTGGATTAATTTTAGACATAAATATTTTTAAAAGTCATTTATTATTAAAATTTGGATCCATTTACCTTAGAATGGTGTCATGGAATTGATAAAATATAATGTGTGTTGAAAAAGTGCCATTTCCCTCTCTTATAAAAGGGTATCATTTATAGTATTTCAAAAATGATAGGAAAAAATGTATGTCATAGAAAATAGGGAATCCAAAGGTAAGAAAATTAAATTCCCCAATTATTATAAGTGTGGAAATAATTGTTATGGATAATTTCTAATGAGATCTTGGAAGTGTTACTGATGTGGGAAGCCTAGACACATCTCCCTTGAGTACAATGAAAAGAGAAATTGAAATTCCCACACAAGTAATGAAAATTAGGTAGTAAAATGTTTTAATTATAATGTGTTTGGAAATTATACCAATGCTGGTATGAAGTTATTTACTGATGGTGGGAATCATCAATACTAAAAACTGAAAGGTGAAACAAAATTCTTGGTTTCTACTATCGAATATAAAAGACCCTAAAATTAATTTTTCAAAAGTACATAAATTTTTTATTCATGAAATTAAAAAATGATGTTTGATTCAGGATCCACATATTATTTTATATTAAGGAAATTTTAAGTAAAATGGAAATTTTATCTCATGAAATGAATTAATAACTTTTGTTAAAAACTCTAGGGAGGTATAAATGCACCAAAAATTTATATAAATATTCATGTTATCATCCATGGAATGTTTTTTTCAGAAAACCATAATGTATTTCTAATTGTAGAGTTTTATATAATTGTAGATATGAGTTAGATTACAATTTATCATGTTATGATAGGTTTTAGAGATAAAATATTTATTTTTCAGAACGAGTTTCTCTTTTTATATAACAAAAAATTCTTAACTTTGATAACATATCATGAAGTTATGAAGCTAATAAAATATAGAAGTGAAAGTTATCTTTCCCACATTGTTGATAAAAAAATTATTAAAATTGGTGATGTTCTAGTAGTAAATAAATATATGAATGTATTTCTGGATGATTTTCCTAGTGTTATTCTTGATTGGGAGGTTGAGTTTACTATTAAATTAGTTCCAGGTGCTAACCCAATTTCAAAAAATTCATATCGAATAGATTTTGTTTAATAGTTAAAATTGAAAAATATAATCACAATTTATTTGATAATGGTTTTATAAACCCTATAAATTCTCCATAGGCTACTTTTGTTTTGTTTATTAAAAAAAATATGGTTCAATAAAGCTGTGAACTGATTATAGAGACCTCAATAACATCAGTGTTAGGAACAAGTATATGTTTATTCGAATCAATGAATTCTTTGAAAATACCTATGGTGTATATTATTTTTAGATTATTGATCTTATGTATGTATATTAATAGGTATTGGTGAATGAGGACGAAATTATGAGATCAATATTCTATAATAGATATGGTCATTATGGGTTTTTAGTTATTTCTTTTGGGTTAACTAACGCACCCACTGAATTAATGGATCGAATAAATAGAGTGTTCAATGAGTATTTGGAAAAATATTTGGTTGTTTTTATCGATGATATTATATTATAATTTAAAGGTAATGAAGAACATGAGGAACTCCTAAGGATTATTTTTTTTAAATTAAAAGAAAATAAATTTAAAGGAAAATTTTGAAAATGTGAATTTTGGTTGCAAAATATTTCTCTTCTTGGGAATATTGTATCTAAAGATGGTTTGAATTTTGATTATTATAAATCTAAAGTGGTTGAAGTGTGGGAAAGACATAAATATTACCTTTATATTTGAAGTCTTCTTATATTAGTGGGTTACTATTTATGGGTTTTCGAGAAATTTTCTTAGTTATTGAACCCATTAACCAAACTATCCTGAAAAATAGTTAAATTCATCTTGATGAATGAATGTGATGATTTCTTTTAAAAATTTACTAGAATATTGGTTAATTATCTAGTGTTATCATTGAAAATAATAATATTTTAATTAGTTAATTATAGTGATGAGTATTTAATGTAACTTAGTTGTGTCCTATCACAGAATGATCAGGTCATTACATATGAATCTCATCAATTCAAAACACATATGAAGAATTATCCTACACATGAACATGAGCTAGATGTCAGTTTGTTTTTTTAAATATGGATAAATTATTTATATGGGGATAAATCAAATATATATATAGATTATAAATATTTCTATTATATATTCAATCAAAATGTTTTTACCATGATGTATAGAAGATGGAAAGAACAAACTAAGAATTATGATTTCAAAATTAACTATCATCAAGGTAATGAAAACAATGTATTGGATTCCTTGAGTTGAAAAAATAATGCATCATTAACTATGTGATGACTAAAACAAGATCCTTTAATTATTGATTTAATGAATTTTTTCAGTGAAATTTCAAATATAGAGACTTCTTCAATTTTGGATTAGGTATCAATTCAGTCATCTTTTTCAGAAATTATTAAGAAGGTTCAAAATAAATATCTTGATTTTAAATAAAAAGTATAAAATACCAATAAGATTATGTTTCTATAGTTTTTTATGATAAAGAAGGTGTTATCAGATTTGGAAAGTGGTTTTGTGTGCTTAGTGGCTACCAATTGAAGAAGGAATAATTATGTGAAGATTATGAATCTCTATTTTCTATTAATATTGGATGTACTGAGATGTAAAAAGACATACGAGAATAATTTTGGTGGGAATTTATAATGAAAGATATTTATAATTTAACCATGAACTTTTTGACTTGTCTAATGGTTAATATTAATTTACAACTACCAAAGGGGATGCTTCTAAATTGTCTAGTTCTTGAATGGAAATGGTGATATGTATTCATGAATTTTTTAGGGATATTACCAAATACATTTTGAGTAAATTATTTGATTTAGGTTATTATTGATTATTTTACTAAATCTATACATTTCATAACCATATGAGATACTATGTCTATAACATATCTTTTAAGACTTTATCATATGTAAATAGTTAGTTTACATGGAATTCCACTCTCTATTTTATTTTATCGTGATCCATAGTTGGCACCAAATGTTTTGGAATGGACATTAGAAGTTTATGGGTAATTAATTAAATTTTAGTACATCCTTTTGTCCATAATCTCATAGAAAATATGACTGAAAAGTTTTTCTTCAGAGGGTATTCTTAAATATTTTGAATTTAATTATTAGGTAAGTTGGTATCAACATATTTAATTGGGGAAATATTATTATAAAAACTATTTTCATTCTAGTATATAGATGGAACCTTTTGAAGAATTATATGAAAACAGTTTTAGACTCCATCATATTAGAATAAAGTTGGTGAGAAGAAATTTTTGGGACATGAATTGGTAGAAGTGATGGTTGAGAAGGAAAGATGATTCCATATAATATGAGGAACAAACATAGTAGGTAGAATATTTACACAGTTCACAGTATGAAAGATCACTCATTTAAGGTAGGCAATCATGTTTTTCTTAAATTATGTCCATGAAAAAGTCGTATGAATTGTAGTGCAAAGGGAAAGATAATTATTCAATTTATTTTTTCATATGAATTTATGGAAAATATTGAATTTTTTTTAATGGAGTATATTTTACCTAGATTTTATATTAGGTACATAATGCGTTTCATGTTTCATTGTTATGAAATTACATACATAATTTATTTTTTCTTTTATGCCCAGAACTGTTATAGTTATAGGATAATATCTCTTATGAAGAAAATATAGTTCATATTTTGTATTTTAGTGAGAAGGTAATATAAAATAATTGGATTCACCAATTTATTATTTTATAGAATAATCACATGGCTAAGCAAGTAACATGGGATTGAGAAAAATGCAATGATAAAAAAGTACACTTACTTTTTTAAGTAATGAATAGAATTATGAGGATACAGTTTGTTAGGGGGTGATGTGAAAACCCAATGAATCATTGAAATAACTAAATAAAATAATTTAAAATTATTTATTTCAAATATATATATATATATATTTATCATAGTTTTATGATTAAATTTATAATATTTTTGAGGTGAAAATATAATAGTTTTATTTAACTAAATTGTTTTTCCATGTATTACATAGTTTTATTTAAAATATAAATGATTACTTTTAGAAATTTAATTTGGTAAAAATGGATTAATTTTTGCAATAAAAATATTAAATATAAATTAGAAGGAATTTTTTGGATTTTTATTAAATGATGGATCTTTGATTAAATACTGAAAAAGCCATTTTATTTTCAAAACTGTCATTTAATTTCATTAAATAATGTAATTGAAAAGTCCCATTATATTTTGGTTTTTCATTTAAAGTAACATAGTAAAAATTTTATTAAAAATTGTCAAATAATTTATTTTTAATCAACATTATGTGTTATTTTTGTATAAGTTAATTTTTGGGATTACAAATTCATTTTTCTAAAAACTAGTTTTCCTTGAATTTTACGCATTTATTTTAAAAGAAATTTCTAGAAAATATAAAAAAATAATGTTGAAAAATGTATTTGATAATTTTAATCAGTTTTTTAAATTTAGGAATATTTTTAATTTCATTTCTGGTTATTATGGGTTGTAGAAGTGGTAAAAATGTGTTACTGCGGTAAAGGGTAAACCATGTAGATTAATGTAAAAACTAGGTGATAATGCCAAAAAATATTATATTAATTTTTATTGGATGAATATATGTTTAACCTTATCAATGTAACTTATATTATAATTTTATTTAGTTTAAATTATACATGAATATAACATTATATCATTTTAAAATGTTTAATAATTATATGTGTGTCACTCTTCTCACTTATAAAATGAAAAATCTTATCCTAAATTACTCATGAGAACTATAGATCATCCAATACCTACCCAATAATCTCCCCAAAATCCATACCCATATCATATATGTCATAGTCCTCACAAAACACTAATCCAATAATTCTTAATGCGTAATCTTAAAGGGAGATATCTGAGAAGAAGGTATAATTCCTCATTGACAAATTTAATGTTTATTTATTATTCTTCCTTATTCAAATATTTACCAACCATGATATAATAATAAAATCCATATCATAAATTTAATAAAACTATATTATGATTATGGTATAAAACTTTTACATCTCCTTTTCAATATTATGAAAAATGGAAACATCACCTGTGTGTATGTGTGGAATACCATCTCCATGAAGTGATGCATTTATTTTTTCATCAATCAATCATAAAGATGGTTAAAATGATTTAAAAAATGGTTATAAATATTATATTTTTGAATCTTTATTAATAAATAAATATATGATAATTCTAATTTTATTACTCTTTATATACATTATATATTGATAACGCCGTTAGTGCGTACATGTGGAACACCACATCCATGAAACAATGTGATTAATTTGTAATCTCTACCTTAACAGGTTGGTTATAAGTATGGATATATTGAATAAATATGACATGTGTAATATATTTATTATTATGTGAGTTTTAATATTATCTAATTCATTTCTTTTCCACCAATTAGAAAAATTAAAACGATGTTCATGCATACCTACAGACTATCATCTCCTTGAAATGACATTGTTCATTTTCTATAACCACCTAAAATAGTATATTTTATAAGTGTATATAATTTATAAATATGATAAATGTAATAGGTTTTATATTTTTAAGATAATGAAACTATAACCAATTTGACCATGGTCAATGAAATGATGTATTTTTTAGGTTATAAACTGAAAAACACCAAAACATCCGATGTGAACTTAGCTATTTTAGTAACTAAAAAACATGGTAATAAGTGAAATAAAAGGAAGAATGAAAATTAAATAAACATAAAAAAGGTTTTCAATAATGTATAAAACTAATATAATTTCATTATTTAAGAGTTAGAGGATGTACAAATATATAAATGATATAATTTCAGGGATATTTTACTAAAACATTATTTTATAGTATTCCTCTAAATTGTTTTTCTCCATATAAAAGTTCTTCAAATTTTTCCAAGTAAAATATTATTCATACATATATTATTTTTAATGTTAACTTTCTAATACTTTTCAATTTCTTTTAAATTTTTTTAAAAAGGAATATATGAAACATTTACTATATAATTCATTTTCGACATTTTTTTACAAAATATAAAAAATAAAGTATTTTTATCATATTCATCTTGATTGATTTTTTCAAACATCCTATTCCTTATTATATTTCAATATTTCGTTACATTTTCCTGGGTAATTTTCAATGAAAAACTTCGTATCTATAGTTTTGTAAATATTTAGTCTTAAAAAGTATTTTCTAATGAAACAAAATCTTTTTCTCAAATTTATGAGATAACTGAATGTGTTTTTTCTTATGGATTTGAATGCCAATTCGAATGGTTTTAATGATTTAAGTGAATGATATATGTCTTTTTATTCATGTTATGGTTCTCTGAAATTTTATTTAAATTGATGGTAAGCCTAAAATATTTTTTGAAATGGGTGATCCTGATATATCATTCCAATACATTGGGTAATGTGGTAAAATTTTCTAGTGATAGGATACTCTTGAGAGATTTAAGGATTATCTTGTTAGGTTTTTAAATTATAAGCGTTTGTTTAATTATTATGACACAAGGTACCCATATGATATAATTACAATGGTTTATAAAGGAAATATTTCTTATTTAAAAATTCATGCAAATGTGTTTATGTTTTTAAGAAAAGGTTTTTATTTTTAAAAAATGGTGAAATGAATTTTCTTGATTGAAAGGTATTCAAGAGTTTTAAGGTTTTATAAAAAGACATATGATTATGATTTTTATATTTTTATTTCATATGATTTTTTAAATCTATTAATAAATTGTGTTATTTGAAGGAAATTGTGAATTGGTATTTGAGATTAAATATTTATTTTGAAAAAGGGAAACTTTCTTATGGATTTTTAGGTTTATAAATGTCTTAATGTGTTTGTTTCCACTTAAACCCTTTAATAATCATTATATTTCTCATCCCATGTTTTCATATAATTTTTCATAGGGATTAAGTATGATTAGAATGGTTTATAATTCCAGAGTTCTATATATGGTTTTACCTTGGATAAAGAATGTGTGTCTATTTAAAGAACTTGTTTTGTTGAAAAAATAGATACTTTACAAAAATTTCCACATTATAATTTAATTTTTTATTTTATTTTCTATACGTATAATGTAAAATTATTTTGGAAATGTGAACAAGTTAATCCCTTATTATAAATCTATTAATTATTTATTTTTTAAGGAATGAGTTGTTATACTCTATCTGGACTTGAAGCTATTAGATATAATTTCCTTACTATAAACCTTTTAAACTCTTTTGCATCAACCTTATTTCATTTTCTATATTTTTCAATAATTATTCCCACTAAAATGGGTATAAAAATAGGCATTGAATATTCAATTACAAATTTATCTAGAAGTTATAATAATTATCTTGAGATAGGAAAATGTGATTATACTATTTAATGATTTTTAATTCAGGATAGGGTTTCATTTATCCTATAATAAACATTTAAAATATCTTGTTCATCTCCTTAATAAACATTTAACACATTTCTTCATCCATCCATATGAATATTATATATTAAATATGTATAATTATAATGAGGGAAACCTTTTAATTTTCTTGTATATAGAGATTGCTATCAATTATTCCTTTCTTTAAATTTGACTTCCTTTAGAAAATATCCAATATAGAATACCAATTTCAAAAATATTGCTTCAACCAATAAAAATAATTTTCCAAAATTCACACATAACATTCAACTTGACCAATCATGAATCCACATGGTTTCTCAATGTAATCCTCTTCATCAAAATATCTTTTAAAAATGATGACTTGAAATCCATATTGAAAATCTAGTATATTCATAGTGTAGAAATATCAAGAAATATTTTGATTGTTTTAAGAAATGATAATATGGAAAATGCCTTGTCAAAATAAATTCTTTTACTCGGTGAGTAGCCTTTACAATCTAGTCGTGGCTTGCTTCTTATCACTTTACCTTCTCGATTCAACTTGTTTTAAAAAAACCCTTTGGTTATAATAAACTTATTATACTATAATTTTGGTATATATTCCAATGTATCATAATTTTAAATCTGATTCAACTATTCATTCACGGAATCAATAAAATCATGACTCTCTAAATATTCATCAACATTGATTTCCCAATATATGAATATAATGAGGTGTGCAGGACTACACATGATGTTTTTATGGTTTAAACATGATTCCCTTGATCACAATTCATATTTAGGACATCTAATTTTTTTGTCTTCCTAGGATGAGATGTATGGGATTTTCCATCATCGCATGAAATAGATAAATCAAGATATTCATAATGTTTAGTTTTTAAATAATTATTCCAATAAAAAACTTTTTTATTTTTTTAACAATAACAAATTAATTTTCCCTTCCTCTCATATCTTCACCTAACTTGGAAACAAATTTACGATAATTTCCTAATAATTTTACATATATAGGGTTAAGAATAATTCATTTTTTCATTTTTATAGATCCTATTTTCTTCTACCATTATGAGGGTTTCCAAAAAATATACCATAAATATCTCTTTGATCAAATTTCTGAAGATTATGTCTCTTGAAATTGATAATGCATGGACTGCCAATCAAACTTTAGTATTTAAAACATTGGGTTACTTTATAATATATAACATATGGAGTCATTTTAGTATTTTTCCTATAGAAATATTTTTTTATTGTGAACTACTTCTCTAATATAATTTCACCAAAATAATCAAGAAGTATCATGTTCAATAAGTATAATTTCAGCCTTCTAAACGAAAATTCTTTTTATTATCTCAGAAACACAATTTTTTTATGGTGTGTATGTTTCACAAAAGTCATGATGAATTGCATGAATTTCAATATAGTATTTAAACATCCCATTTCTATACTTAGAAACATTATCAGTTCATATTTTCATTAATGAATATTAATATTTATTTTAATCACATCTCCTAAAACTCATAAGAAATTTTTGAGAATCTGATTTATGTTACAAAAACATATCACATGTAATATAATTAAATTTATCAATAAATGAAACAGTTTACTCTAATAATTTATCAACTTCATTCTCATTAGACCACATATGTCATAATTCATAATCATCAAGGGATTAATTGAATGTATATCATCTTTCTTATGTACTTATTTTGTAATATTTCATTTATTTCATGACAACCATCACCAATATATTTTTGTATTCATGTCAAGATTATCATGAATGCTATCTCTCTTTTTAATATTGCTCAAATTTATTTAGAGAATATAACCAAAACTATTATTCTATAGCTAATTTTAGTCCATTATGATTAGATATCATGAACGCTGTGAATCCTTAATTTGAAATGGGTTTCCCCTGGTTCATTTTAATTCTGTTAAAAACATTCCATCTTCAAGTATTTTTACAATAAAACCATATATGTTTTTAAATAATTATTTCCTTCTTCATAGTTCTACGAAAAAATTAATTAATTTTGTTTAATCCATCAATAAATATGGCACTTTTAGTTTTTATCTTTTCATTTCCAATGGTATCGGATCAAATGGATTTGATTTTGGGGGGAAAATATTTTCCAAATGTTATTTTCCATTATATTTAATATTTCGTATTATTCAAAAACCAAAAATATCTTATCATATCTGGGGAAAATTCACTCTCTAATATATAGGGTGGTTCTCCTTTGTAGCCTTGAGAGTTTTTTTAAAATATAACGAGTTTTACATTACTTATTATTCTATCACACATGTCCTTTGTGATAATTATATAAATGTTTTTGAGCTGGAAAAATAAAATGGCATCCTCTAGAAAGATGCCCAGGTTGATAACATATTTTAAAATTAGTTTCCAATGGTTGAAATCTATTTTCTTTTTTCAAAATGTATTTTTTACTTTTCCATTTTTATGTGGGTTGACTCCCACTAAAGCACTACATGAGGATATTCCTAGAATAATTTTATTATTTATGATTAAAAGATAACATTTTATTTATATTAATAAATCCTCAATAGTAACAATAGTATGTATTAAAAGAATATTTTCCTCTACAACTAACATTTTTTCTTGAACTATGTACCGACTTTCCATATTCTTTCATAACACCAACCTTGGAACCATTTTTTGAAATAATGTTTTTGTATCCTTCTAATATCTACTTTTTATATTTAGGTTTCTTATCTAGGTTAAAAAATATCTAGTGGCAAAAATTGTTTATTCAATCTTTGAGTCCTTATAATTTTTTTTAATTTTTTTACTTTTCTTATTTTTGATACATACATGGTTTTCCTAAATTTATGCATATTCTAAACATATTTAACATTTTTATTAACCTTTTAATATGCCCATTAATTAACCTTATAAGGATTAAAATTCTTAAAAAATTTATTAGATTCAAAAATTGTGTTTTGTACATTTGTTATTCCTTTCTCAGTTTTAATAAGTTTTTGTAGAATAAGATCAAATTATTTTCCCATGACATCAATGTTTTCATCAAGCTTGATGTTGAGTTATTTCTCTTCAGAATGTAACTTCTTTATTTTATCATTATCTTTTATTTAATTGGTTTTTTCTTTTACTACTGATTCTGGAAGTTTTACTATTTGGTCTTCTTTCTTTAACTTCACATTCTCTATTTCAAGTTTAATAATCGTTGTATAAAATCAACTCAAATATATTTTAAGCATATGCCCCATACGAGTCTCCCCCAACACTACTTCCGATCTAATACTTTCATCACTGGTAAATATCACATCATTCACTTTTTCAATAATAAATTTTCAAAGACCATCATCACAAGAGTTTCTATTTTCCACATTAATATCGTCATTATCCTCACATTTAGAAAAAATGTTAATATTTTTATATTTAGATAAATTATTATCATTTAATTTTGAAAAGGGAATTTTATTTGTATGTCTTATTCTTTAGTGATGTTCTCTAATTTAAATATTCTTCATCACTATCATCATCTCCGGTTAGCCATGGAGAATTTTTATCCAAATGTATAAGGGTTCTATGACCATATCACTTAAATATTAATATTCTTTTATATTTCTCGGTGACTATTATCATATTTTTAGTAATAAAGAAATAAATTTATCAAAATTTTCTTCTAACGTCATATTCATTATTAAATTTATAGACTAATTCCTTTTGATCGTTCATATAAATTCAATGTTTTAAAAATTTAAATGAGGTTTTGCAATTAACCTTTTCATTATTCTTTACAGCCTTTTATATTATCATTTATTATGTGATGATAATACTATACAGATAATATATAGATATAGTTTTAGGATATCTATCTTCTAAATAAGATACCTTGACACCAAATTTATCTTGAATATTTCTTATAAAATTTTCAAATATAGATGAATATTCTAATATGTCATTAAAATATGATATGGTACTTATAATGTCATTGTACTATGAACATAAGTCCATAATAGATTAATAATCAACCAATATATGATTTTAATATTTTAGTCTATAGATCTATATCATTTCTTTCTTCACATTCATATTACCTTAATAAATATTATTCAAATTGTCCTATATTCCTTTACCTATTCTAATTCCTTCGACCCTCAGAAAATCACATTCTAAGATTGGGGAAATTATTGCATTTATAGCATTCCCATCATTATCCAAATTGTTCCTATAATCATTAGTTAATGGATAACCATCAACACCATGAGGGAAAAATTTTCTATTAGTTTTAAGAACATAATATATAATTGATATAAGATAAGGTAACCTTCTATTAATCTACATATGAATGTTATTTCCATCAAAGATATAAATACCCTTACTATTGATAGATTTTTGAAAATACATGTAAACCTACATTTTATTCATGCTTCATAAAAGATTCATTGAATGATACTTAAGCTTGAAACTAATTTAAAGGTCCAATTAGGTTTTGTGTGATCACTGAAAGGGGGGGGGTGAATAAATTATATTCTCTTTTTATGTTTTATTACATAAGAAACAACCTTCACCTCTAGTGAGTTATAATATTCTCTACTTGAAAGATAACAAACAAGAACACCCATAAGAATATAGGTATTTACAAGGTTCTCTACTCAATAAATTTAGTTAGAACATATAATGGTTCATAAGTAATCAAAGACAAAAGAACTAGTAAAAATCCATACTTTTGGTTGTTACAGTAATCATGTACTATCCATCACTTTTATAGAACTATAGTCTTTTGATTGTTCATGTTATCATCACAAAAATAATATGATATACCAATTTTTCCTTCAAAAAAGGAACATTCAGTAACTATAGTGACTCAACACTTCTACACATATTATTACATGATATTAAACAAAAACATCAAATAAACATAGCACAATGATCATGAGGCCTAGTGTATTCAGTGGACTAGGTTCACTATACATGATAATGAAACTAAAACACAACATAATTATTTTATTCTCCTGAATAATATCATTATTCCATCAGATCACATAAAAATCATAGGATAACCTGGGGAATACATAAGAAAGTGGTGAACTATAAATCATTTTAATTGAATAAAAATTGCTACAAAAAATAACATGTGAGTCAAATGACATAACATGACATAAAAAACAAGAGGGATCATGAATAATCACATGGTAGTATAACATAAAGAACATGTTATAACAAGATCATGAAAGAAAGGAAAGTGGTAGTGACATAAAACATAGAATAATCATAAGTTAAGTCTAACTTCCAAGCCAACATCACATGGTGGACATAGTCCCATCATGGATTATGTTTACTCTCTAATCCACTACATAATTTCTCACAAGACCAAAAAATTACCCTTTTCATTGGTGTACTATCTTGTAACAGCATCATAACATTTACATGGTTATGTGTTCTAGAAAAGGAAAGAAATCATAAGCCATAAACCCAATAATTACCCATGGGAAGAATTGGGTTTTATAATCATGCCATGTATCATAATCAAAATAATTTAATAAATATTTAAAAAAGAATATGGAATTAATTATTTCATACATTCATATCTTTTTGAATAATAATAGATCTAAATATATGGTGTTTATTTGGAAATAACAACATGTGAAATGATAAATAATTTTTTATTTAAATGAACTTTCAAAATGGTGTTTTAAAGAATATGTTAATGAATTTTGGAGAAAGAATAATTATAGAATTTTCTTTGGAAACCAGAAGTAAAATAGAATGATTATACCTATAATATTTATTTATTTAATGATATTAAGAATGTTAATAAAAAAATTTAAGGTATGTTACATAATATTTTTAATGGATATAAATTTTCCCCTTAATTGGGTTTGATTTTAAAGAAGGAATTTGAGAAATGAACACGAGGCATGTATATCCATGTCAAAGGAATTTAAAATAAGTAGGTATAAATGTAATAGAAATATATATTGAATTTAGAATCATTCCATAATATCATAGAGATAATTTTATTTAGAAAGATAATGTTCATAACCTAATGAATAAGGGTGGTTTGAAGAGATCCCTTACCCTTTGTTCTAGAATCATTCTATACATTCTCATAATTGTGGGATTATTTAATTTTATTCATTAATATCATAATTAAAAACCTCCTAGATATATATATATATATATATATATATTATTTAGTTGAATTTTATTAAGTAAATTTACAACCATTTCATTGGGATATAAAGATTAATTTATTTGTTTCGAGAGAATTTGTTTCATTAATCCAATGTTAGATCACTTGAAAACATTATTGAAGATCTTTTTAAACATGAATATGACACTTGAAATAAAATAAAATGATACTAATGTGCTTCCATTAATTTTAATGGACTCAAATTTCCTTTTTTTAAATAATGATGATTATGTTGGAAAACTCGTTAAAGTTATAAGGTAAGTTCATATTGGAGATTTAATTAGCCATCAAAAACTAGTTTTATATTATTTAATTTTATGTTTATATATTAATTACATAACATTAAATGATTTATAATATACTCATTATCATCTTTTTTTATTATAATACTATTTTTTTGACAAAACTCGAAGTTGGTGGAGAGAAAACAAAGTTTGTTGTTCATTGAGGCATTGAAAAATCCATATTGTAAAGACGTTTTCATTTTAGGAAATAAAGAAGTGAGGTTATAAGATGAATATTAAATCATAATAATAACATATTAGTGTATTTTTGTTACTGATGTTACTATTTTTTGGTGTATGGGGATCATATGGGGGTGGTATAAGAGGAATAAAATTGAATGAAATTAGTTGAGAATCTAACATATTCCATTGGTTGTATCTTCTTAGGATACATATTAAGGCTCAAGGAAATTGTATTTTGGTGAGAAAAAAATCACTAAGAAATGGGGTAGATTATTTGGAATAGAATTAGAAAAAAATTGAAAATATACATGGATTAATTTGTTTGAAGGGAAGGAGTTCAAAGAGGTGGTATTTATAAGTGCAAGAGGGTGATTTTTTTAATATTATATTAATTACGTTATTATTTTGGATAGAAAATTCACATAGTGTTTATTATTATGAATATATATAGTAAATGTTTATTTTTATTTTAAACTTATGGGTTATTTCATCATTCTTTATAAAAAAATTCATGTATTTAACTTATAAGGTTAAATATCGTATTTTATAATATTTCATTACTCAATAAAATTAAAATATATTAGAAAATACCAAAAATTAAGCATCACCATTTTTTAAAGTTTACATTCTTAAAAGAAAATATAATTTATTAAAATGGTTTTTTAATGATGAGAAATTCAATGTTTATATAAAATCCTCATTTATTTAGAAAATATCATTTTTAATATTATAATCAACTATTTGAACCATTGAAAAATTAACTATGGTATCATAAAATTATCTTATAATTATAATGAAAATTAATATTAATCTATCAATCCATTTTATGAAAATAAACTTTTTTTTAATTCATTATATTTTTTATAAAAATGAAAATAAAACATATATGTTTTATAAAATTATAAACACTTATTCTATCATTTTTAAAACATTTATTTACATGTATCATGATATAAATAAATCATATTTTACTTCTATAAGATACCTTAAGATTATATTACACTTAAAAAAAATTAGGATACTGTTATAACAGTCATGTAACTATTGCTAATGGTCATATTACTATTCCAATTGTTTGGTTACTATTTCAATGGGCATATTAATCTTCCAAAGATCAGATTTATAACGGTCAAGTGTGATCCATAAATTCTATAAATACCATATAATTCATTCAGTTTTTATGTAATTATATTTCCTAAAATGATTATATTTTCATTTTCAAAATAAATATTTCATTACTAACATTCTTATTCTTTTCTATAGTGTTTTTAAAGAGTGTGATTATTCTTGTGGATTGATAAGATCCAAATATTCTTATTATTGTTGTTTTATTTTATAGTTTTTGTCCCATTATATTAATATCAATTCTTATGGCCATATTTATTCTAAAATTTTAAAATTATGATTAATATAATTATATGTTGTTGGTTTTATCATGTAGAGTATATGCTTTACTAAGTATGAAACATTTATATAATTCGAAGGGAAATACCATTGATAAAATTCTTGGTCCTTACATTCTTACCCAATTAAGAAATTTCTCCCTCAAAATATTATTTTACATACTAAGGTGAAAACATGTGTGGGGACTTAGGCTTCATGGATTCCTTCCTTTCTAATGTTCCCTCCTTATATGTGTTGTTTCACCACATTACCTTGACTAGGTGTGTTGTCTTGCTGTGTAGAACTTTATCTCTATGGCCCAAGTTCATCACCATATTCTCCACATAAGAGATATCATTTTATAGCTATAACATATATAAACTTAGTATATTTAGTGGGTCTGTTATATACTTCCTCAAGATGAATACATGGAATACATCATGTAGTTGATAAAGCGTTTGGGGGAGTGTTTGTTGATACACCACATATTTAATGATATCGAGAATATCGAAGTGGTTAATGTACCTAAGACATAGATTTCCCTTCATCTATAATATCATGAATATTTTACATTGTGATATATATAGGAAAACTTTGTATCAAACCTCAAAATCTAGGTCTCCTCAATGATTTTCAGCATAGCTCTTCTTTCGACATTGATCAACCCTTATGTGTTATCAAATTGTATTGATATTTTCTATTTTCTCATTAAAACATTAATGGGTTTATAGTTTATGTTATCCATCATCATCCCAACATGCTATTTTTCTATATTTCTTCCCATAAACGGCTTCATATAAAGTTATTTGGATGCTAGAGTAAAAACAGTTGTTGTTGGATAACTTGAAAATAGGAAGGTGTTAATACCATCATCCTATGATGTCCATAGAAAATGCTCTCAACATGTAGTATAGTGTCTATATATTGTTCTTAGATTAGAGATCATTTAGGGAGTGATAAGCCATACGGAAGTCCAAATCAATGTTTATATTATGTTGGAGATACATCTAGAAATTTGAGGTAAATATTAGATCTTGTTTACATACAATAAATTTTTGTGTTCCATAATACCTCACAAAATCTCTTATTTATATATTCTTAAATTTTTATTGAGTGAAAATTCCTCTCAAATTTCAATGAAGATATTATTGTTTTTATGATGATCTACCACAACCAATATAGCATCATTTTTTCTGGACATCTTCTAACGACCTGTGAAAATGACTATAGTGTTGTTATCCCATTTATATATAGGTATGGAAAACAGTTACATCATCCACTTAAAAATTTTCCTATCAAACTTCACCTTCTGACATACCAGAAATTTTGATTTATATTCTATGATATTCTTATTAATATTGTCCAACCAATAATGCTATTAGAGATCTAAATACATTTTTTTGCACCCTATATGGATGGAGAAGGTCAATCAATGTTCATAATTTTAAAAATCCTAATTATCTCATGATGTGATGATAATCATATTCATGACCCAAGTCATACAAATCATTATTCATCAATTTTGAACTCTAAGGAAGTCCATATTCATATTGTTTCAATATTGTTTTAAATTTCTATATCATCTCTCATAGAATCCTCTATTATTTCCATAAGGTATAGTTGATTAATATTTTGAGAAATTTCTGATGATGTTCCATCCTTTATGATTCACATGTACATCATTTTCACATCAAAGAATATTGTATCCTTTTAAAATCTCATAATTGATAATGTTTCTATATTATTTCTACATAATGTTTCTACAACTATATTTTCTTTCCAAATATAGTGGTGGATTGAGTAGTCATAGTTCTTGAGTAGGTCTAACCATAGAAATTGGTTTATATTAAGATCCTTCCATGTGAAAATATATTTGAGTCTCTTATGATATGTATATTGTAAAGACCTGGAAATTTCAATGAAATTTTTTTCCTAAATTATTTGGAATTTTACGAGTACACAATATCCGACGGCACCTAATTCTGAGGCCTGGTGTGCACGGATAATTTTCTGAATTTTAGCTCGGGTACGTTTAGTGAAATAATGAGTGGGTTTTTCTATCTTTTGAACCGGTGCTTGGAATTGAAATCTGAGGGCACCGATGAATTGGCAGCACCGATATTCGATTAAGGGGACCTTTACCACAATTGCGCTTTATGTGGGTTGAAAGATAATAATTGAGAATTTAGAATAAAATAAATAAAACTAGTAGTACACAATTTTATTTATATCTGTACTAGTTATATCCAACAAAAGGAAGTTAAGGGTGGGACCCCCAACCACCTAACTTCCCATGTGTGGATATTTGTGAGGTGTGGCCCACATGAGCCCCAACCCTTCCTCTTTTCTAACTCCCTTAAACCCCCTTTATTTAATTCATTAACAACTCCCCTTATTGAATGAGAACCCTTCCTCTCCCTCTCTCTCTCTCTTTATTGTTTTCCAACACACCTTAATTAATAAATTCAACCTATTCAATTAATTAATTAAGTGATTTGAATTTTGAATTCCAAGTGTTAATAAAATAATATCCATAGCTATTAATTTAATTTTTCACATGTTGTGTTTGGAGAATATTTGAGAGATCTCTTGTGTAAAAGAAGAGAGTTAATTTTTAGTTGAAGAACACCATACTTCCATGAAGAACTAACACCTATTAGGTGAAGAACACTGACTCCACGAAGATCGAAGATGTGCCTTCCTTCCTCTTCTTCGTAACTAGTGTGGAGACACCGCTTCCTCCTCAGACGCACTCCGACGTCGTCTACGAATCCTCTCTACGTGATGCTGTCTTCCGCAACGCCCGATGTGCGACGTCAATTATTGGGGTACAGGGATTATATACAATTTTAGTTGATTAAAATTGTTCTTGTTCTTCGTTGAATTTTCTGAAATGAATTCAGGCAAATGTTAACACCTAACACAGAGGGCGTGGGACGAATGCACATGGCCCGATGACTGTGTGAGGAAGAACCACGGCCCGCAACCGCAGGTTGCTCGACCGGGAAATAACCAGCTGGGCTAAAGGGAGGAACCGCGGTGCCCCACAGCGCCGCGCTGCGGAAGACTGAGGCCCGCGTTCTACGAGCCGCTTTGGTGGTAGAACCGGTCGGCCCATCGGCCGGCCTGGTATAAGAAAGCCACATCGCCGGGAGGGAACTGCGCCGGACGAACCGCAGCCCTCCCGTGCAAGGCGCTTGTGCCAATAAGGTCGGTCAGCTTCGGCCTGCTGATTAGGGAGTGTGGCGCCACTTGGTGCCGCCGGTTTGGGCAGCTGGGGGGCCACACCCCCATCCTCGGACCGCTCGGCCCCCATGGTTCGAGCCACGGCCGGGTTGCTCCCTCTCGGGCCCCACCGCGCCCCCTTCAGGTGGGTTGGACTAGCCAAAACTGAGTTAAAACGACCCGTCGGCCCACTGGTCTTAACGGGCCGGGCCCATTTTCACTTAAAAGTGAATAACATAAAGACCGCGTGTTCGATCGACACGTCGTCTGTGTCACTAGGACCCTCGCAACGAGGCGGTCCTTTTCTAATACTCTGAGTGATTTTTCAACAACTTTGGGGAACAGCTGGGTTAGAAATGAGCATATTTTTAACTAGGCCCCTGGAACGGAAACGCCAATATCTCTCAGACCAGGCTTCCGTTTGACGTGTCGTCTGTCTCGTTGAGATTATTTTGACGAGACAGAACTTTGTGATACATAAACTCCGGACATTGTGATAGTTGATGTATCGAACCCCTTGGATCAAGGAGCGGACCCTCCCGAAATCGAGTGTGCCGTGTGCAGGAACCCTAGAGCTGGCTGCGACTACGATGACTACCGTTCTGGGATCCTCCGCGGGTTCGAAAACGAGGACCACTATACATGGATCATCCCTGGGTTTGACAGTGATGCCGATTGTTCTTGAATCCTTCGTGGGTTCTGCTGCGACGAATAATGTACTTGGATCCTCTATGGGTTCGGCAGTAGTAACGACTATACTTGGATCCTATGTGGGTTCGGTCGCGAAGACTTATGTACTAGGATCCTATGTGGGTTCGGAAGAGGAGATGATTCAGAGGCTACATGTAATCATCTCCACCCTTCTTCAGGAGTAGTATACCATTTTGAGCTGAATCTTGACTTGCAATCAATACCAACAGTGTGATTGACTTATTTCCTGTGTGGACTGGGTTGTGCTTGGGATCGAGAGTTGGAGCCCAACTGGAATTGATGACTTAGGTATATTTATGGGGATATACCTAAGTAGAGTTGGTTGATACTTCGTGATTGTATCTTTCTTGTGTGTATTATCCTTCGTGGATTCTGGGAGACCTTTGGTGGTCTCGGGGTCTCTACGGAGTAACGTATAATCACCCCAGCATGGGCTATGCCCGCACAACTTTGTGTTGGATGCAGATGAAGGACAGAACTGATCGAGGTGGATGTTTGTGGAGCTGGACGGTACCCAGAGGTGCACCACTTGGCGGGACGTACACGGGGCAGACGGCCAGACCTGAGGAGATGAGGAGACCATCTGTACCCACCCTTCAAGAAGGATATCAGTAGGAAGACTCAGTGGTTTCCTCTTTAATTTACTACTATTGAACTTTCTTTTCAGTTTTATGGTACGTTTAGTTGGGTTTGTATACTGGACCATTTACTTTTCAGCACATACTTTTGTACTCAGTTTTACTTAGTGCTTACTTCACTTGTGTACTCTATTGTGTTTGTTTACTTTTATAAAGGCAATGCCTTCCCTTTTACTGGGATTTACGCCTTTAGTGCTAGTCTCCAGCCCCTGGCCTATGGAAGGCGGGCTTGGGGTAGTCACGGCATGGGCCTTGAGGATGGGTCGCGACAAATTGGTATCAGAGAAGTCGGTTCTACCGCAAAACTCAGGACTCTGATCTTTCTTTTCTGTGAAGCAATAATGTTAAGATTATTGAGTGTGGTTATCAGTCTAGGGAGCCCAGTGTTGGTGCGGTGGCCGACGTATCCATAAACCAGGTATACTGTTTGACCGTGGCACACCTATTTCTTTTCAAGATGGCCCCACGAAGGTATCCAGCTAGGGTTCCGAGAAGCATACAAGATGGCAGCCCACCAAGTGACGAGGCCTCGGTGCAGGGCCCCATCACAGCAGAGGCACCAGTGGTACCACTACCCGCTGAGCCACCAATACTACCAGCCCCAGCAGTAGAGAGTGCACGCCACCTGAGTGTGTTTCACGAGTTTCAGTGACAGAGGCCGCCCAGGTTCCATGGAAAGACTGGCCCTCAAGGATCCAAGGATTAGCTGGAGGCTATCGGCAGAGTCTTTAGATTGGTATGGACACCAACTGACCTTATGGTGATCTTTGTCACGATTCTACTGCACACAGTAGTAGGTAGATGGTGGATCTTGATGGTCTATGTGCATGACGAGGCATCTCTACTTTGGAAAGACCTTGAGAGTCTCTTCCGCTCACAGTTTTTTCCAGCCACCCTTCGTGCGGTGTGGATTCATGAGTTACTTCATCTACGGCAGGGCAGCATGGCAGTAGCTCAGTACTCGGTGAGATTTACTGACCTCTCATGCTACTCCACAGGCATGGTACGGGACCCATTCTTCTGGGCCTGGATCTTCGAGTAGGGACTAAGGCATGAGATCAGGGCTTCGATGATCTCCCTCAGCATTCCGACGCAGGTAGGAGTGCTGGAGGGAGCCCTTCCAGTGGAGAGCATTCATGATGAGCCGATGCCAGCAGCGAGACCCACCACAGGGTGACACGTATCGAAGTCTTCTGCAGCCGGTTGTAGACAAATGTCGTAGAAGTCCAAGAAGACCATACCATCTGGAGAGCGACCCCAGGATATTGGTTCGGAGGTGCGGGGCACACAAAACAAAGCCATCCATTCGAGGGGCAGGCAGTGCTATGCATGCGGCGGGCATGGTCACATGGCTCAGGACTGGCCGACCCGTCATGCAGATGAGCTGCAGATAGTAGAGGGACCTCCCAGGTAGAGGGATAGGTTCAACTATGGAGGTCTTCATGGAGTATGCGGACAAGGCAGAGGAGCTGGCCGAGCAGCGAGTGGTGGACGACGCTTTGAGGATCTACCACCACCACCACCAGGAGGACCACCCCAACCACAGGGAGCTGGCAGACAGGGGTAGGCTTAGCTCCAGGCAGTCGAGGCCGATGACCACAGCGCACCTGAGAGGATTCGATGTACTATTTGTGTCTAATCCACCCTTTCTTTAGTACATATAGACATAGGATCGATTCATTATTTTATTTCCAATGCCCTTGTTCAGAGCTCAGAGATTTCGACGGAGCTTTTGGATCGATCCTTATGGCTAGAGACTCCTATGAGAGAAAACTCGAAGATTACGCACTGGTGCTAGTAGTGTGAGCTTACTCTAGGAGGCGAGAGCTTCAGCTGGGATCTTCTTGTAGTGGCGTCGAGGCCTTACGACGTCATATGGGGTATGGGCTGGTTATCTACAGTCCATGCCCAGATCGACTTTATCAGGCGCAAATTGTGGTGTGTCTGCACGGATGAGACCAGGTTCAACTTCACCAGCGATAAGGGATCCTTTGCAGTGCAGAATGGACTTACGCTGAGGAGAGGGTATCCAATCACACATTAGTTGGCTAGTCTCATCCAAGGAGCAGTTTATGTGCGGAGTCGGGGTTTTCCTGTTGTGGTGGATCAGTATGCGGAAGTTTTTCTTGATTATGTTCCAGGACTACCTCTTTGCAGAGAGGTATTCTTCAACATAGACATGTACCCCAGGATAACACCTATATCTACTCCATTATATCGAATGTCTCCCGCTGAGCTTCCTGGGCTGCGGGTACTGCTGGAGGACTTGCAGGGAAAGGGATTCATCCCACCCAGTGTTTCACCCTGGGATTCTCCAATTTTATTCACCAAGAAGGCAGATGGGAGCTTACGACTATGTGTTGACTACTGTCACCTGAATCAGGTGACTGTAAAGAACAAGTACCCACTCCTTAGGATTGATGACCTATTTGATTAGCTCAAAGGAGCACGAGGGTTCTCGACGATAGACCTCAGGTTAGGCTATCACCAGTTCAGAGTTTGAGACGAGGATGTGTAGAAGACGTCCTTCAGGTGTCAGTATAGCCACTACGTGTTCTTGGTTATGCCCTTCGGCATAACCAACACACCCGCAGTGTTCATGAGTCTCATGAATAGGATCTTCCTGCCCTAGCTCGATCATTTTGTCGTAGTCTTCATCGACGACATACTGATTTACTCGAATTCTGAGGAGTAGCACGCCTACCACTTGCGGGTTTTACTGGACACACATTGAGAGAACCAACATTATGGTAAGCTCCCGAAGTGCCAGTTCTAGACTCGAGAGGTTCATTTCTTGGGAGACGTCATCTCGGAGGGTGGGGTTGAAGTGGACCCACTGAAGATCGAGGCGGTACTTTCATGGGAGCCACCGTGGATCGTGACGGAGGTGCGGAGTTTTCTAGGTCTGGTTGGTTAATATTAGAGAGTTGTTCCAGACTTCTCCAGAGTTTCAGCACCGCTTTCATCATTGATGAAGAAGGCGAAGCCCTTCGTGTGGTAGATAGATTTCAGCAGATCTTTCAAGAGCTGAGACAGAGATTGACCAGTGCGCCCATCTTGAGGCTACCTGAGGAGGGCGTAGGGAACGTAGTTTATTGCAACGCATCAGGGACTAGACTCAGGTGTGTCCGGGTGCTAGAGCAAGTAGTGATCACTTATGGTTCACGGTAGTTGAGATAGCATGAGCAGAACTATGCTACCCATGACATGTAGTTAGCAGCAGTGGTCTTCACCTTGAAGGTGTGGAGACACTATCTTATGGTTGAGCAATTTACAGTCTACTCTAACCACCAGAGTCTCAGGTGCATCTTCTTGCAGAAGGACCTAAACCTGAGACAACAACGATGGCTAGATTTCTTCCAGTAGATCGGGCATTCAGCTACTAGGAGAGGAGACAGATCATTTAGCCACATTGCAGATATCCTTTGTGGATAGAGATGGATAATCCTTTCTACAGTCTCTCAAAATCACTCCCCAACTCCTTCCGCGAGTCATAGAGGTAATGTGTGGAGACAGTGACTGTGAGATGCGACATGCTCAGATATCCATAGGGAAGGCACCTGATGGGTTTTCTGAAGGAGGGGAGCGTGTCATCTTGTTTAGGGGATATACTATGGTACCAGTAGAATTACAGGAGGAATTGCTAAGGGAGTTTCACACTTCCCCTCTAGCGGTACTTCCAGGAGTGGTGAAGATGTACCAAGATCTTAGATGACATCACTGGTGGCTGGGCATGAAGAAGGTTATAGCAGAGTTCGTTTCATGATGCCTCACTTGTCATAAAGTGAAGGTGGAGCACCAGGTACCGACGGGCTTGGAACAGCCCTTAGAGGTCCCAGAGTGGAAGTGGGATGGGATATCCCTGGATTTCGTGATGGGGATTCCACGTACATCCAGAGGACATGACTCTATCTGGGTAATCGTCGACCGAGTCACCAAGTCGGCCCACTTCCTACTAATCAAGGAGCAGGGCTCAGTAGAGAGTTTGGGACGACTCTATGTCCAGGAGATCGTACGGCTTCATGGCGTGCCATCATCTATCGTCTCTGATCGAGACACTCGCTTTACTTCCTAGATTTGGAAGGAATTACAGGAGGATTTTGGGACGCATCTACGTCTGAGAACCACCTTCCATCCTCAAACAGATGTCCATACGGAGAGGACCATTTAGACTCTCGAGGACTTGCTCCGTGTATGTGTCCTTGACTTTGGTCACATCTGGGATGATCACCTACCCTTGGTGGAGTTTGCGTACAACAACAGTTACCACTCCACCATTAGGGTGGCACCTTACGAGGCACTGTACGACCGACCTTGCAGATCATCTCTATGCTGGACTGACCCGGGGGAGTCAGCACTTGTAGGACCAGAGATGGTTCAGGCTATGACGGAGAAGGTGTAGATCTTCCAGGAGCAGATGAGGACTGAACAGAGCAGACAAAAGTCTTATACTGATAGGAGATGGAGACCACTGTATTTAGAGGATGGAGACCATGTTTTCTAATGGGTCTCACCTCGACGTGGATTATGGAGATTTGGTCAAGGCGGTAAGTTATCTCCACGGTTCATCGAACCATTCCAGGTCCACAGCAGGGTAGGAGAGGTGGCTTACCGCCTGGCCCTTCCACCTCAGTTTCACCTGGTGCACGACGTCTTCCATGTATCTCAGCTTAGGAGATATGTGCACGACCAATCACACATCATCGATCACGAGTAGCTGGACCTTGATGATAGGGCGACATTCATGGAGGTCCCAGTAGTAATCGAGGATCGACAGGAGCGGGTCCTACGTGGACAGTCGATTCCTCTAGTGCACAATCATTGTCAGCACAGGAACCTCTAGGAGATCACGTGGGAGCAGAAAGCTCATATGCGTGCTCAGTACCCTCATTTGTTCCCCTAGTTTATGATGTAGCTTTACAGGGACGTAAATCCCTGAGGTGGGGATAATGTAATGACCCAGAAATTTCAAGGAAAGTTTTTTCTTAAATTCATTCGAATTTTACGAGTACACAATTTCTAACGGCACCTGATTCTGAGACCCGGTACACCCAGAATAATTTTCTACAGTTCAGCTTGTGTACGTTCAATGAATGAATGATCAGGTTTTTCAATCTTTTGAACCAGTGCTCGAAAATGAAATGCGGGGCACCGATGAATTTTCAGCACCGATATTCACTTAAGGGGACCTTTACCATGGTTGTGTTTAATGCAGGTTGAAAGTTAATAATTGGGAATTTAGAATAATATAAATAAAATTGGTATTACAAAATTTTATTTATATCTATGGTTGTTACATCCTACTAAGGGGAGTTAAGGGTGGGACCCACAACCACCTAACTTCCCATGTGTGGATATTTGTGAGGTGGGGCCCACACGAGCCACAACCCTTCATCTTCCCTAAACTCCCTTAAACCCCCCTTTATTTAATTCATTTACACCTCCCCTTATTGAATGAGAACTCTTCCTCTCCCTCTCGCTCTCTCATTATTGTTTGCCAACACACCTTAATTAATGAATCAAACCACTTCAATTAATTAATTAAGTGATTTGAATTTTGAATTTCAATTGTTAATAAAATAATAGCCATAGCTATTAATTTATTTTGGCTCACGTTGTGTTGGGAGGAAATTTGAGAGAGCTCTTGTGTTAAAGAAGAAGAGTTTTCCTTTTTCGTTGAAGAACACCATCCTTCCACAATAAACAATGCCTCTTCGATGAAGAACGTTGAATCCACGAAGAGTGACGACGTGCCTTCCTTCCTCTTCTCTGCAACAAGTGTAGAGACGCCACTTCCTCCTCGGATGAACTCCAACAACGTCTACGAATCCTCTCCCTGAGACTTCGTCTTCCATGATTCCCGAAATGTGACACAAATTATCTAGGTAGGGGGATTATATAAAATTTTAGTTGATTAAAATTGTTCTTGTTTTTCATTGAATTTTCTTAAATGAATTTGGCCAACTGTTACCACCTAACGCAGAGGGCACTGGCCGAACGCACATGGCCTGATGACCCTCCATAGTTTCTTTTATTTGGGAATGAGATGTTGTCGTAAAAAGGTGGTGATGAATATAGGCGGCGGAAAATGAAGGCGCCGACCGCATAAGAAAGAACCGCGGCCTGCAACTGCGGGCCGCTCAACCGGGAAATAACCGGCAGGCTATAGCCGGCCGGGCCAAAGGGAGGAACCACGACGCCCCATGGTGCCATGCTAAGGATGAATGCGGCCCACATTCCGCAGGCTGCTTCGGCGGAAGAACCAGCAGACCCGTCGGCCGGCCGGGCCGAGGAAAGTCGCGACGCCGGGAGGGCACAGCGCCGGACGAACCGTGGCCCACCCGTGCGGGCCGCTTGCGCCAAGAAGGCCGGCCAGATTTGGCCGGCCGAAAAGGGAGGGAGTCACCGCTTGGCATCATCGGTTCAGGCTGCAGGGGGGCTGCACCCCCCGCCTCGGACCGCTCGTCCAGCCGGCCGATCCGCCGTCGGGCCGTGCCCTGTCGGGCTGGGCCGCGTCGCGCTGGGTCGAGCCGCGCCGGGACAGGTCGTGCCGCGCCCCCTATGGCCGAGCCATGCCCCCTCGGGCCGGGCCACACCACTCGCGCCAAGCCACACATTTCATCGGGCCGGTCCGACACCCCTGCCGGGTCGGACCCACCAAAACTGGGTAAACCCTACCCATCGGCCCACTGGGCTTAACGGGTCGGGACCGTTTTCACTTAAACTTGAATAACTTAAAGACTGTGCATCTGATCGAAGCGCCGTCTATGGTACTGGGACCCTCGCGATGAGGCGGCCCTTTTGTGATATTCTAAGTTAGGTTTGGA
The DNA here is from genome assembly GCA_963277665.1 of Viscum album. NCBI lineage: Eukaryota > Viridiplantae > Streptophyta > Magnoliopsida > Santalales > Viscaceae > Viscum > Viscum album. The sequence continues at coordinate 85,208,063 of OY728140.1, read as the reverse complement.
TGACTTTGGGGAATGAATGGGTTAGAAACGAGCGTATTTTTAACCGGGCCCCTGAAACAGAAAAGCTAATATATCTCAGACCGGGTGTCTGTTTGACGCGCCATATATCGCATTGAGTTTCTTTTGACGAGACAGAACATTGGGATACATCAGCTCCAGACATTGTGATATTTGATGTATCGACCCCCTTGGATCTAGGAGCGGACCCTCTCGGAATCGAGCGTTCTTTGTGCGGGAACCCTAGTGCTGGCTGCGACTACGACAGCTACCATGCTGGGATCCTCCGTGGGTTCGATGACGATGACCACTGTACTTGGATCCTCCATGGTTTTGGCAGTGATTACGATTGTACTTGGATCCTCTCTGGGTTCGGCAGCAATGACTAATGAACTTGGATCCTCCGTGGGTTCGGCAGTGGTGACAACTGGACTTGGATCCAGTGTGAGTTCGACAGAAAAAACTTCTGTACTAGGATCCCACATGGGTTCGACAGAGGAGAAGATTTATATGCTACATCTAATCATCTCCACCCTTTTTCATGATTAGTCAACCTGTGTGATCTGAGTCTTGACTTGGAATCAATACCAATGGTGTGATTGACTTCTTTCCTGTGTGGACTAGGTTTCTCTTGGGCTCGAGAGTTAGAGCCGAACTGGAATTGACGACTTAGGTATATGTATGAGAATATAACTAAGTAGAGTCGGTTCATACTCCGTGATTTTATCTTTCCTTTGTGGTTTATCCTTCGTGGATTCTGGGAGACCTTCAGGGGTCTCGAGGTCTCTACTGAGTGACGTATACTCACCCCTGCACGGGCTATCCCTACACTACTTTATGTTGGATGCAGATGTCAGACATCACTAATTGAAGAGGAGGTTTGTTGACCTGGACGGTACCCGGAGGTGAACCACTTGGCAGGACGTACATGGGGTGGACGGCCGGACCTGAGGAGCTAAGGAGACCATTTGTACCAACTCTTTAGGTGGGATATCCAGAGGGAGACTCAGTGGTTGCCGCTTTACTTTACTGTTTTTATACTTTCTTTTCAGTTGTATTGTAATTTCAGTTGGCTTTTTATACTGGACCATTTACTTTTCAGCACTTACATTTGTACTCAGTTTTACATAGTGCTTACTTCACTTGCGTACTCTGTTGTGTTTGATTACTTTTATAAAATAAATGCCTTCCCTTTTACTAGGATTTATGACTTTTATGCTAGTCACCAGGCCCTGGCCTATGGAAGGCGGGCTTGGGTTAGTCACAGCACGGGCCCCGGGGAGGGGTTGTGACATATATATCCCACACTTATCCCCATATAGAAAATAAAAGAATATTTTCCGTACACATATTATTGACAACTCCTCCAGATCATGAATTTGATAGTTCTACTCATAAAAGTTCACTACCTTGAGAAAAAGTCTTTCATTTTATCATTATACAATAGTACAAAACCAAATACCTTCTTTGAATTGTTGATTTTTACCATGAATACTTCCTCGCTTTAAGGTTTCATGAGGACAAGTGAAATTATAAGACGCATTTTAAATTCCATAAAGCTCTCTTAACATTCATTAGTATAGAGAAACATTACCCCATCTTGAGTTATCATGGTTAGTAGGTTTGAAAATCATGAGAATTTTCTCACAAATATTTGGTAATATTGATCTAGTGTAAGGAAATTATGGATCTCCATTATAGATGTTGGTCTAGCCCACTTCCTAATTTTATTTATCTTAGAAGGGTCCACATATTTTTCTATGCCAGAGATCACATACATCAAGAATGATATTTCCTCCATCTATAATGAAAACTTACTATGAATTCCTGTTTCTTCTCCTTTCATAAATCCATTTTGATAGTATTAAAATGGTCTTGATACTCCTTCTAAACATTGGAGTATATAAAAATATCTTCTATAATGACTAAATCAATATTTTCAAGGTAAAATATAAATATTATACTCTTTAATTCCAAAAATATTTCTATAATATTAGTTATTGTAAAGAGAATCATAATGAACTCATAGTATCTATAACTTATTTGGAAGGTAGTCCTTGAAATATCATCCTTCTTCACCTTTAATTGGTGATATCTAAAGCGATGGTTCACTTTAGAGATAAACTATCCCTTACATAATTGATTAAACATTTCATCTATATGTGTTAGGGTATAATTTCTCTTTTTCACAAATTTATTAAGTTCGTGAAAAATCAATGCAAAGGTTTATTGACCCATAATTCTTCTTGAAAAATATGATTGGTGTACTCCATGATGAAGCACTCAGGCATATAAAACTTGTGTCTGTATTATATTATATCTTCTTCTTCAGTTTATCCAACTCAATGGTGGCCATTTTAGAGGGAGTCTTTGATAAGTATAGAGATCAATTAATAAGTTCCATTGATAAATCAACCTCTCTATCAAGAGGAAGACCATGAAATTATTCATAGAATACATTAGTATAATCCATAATAATGGGAATGTAATCCAAAATGATTCTCTCATTTTGTCAATCAGATTAGCTAGATATGATTCCTAATAAGAAAGTAATATCCACACATGAGATGAATATTCCAGATGAGATTCATCCTCCTACATACACATATACAGAATCATATGATGGCTCAGGATGTGAAGAGTGATCACCCTCTGAGGGAAATTTATTTTTTTCATTAAACAATGGCATCAAATACATGCCCAATATTATCAAAATCCAATATAGGAAGTGAGTGATGTTTTTTGGGAGGTTCAGTCCCTAAACATTGATTAGGGAGGAGTTATATACTTGGGAAGAAATAATGGATATATTTTTTGTTCTGATAGATTGGTCAACTCCCATGATTTGAGGTTGTGTTTTAATAGTTCTACTAAACTTACAATATATGAAGGAATTGATAGAGATAGAATAAAATAATATGTTCACTATTCCGTAATGAATAACTAGTTTACCAATCTCTTTCCGGATCCACCTCAATAGTAGTGAAAAAATAAGATGTTCATTGTAATATATGCATTGGAGGTTGTTGTCATTAAATATCTTTGATAACCTATAGATTAAGGAATTGGTTCACATTATTATCATGTTTCTTGTAGTTGAATTAGTGTATCATAGGTCTAGTGGTGTTCTAAACCTTCTTTAACTCTATATAATTAGAGGGATTATTCATATCCCATTAGAATTTATTAGTATAACTCCCATCTTTTCCATATTTGATGCATCTCTTAGTTCCCTTGAGATTGTATTGGGGATGATTCTTCCAAAATTTTGGATATACTGGGAATCAAATATTCTTTTTTTATCATTTTTATCACCAAAAATTCTACGAGACACAATCCTTATATACTTTGATGTGTTAGGAAGCTCAACTATGTTCCATTTATTAATCATAACATATGATAACATGTTTTCCATAATCAAAATATGTCTTAATTCAAATCCAATTAGGTCAAGCATCTCATTAGATAAATCATTACATTTTTTATCACATTGGTTGCTAGAATGAGTCCTCTTATTTTCCATCATTAACAAAAATAATGGAAAATTGGATGGGAAATATTTAACTAATAAATGTATAATATATAATATATAAACTTAGGAGGAATAAATTATAAATGAAACTTATATCCTATAATATGTGTCTCTAGGTTTGAATATTGTTTATCCATGACAATTTCCCTATTATGTTTTATAAACTAATAGTATATTAAAGTCCTTCATAATAGTTCTTAAAGAGTTTATGAGTTTTCCAAAGAATATCGCTTAGGATTGTCAAATGATGTGTGTAGTAATGACTATATTTAATACAAAATGATATGATCAAGTTAATTCCCGCTGCACCTTTTTTGGGGTTATAACCCATAGGTTCAACTGTTTCAGATCCGCACCTATATTCTGTTACATCCCCCAATATGAAACTCTCTCACATGGCATGAAAGGGTTGGTTATGAGACCTTAAGTGCACCTCCATGTATGCCAGTGATTGCCGACCAGTAGCGAGGGTGTGATAAGTATAGTGGGGATACTATACCCCAATATTCTGAGTTTACAACAAAATAGAAAATATCCAATAATAATTAATAAATATCAGAGTGTGGAAATAAAGGAAACAATATAATATAGCAGAAACCAACAATAAAAAACAAGTAAAGAATTCAATAAATAATATAGGAATAATGTAATTACATGATGAAATGTAACTAAATTTCATGATAAAAACTATACAAGTGACAAAAAAGAAGACTCAAATAAATATCTAATAGTCCCCGGTCCCAAACCCCATGTCAGTCTCATCTCTAAACTCTATCCCACAACAAAGAAAATAAAAATCATGGACCTTTTCCCTTATCGAAACCTACGTCCATGTAATCTAATTTAGTACCAAATGGTGGCTAGAATAGGGTGTGAGTATAACTCAGTAGGTTGACACCACCACATCTAAATAATAAAGTCTTACAAGAGGTTTATGAAATAATTCAATAAATAAGAATATTAATTAATTCAACATTTATTAAAACAAAAAAACATTCCTACTTCGGTGCTATGATGGAATATCTCTGCGCATGTCTCAGGACCATTCCAACACCGACCATAAAACCATGACAAAACTATAAGGACTCAACCTTAATCATTACATAATCTAGCTATTTCAACTAGATTTCAATTCTTTACATTCCAAAATATCTTTTCGGTTTAGAATTTTAGAAAGTTAGGAAATAAATCATACCTATCATCCTAGAAGAATACAAAGAGTGTACCATTAAAATAGTATCAATTTTTTCTAAAACAAATTTTTTTTAACACAAAACAGCAAAATGATTTCTTTGTAAAATCTCGATAACATTTAACTTGAATTATTTAGTTATCTTACGCATCCTTATAACATGTAAATTGTTTTTATAAACAAGGGATGAGAATAAAAATATCAGTAAGGGATATAAAAAGAAGGAAATAAAGCATTATTCCTGGAATACTTATAAACATATGAAATCATTTTCACAAAGACTTACTTCTCACACATATATACCTTCTTTGTGAAACATGATATTTATGAAAAAATTCATTAAAGAACATATATAAGGGAATATTTTGGAATTACATTCATATATTTTAACCATCTCTACTACCTTATGATTTGTAACCCTCACAGCTACCTTACAATGTAACCCTCACTGCGACCGTATGGTATAACCACTATAGTTACACTTAGAGTAACCATATGACTGGCCTAAAACATACACATACCCATTGAATTGGAGGGAGATATAGGTTCCACCCTTCATCATAAAAAATTCCCAAGCACCATAACATAATCATAAAACATGAATAATTTCATTAAAACATTGGTTTTGAATTTTATAAAATGAATTTCAAAAGAGTATTTTTAACAGAAATTCCCTTAAAAACCATATAATTGAAGTGATAATTACCGTAATGAAAATATTTCGTATTTGAGCAAGAAATACCTATAATAAACCATAATATTAAATAAATTAATAAAAAAATATTCTTAGTACCATATAATCAATGAAATTGAAGGTTAACCCAAAGAACGAAAATTTGGTTAAGAATTACCTTACCTCGGGTTCATCTTACTTAAAACATGTTTAAACCTCATGTATAATGGTTAAATGGTTATTATTAATATTTTTAATAATAATAATAATTTTTATAACACTTTATATTATTATTTAATATTATCATTCTACCCTTTAATTAGTAATATTTTTTTATTTCCATTGTTTTGAGTGCGTGGTTTAAATGATTTACATGGTTGGTTTGTAAAATATTTTCTTTTCGAACGATAGTGAAACGATATAAGTGGAATGAAATGGTGTTAATATGTTTTTATAATATTAAATTATTACATAAATCATTTAGGTTATATAGTATGAGGATGAATCATTAGATAAATCATAAGTGATATTTGTTTAGATCATTTTGGCGGTTCTTTGATATTCACGAACTTATTTCACCATATACCTTTACTATTATTCATATAAGTTAATTACAAATCATCAGAAAGGTAATATAAAGAAATATAATACCTTTTTCAACAATTAAAATTGGTTTAAAACACTATTTGGAGGAATTAATGGAAATTGAAGACACATCGTCCATGATGTCGGTAAATCAACATATCACGAAGGGTGTTTTTGTTTTTAGAATAATTGAAAGAGAATATTAAGAATGATGATTAATTTTTCCATAAATATGGTAAAAATATTTAATATATATAATAATGGATATTTATTTCCTCTTGTAAAAGGTGAGATGAATATAGTATAAGAAAAGAAAATAATTGAAAAGAAAACATAAGAAAATGGAAGATGATTTTTACCTCTTCACCTCTTCTCCTTGAGATCCTCCTTAAGGCCTTTGGTTTTGGCATTTTGATGATACAAAAATGTCTCGGATGTGTGAAAGAGCCTTGTAAATGGGGTTGGGAAGAATTAATACAATCATAAAATCTTGAGATGTGTGAGAGGAAGAGGGGGTGGTATTTAGTGGAGGAGATGAGGGGTTTTCCATTATTTAATCATTAGTTTAATATTTTATCTCAATACTATAAATAGTCTTGATTCAGGTGACCCAAAATATTAAAGAGATAATTTGAGTCAAACCAAGGGTTGTTACATCATCCATGATGCTAGTAATAATATATTTATCATATAATGTATATATACAGTAAATTACTGCATTTCACTATTCATAAAAAATTCGAGTATATCAGAATAATCCCAAAAATTTACCCTAACATTTTTTAGATGTGTATAATTCAAAAATAAACTAATATTTTTGAAAATAATTTTTTAAATATGATTAATTAAATTTTTAAATAAATTCATAATTTATTCAAAAAATAACAATTTTAAAACTATAACTCATTTTAAATCGCCTTGAAAAATTAATAAAGATCTCATTATATTAAAACATTAAGAAAATAAAATAATATTATTATTTACTATTCATAAGGTTCATATTACTATTCATAAGGGAATGTTATTATTCACCTAAAAATAAAGTTCGTTCTATCAGACTCAAAATAATTTACTGATCACAACTATAGAAGTTTGTTTTTTAAGAATCAAATTATAGATGTAGAAAAATAATGTTTAGTGGATATTTTATAACTTTCTCCTTAAAAATAATTGTAGTTTTCTATATTCTTAGTGTTTCAAGAATTTTATTAAATTAATTTGTAAAACCTTGGGCTGTTACATTATCCACACCTTCTAGAAACTATGTCCTCATAATTTTATTTACTAATTAAACAAGTGGAGTTACCTTTCCCATAAAGAATTTTCAGATTCACTTATTGATTCTTCAACCATTCAGTTTCTATCTAAAACCATTACCTAGTGGATTACCATATTCTATAACACATTTTCTCTTCGATCAAGAATATTAATTGGTTTCTCTTTATAGGAAATTTTCTCTTCCAGCTGAACTGCTTCCGGGCTTAAAACCTGAGATGAAACTAGAACATACATTCTCAACATCAAAACATGAAATAAAAATTGTACCTAAGAAAACTCAGAGGCAAAGATAATCGATAAAAAAATGGTCCAACTTTATCCATGATTCCATAAGATCCAATGAACTATGTACATAGCTTTCCTTTATTAATGAAACGCATAACACTTTTCCATTGCGAGATTATATGAAAAACATGATCACCTACTTCAAAAGGAAAGTCTTTCCTTCTATTATCTATATAACTTTTATGCCTTCTATGACCAGTCCTCATGTGCTGTTAAATCATCTTCACTTTCTCAGTCACTTCCTCTACTAATTCTAGTTCCATCAACTTCTATTCCCCAACATCATCCCAAAAATCTATAGTTTGAAACTACTTCCCATATAATTCCTCAAAAGGTTCCATCTCTATACTGTAATGAAAATTGTTATTATTAGAAAATTAAACTAAAAAAATATTCTGATCTCAACATCCTTGGTAATCAATTTAACAATATTGAATCATATCCTTCAAAGTATTAATCATCCATTATGACTAATTATCTGATTGAGGATAGAAATTTATACTGAAATTTAATTATATTCCTAATGACATCTGAAGTCATTTCAAAATGTTATAAATGAACCTGATATCATAGTTAGATATAATTGAAAGAGGAAATCCATGTAACCTGACAATCACTTTGAGTTATAGTCGAGAAAGCTGATCCAAAGGCATAATATACCGAATAGGAAATAAATGAGAAGATTTATTCAATCGATCATCAATAACACATATTTCATTATTACCTTAAAAAGTTTGTGGTAGCCCCACAATTAAGTCCATTGATATATTTTCCCATTTCCGTGTTGGAACTAGTAAAGGTTGAAGTATCCCCTATGATAAATTTCGCTCTGTTTTAACCTGTTGACATGTTAAACATTTCCTGGTAAAAACTTCAATATCTCTTTTCATTCCATACCACCAGTAATACTCCCAAAGGTCATTGTACATATTTGTGCTTCCAAGATGAACTGAAATTAGAGAACTATAAGTTTCATCCAACAATTTTTAATTTATCTAAGAATCACAAGGTACACATAATCTCATTCCAAATCATATAACACAATCTTTATTAATGTTAAATTCTAGAAAACAGCCCATTTTAACAAATACTTCATTTTTCTATAACTCCCCATCCTAATTCTATACTTGCTTAATTATTTCAGATAATGTTGATACCAGTGAAACCTGAAACAAAATTTAGTAATTTCCTACACTAAAAACTTCCAATCCAAAATTCATTAAATCGTTAATTAAAGGGTCCTTTTCAACCTTAACATAGTTAATGATGCATGATGTTTTCGAATCTAGGCCTCATCAACTTGGTTTTCTTTTTTAGGATAGAAAATGATCATATAATCATAATTATTCTTCAATTCAAGCCATCTTCTCTACATCATGTTTAATTACTTTTTAGTGAATATATTTTTCTGAATTTTGTGGTAAGTATATATTTCACAATTTTCTCCGTATCAATTATGCCTCTAAATTTTGAAAGAGAAACTACATTTACAAATAACAAATCATGAATAGGATAATGTAAATCATGAGGTTTTAGTTTTCTTGAAGCATAAACAATTACCTAATCATTATTCATTCGAATAAAACCAATTCCCATTAATGAATCGTCACTATAGATGAAAAACTCACCATTTCAAGAAAGTAGGATCATGACTGGAGAATTCACCAATCTTCTTTTCAATTCCTAAAAAAATCACCTTCTTCTTTCCAAATAAATTTAACCCCTTTTGTGTTAACCTAGTTAATGGGTTAGAGTACGATGAAATGTTTTTATAAAACCTATGGTAATAACGTACCAAACTAGTAAAATTATGAATCTAAGTTATATTTGTGGATCTTGTCTATTCTTTAACATCTTTTGTTTTAGAGGGATCAATAGTGCTTCCATCTTTAAAAACAATGTGACTAAGGAAAGTAATTTGTTAGAACCTAAATTCAAACTTTTTGAATTTTATATACAGTTTCTTTTGTTTTAAGGTTTGGAAAAAAACCACATATTTTATTCATGCTCCTCTTTACTTCATGAATATACCATAATGTCAGAAATAAATACAACCAAAAAAATATCCAATAATTCATGAAATAATCTATTCATATGATCAATGAATACAATAAGTGAATTATTTATTCAAATCTCTATAATCAAAACAAAATCTTATGGAACCATCATTCTTTTAAAATAACAAAACAGGACCTCCCCATTCTGAAGTGCTAGGATGAATGAATCCTTTATCAAGAAACTCCTACAACTAATTTTTCTATTCAAGATGTTCCATTTGAGCCATTCGATATGGGGTCTTTGAAATTGGATTAGTATCAGGGACTAAGTCAATAGTGAATTCAACTTATTGATCATTTATAACACCATGTACTCATTAGAAAAAACATCAATTTTTTCATTTACCACTAACACATCATTATTATGAACAGTACACTTCTTTTCTACAATATGAGCAAGATAACTTTCATTTCCATATTTTAACAATTTCACAGCTTCTTGATATTTTATAAATTGTATGGGTTAATTATTGTATAAAAACTGGAAGTCTTTTTTAAAAACAACTTATTTATCTCTACAATCAATATTAGCATGATAAAAAAGAAATCTAATCCATGCTAAGAATAATATCAAACTTTAATAAAGGAAAACAACAAGTTTTTTTGGTAATATATTTCCATAGATAATAATAAGAATATTCTTAAAATGGAATTTTGCTATATAATTTCCCGCTAGTGTTTTAAAAATAACTTCTGGTCTAATGTTTTGTGGTGATATTTCCAATTTACAAGAGAATATCTTAGAAATAAATGAACATGTAGACCCCGTATCAAACAAGACTTTAGAAAAAATCTGAGTAAATAAAAAAAGTACTTGATTCCACTTCATTAGATGGCTCGACATCTACTGATGTATTCTTAATGGATCTCACGACACCTTTCTTTATATAGTCTTATTTCTTTCCATCACTCGGATATTTTTTTGGAGGGAATTTGAATAATGAACCATCTCACCACATTTGAAACACTATATAGTTTTCTTATCATAACTTATATCAAGATCATTTTCATTATAGTCTAAAGCCATAAATCCAAACATAGTACATTGAAACCACCTCGCAATTTTGTTAAGACATTCCATAGGGTGCTTTTTACCACACTTTTAACAAACTAGAAACTTGACTTTATTACAATTAGATTTCATTGATTTATTATTACCCATTAATTTCCATCTAGACCTATTTTTTTTCAAAGTACATGTTATCATCATAAAACTCCATTTCTAACCTCTCAACACATTAGACAAGTTTATCATTACTTTTTAATTCTTGAAAGGCTAATTCCCTTCAGTATCGTAGATTTAATCCTGAGTAAAATTGATTTATTTTTCAATCAAGATCCCGAAAAAGATTTAAAGAAAACCTTTCGAGTCAGGTGAAGTTTTCTTCAAACGCGTCCATTGAATATTCTTATTTTTTCCTCAATTCAAGGAATTTCTTCTCCTTCCTATGTCTAACAACCTTAGGAAAATACTTTTCAGGGAAGAGACTTTTAAATTCATCCCACTCTAAGGCATAAATATCCTCTTTATCCCTGATATTCTTGACCTTTGACCAACACTAATTAGATTCACCATAAAAATGATAAATGGAAGGACAAAACTTTTGATTATCTAATAATATGATAACATCAAATATCATTTCATGAGAATTTAATCCATCATTCATCCACTACTAGGTCAGAAGATCTACTAAATTTTGAAGGGTGTTGCCTCATAAAATGTTACACTATAATCATGTTCCTTTGTGGTAGCTCTGGTTGTTCTCTTTCACAAATTGAAACAGCATTTATTGCATGAAACAACTAATCCATTCATGTAACAAACTACTCAGTTCTAATTCTCACCATTCCTAGTTGCAGGTTATGAAAGATATCAGCCTCTCAGTTCCATCCATCATTAGTTTCCCTATTTTTTAAATGGAAAACCATTCTGAACAGACATATCATAGATGAAGAAACATGGTAATATTTAAATGGTATAACATTTCAACATAAACATAAGGTAAACATCATTTATGTTATTCTGTTAACATCATACTAACTCTAAATGTTATCTAAATCGTGGTCTGATACCAACTATAGGGACCCAGCCTTAAACATTACACAATCTAGCTATTTCAACTAGAGTTAACTTCTTTACACTCCCAATGTTCTTTTTGGTATAAAGTACATAACTCATACATATCAACCCAAAAGAATACAAAGTGGGTACCATTAAAACAGTATCATTTCTTTAAAAACATTTTTTTTAACACAAAACAATAAATTGATTTCATTGACAAATATACATAACATTTAACACGACTTATTTATTTTTATTACAAATATTTATAACCTATGAAGAAAAATTAAAAACATGGGATGAGAATAAAAATATTAGCAAAGGATATTGAAATAAATAAGGAAACTATTAGTCCATGAATACTTACAAACATATGAAATCATTTTCACAAAAACTTACTTCTCACCCACATATACCTTCATTGTAAAACATGAGATTTCTAAAAAACATTAAATAAAATATATAAGGGTATATTGGGGAATTAAATACATATATTCTAACCCTCTTAGATACCTTATTATTTGTAGCTTTAGTTGATACCTTACAATGTAAACCTCATGAATACGTTATGGTGTAACCGTCGCAGTTACACTTGGAGTAACCATACAACCAACCTCCAACATACACATAAAAAATGCACTGGAGGGAGATATAGGTCCCACTCTTAATCATAAAAATTCCTAATAATTACAACATAATAATAATATGTGAATAATTTCATAAAAACATTCCTTTTAAATTTCATAAAATTGATTTTTAATAGAGGATTTTTAAAGGAAAGTCCCTTAAAAAACCATATAATTGAAGTGAGAATTAATATAATGAAATGATTATGTGTATAAACTATAAATATACACAATAAATCATAATATAAATTAAAATCATTACAAAAAAATCTATGTACCACATATCAATGAAATAAAAGGTTAACCCAAAGAACCGAAATAGGGTTAAGAAATACATTACCTTGGGTTCATATTAATTATAAATTGTTTAACCCTCCTGTATAATGTTTAAATGGGTGTTATTAATATTTTATAGAAGAATAATCTTTTTCATAACAACTTATATGATAATTTCATGACATCATCTGACCCATTTATGAATCCTTTATTTTGAGTTCATGCTTTACTAGTTTTCCATGGCCAGTTCATAAAGGATTGTCTTATTGAATGGAAGAGAAACCCCATAAGTTGAATGAAATGGTGTCAATATATTTCTAGAATATTAAATGATTTTATAAACCATTTTATTTATTTGTTATTGGGATGAATCATTAGATAAATTATTAGTGATATTCGTTTAGATAATTTTGGATGTTCAATGATAATCATGAACCTGTTTCATCATATTATGTTAATATTATGAATATAATTTTATTAAAAATTATAAGAGAGGTCATATAATACACTTAAAAATATTTTTCAGGCATCAAAGTGGTTTTACAACTACATTTTAAGGAATTAAATGAAATTCAATACACATCATTTGTTATGTTGGTAAATTGACACATCACAGATGATGTTTTAATTTTTAGAATAATAGGAAGAGGAGAGGAAGAATGATGATGATATTTTCCATAAAAATGATAAAAATGCAGGAATAAAATAATATTGTGTAATTCATGCATCTTGGATAAGGGTAGATAATGATAGTACAAAAAATAAATAATTTAAAAGAAAACACAAGAAAATTAAAGAGGATTTCCACCTCTTGATCTCTTCCCATTGAGATCTTCCTTAAGGTCTTTGGTTTTGGTAATTTGGTGAGACCAGAAGGTCTCAGATATGTGGAAGAGCCTTAGTAAGGGTATTTTCCATAATTTAGATAATTCTCTAATCTTTAGAGGTGTGAGAGGAGGGGGTGAGGGTGGTATTTATAATTGGAGAGAGGAGGGGTTTTCCATTATTTTAATCATTATTTTATTATTTTTGATGAAGACTATGAATAGTATTGATTAATGTGACCCAAAATAGTGGAGATAGAATGTGAGTTTTAGAAAAGGGTGATTACATCATCCACGATGCTAAGAATAGTGTATTTAACATATAATGTATATATATGGTAAATGTTTATATTTCACTATTCATAAAGAAATCAAGTACTTCAAAAAAATCACACAATTTCACACAATTTTTTTTCAAAATTTTAGAATTAGAAAATTTATTCCATTTTTTGAAAATAATTTTCAAAATATGATTAATTTCATTTTTAAATAAAATCATAATTCATTCAAAAGATAACAATTTTAAAATTATAACTAATTTTATATCAACTTGAAAAATTAATCAAGATCTTATTATCTTATAAACTGAATAAAATTAAATAATAGTACAATTTACTATTCATAAGGTTCATATTAATATTCATATTACTATTAATAAGGGTATGTTACTATTCACCAAATAATCAATTTTGTTTTATCAGACTCCAAATAACTTATTGATCGCAACTATATATGACCATTTTTTGAAATTCAAATCATTGATGTGAAAAAATTATGTTTAACGGATAGTTTATAACTATATCAAAAAAGTGTTGTTTCATAGAGTCTTGGGTTTCATTCATTTTATTAAATTTATTTTCAAAAACATGGGGTGTTACAAAAACCACCTTCTATGGCTTTATGCCAGAATATCTCTGAGCATGTATCATGACCATGCCAACCATAACTATAAACATGGTATAAAATAACAATTTGGGTCAAAAACCTACAATCATTCCAATATATGGTTCAAATCCCTATAAGAATTACAACATTGGACTTGGCTAAGCATGCTCACTATAAGCATTACAAGAAAATAGTGGGTCGAAACCACTCAAGATTAGCATTACAACATATAAGGGTGTATGTGTTAGGGCCATTCCCGATATATAATCATTTCGACATGGATTTCAAGACCTTTCCTAACTTCATGGATATCACAATATCACATCATAAACCACAATATTTAATTATGTGAATTTCCATTTTCCATTCATTTACCACTTTCATTTATATCACAATTGATCAATAGTCAAATAAATAGACAGTAATCGATCACTTAAGGATTCTATATCAAGAAATCACTTAAGGTCTAATGTCATGCTACACACACTTTTATCCACTATCCAATTCAATTATATTCAAGGTTTGCTCACCCAATGGGTAGCCATAAGCCAGGTCAACAACCAATTGAAACCAATGAAATCCAAGGAATAATTTCATTAATTATTTAATTTATTCTGACGTATGTTATGTTGGAATAATCACAATATTGAATATACATAGAAATTATCAAACCATAAGGTTTATATTTAGACCCGATAAATTTATCTGATGATGAACATAATGCTTCCAATGGAAAGCACTCATGAGCACGAAGGTGTAGATGATCGCCAAGAGTATCATATTTCAAAAATGATCTACATAAAAACCAAAAATGCACATGGTCAAGGGATTACATCACAAAGAATGGAGTACCAATTTAGACAAGGGAAGAACCCAACAAAAAAAGACATATAAGGGATTGATTGCACAAACAAAATATCTGAAAGGTAGGATGAAAAATTAAAATGGGCCAGAAGATTCCCTAAGACTATGAGGGGATAAATTTAGGAGAGATGAAATAAAATTCATTCAAGAAAAATACATTAAAATAACATGTCAGTGAATTACAAGGCGTGCAATGTAGTTACACACTGTGTAAATATTTTTAATGGTATACTTCAAAAAATTTGTCATCTCAGATTTTTTATTAAAAAACCTGCTTAAACATTCTTTTTTTCATTTTCAAGAAAGCCTCTATATGGATAAGAGGAAAACCACATTACACCATGTGAGAATCCAAAGTAACATAATGATTATACAAAATTTGAAATTTAAAACCAACACCAAACCCAAGGAGACCTCGATCCAAGCATCACCGAATCAGCTGGAGTCATGTCGCATCGCGTCGTCAATATCAACACACTTATTACCGTCGTCACCCTATCACTACCTGAGCCGATTGCCAGAAATGGATAACTAAGATGCAGAACTAGGATAGAACATCCACCCACCATCGTCAAGAACAACATCACCATCAACATCGTCATCCGAAACCCGCCACAGCTGATGACCAGATCATTGGTCGAGGAAGCACCACACCGTATACAGGAATCAACCTGGTCAAACAGAAGGAGGGCCACGTCGCCATGGTCACCCAACTCCGACTGCCACCACCACATCGAGAATCAATCATCAAAAAAACAGAATCATAGAACGTCATCACAAGAAAAGCGAAAAACCATATTTGACTCCGGTAGCGCTAAGAAAACCCTCGTCCGCTGCACCAAAACCCAAAACCTCTAAGTTGCAGCCGCTCCATATCTGACCTGCAGAGTCGTAGCATAATAAGGGGTCAGAGTATGGTATGAGCAGCCTCGGACTTCGACATCACAACTTTCTTTGGAACCACCAAAAACACCAGTGAGAACTGTTGCCATTAGAAGAAATCCAACTTGAACGAGTCATCGTCGTCAAGGCGAAAGCACAGAGCATCATCAAGAAATCAAAACTAACGAGAGAAATGAAGGGAGGAAGGAGAGGAGGGAATAGAGGAAAATAGGGAGGGGAAGGCACTGAAGAATGCGCACCAAAACCTCCCCCTCGAAATCTCCGCCGAGGAAAACCCTATGGTGAGGGCGAGCTTAAAAAACCTAAATATTAAACAACGTGTAATCAATTTAAAAGGAATGTAAATGTTTTGCAGATGGTTTTTGTTACATTTCCATATTAAACAACCCAATACCCTTTTATATATTCTCAAATTAATAGGAAGAAATGATAACTAATGACCCATTTATACCCAAACCTTGTTAAGACAAACAAAAATAGATCCATGAATGTTTTGTCAATTTCCCCAACAATGGCTCTCCATGTAGATCCATTCTAGTTTTCAAAATTTTCCTCAAAAACCATGACTTTGTTTAGTAAAATTACTGGTATCCATGATTAAACATGACCACAAAGGTTTAAATACAAGCTAAAATTTACAAAAAAGTTGTTTAATGAAAACTCAGAGAGAGACATACCTGAAAAAAAAAAGACGGGATCTTATAACCTCCCATCCATATAAAATCTCATCCCTAATGTTCTCTGAGAATCACTGTGTGGTCTCAATGAACAAGTCTATCCACTATGTACACATATCATACTCCCTCTCCAAGTTATCATCCTGATATTTTCAATGTTGTAAACGAACTCGAACTAATTGTATAGTCCTACCCCAAAAATATTTCTCACTATGATCCAAAATCCATATCAGATTCTTCTCAAAGGACGCATCAACACAAAGATCAAAATATCATAGATATTTCACATGGTAAGGGTATATATAATACCTATAAATTTTTGACACATGGAACAAGTCCTGAAAATAATTGTAGCATTATATAAGGGATAAGATTTGTTCCATTGGACCAACCCTTTTCACTATATCAAATGACCTGAAAAACTTGAGTACTAGGTTTCCCTATTTACTGACATAATGTTTTCTTAATCTAGGAAACACTAGACGGAAAAATGATTCCAAAATCTAATTCCAAAGGTCATAGAGAATGGTCAACATATGATTTATTTTGGCTATGTGTGTTTACCAATTGATGTCTGATAAGTTAAACTTGCTGAGGCATATTTTGCATGGGACTATGACCAACCAGTACCGACTCACCCTCCTCCATCCAACTAAAAGAATAATAGAATGGAATAGCATAAAAGTCCATTATGGTTCCACTTGGATTGATTCCTATAATCTATTATTATATAAAAACTCTATTAATTCCATTATTTCTCCTATAAACCACCAAAATCCAAAACACAGGCTTGTAACATATCTTGTAGAATCTGAATAGTATACTCAGATTAACCATTAGTCTAAGGATGATTGGATATTCTCAAAAGAATCAATGATTCCAAATCCTTTTTAGGAGATTTCCATAAACGTGATATAATATGTGGATCTCTATTAGAAATGATACAAATTATAATTCCATGCATCCGAACCACCTTGCACTCATAAAGGAGGATCTGATCATTAAGTGTGAAGGTCTCCGTATTAGGTATGAAGGGGGATACATTCATCATTTGATCCAAAATCACCCATAAAATATCATTCTTATGAGCTATCCTGGGTAATCCTATCATAAAATCCATAGTGATATCATCCCATTTCCACTTTGGAATGGGAAAAGGATGAAAAATTCT
The DNA here is from genome assembly GCA_963277665.1 of Viscum album. Lineage (NCBI taxonomy): Eukaryota > Viridiplantae > Streptophyta > Magnoliopsida > Santalales > Viscaceae > Viscum > Viscum album. The sequence continues at coordinate 85,190,176 of OY728140.1, read as the reverse complement.
AGATGGAATCTAATGCTCAGATTTCACCTTCTAAAAAGTAAAGAATATTTCTAAAAAAATTTCCAACTCAATATTTATTCCTTATAACCAGTACTGTTTATGGGGATCACAATACATATTTTTTAATCCTAGATGCTCCACCCATCTAGATGCATGAAACTCCCTCATCATATCCTCACATAAGCCCACAGGAACCCATACTCGGCCATGAAAAAGAAGAGAATTTCCTCTAAAAAATACTATTTGGATTTTTTCTCCCCACTATATAAGTTTTATCTCATAATAGATACCTCTGGTTTATATAGCTTCTCAATCTTAATCTAGATTAAAAGAATAAGTATAACCGATATAAAAGTCAAAGCTACCCATCCCTGGGACTCCTGGACATCTAGATGCAAGTTTGAAAAAAAAAATATATACGACTCATCACAAGACTCCCATACAGCCTATTCCTGCATATTTAGAATCAATTCATTGAAAAAAACTTCCCTTTCCATGTCTAGAATCCAGTTCGAAGCCGAATGACTACAGATATTTGACCCACCTCTTATATCAAAGGATTAGGTCTCATTGAAAAAATATGTACATGAGGCTCTTGTGTTTTGTGTATAAAAAAACCTATAATCCATGAGATAGTATCTCTAACACCTCAGGCCATGTACCACTACATCTAACTCTAGTTCATTAGTAATTTAGTTCCTCTCATGCAGTCTCAGATGCCTGGAGCCATAAGCAACCACTCGATCCTCCTGTATTGGAACTACTAAAAGATTAACTCCAATTGTTTCATGGTATACGGTCTATTTTTTACCCACCATAGATAAAATGAGGATAGGTGTTGAGGTCATCCCATCATTAAGCTCCTAAAAATCTATTTAGAAAGTACTTTACCTAACAAACTTCACCCCTTAGTAAGCCCAAACATTAGTGCTTCCAAACAGGAGAAATCCATGATAAAGTTTCGGTAAAAACCTACAAAAACCCAGAAATTTCCAAATCTCAAAGATGTTATTATGATATTATCAAGATACTGTTTCCTAAACATTATTTCGGTCAACTAACACTACAACCCCTAAGATGACATGGCATGGGAAGTGCACTTTGTTAATCCAGAAACATCATTTGGTTAGCATGGTGTATAGCTGATAATCTCTCAATGTACTCAAAGCGATGTTGAGATGTTGGGAATGATAATATGATGTATTGGAATACATGAAGTCATATTCAACAAAAAACACTACAAACTGATCAATAAAAGGATGAGATGTATTTTTCATCCTGGCCAAGAATACCATCAGTGCATTAGTTAACGCAAACAAAATCACTGTGAAGTAATACAAGCCATACCTACTTTTAAAAGTAGTCAGAGTCATGTCGGTTTGTCTCACCCTCCACTGGTGGTTATATAATCTCAAATAAATCCTAGAGAATATCTTATCACCTCTCTCTTAATCATAAATATCATCAATGCACATAAGAGGATACCAGTTCTTTACTTTCATCTGGTTCAACCACTGATAATACACACATAGGCACAAATTCCAATCATCATTATTGGTTAAGAGAATAAGAGAACTCCAAAGAGATATAATATGTTTTACAAAGCGTTTACCTTCCAAATCTTCCAACTAAACGTTATCCTATTGCTCTGTTGGTGCCATTCTGTGTGGCGGGATAAAATCTATCTTTGCTCTCAGAACCACCTCAATTGTGGAATCAATCTCTCTCTTAGGTGGTATTTCATATAACTATTCGAAAAAAAACCTGAAATTTTTCTACTACTAGATAAAAATAATCTTTATGCATTTCATAATTTGCTAAACAAAAAATAGATATACAAAATGTATGATAATATAATGTGAACTTATTTGGTTCTGTTTGACCCGCTTGAAGATCCCACTCACCTTTGTGAGAATAGATGATTCCTCAGGGATATGAAAAGTTAAATCCTCTCTTGTAATAGTTGATATGATCTTGTTATAGAACTAGGAAATCCATAACAAAAATAAAATCTAATCCTTTCATTTCCAACACAAATAGTTCCCAAAAGAAAAGGTAACCACCAATCTCTATAGAAAATGCCTTACACCATTTTATATTTACTGGTCTCACTCCTAATAATGTGTCAATGGTAAAAACACCATCCATTATTTCAATATTCAATCCCAAAACATTTAAAAAATGAGTATATAGAAAGAATGTGGTTCTCCTTTATCAAACATAAAAAAATCCAGGGTCGATGATACAAGAATCATACCTTTAAAGGTAGAAGATCCTTCATCCATGATAACCGAAGTAGTCTGCATAACATTCATATGACTTTTACCTATACCCTAGGATCAGACTTAATAACCCATAGCTATTTCCCTTGATTGGTACTACTGCTCTCATACTGGGGTGCCACGCCCCTTACATCGGCCTGAATAGATAGTGGAACTCTGACTACCATCCTGTTGAGGGGTATCTGAGTCCCTTCCTGACTTAGGTTCCTTTTCCCAATTCCTCGCCACTAATCTTATGGCATCCCGCCTTTTTATAACATAAACTTTCATTACATTACACAACACTGAGGATCTTTAAGGTTTAGTGTCTTGGAAACCAGGAACATAATACATGAAAACAACATAAAACATTCTTCTTAAACACTTGAAAGGCTTCTACTTAAGTTCATCCTAGGTTCATTACTACATCTCATAACCTGGGGACATACATCAAGAGAAGGGGTGATCAGAAGGCCCAGTAAGGGAAACAAGAGAAACATTTTACATGTGAACTTGAATACTTCAATAAGGTCAAGAAAAGAACTTTAAGGCATGAGAAGGGAATCATGAGGCATTTCTTAATAAAAATAACATTTTTCATAACTTGAAGATGTGGCTACATCATTTAAAATATACAATCATGAAAATATCACCAAGGTCCATCCTCAAGGTGTCATTTTAAAATTACCAAGGTTATTCATCAAGGTGTCGTGAAAATTGTAATCTCTAGTGGTTACATCATTACCCAATGCATTGGAGCGCTATCAGGGAACACCCTTAAATTTTCCTTTATTATCATGTGATCCACACATATCATCATCAATAATTTCATAAATAACCCATATAGCATAAAATAAATGGGTTTCATTTCATAATCATAACATTTTAAAAACTGCTTTAAAGACATGATCTTAATGTCACTTTAAACCCACGGAAAGGGAAAGCGGGTCTCATGTATGTAAATCCCAGAATTTAAAATAGAACATTTTGATATATATGTGAATACCCTTGTAGAAATAAGATCTTTGAGTATTCACTATCTAACATAAAATAATTTTTAGAAAAGAGAGAGGCATTTTGAGACGAAAATTCTGCAGCATAACGGCTATGTTACAAGGTTTTAGAAAACATTGAAAAGAGAGGGGACATGGGTCACCCACTCATAAATGATCCATAAAACAGTAGGGAGACAGAATATAATGGATTTAAGAACATGGTAATGAAACTTGAAAGATATACCATATGAAATGAAAAACATGGAAGTGAGACAAAAATAAGATTTCTCTTATGAAAATTCGGCATCCTAACGGCGTCACTTAAACTTCAATAAAATATGATTTGACAGGATCAAATAGGGTCTCTCATCATATGATCATAAGAGATCAGTATGATAGATATAGAGATCATACCCCAACATAATAAAAAGGAACTTGAAAGACTTGACATGAAAATTGAACTTGAAAAATGAGAAGGGTGAAAGAATCCTTTAAAAATTCGGCAGCCTAACGGCGTCACATAAACTTTCATAAAACGAAATGATGAGAGTAAGAGGGGATCTCTCATAATATAAAAATGAAAAGTTCAATAAGAGGAATATAAAAGAACACCCTCTCACATAAGAACAAGGAGCATAAAAGGAATGACATAAAAGATATTACATGAAAAGAAAAAGAGAGGTCGGATCCCTTACCTTAAAACGTAACACTTAAAACTCAAAGGTTTGGACCTTAAGGGATTGGGGGCACCTTGGTAGGACTCTTTGGGAGGTAAGGAGACCAGAACTTCTTTGGGGGAGAGTTGGGAGTGAAAACTAAAGGAAGAAATGGTGGGTATTTATAGGGAAAGTGAGGGGACAAGGCATTAATGGCCAAGGGACACCTCATTAGTGGTTTTGGCAAAACCATGGGCTTGCCCACAGTATTTTCCCATGGTATTGGCCACTTGGGACACCTCATACCTTATCTTACTATTCATAAGTCGAAAAAAATTATTACATACTTAATACATCATTTAATGATGTCATTAAGCACCCGTAACATAAAAACTGTATTTTCACTATTCATCGAAAATTCAACTTTCTCAGAAAAATCCCAAAATTTCACCTTAACCAAATATCAATGCTCTCATTTCAAAAATAAACTCCACTTTATAAAAATAATTTTCTATATATTTTTAATTTAATTTTTAAATAAAAGCACTATTCATCGAGAATTCATTTTTTTCAGAAAAATCTCCAAAAATTACCATAACATAATATCGATGCTCTGAGTTCAAAAATAAAGTTCTTTTTATAAAAATAATTTTCAAATTTTTTTTAATTAAAATTTTAATTAAAAAACACTATTCACCCGAAAAAACTAATACTTGATTAATCATTTATGAAACCATTATTTACCCATTTTATTGAATCGTATTACTTAATCTAGGTGTCTAAATTATATTAAAACTTTCTTTGAGTAAAATTACTAATCTATTTGGTCACATTACTAATCCTAAGCATAATATCACTATTCATAATTTACTATTCATCAAAAAATTAAGTTGATCTTATTAGACTCCAAATTCCTTACTGAACACTTTTGTAGAAGACCATTTTTTGAAAATCATTACACATCATTAATTATTTAGGGTTTACATAATTATTTTAAAATATCCTTTTTCAAAAATTTATCAATAAATACATCCTAAAATTATCCGGACATTTGAAATTTCACAAACATCACTAAAGGAAGAAATCTCAATTCATTCATCCCAAAGGATTACACAAAGAAGCGAGGGTCTCGTCACATAGCCCCTTATAAAACCAGCATATGACCTAAGTGTAAGGTGTGCTATGGTGAGAGAATCTGAGGGAGGCTCAGATAACATTACCCTAGTAGTAATCTCTACTAACTTGAACTTCTCCCGCAGGCGTTTCCATTCAAGCTTGACACGCTGGAGTTCGGCTTGGTCTTGGTCCAAAGCGAAGCCCACAAATTCTACCTCCTTCCCAAGCTCTAATAAGTGTGCTTCATAAGGTTCGAGTCTACTAGATGAAGCCATCGACTCCTCTTTCTGCATTAACCATTAACATCTCTATTAAATCGTTAAGAGTAAGTTAATATACTATTTAAAAAGTTTGGGTCGTTACAAATCTGTAGTGGAATGTTCAAAAAAACTTCTTAAAATGACCTAGTATGCCATAGATATGACATTAAACTATGTGGTAAGGAAACTATGATCACTTGTTTCCAAACATGACATAATGAGAGCACTACAACCGAAAACAGTTCTAAGATGTATATCCAATTCCATGAATTCTCTTCCCACTACTGCCTTGGAAAAAACATTCATAGTGGCACTTATTTCCACCCAAGGAAGAGATCCCAGTTCACCTTGCTAAAATAGCATATCCACTCCACAGGGACTCTCTTAGATTCCCTTCCATGATGAGTTCTTGGTTCATTATATCATCAAAATTTCTCAAATGAAAATGTTTCACCCATGACCTGATCTCATAATGAAGGCCATCCTAAAAAAATATTTCCCTAGAGATCTCATCAACTACCAAAGATGGAACGAAGCAGTGTAGGTTGGTGAAACGCCTAATAAAATCCAGCACTGACATTCGATATTCTGTAAGATGAATTAACTCATGATCGTTTTCACCCCTCATCAACTTAGGATAGAAATTCATTAGTAACTTCATCTAAAATTCCTTTCATGATATTTGATCCTATTACACAACACCCTACAGAATATCCCACCAATTCTTGGTAGGTCCACAAAAAATATATGAAGCAAGCTTCACCCACCAATATGTGGATGTCTCAAGATTGAAAAAAAAAATTTAGGTGATATTTGATCCAGAACATGACCACCAAGGGTCCTCCTTCCCCATTAAACATTGGGGGATATTGCAGTTGAATCTCTCTTATCAACTCAGACATCGAAGGAAAGGAACGATGAGTCTCTCATTCCATGAATCACATGAACCTTAATAAGCTGTCACGAAGTTGAACATCCATATGATCTTCATGAACTATAGGAATCTCCAGTTCAGATATGTTAGGATCATGTTGATTACCACTCTCTAGATGCTCAATTAAATGATGATGAGGAGGAATTCTCTCTAAAATAAAACACATACCTTAGAACACTGGATAACAATAAGGTCAACCTTAATGGTTCACTATAATAGAGAACAACCGAGTATTGGTATCTCTAGACATGGATTACAAGTGTTTTATTGTGACAAAATAATTCATTTATTTTATTTCTCTCATATAATAGATATCTCATGTCACAGTTAAATATGAAAGTGAATATCACATTGAAATAAAAATTCCCCTATCTTGTACAATTCTTTTCAATATATCCCTATATCCCTTTTATGATGCATGCATAATCATATCATTCTATACCAGACCATGAGTATAAATATCAAGAACAAATAAATCATAAAATAGTAACCTCACAAAACATGAGAATAACCCATGTTTAAATAACATTAACTGTATCAAGAAAATAGTATAAACAACAATATTATACTGGGGAAATAAGATTTTCCCTTTTAGATAGATTAACTTCTATTATGGACAAGATTACTACCATGTCTTGACACAAACAAGTCTCCTTTATACCTTTCCCAAATAGCAATAACTAGAAATGAAACATTGTGTCCTCTTATACCACTTTGTAACATCCCCTGATCCAACACTCTCTCATTTGGTAATAAAGGGTTGGTTATGTGACCTCAAGCATTCCTTCCCATCCACCAGAGGATATCAAATAGTAGTGAGGGTGTGATAAGTATAGTGGGGAGATTTTATTGCCTAGATCCATATTTTACAACACATTGGAAAATTTCCAATAATAATAAATAAAAATATGAGTGTGGAAATAAAGGAAACAATATAATATAGTTGAAACCAACAATAAAATAAAGTTGAACAATCTAATAAATAATGGAATAATTTAATAACATGCTAGAATGTAACTAAATTTCGTGATAGAAACAATACAATTAAAATGCTAGAAGACTCAAATATAGACCCAACATTCCCTGGTATCAAACCCCACTTCCGCCCCATCTCCAAACATAGACCCACAAAAAATAAAATCAACAACAGGGTCATTTAACCTTATTAAAACCACTATCCATGTAATCTTCTTGGGTACTAAGCGGCAAATCGAATAGGTTGTGATTATAACTCTGTCGGTCGTAGCCTCCATGTCTAAACATACAAGTCTGATAAGAAGTGTATGAAATAATGTGATAAAAAGTATATTATTTAATTCAAAAATTATTTAAATACAACAATAACCTACTTAGACATCATGACATATTATCTCTGAGCATATCTCATGACCATGCCAACCACAATGATACAACCATGGCAAAACAACTTTTTTCGGATCCATATCAGAATATCTCTAAGCATGTCTCACAACCACACCAACGGCAACCATAAACATGGTATAAAATATTAATACGAGTCAAATATATATAAGAATTACATCATCTAGGGAAAAAACCTTTACTCATTACAACATGGGACTGGGACGAGCCCGCTCACTATAAGCATTATAGCGTGGGACTCGGCCAAGCCCACTCAATATTAGCATTACAACATATAAGTGTGCATGTTCCAGGGAAATTCCCGATATAGAATCATTTCATAATTGATTTCAAGGCCTACCATAACACCATGGATATCACAATATCACATCATAAGCAAAAATGGTTAATTATGCGAATTACCATTTTCCTTTCATTTACCTCTTTCATTTATATCACAATTCATCAATAAATAAATCAATACCTAGTAAGTGATAATATATGGATTCTATATCAATAAATCACCTAAGGTATTAGGTCATTTTAAACACACATTAAGAAGTTATCCAATTCAATTATATTCATGGTTCTCTCCCCCAACGGGTATCCATAATCTAGGCCAATAACCTATTGAATCCAATAGACTCCAATGAATAATCCCATTCATTATTTAATTTTCTATAATGTTTTTTACATTGGAACAATAAAAATATTTCAAATACTTATAAATTATAAAACCATTGGGTTAGTATTTCGACTCCATACATTTAACCGATGATGAATGCAATACTTTCAATGATAAACGATCATAAGGAAGAAGGTGGGAAAGATCTCTAATAGAATCCTTGATGAAAACTCATCAAGATAGAAACCAACAATGCACACAGACAAGGGATTACAATAAAACTGTTAGATAAACAAGTGAGATAAGGGATGAACCTAAGGAAAATACATAAGATGGATATATTTCACAAATGTGATGTCTACAATGTAGGTTGGAACTACAAAATCACTTGGAAGACACCCTAGGATTGAGAGGAGAAAGTTTTTGGTGATATGAAATAAAATGTTTCCTCCCATCATACATTAAAACAAGGTTTTAGGGAATTACATTACGAGTAAATATTTTTAATGTGATATTCAAAAAAAACCATCACCTCGAATAATTCAATTAAAAACACCTGAAAATTACATATCATGTAATCTATTTAGACGACATGTAAATGTTATGCATATGGTTTTTTAAATAATTTCCATATTAAACAAACCAAACCGCTTTTAAATATTCTCAACATACCAATAACCCATGATAACACTTGACCCATATATTCCCAGACTCCATTAATTCAAACAAACATACATCCCTGATCTTTAAGTGGTTTTCCACAACAAAGGCTTTCTACATGGATCCTCTCTATTTTTCTCAAGTTTCTTTGCAACCTAAGACTATGTTTATTCAAATGATAGGTATCAAAAATCAAACATGACCCAATGGTTTAATGATGAGGAATGAATAACACAAAACAATTTTAACTTAGAACTCAGAGAGAGACATAACTTAGTAAAATTATGGGATCGTGTACTTGTAAAATCATTAAAGGGATGTAATTTCTTGTAAACCACTCGTTCTATATTTCACCAATATTTTAGGATATTATACTATTTATTAAATTATTACTATGGTTGTAACTAATTTAGACTAGTATTAATCCACAAAAATAACTAGTCCTTTATATTATACCATTTAAAATGATCAAATCCTTTTACACATATTTTTACATGATCATAAATATAAACATCCAATAACCACAACCCAATGTTCATGAAGCCTAGTGTATTTATAAGAATAAGTTCATTATATATCAAAATTAAACAAAAACCAATAATATTTATTTTATAATCCTTACTAAGCTTTAAATATCTTTAATATTTAAAAACATCATAGGATAACCTGGGGAATACATAAAAGAAAGGGGTGAGTTATAAACCTAGTAAGGGTGTAAACATGATAATAAAACCTAACATTTTACTCAAATGACATAACATGACATTATAAAAGATAAGGATCGTGAATAATCAATTGGGATAATTATATAAAGAACATTGCATCATAATATAATGGAAATATAGGAATATGGTAGTGAAAGAAAATATGACATTTTAGTTAGTCGAGAATAACTCCTAAGACATCATCACATAGTGGAAAAATTCTCATCTTCAATTTGGTTTACTCCCAAAACCCATACCAAAAATCTCACGAGACAAAAGAATTACCCAACACATTCGAGTGATATATTTTTTCACCAATCATAACATGAAAATTATTTTGTCTTCCAATAGTAAAATAAATCATAAGGCACAAATATTAGAATTATCCATGGACAGAAATGGGTAGCATAATCTTGCCTCATATCATAATCAAAGGATATTTCTAAAATATTCAAAAGAGAAGACAAAATTAAATATTTTGGACATTAATATCTCATTATATTAGAATCTGTCTAAAAATATATTTTTTATATGGAAATTATATCATGATAATATTTAGAGAATTGGGTATAGAAATAAAATTACAAAAAGGTGTTTTAAGGAATCAATTGAAGAGTTTTGGAGAAATAATAAGTATTGAATTTTCATTATAAATAGTAGGTAAACCATAATAGTTATACCTAAAATATTAAATTATTTAATGAAATAATAAATGGGAATAAATAAATTAATGGAATTATATAAAGGGTTTAAGGGATAGAAAAGTTCCCCTTAATTGGGATTGATTTTAGAGAAGGCGTTTAAGAAATGAATATAAGACTTTTATTTCCACACCAATGGATGAGAGAATAATATAGGTATATATGTAAGATATATATATATATATATATATATATATATATAATTTAAAACATTTACATAATATAAAATATAGAGATAAATTTATTCAGGGTGAGAATGTTCATAACCCCATGAAAAATGAGTTTTAGAGGGATCCCTTAACTTATGTTCTAGAATCATTCGTCAATTGCACTTAATTTATTGAATAATCAAATAAGATTCATTAATTATTTTAAAAATAATATTTTAAATATACATATTATTTTATATAATTTATTATGTTCATTTATAACCATTTTATTGAGAAATAAAGAATATTTATTTTGAGAGCATTGGGTTCGCGGTTTCAAGGAAGGATCACTTGCGGAAAATTATTGATATTATTTTAAAATGATTCTACAATATAAACATGAAATTAATTAATATTAATATCTTTATAGAAAATATAATGGCACCAAATATTCTTTTTTTTTCCAATATAGTTAAAATTCACTTGTTCAAAATGTTAATGTTATGCATTATGTTCATTTAGGTTCTTTTACTGAATGTTGACACAGAAAATTGTGTTTCATGCACTTTTTCACAAAATTCATGGTGTAATACTCACATAATCATAAAATGTAAATTTTTGTTAGATATGTGTCTTTATAATATAATAATATGATGTATGTATTTCCATGTCCTAAAATACAACTCCACGTGGAGGGATAAGTGGAAGGACAAGCCCTCTAGGAGTAGGCTGTGGTTTTCCAAGATCGATGATAAAAAGGTGTCAACAGTTTAAAATCAAAGTTTTGTGTTTCCTTAATAAATATTTAGTGAATTAACCACATATATAAGATTATAAAACTTCAAAATCATCTATTTTTCTGGTTGTGGAGCCCAAATGAACATATAGATCGAAAGTTATGGCACTCAGAATATCAGATTTTTAAGGGAAATTACGTCACTACACAGGTCATCTACAGAGGCTAATATTTGCAAGGCCACTCATGTAGGACCATCTACATAGACCCATACATGAAAGTATCTCCATGAAGATACATTCAAGAAGGCCTACCTACAAGCCTATAAATAGATCCCTCAACCTCAAATTTTCAGAGGATGACCGAACTCCTTGACGACAGACCAAGGGGAGGGATCTGGCCACACTGCTCCTTCACCCAAGTAGTGAATCCCACCTTGGATATAGCATAAAAGTTCTCTACCTAAATAGGGTGAGTCCACAAGCCAAGCACCTGGGTGACCCACACCTAGCCGTCCCACTTGGGTGACCCACCTATGTGACCTGCCTGTGTGACCCTGTTGGTCCATTCGAAGGGAAATTCACCCCCAAAACCCCAACTCTGGGTTACTTCTGGGCCCAGGTCCTAGCCCTCCATGTTGGTCCTTCCCTATAATATTTTATCCCCATAACAAATGGAAAGTCTCACCTTAAACTTTTTAGGACTCATCGAGGACAATTTCTATTGTTCCATACAACCTTAATGTCCACCCCCTGTAATAACATGATTTTAGATAATCCACCACACTCCCTGAAATTACTTGATTCGACATACTCCACATCATTAATTTCTCATGTTAAGAGTTGAGATTATACTATGGTATTCCTTAGGTACCTTGAGTTAATACAATCCTCATGAAACTCATAAAACCTCATCACATGACTCATATGCCCCATTCAACCATAAAAAATGGAAATCCTCCTTAGGAGTAAGCCCCAAAAAATCTCAAATGGGAACATTCCTTAAGAGTAATCCCTAACGAATCCTCAAATGGGTATCCTCCTTTGAAGTAAGCCCCATACAAAACCTCAAATCAACATCCTCCTTAGGAATAAGGCCCAGAAAAACCTAAAATGGGAATCCTCCTTATGAGTAACCCCCAACCAAACCTCAAATGGGAATCCTCTTTATGAGTGATCTCCAACCAAACCTAAAATGGGTATCATTATTATGATTAATCCCCATCCAAACCTTAAATGGGAATCCTTATTAGGATTAATCCCCATCCAAACCTCAAAGGGAATCCTCCTTTGGAGTAAGCCCATACCAAAACTCAAATGAGTACCCTCCTTAGTAATAATCCCCAAACAAGCCCCAAACGGAAATTATAATTAAGAATAATTCCAATCTAGTATAAGGGAGTACTCCATAGGAGTAATCCTTTAGCTTTTATAGCACTCATTCATCGAGGAAAAGTAATTCATGTGGTTTCTTGGATCTTTCATTTCATCATGTTTCTCACACTGAGAATGAATCATGTGGGATTAGAGGTTAATAGTGATCATGAAATTCACACGATACATTCCACCTATTAAACTAATATAACTCTAACTCCTACTCCAATCATGATACGTAGGATGACCACCTAGGGTTCGAGATTAGTGGGCATCCTCCTCAGGATTATGACCCAATCATAATTCCCTTAAATAGGGCACCCTCCTCAAGATTAAACCTTGAAGAAAGACTCCAAACAACCATGAGTCGATACATTCCTAAAGGTACCTTCACTAGGGAATCCTCTTTAGAAGAAATACTCCAAATAATCCTCAAAAAGAGACACACTCCCCTATGAGACTCACCGAACTACTTGGGTTTTGATTTTAATCCAAATGGGATACATATGAAGCCTCCATGAGGTTCAAACACAACACCCAAAATCAACCTTGTTCTCTCTGGGCCACATTCCCAGCAAGGTATAATCCATCTGATAATTTTACAACCCTTTCATGTTCCTTGGGACACTTTTGCATAAGTACCACACCAAACTTTGACTAGGAATATTCTACCTAGATTTCCATGCCACATAACGTTAATCTATATAGTTCGGTCATTATCACATGACAATAAAAAGTATGATGTTCCCCATTAATAATCAATGAACTACAAGTTTTCATATAACATTTACAAGGACATGTAGGAACCCCATATGTGGGTTCAATGCTAACATCAAAACAACTAATGTCTCCCTAGATGAAAATAAACTCCAGAGTATCCTTAGCCTCCCTGGATTACAATAAACTCCAGAGTTCCCCACTATGTTTCTAGAAAACTAGAATCATCATAAAAATGACCAAATAATATCTATGAAATATATAATTGGATACGATTGATAGAGACCCTGAGATATATATTGATATCTCCATTGGTGAATAACAGAAAATATATACATATGATTATGAATTCTATACATATGGATTATTGATTTATAATTTCACTGGAAACCCACATCATACTTGTGAATTCATGAAGCATTCATGAACATATCCTAAATTTATAAGAGAGTCCTGAAGTAGGAAAAAATTTCCCCCAAAATGGCGTGATGAGAACAACCTCTCATTCTATCGACCAATGTGAGCTCTTAAAGAACATACGTCAAAATCCTTAACAAGTGCCTACCTTTGGAAAGTTGGTCCCTATGGATATAGAACTATTGGGTGTTTCAGGTTCCACAAATAAACCCATTTAAAACTATTTAGAAATAGTTGTTCCTAACCTGAACACACAATATGGAAGGAAAAATAAAATGGTGAACCCGACGTGAATCCTTAACCAAGATGATAGTGTCACCTAACTATTAGGACCCTTTTAATTGATAAAATAAGGAAAGACAGGGCAACCAATCAAGATTGTTTTCATAAAAAAGACACTAATTTAACATGTTTTTTTATTCGTGTCTGTCATATATTCTAGGCACTTACTCCCACTAATCCCCTCAATACAAAGTAATTATTATCTCTTTTATCGATGAATTCCTTAAAATCTGCTCATACTGGGTCTTCATCCACACAAAGGAAACATTCACTAAGCCAAAGTACACAACATTGGGTCTTAAATGTGCTATTTTGGGAGTATCGTCAATACTATATGAGCTGGACCTAAGAGGTCACCGATATGCCCTCCATCTCACCATGACCCACGAATCATTTGGTCAGTAATGACTTGTGCTCCTACAGAAGATGACGCCAAACACCATATTCAACCATTTCAAATGTTTTCCTAAGAAAATAATAGCTAGTCCACCCCTTATCAAAGGTAGGTAGATCAAGAGGCCTCATTAAACCTCATATCGAGGACCCAATGTCCATCTTTATGAGATCCCACCAACAATCGCTACCACCAATAATGAGTGGTAGTGATCCCTCAACATCATGAGGGTGTCATCCTTGACTGAGCAGCCCAGGTTCATCAGGACCGACCATGAAAGAAGACATGTTATGGGTAGCGATTGGTCAAGAGGGAGAAGGGTCCCACCTCTAACCCATTTAGAGAAGGCAACCAACCCAATTTTGGGGTTAAATTTCAAGAGCGCACACACACCCACCCGACTTCATTCATCCAGCAAGTATATTTATTAGGATACATTAAAAAAAGCCTTCTAACCAAATATGTTTACAAACATTATGCTGGAACATACACTTTCCTACTCCCTCCAAGCCTGCCAACATCCTCATTTGGCAGCACCCAGAGAAGTTAGCAGTAAAGCCCCACTGACAAGTAGGTGGAAGTCTCAGTACTCTACCCCCAAACACAAGTATTTTCTGTATCCAATGGCTGTAAAGGGAGGAAAGTAGTAGGAACATACTCTTACTTTAGATATGGAATGGAGTTATATCCCTGTTACATTCACTCAAGTCACCAAAAAATAATATAAATGTTAAAACGGTGTATGAATATCCCTACCCATATCCTAGTGTGTTTTCAGGAACATCATAACAACAACTACATTAGTACCCAAGGGACGAATACATGAATATGTCTTCAAAAGTACAATGACTCATCCACATGTCACCCCAGATCATATTCATACCTATTCTCTCGTCCAGGAGGGTCATGGGGAAAAATCCTCCATATCATACGGACAACCTAATCAGAAACATACAGCCATTACAATATGAGAGAAATATCATATCCTAAAGGCCACTCTAGGGTAGCCACAAACACTTGCACACGAAAACCACTTCTCCCAACAAGTGGAACCAATCGATCTAAATAAGGTACCGAAAGAAAAGCCTCAATAAACATGGTTGGAAGATCAATATCTGATATATGATCTGGCTCTACTTAATACTAGAATCCTTGAAGCCCCCTGACAGTTAAATATGGTAGCTCAAGATCCTACTCTCATTTAACTATTTATGGGAGAAGTAGCAGTAATTGATAAGTGAAAGAAAATTCAATCCAAGTGAAGAGATATGTAATATTTATCATCACAGGACTACAATAATGCCTGACTCCTTAACGAATAATTTTGAAATAATTTAAAGGAATGTTTATGATCTATATAGAGTAGTTGATAACATTCTGAAACCATATTTATAGGAATATGAAGATGATATAGAAGATGATGCTTTTGTTGAATATTTTGTTAGACAAGTATCTAAAGAAGGAAAATAAGTTTTATTTGATGTTGGTATGAAGGAAAACCAGTTTGATGTTTTGTAGAATCTGATAGATATTTTAACTAAGAAGGTAGATACATAATTTCATTGGAAAATAATGTTGGAATCTATATAAAGGATATAAACTCTGCTGTACTACTGCAAAAATGATTTAGTGAAAAGAATTGATATTTCTGTAGAATCCCTATATTAGAGTCATGGAAACATTTTCCAAGACCAAATTTTTTTTATCTCTATACTTACACTTCTCAACATTTAAAGGAAATCATTGACCCATCATAGATAAATCAAATATAAACCTTATATTTTCAAAATAAACATCGTTACCTTTACCAGAAATGTCCTCTAAAACATCCTTTACCCCTATAGATAGATTTGATTTGGTAATGAAACAACAAGCTACTATAAACATCCAATCAATACAATTAATGTCTTCTCACAAAGATCAATCTATTCTTGGAGCATCTCAACTGATATTGTGTGATTTTATTGGTGAAATATCTAACACTCATATACCTTCATACACATTGCCTCTTGATCAACTCTTGTGTTTTAAGAATTGTCCTCTAAAATTTTATTTCAAGATCATCAGTTGATAGACTCTCTTTATTTAGTTCATGAAGTGGGTTTTCCAATGTTTGTGAATTTATAAAATTAAATTAAATCATGGAAAATTTATAGAATTAATAAAAATATTTGAATCTATTTTATGTTAACATATCTTTCACTAAATGTTATTAATGATTTAATTATTCTAATTTTCTTTCTAGAATGTTTATATTTGTTATTCTACTATATTTTTTGTATATATTCAATATTATTGTTATATAATCCTCTTAAATTATTTAAATTATTCTTTATAAACACTACTTAATTCCAATTTTTTTAAGAATTGCATAAAATGGGGGATATTGTTTGAAAGAATATGTTGTCCCAATATACCTCCATGTTATGTGTATTGATGGTTCGTAAAATCACGAATTTTATTCTAATAGCTTTATCATAAGTATTTTAGATTTTATTTATCATAGGTTGTGTGTCCAAGTGTTTATCTTACAGTGTGTAAGTGTTTTCTTACACGAATGTATTTTATCTTACAAAAATTGAAGAACATGTTTAGTTTATCAGAATTAAAAAAATTTGAAAGTTTAAGCTACTATGTATGACATTATCTTATGATGTATTACTCAGTTTCTCAAGCAATTTTCTTTAGTTAGAATTAAAATATGAAAGAAAACATTTCATTATAAAAATAATACTCATATCTAGAATATATTAAAGTAGATAAGTGTTTTATCATAGAAACATATTTATCTTACATTGAAGAATTATCTTACACAACATTGATGTCAATTTTCAAATGAAGAAGATATGATTTATCTAATTAAAGTTATCTTATGAAGAACAATACTTCTAGTTGGTATCTTATGAATATATAACTATGAAATAATTTCATGATTACTTTTATAATCTCTTGATAAGACATATTATGAATTTATAGAACCTAAAATACTATATTATCCATTTATTACAAGATTGGTGTATATAAGACTTACCATAAATGAATTGATCTAATGAATGAATAGATTTATGACATCGCTTCCAAAAAAGTAATTATTATATTTAGAAAGATTGGATGGATATCATTAATATCCTATATTATCAATATCCTTTCATGGATCACTAGAATGTTAGGATTATCTTCTGCTCAAGTTCAACTTGATATAAAATGATCAGTTATTCACTATAAGGAATAATAGGATATAGTTGGTTACAATTTATAGAAAATATATACATATAACAAATGTTGTATACCTGTACATGGTCAAAAAAATTATTCATGTCATTCTTATCGGTTCTATTAGTTTCACTAAATATCATCCAAAGTTATAACATTGATTCTATCATATTCTTAGGATGAATCTTCATCTGCTGTTAGTTTCTTCTTAGAACTGCATGCTAGAAATGTATCTCTCAAAGTTTTTGTTTTATTCTATCTTGTTTACACTCAGTGGAAGTGTTTTTTTAATACCATGGATAGTTCTATTAAAGTGATATCATTGTTGAAATTTCTTAGACCTTTTGATTATGTGAAAAATAGTTTTACATAATTGTGATCCCTTGAAAAAAGGATTGTTATAATGAAATCTATGATACTCATGGAGTAGAGTGTTGGTTGAGAACTCTAAAAGATTTATATTCCCTAAACCACTAGAAATATCTTTTGTCTGATCTATTTCCTTAAATTATATTTTTAACTGCATATTTTTATTTAGGAAAAGGTTTTGAACATTAATACTTGAAGAGGGTGGTACTACGAAAAATAAATATTTAGGAACTCAATTTACCCCATCTTGTGTGTTCAACTGGCTGTTATCTAAGAAAACACATAGTTTTTTAATCAACTAAAGAATTTTTTTGGATAAAACCAATCCATGTATCTTATAATTAAAATTAATCCATTTTTCAAAAATACAAATTTAAAAATTCACTTTCTTTAAATTCCATCAATTTCAAATTACACCCCAATTCCAATTCCATTGTAATTGGGGGTTTTCTCAAAAATATCATTCCAATAAATTTAAAATCACAATTCACATCAAATTGGGTTTTCACAATTTAATTCAAATAAATATAAATCAATTAATCAAATGAAGGTTAAATTAATTTTCCAAACTTATATAGAACCACCTCCCATAAATCATGTGATCATGTGAGACAATACTTGCAACGGGAAAATCCAATGAAGAACGTTGACAATAGAGATCTAATAATCAAACCTAGATTCAAGATCCAAAACAAAAAAATTATATCTATAAACAAGAATATATTCTATCAAATCTTATAAAGGATAGAATAAGGGAGTGGGAGAGAAGGAGTATGGTAAGATCTCATACTATAGGGGAATCGAACGACATTCACATACATTAAATCTGCCTTGTAAATGGATTGGATTATCCAAAATGAGTCCTTTAGAGCCCTATAAACCTAGAAAATTGAGAGATGGTGACTTATGGTCATGGGGGGGGGTCAAATGGGTGGTTTTATAATTTCAAAACGTTTTTACAAATAAAATAATTCTTTTTGCTGAGTTAGTTGGGTTGGTCCACATGGTTTGTAAAATCATATGCCCCTATAAAGGGGTGAATGATTTCTAGTAGGTTAGTGCACGTTTTTTCAAACCATTTGCTAGTTGTGAAAACCACCACTATGTGTTTTTAAATATTACCTTGGTTGGGGGCATGGTTTGGGAAAACCATGCACCAACCGTGCACAAACCATAAAGTACTAAACATTTCTAAATTTTCACCCGAAGAACCACTAAAAAAGGCCAATCCAAATAATGAATAAAAGAGGGGTCAAGGACTAACAATAAATAGTAAATTTTACACCCATAAAAAGTTTTACTTAAAATGCTAAATGATATTAATATTCTAAAAATGGTGCACCTATCTTTTTTGAAGCCTACATGGTTAGAACTCAACAATTATGCGTTCTTGTCATAGAGTAGTGATCAGGATGGGTGACCTCCTGGGAAATTTTACAAGGTGTATTTGACTGAGTAAAAAAACACTGAAGCAGCATCTGTTGGACAATTGATACATTCATTAGTCTGATAAGTGACCCTAGTGTGTAATATACCAAGGTGTGCTAGGAAGAAAACCAAGGTATTATACGAGACCCATGGGGTCAGATGACTAGCTTCATAGCCCAGAGAAGGCCGAGTCATGAAAGAAGTTATCAGAGATAATACCTAGATAGAAGTGCAGTGGAACTACATGGATTTGGAGTATGCGGTCCATAATAAGGGTGTTGTGCTTTTAAAAGGGTGGAGAGTGTAATTCCCCTGAAAAGTGAGACTTAAATGGTTAAACTGTACTAACCATTTCAATAAGGAGAACCTTTATTTTTAGGAGACTCCTTGTTAGAACATCAAAGTTAAGCATGATAGGACTAGAGTAGTGATCAAGATGGGTGATGTTATGGGAATTTTCCTAGGGTGTGTGTGAGTGAAGGAAAACACACTGAAAGAACTTGTCTTGGCATATTGATACATTAATTATTTTTATAAGATACCCCATTGATTAATAGATTGTGGTGTGATAGGAAGTAAACCAAGGTATTACAGGGGACCCATGGGGTCAAAAGTTTAGGTTCATGTCCCATGGAAGGCCGAGTCATAACATGAATGACCAGTTCAACGTTGTCACATTTAATTTCATTTAAAATTAATCTGTAGAAATCTCTAAAACATCATTTTATTCAACTTCATAGGAATTAATATTTCTAGTAAATCACATACTAGTACCATATTTTAGGAATTTTTATTTCTAATGGATACAAAAATTTGTTCCATCTGGTAACTTCATAAGGTTAATCTTTTTCTGAACATAATTTGTCCTTCACCATTGTTCTAGAATCTCAACAAGTAAATCACTATGAGAGGCTTCATTAGGAAGCCACTATCTGATTTCATCACAAATATTATTTTGTCTAATGACCATATAAAATTCCATCTGAATTTCATCCATCTATTACATAAATTAAAATTCTCTTCCTGACTATCTTAGATACATTATTTTTCTGGTGAACTTCATAAAACTCTATCTGATGACCTTGAGTTTCGCTATTTGATGGATTTTTTAGGAAAACTATTTTTGATCAATAAGAAATCTTTTTGATAGAGTTTGTCTGATGAATCTGAATCCTTAGTCTAATGGGCTCACCAAGTTCTTCTTGAAGAGCTAAATGCTTATTTTCATATATTAAATCTTTTTTATCAACATGCACAACTTTTCTATCTATTGGTCCTACAAACATTCTTCCTTCAACTAACATAAGTAAGAATCATGAATAACTTCATGTAAACATGATGATTGGGAACATAATGAGAAATAAAACTGTCTCATGGTTTTAAATTTTATCAAAAATATATATCTAATAGAAAAATGAAAATAATATGATAGGAATTTAGTGCTATACTCAATTCGATCACTTTCTTCTGTTGGAATATATTCGGTCAACTTAATCCATTGGACTCCATCCATTGTACTTGGCTGGTTTAGCTCAATCTATTGGAATCACATATCTTCTTCTGATGTAATTTTCATGTTTTAAAAAATTATGTACTCAATGCTTTTATATGAAAACCATTCATTATTCTCCTCAATTGATTTATGTTCGATAATAAAATACAACACTTAAGTAGTCATTATTCCTTTATAACCATTTTCTTCTAAACCTAATAAAAACTAAAAATATCTTGGTCTCAACAGTTTTTGGAATATTTGTCGATGGGAGGTGGTTGTTCTCGGATTGATATGGTCACTTTGTTGTATGACTCTAGAACAAAGTGTTATATGTCTGTGCAAATGTTCCCCCCCAAAGAAAAATGTTCTAAACTATATGGTGTGTTTGGCCAGACAGTGTATTGTAAGACATATTGGTTATACCACAACCCACCCCCTTTGTAGTTATTTGTATGTTGTTAATTAATAGAAGTTTTAAAATTTCAAAAGATTAACCAAATTAATATTTGTCCTCGTTTTAGCTAGAATTAGTGGAGAGATCACTTGAATAATCTATTTATATCATTATTCTATCTTAAATAGTGTGATTTCATATGTTTGTGGCTAGATTAGAGTGCCTTCTTAAATAGTGGGATTTCATATAATTGTGGCTAGATTATAGTGCCTTCATAAGGAACAAATATTAGAATTTTCCATGGATAGAAATGGGTAGCATAATCTTGCCTCATATCATAATCAAAGGATATTTCTAAAATATTCAAAAGAGAAGACGAAATTAAATATTTTGGACATTAATATATCATTCTATTAGAATATGTCTAAAAATATATTTTTATATGGAAATTATATCATGATAATGTTTAGGGAATTGGGTATAGAAATGAAATTACAAAAAGGTGTTTTAAGGAATGAGTTGAAGAGTTTTGGAGAAATAATAAGTATTGAATTTTCATTATAAATAGTAGGTAAACCATAATAGTTATACCTAAAATATTAAATTATTTAATGAAATAATAAATGTGAATATATAAATTAATGTAATTATATAAAGGGTTTAAGGGATAGAAAAGTTCCCCTTAATTGGGATTGATTTTAGAGAAGGCATTTAAGAAATGAATATACGACTTTTATTTCCACACCAATGGACGAGAGAATAATATAGGTATATATGTAAGATATATATATTTATATATATATATATAATTTAAAACAATTACATAATATCAAATATAGAGAGAAATTTATTCAGGGTGAGAGGTTCATAACCCTAAGAAAAATGAGTTTTATAGGGATCCCTTAACTTATGTTCTAGAATCATTCTTCAATTGCACTTAATTTCCTAAATAATCACATAAGTTTCATTAATTATTTTAAAAATAAAATTTTAAATATACATATTATTTTATATAATTTATTATGTTCATTTACAACCATTATATTAAGAAACAATGAATATTTATTTTGAGAGCATTCGGTTCACAGTTTCAAGGAATGATCACTTGTGGAAAATTATTGATGTTATTTTAAAATGATTCTACAAATATAAACGTGAAATGAATTAATATTAATGTCTTTATAGAAAATTTAATGGCACCAAATATTTTTCTTTGTTCCAATATAGGTAAAATTCTCTTGGTCAAAATTTTAATGTTATGCATTATGTTCATTTAGGTTCTTTTACGGACTGTTGACACCGAAAATTGTGTTTCATGCAATTTTTCACAAAATTCATGGTGTAATACTCACATAATCCTAAAATGTAAATTTATATTAGATATGTGTCTTTATAATATAGTAATATGAAGTATGTATTTCCATTTTCTAAAATACAACTCCACAAGGAGGGATAAGTGGAAGGACCAACCCTCTAGGAGTAGGGTGTGGATTTCCATGATCGATGATAAAAATGTGACAACAGTTTAAAATAAAAATTTTGTGTTTCCTTAATAAATATTTAGTGAATTAACCATATATATAAGATTATAACACTTCTAAAGCATCTATTTTTTTTATTTTGGAACTCAAATTAACATAACGATCGAAAGTTATGGAACTCAAAATATCAGATTTTTTAAGGGAAATTACGTCACTGCACAGGCCATATATAGAGGCTAATATTTGAAGGCCCACTCATGTAGGACCATCCACATAGACCCATACATTCAAGTCTCTCCATGAAGTCACATTCAAGAAGGCCAACCCATAAGACTATAAATAGATCCCTCAACCTCAAATTTTCAGAGGACGACCAAACTCCCTGACGACGAACCAAGGGGAGGGATCTGGCCACACTGCTCCTTAAACCAAGTAGTGAATCCCACATTGGATATAGCCTACAAGGTCTCTACCTCAGTAGGGTGAGTCCATCAGCCAAGATCCTGGGTGACCCATACCTAGCTGACCCACTTGCACAACCCCAATGGGTGACCCAACTACGCATCCCACCTGAGAGACCCACTTGGGTGACCCACCTATGTGACTTGCCTGTGTTACCATTTTGGTCCATACCAAGGGAAATTCACCCCAAAAATCCCAACTCTGGGTTACTTCTGGGCCAAGGTCCTATCCCTCCAGGCTGATCCTTCCCTACCATCATTGATCCCCATAACTAATGGAAAGTCTCACCGTAAACTTTTTAGGACTCATCGAGGACCATTTCTGTTGTTCCATAAAAACTTATTGTCCACCCCCTGTAATACCATGATTTGAGATACTCCACCACACTCCCTGAAATTACTTGATTTGACATACTCCACTTCATTACTTTCTCATGTTACGAGTTTAGATTCACCTATGGTATTCCTTAGGTACCTTGAGTTAATACAATCCTCATCAAACTCATAAAACCTCATAACCTGACTCTTATGCCCCATTCAACCATAAAAATGGAAATCCTCCTTAGGAGTAATCCCCAAAAAATCTCAAATGGGAATAGTCCTTAAGAGTAATCCCTAATGAATCCTCAAATGGGTATCCTCCTTTAAAGTAAGCCCCATCCAAACCTCAAATCGATATCCTCTTTAAGAATAAGGCCCAGAAAAACCTAAAATGGGAATCCTCCTTATGCATAACCCCCAACAAAACCTCAAATGGGAATCCTCTTTATTATTGATCTCCAACCAAACCTAAAAGGGGTATCATTCTTATGATTAAGCCCCATCCAAACCTTAAATGGGAATCCTTCTTAGGAGTAAGACCCATCCAAACCTCAAAGGGAATCCACCATTGGAGTAAGCCCATACCAAAACTCAAATGGGTACCCTCTTTAAGAATAATCCCCAAACAAGCCCCAAATAGGAATTATAATTAAGAATAATCCCAATATAGTATAAGGTAATCCTCTATAGGAGTAATCCTTTAGCTTTTATAGCACTCATTCATCGAGGAAAAGTAATTCATGTGGTTTCTCGGATCCTTCGTTTCATCATGTTTATCACACTGAGAATGAATCATATGGGATTAGAGGTTAATAGTGATCATGAAATTCACACGATCCATTCCACCTATAAAACTAATATAATTCTAATTCCTACTCCAATCAGGATACGTAGGATGACCACCTAGGGTTCGAGATTAATGGGAATCCTCCTCAAGAGTATTCCCCAATCATAATTCCCTTAAATAGGGCACCCTCCTCAAGATGAAACCTTTAAGAAATCCTCCAAACAACCATGAGTCAATACATTCCTAAAGGTACCTTCACTAGGTAATCCTCTTCATAAGTAATCCTCCGAATAATCCTCAAAAAGGGACACACTCCCCTATGAGACTCACCAAACTACTTGGGTTTTGATTCCAATCCAAATGGGATACATATGAAGCCTCCATGAGGTTCAAACACAACACCTGAAATCAACCTTTTTCTCTCTGGGCCACATTCCCAAAAAGTTATAATCCATCCTAGAATTTTACATCCCTTTCAAGTTCCTTGGGCCACTTTGGCATAAGTATCACACTAAACATTAACTAGGAATCTTCCACCTAGATTTCCATGCCACATAATGTTAAACTATACAGTTCGGTCATTATCACATGACCATAAAAAGTATGATGTTACCCATTAATAATCAATGAACTACAAGTGTTCTTATTACATTCACAAGGATATGTAGGAACCCCATATGTGGGTTAAATGCTAACATCAAAACAACTAATGTCACCCTAGATGAAAATAAACTCCAGAGTATCCTTAGCCTCCCTGGATTACAATAAACTTCAGAGTGCCCCCACTATGTTTCTAGAAAACTAGCATCATCGTAAAAATGACCAAATAATCTCTAAGAAATATATAATAGGATACGATTGATAGAGAACCTGAGATATATATTGATATCTCCATTGATGAATAATAGAAAATATATACATATGATTCTGAATTCTATACATATGGATAATTGATTTATAATTTCACGGGAAACCCACATCATACTTGGGAATTAATGAAGTATTCATGAACATATCCTAAATTTATAAGAGAGTCCATAAGTAGGAAAAAATTCCCCCCAAAAGAACGTAATGAGAACAACCTCTCATTCTATCGACCAATGTGAGCACTTAAACATCATACGCCAAAATCCCTAACAAGTGCCTACCTTTGGAGAGTTGGTCCCTATGGATATAGAACTATTGGGTGTTTCAGGTTCCACGAATAAACCCATTTAAAACTATTTAGAAATAGTTATTCCTAACCTGAACACACAATATGGAAGGAAAAATAAAATGGTGAACCCGACGTGAATCCTTAACCAAGATGATAGTGTCACCTAACTATTAGGACCCTTTCAATTGATAAAATATGGCTAGACAAGGTAACCAATCAAGATTGTTTTCATAAAAAAGATACTACCTTAACATGTTTTTTTATTCGTGCCTGTCATATCTTCTAGGCACTTACTCCCACTAATCCCCTCAATCCAAAGTAATTATTCTAGCTTTTATCGATGAATTCATTAAAATATGCTCATAATGGGTCTTCATCCACACAAAGGACAAATTCACTAACCCAAAGTACTCAACATTGGGTCTTAAATGTGCTGTTTCGGGTGTATCATCAATACTATATTAGCTGGACCTAAGAGGTCACTGATAGGCCATCTATCTCACCATGCCCCACTAATCATTTGGCTAGTAATGACTTGTGGTCCTAAATAATATGACGCCAAACACCATATTCAACCATTTCAAATGTTTTCCTAAGGAAATAATAGCCATTCCACCCCTTATCAAAGTTAGGTGGATAAAGAGGCCTCATAAAACCTTATATCGAGGACCTAATTGTCCATCATTAAGAGATCCCACCAACAATCGCTACCACCAATAATGAGTGGTAGTGATCCATCAACATCATGAGGGTGTCATCCGTGACTGAGCATCCCAGGTCCATCAGAACTGACCATGAAAGAAGACTTGTTATGGGTAGCGATTGGTCAAGATGGAGAAGGATCCCAACTCTGACCCATTTAGAGAAGGCAACCAACCCAATTTGGGGTTAAATTTCAAGAGGGCACAAACACCCACCCAACTTCATTCATCCAGAAAGTAGATTTATTATGAGACATTAAAAGAAGCCTTCTAACCAAATATATTTACAAAAATTATGCTTGAACATACACTTTCCTACTCCCTCCAAGCCTGCCAACATCCTCATTTGGCAGCACCCAGGGAAGTTAGCTATAAAGCCCCACTGACAAGTAGGGGGAAGTCTCAGCACTCTACCCCCAAACACGAGTATTTTCAGTATCCAATTGAAGTAAAGAGAGGAAAGGAGTAGGAACATACACTTTATTTAGATATGTAATGGAGTTATATCCCTATTACATTTCCTAATGTCACCAAACAAATCCTATAAATGTTAAAAGGGTGTATGAAAATCCCTACCCATATCCAAGTGTCTTTTCAAGAACATCATAATAGAAACTACATTAGTACACAAGGGACGAATACATGAATATGTCTTCAAAAGTAGGATTACTCATCCACATGTCACCCCAGAGCAGATGCATACCTGTTCTCTCATTGAGGAGGGTCATGGGGAAAAATCCTCCATTTCATACGAAAAACCTGATCAGTAACATACACCCATTATATTATGAGAGAAATATACTATCCTAAAGGCCACTCCAGGGTAGCCACAAACACTTCCACATGAAAACCACTTCTCCCAACAAGTGTAACCAATCGATCAAAATAAGGCACCAAAAAAAGCCTCAATAAACATGGTTGGAAGATCAAAATCTGATCTATGATCTGGCTCTACTTAATACTAGAATTCTTAAAGCCCCCTGACATTTAACTATGGTAGCTCAAGATCCTTCTCTTCTTTACCTATTTATGGGAGAAGTAGCAGTAATTGATAAGTGAAAGAAAATTAAATCCAAGTGAAGAGATATGTAATATTTATCATCACAGGACTAAAACAATGTCTGACTCCTTAACAAATTTTTTTGAAATCATTGAAAGGAATGTTTACGATCTATATAGAGAAGTTGATAACATTCTGAAACCAAATTTCTAGGAATATGAAGATGATATAGAAGAGGATGCTTTTGTTTAATATTTAGTAAGACAAGTATCTACAAAAGGAAAAGAAGTTTACTCTAATGTTGGTATGAAGGAAAACCAGTTTGATGTTTTGTAGAATCTGATAGATATTTTAAATAAGAAGGTAGATACATAATTTCATTGGAAAATAATGTTGGAATATCTAGAAAGGATATAAACTCTTATGTACTACTGCAAAAATGATTCGGTGAAAATAATTCATATTTGTGTAGAATACCTATATTAGATTCATGGAATACATTTTCCGAGATAAAAAATTATTGATCTCCATACTTCCACTTCTCAAAATTTAAAGGAAATCCTTGACCCATCATAGATCTATCAAATGGAGAACTTTATGTTTTCAAAATAAATATCTTTACCTTTACCAGAACTGTCCTATTAAACATCCTTTACCACTATAGATAAATTTTATTTGTTAATGAAACAAAAAGCTACTATAAACATGCAATCAATACCATTAATGTCTTCTCACAAAGATCAATATAGTCTTGGAGCATATCAACTGATATTGGGTGATTTTATTGGTGAAATAGCTAACACTTCTATACCTTCATACTCATTGCCTCTTGACCAACCCTTGTCTTTTAATAATTTTCCTCTAAAAATTTATTTCAAGATCATCAGTTGATAGACTCTCTTTCTTTACTTCATGAAGTGGGTTTTCCAATGTATGTGAATTTATAAAATTAAATTAAATCATGGAAAATTTATAGAATTCATAAAAATATTTGAATCTATTTTATGTTAACATATCTTTTCCTAAATGTTTTTAATGATTTAATTCTTCTAATTTTCTTTATAGAATGTTTACATTTGTTATTCTACTATATGTTTTGTATATATTCAATATTATTGTTATATTATACTCTTACATTATTTAAATTATTCTTCATAAACACTAGTTAATGCCAATTTTTTTATGAATTGCATAAAATGGGGGATATTGTTTGAATGAATATGTTGTTCCAATATACCACCATGTTATGTGTATTGATGATTCATAAAATCCCTAATTTTATTCTAATAGGTTTATCATAAGTATTTTAGATTATATTTATCCTAGGTTGTGTGTCCAAGTGTTTATCTTATAATGTGTAAGTATTTTTTTTACACCAATTTATTTTATCTTATGAAAATTGAAGAACATGTTTAGTTTATCAGAATTCGAAAATTTTCAATTTTTACGCTACTACGTATGACATTATCTTATGAAGTATTACTCTATTTCTCAAGAAATTTTATTTAGTTAGAATGAAAATATGAAAAAAAACATTTCATTATAAAAATAATACTCAAATCTAGAATATGTTATAGTAGATAAGTGTTTTATCATAGAAACATATTTATCTTACATTGAAGAATTAACTTACACAACATTGATGTCAATTTTTTAATGAAGAAGATATGACTTATCTTATGAAAGTTATCTTATGAAGAACAATACTTCCAGTTGGTATCTTATGAATATATAACTAGGAAATAATTTCATGATTACTTTTATAATCTCTTGATAAGACTTATTATGAATTTATAGAACATAAAATACTATATTATCCATTTAAGAAAATATAGGTCTATATAAGACTTACCATTTATTAATTGAACTAATGAATGAATAGATTTATGCCATTGCTTCCAAAAAAGTAATTATTATATTTAGAAATATTGTATGGATAACATTAATATCATATCTTATCAATATCCTTTCATGGATCACTAGAATATTAGGA
Source organism: Viscum album (assembly GCA_963277665.1). Taxonomy (NCBI): domain Eukaryota; kingdom Viridiplantae; phylum Streptophyta; class Magnoliopsida; order Santalales; family Viscaceae; genus Viscum; species Viscum album. Next base: position 85,161,038 of record OY728140.1, on the reverse strand, counting down.
TTACCTTGTGCTCAAGTTCAACTAGATATAAAATGATCAGTTATTCACAATAAGAAATAAGATGATACAGTTGGTTAAAATTAATAGAAAATATATACATACAAGAAATGTTGTATACCTATACGTGGTCAAAAAAATTATTCATGTCATTCTTATCAGTTCTATTAGTTTCACTAAATATCGTCCAAAGTTATACCTTTGATTCTATCATATTCTTAGGATGAATCTTCATCCGCTGTTAGTTGCTTCTTAGAACTGTGTGCTAGAAATGTTTCTCTCAAAAATTTTGTTTTATTCTATCTTGTTTACACTCAGTATAAGTGTTTTTTTAATACCATGGATAGTTCAAGTAAAGTGATATCATTGTTGAAATTTCTTAGACTTTTTTATTATGTGAAAAATAGTTTTAAATAGCTGTGATCCCCTGAAAAAAGGACTGTTATAATGAAATCAATGAAACTCATGGAGTAGAGTGTTGGTGGAGCACAACAGAGGATTTATATTCCCTAAACCACTATAAATATCTTGTGTCTGATATCTTTCCCAAAATTATATTTTTATCTGCATATATTTGGTTGAGGAAAAGGTTTGGACATTCATACTTGAAGAGGGTGGTACTACGAAAAATTTATATTTAGGAACTCAATTTACCCCATCTTGTGTGTTCAACTAGTCGTTATCTAATAAAACACATAGGTTTTTAATCAATTAATGAATTTTATTGGATAAAACCAATCCATGTATCTTATAATAAAAATTAATCCACTTTTCAAAAATAAAAATTTAAAAAATCAATTTCTTTAAATACCATCAATTTCAAATTACACCCCAAATTCCAATTCCATTTTAATTGGGGGTTTTCTAAAAAATATCATTCTAATAAATTTAAAATCCCAATTCACATCAAATTGGGTTTTCACAATTTAATTCAAATAAATATAAATAAATTAATAAAATGATGGTTAAATTAAAATTCCAAACATATATAGAACCACCTACCATAAATCATGTGATCATGTGAGACAATACCAGCAATGGGAAAATCCAACGAAGAACATTGACAATAGAGATCTAATAATCAAACCTAGATTCAAGATCCAAAACAAAAAATTTATATCTATAAAAAATGAATATATTAATAAAAATCCTATGGAGGAGAGAACAAGGGAGTGTGAGAGAAGGAGAAGGGTAAGATCTCATACTAGAGAGGAATCGAACGACATTCACATAGATTAAATCCGCCTTGTAAATGGATTGGATGATCCAAAATGAGTCCTTTAGAGCCTGATAAACCTAGGAAATTGAGATATGGTGACTTATGGTCATGTGGGGGGTCAAATGGGTGTTTTTATAATTTCAAAACATTTTTACAAATAAAATAATTCTTTTTGCTGAGTTAGTTGGGTTGGGCCACATGGTTTGTAAAATCATATGCCCCTCTAAAGGGGTGAATGATTTCTACTAGGTTAGTGCACGTTTTTTCAAACCATGTGCTAGTTGTGAAAACCACCACTGTGTGTTTTTAAATATTACCTTGGTTGGGGGCATGGTTTGGGAAAACCATGCACCAATCGTTCACAAACCATAAAGTACTAAAAATTTCTAAATTTTCTCCCGAAGAACCACTAAAAAAGGAAAAACCAAATAATGGATAAAATAGGGGTAGAGGACTAACAAAAAATAGTAAATTTTACACCCATAAAAAGTTTTACTTAAAATGCTAATTGATATTAATATTTTAAAAATGGTGCACCTTTCTTTTTTGGATCCTACATTGTTAGAACTCAACAATTATGCATTCTTGGAATAGAGTAGTGATCAGGATGAGTGACCACCTGGGAAATTTTACAAGGTGTATTTGAGTGAGTTAAAAACACTGAAGCAACATCCTTTGGACTATTGAGACATTCATTAGTCTGATAAGTGACCCTAGTGTATAATAGACCATGGTGTGCTAGGAAGGAAACCAAGGTATTATAAGAGACCCATGGGGTCAGATGACTAGCTTCATAACCCAAAGATGGATGAGTCATGAAAGATGTTATCAGAGATAATACCAAGATGGAAGTGCAGTGGAAATACATGGATTTAGAGAATGGGGTCCATAATAAGGGTCTTGTGCTTTTAAAAGTGTGGAGAGTATAATTCCTCTGAAAAGTGATACTTAAATGGTTAAAATTTACTAACCATTTCAATAAGGAGAAACTTTATTTTTATGAGACTACCTTGTTATAACTTCAAAGTTAAGCATGATTGGACTAGAGTAGTGATCGGGATGGGTGATGTTATGGGAAGTTTCCTAGGGTGTGTGTGAGTGAGGGAAAACACACTGAATGAACTTTTCTTGGCATATTGATACATTCATTAGTTTTATAAGATAACCCATTGATTAATATATTGTGGTGTGATAGGAAGGAAACCAAGGTATTACAGGGAACCCATGGGGTCAGAAGTTTAGGTTCAAGGCCCGTGGAAGGCTGATTCATAACATGAATGACCAGTTCAGCATTGTCACATTTAATTTAATTTAAAATTATTCTCTAAATATCTCTAAAACTTCATTTGATTCAACTTCATAGGAATTAATTTGTCTAGTAAATCACATACTATTACCATATTTTAGGAATTGTTATTTCTAATGGATACAAAAATTTGTTCCATATGGTAACTTCATAAGGTTAATATTTTTCTGATCATAATTTGTCCTTCACCATTTTTCTAGCTTCTCAACAAGTAAATTACTATGAGAGGCTTCATTAGGAAGCCACTATCTGATTTCATCACAAATATTATTTTGTCTGATGACCATATAAAATTCCATGTGAATTTCGTCCATCTATTACATCCATTAAAATTCTCTTTCTGACGATCTAGAATACATTATTTTTCTGGTGAACTTCATAAAACTCTATCTGATGACCTTGAGTTTCACTATTTGATGGATTTTTTAGGAAAGATATTTTCCATCAAGAAGATATTTTTTTGATAAAGTTTGTCCGATGAATCAGAATCCTTAGTCTAATGGGCCCACCAAGTTCTTCTTGAAGAGCTAAATGCTTCTTTTCATCTATTAAATCTTTTTTATCAACATGCACAAATTTTATATATATTGGTCATACAAACATTCTTCCTTCAACTAACATAAGTAATAATCATGAATAACTTCATATAAACATGATTATTGGGAACTTAATGAACACAAAACTGTGTCATGGTTTTAAATTTTATCAAAAAAATATATCTAATAGAACAATGAAAAGAATATGATAGAAATTTAGTGCTACACTCAATTCAATCACTTTCTTTTATTGGAATATATTCGATCAACTTAATCCATTAGACTCTATCCATTGTACTTCACTGGTTCAGCTCAAACTATTGGAATCACACATCTCTTTCTGAATAATGAATGGTTTTCATATAAAAGCATCGAGTACATAAGTGTTTAAAACATGAAAATTACATCATTTTTAACCCATGAAATGGTAATATGTATTTACTACATGTAAATATATAATAAATAAATGATCATTAAATCATTTTTAATCCATAGAGGATGTTTATAGAGTACATAAAGAAGTTAACGAATGACAAAAATAGTTTGGAAAAGTAATTTTTTTGAACCAACGGTACTCATAATAGTGGATGTCATCTATGGGTGAAAATGATACTTCAATAGAGAATCTACATAAATTTGAGGATTCATTCATTCATGTAAATTAAATGAACTACTTTTCCATAAACTATGAGTTAACCCTTTCTAGTGTAATTAGCAAAGGAAGTGGAAGTAGGTGATCCATTCCCCCAACAGTGAGCCAGAGGAAGAAACTTTGGGGGTGACCCTTGAGAAAGTAGTGACCTAATACCAAACATTGTAAAGGTAGTGAGATTCGGCATATATATGATCTAGCCTAAACAATGTTTCTGAAGTGACCGTTATTATATTTTTTACATTGGCACAACACTGTTGTATACTCCTTGGATGTATCCCAGTGAGGGAGAATGAAGTAAACATTATGTGCCCTTGTGTTTTTATTCCGACTTTTCTTTCTATTCATGATCATAAAATATATATTTGAAGGATTATATAAATATAAATAGTAAATAGAAAAAAGTGTCCCTAATAATAAAGAGGTAAAGATCTAGTGGGGAAAGAAGAATTTTAAAAGTAATATCCACACCCTGATTCACTCCCAATCAGGGTATTTGGGCCCCTTTTGGACCAAACAACTGGTATCATACAATTGGTTTCTTTAATTAAATTTGTTTTATCTGAATTGGTTTAGTTGATTTCTGAAATTAATAATTCTGTTTTCTCTTATCTTGAAACACCATGGTAAAATAGAGAAATTAAATGAAGAAGAAGAAGTCTGGTTGTATTCTTCAGTGTCGAAGTGTCTATAGAAGGGTTTTATTCTATTTAACGAAACCAACAATGTACTAAACAATGGTCTGGATGAATCATGCATTGAAAATATTTACTCATTCAATGATCATGATGGAATCAGTGAAGAAATTGATATTTTAAGTGATATTAAAACTTCATAGGATGATGAAGAAAATCCAAGAAGGAAAAAAGAGAATTTTTTCCAAAATACAAATGAATTGTTCAAGATATTGGATAAATAAATTAAATATAAAGATATTTTTATCTATTTTCATAAAAGTAAAGTAAAAAAGATAAGAGTGATAAATAAAAGGCTTATTGAAGTGGCCATATATCTGAGAGAGAAGAATGATTCTAAAGCTGAATAACAGTAAAGATAAAAGTGTATAAAATGGGAAAGAATATGGAATTAGATAATATTAAGAATTTGAATGCTAGAAATGATGATCTCTCTACACAACTATATAAACTAGTTCAGGTGAACCAAAGCATACAATAAGAGAATGCAATCTGTAATGATTGTGTTGCTCATATAAATTCTAAGAAAATGCAGATATATGACATAATGGATAATATATCCTTGGAATTGGGAGATGAGATGACTAGAGTGAAGAATTGTAAGAGATAAATTAATTATTAACTTTAATCAAGGCTTATGATGATTCTAAAATTGAAAGAATATACAGAATGAGTGATGAAGGAAGTGGAGAAATCTAATTCCAATGAAATGCCCAAATTAAAGGATGATTGTAACTTACTATTTGATTATCCTTTAGCATGTGATAATGAAATGAAAGTAAAATATGCAATTTCATAAGAAAAACAGGAAAGAAATTTCTCATCCTATAGACCATGCTGTTTGGAAAAAATCAGTATTGGATATGATGAACCATCTCCCATGCAAGATAAGAAGAGATATGTGAACAATTCACGAAATAAGAAAATATTATAGGCAACATAGATATACCTAAAAAAGATTTTATGGGATGTAATGACAACATGTGATACTTCTATGTGATGTATTTTCATATATCACGTTATCGTATTGAGGATTTAGAATATATTTCATGCTATGAAGACATAAATACTTCAAAATATGAGAATAATATTAAACATTTTCAGAAATCTAAAATAAGTGTATCTCAGAAGAAAGTATAAATGAAGTGCTACTATTGTGGAAGGATGGGATACACCATACGTGTGTTTCAAGAAGATCACTATCTAACTGGAAGATGAATAAATATAGCTATATAATCATCTATATTGAGAAATGATTACATGAGAAATGTCTTTAATGGAATACATTTTATATGTGCAAATCTTGGGTATTTGGAAAGAAATTTTAGTTGGAAGAAGTAATGTAAGGAAAAGGAACCCATAAGTTGATCCCCAACTCTAAAAATATATATAGAATAGGCCTATATTTAAATAAAACAATATAAGTGGAAAAATATGTTTACAACCTCAAGGGAATCATATGAAGCTCAATAAAAGGCATATCAATATCCTCCTATATTACACTAAAAGTGGATATATTATTAAGAATGTGAATAATTGTAGATGAAAAAGAGAGGAGATTATCCATTTGTGACTATGAACAAAGTAAATTAATTCAAAGAATCAACCACATCCAGAAAGGGAGACATGACTCATATAACTAATAAAATAAAAATGAAGAAATAATTCCATGAAATATTCCCATGTCATGATACATGGAAATAAGTGACGAAAAAAAGAAATATCCCCATAATGGGGAAATATCTAATAGAAAACAACAAATCGAATGATTCCTTCTCAAAGAATAGGTTATAAAAACAGTATATTGGTGGAGTATGAAAGAAAGAAATTTATACCAGTGGATATAAAACCAAAATTGTAAAAATAACAAGACTAGATGAACCTAAATATTAAAAGAGGACTCAACATGTGGGAAAAGAATTTCTAGTTTTATGGCCAAAGTAGTTGAAGATGGATGAGTAGTTGGAACAAGAGTAAGAAAAGTACAGTGGCTTTCTTGAAAATATGAAAGGGATGATCCATCAGTATTGAACACAATCATCTTCTAGAGAAGTTAATAGGTCACCCTCTCCCATAAGTTAAATGTTTCCTCATATTTTGGATTTTTTTCCGAACTATGGGGGAGATATGATCCAAGGGTTGTATGTGCTTAAATGGAATGAGTGAAAAAGTTGAATGGAGATACATGCGAAGGGAATAATATAAAAAATTGAAATTCACATATGATGTCAGATTAAATATGTGGTGTAACACAACAATTCTATTTTTCAAATCTATATCTGAAGTTTGAGTGGTTTGGAAAAGGGAAATGATATGATAAAGACTCTTCTTTAAAACTGAAGAGCTGTTAATTATATACATGGATAATCCAGTGGTTCTAAGTTGTATCAAACATATAAAAATAGGTATAATTCAACAGTTCAGTTGTTTATTGTCCTCCAAAAGAAGGAATATTACAGGAGAATAAGAAAAATTCATGTATTTCATGATTATTTTTTTTTTTCTAGAAATATGGTATCAATTAAAAATTTTCAGGAAACTAATAAGCTTCAAGATAATATAAAAAATCTTTAAAAAATAAGCTGGGTAAAGTAGTCGAAATCAATGATTTCACTATAGTAAATAATGAATATAATATTAAACCACACAATGACTAGTAGTATGAGGAAATTGATAAGGAGGTAAGAGATTAAATTGGATTATATGTAACAAATCATGATTTAGAAGAATGTACAGATGATTAGAAGGATGTAGTCATATCTATATCCAAACGAATGCCTAAGATCCGAACTAAAATAGATAGATAGAATATCACTGGTGATTAGGTAGGGACAGTGTAGAAAATTATTATTAAGACTCTACAACAAGTATCATTCTATTTAAAGGAATAGACTAAATGTTTTAAGAAAGCAACTTGAGATGAAAACTTGGTCCATGTTATGAATGAAGGACTTGACCCAATTGGGAAAATCAGACATGGGAGATTATTTTTATAGAAATATATAATAATTTCCAGGGGAATAAATAGGTATTTCAAAACAAGATGAATAAATAAGAAATTTTATTTGAAAAAAAAAGAATTATTAGTGTGGAAATGGTACTCCCTGATAGAGTTCATCAATATTGATAAAACATTTGCACCTATTTCAAGGCTAGAAAGAATCAGATTATTCATGGCCAGAAGAAGGAAAAAAATGTTTAATGTTTTTTAAATGGATATCAAGTTAGTATTTACGAATGGGGTGCTCGAATAAGATGTTTATATTGAGAAACTAGATGGTTTTATCAATTATGAAGACGATACCAATGTTTTTCAGCTAAAGAAGGTGTTACATTGTTTTAAGTAAGAACCAAGAGCAGTTATTCAAGGATATATTAGTATTTGAAGAAATTTGGTTTTCAGTGGGGTGGAGTTTATTAAAATATCTATGTGAACCATCAAATTATTCAATTTTTTATGATATAATCATTGGTAATTAGATGAAGCTCAGTGCAAGAAAATATTATTATTCATGAAGAGTAAATTTGAAATGTTGATGATTGGGGAATTAAAGTTTTTCCTTACATTATAGGTAATATATGGAAGTAATGGCACATTAATTTATCAATAAAAACATTTCATGGTGGTTATGAGAAGATTTAGAATGGATAATTTCAAGGAAATGAAGACTTTGGTGGATACTTCGATGAAATTTTCAGGGGATGATGAAGACAATGTAGTTAATGTCATTCCATATAGGCAAATAATCATCTGTCATTTGTACATGATAGTGAAAATAACTTATATTATTTTTTCCAAATGCTAAGTAGCATAGTATCTAAGCAATCCCAATGAGGGAAACATTCTTGTAGTGAAAAGAATACTTTGGTATATCAGGGGAATGATGGATTCCTTCTTAATGTACAACGAAAAATATGAACAAGAGTTATTGGGATATGAAAATTGAAATTGTGATGGTTTAGTAGATGATAGAAAGTCAACGTCAGATGGGGAATTTTATCATAGAAGATTGTCTATTTCTATGGTTTGTAAGAAACAAGATTACATTCCATTGAGCACGACAGATGATGAATATGTTAAAGAACACAATTACTATGAATGAAGTAGCAACTTCATGATATGGGATTTGAAGTGAAGTCCCCAATTGGGATCTGTTGTGACAATTCAAATGTTATAAAACGTAGAATAAATCCAGTCCATCAATCAAAAAAAAAACATATTGAACTAATGTATCATTTACTCAAGGATAAGGGGGATCAATGACTTGTGAAGTTGGAGTATGTTCTTATAAAACTATAGGTTGAAGAAATTCTAAAAAATTCCTTACCCAATGAAGTATTTGAATGAAATCGACTAGCTTTGGTAGTTCATTCAACCCCCACCCTTGAAAAAGTGTGGATGTGGGATTCCATCTCCCCAAGGCATGGTGCGCTTTCCCTAATGTACTGATATGTGTTATTTACCCTCTTGCAGATAATGAAATGACCTTCATGTTCACTGACCAAGTAGATAATATTGATTGAAAAGGGAAGAAAATGTGTTAATCAAGACAGTGAGATAATTTTATAGTTGCACCAGTGATATGGGGGGTATTAAATATGATGATGCAATAAGTGATAGATCAAAGGATATATATCACGATAGCTAAAGTTCTTGATGAAATTAGATGAGTGGTTTTTGAATGAAGTGATTCATTGATGAAATCATCCTGCTACACTTGTTTTTAACACTGAGCATGGATCATGTGGGCATAGAGTGTGTCTTTAGAAAATCCTTGATCTCTATCTGAATCGGGAGAAGCAATTTTTTTTTGAAAAATCATTATAGATGTACCAAATTGAGATGAATTGTCAACAAACCCAAAGGGGGATATTATTGGGAAAAACTCCTTCAAGACATTATCTTGGTGTTTTTGGTTGTGATTCTATTTGTTGAAAAAACTATATGACCAGGAATAAGTATGGTTGGTTTTGCCAAAGTAGTGTGTATAAGGTGATGCAGTTTCCCAGTTTTGGCCAATTTTATGGACCTCAAAATTGGGAGTTTATTTTTGGAAAAGGTTTTCTACAAAGGGGTTCATGGTTTTCAGACCATTAAGCACAGTTCTTGGACTACAAAATGAGGTACACAGAATGGGGAAGGAAATTCTTTAAAGGAATATTTTCGTATAGAATCTCTATACGGACCATGAAGCGCTCAACATGAACCGCATAGGGAAAAAAGTCCACGAGAGGATCACAGTTCAGGGGAGGATTTAAGTTCACAAGAATCTCGTCATTTTCAGAATGATGCGATGATTTTGGTCATTGAAAAGGGTGATTCGTTCATGGAAGATAATGGACACCACAATGGATCAATTCACTATTTAAACCACATAGTAGAACATGACAAAGGTTGTACCACATCAATGTTATGGGTATTTTAGATTAGTGATTTTTCTTGATCTATTTGAATATATAAGGACTGAAAATAAGATCATTAGGGGAGACTGGGTTTTAGTAGAAAACATCGTTTCCTTGGAATAATTTCATGAATTCAGAAAGATTTCGTGAGGAAGGATTCTTAGAAAGAGGGAGTTCATGGGGAAGTAATTCCGCAAAGGGTGTATTTTAATTATGTTTAGAAAAAGGAATTGCATGCATCTGTATTCCCCAAAGGAAAATAGTTTGTGGAAGAAAATTCAGTTCATAGAAGAGGATGCAGTCGATGGAAGAAGGGTTGCCCACGATGTTAGAGGCAGTCGATAGGAGGAAACACCATCCATAATGAAGGGGTGGTCAAGGGAAGAAGAGTCCATCTCTAAAGAAGGGACGATCCATAGAAGAATAGGTGGCCTACAACACACTCACACCACATGGTGAAAGTAATTTCATAGAGGATCAAGGAAGGTTGTGAATGGACTAAAATAGTTTGAGAAAGTAATTTCCACAAACTAATAGTACATGAAAAAATGGATTTCATATATGGGTGAAAACAGGACATCAACATAGCATCTACCTATAGTTGAGTTTGCATGAATTCATGAAAATGAAGGGACCTACATATCCATAATCTATTAGGGGATCCTTTATAGAGTTGTGAGCAAAAGAAGAGGAATAATGTGATCATTTCCACAGATAGTGATCTAGATAAATAGACTTACGGAGTGACCCTTGGGCATGTAGTGAGATGAGACTAAAAATAATAAAGGCAGTGATATTTGTCATAGATGTGATCTAGCCCAACCCATGTATTTTCAGTGAGCCTTAGTAGATTTGGTACATTGGTACACCATTGTTGTATTCTCCTTGGATGTAACCTGATGAGGTTAAACCCAGTAAAAATTTTTGTTTCCTTATGCTTTCATTACTGCTTTACTTCGTATACATGATCATTAGATAAAGTTGGAAAGGATAAGATTAATATAAAAGATAAGGAGAAAAAAATGTGACCCTTATAATAAAAAGTCCCTGATCCATTGGGGTAGGAATAATTTAGAAAGGAATATCAATACCTTGATTCACCCCTCTCACGATATCTATTCCCCTTTTGGAAATAAAAATATTGTATTCCTGCTATATCTTCTGTAGATCAGTGGAATAAAAATTGGTATTTTTTTCATCAATATGGTTTTAAGGACATAAAATATGGTAGTGAAATTTTATTTTAAAATTTTGAAAATTCTTTTCTCCCTAAATTATTTGAAAGGTATTTCCTTAACCCATTTGAAGAAGAAATCAGTAGCAGTATGGATGTACTTGAACTAATTGGTCACCACTAGGGGATAAGGCCCCATTATATCCATTACACAATAGGTAAATAGCCTGGAGTATTTATCAATATATAGAAACTCTTGGGGTTAGATGGATGAAGTTGGCATACACTTGGAATGGATGATACATCTTAGTGAATTTAGTGCAATTTTTTTAGAAAAGGATAGAAGTATCCAAGTCTTTGTATTTAATCATAAAGCATTTAACCTGAATGGTGGGAACCACAAGCTCTTGTATGTACTTATTCCCTGATAGTGGCAACCACTTCACCATCGATAGATCTAAAAATTATTCCATCAAAACTCATTTTTAGAAGACATTATAGTGATTTCGATCATCATAAAGAGTGAAATTAACCACTCATATTAATATTTTCTCGTCCCCAGTTCTCTCCAGTAAAAGTACTACATATTGGAGGTATTCCATTATAGGTTTCATCCATCCCATGGTAAGACCACATGGATTGGGTACGGGGATGACTTCATTAACATCATTTTTCATGACTTGAACAAAAGGTCAGACCATGCGACAATGGGAAATGTTGATAACTCTTTCATCCCAGTTTAGATCTACTAGGGTTGTGGCTGCATTTTCCAATTGACCGGCATGGGTGTTTTGTGATCGTGAGATGTGAATCAGTGTTGGCTCTGAGGGGAATTATTCCATTAACCCTCAGACATAATAAAAAAGGAGGGATTATCTCCTCTTTTCTGATGGAGTAATACTAGTTGATCTATTTAATTACCAAATCTATGTCACCTTTCACCTCCAATGTTTTAGAGGTAGTTGGAGTGAAAAATCTAGGCCTACAATGAGAGTCTCATATTCTGCCTCATTTTTTGTATTTCCTTTTGATAACTGTAAGGAGTACGAAAACACTGCCTTCTCTTGGTATATAAGGACAATCCATAACCAAAATTTATTGAGTTTGTGTCATCCATTATATTCCCCATTGGACTCCTAGATGCACTATCAAAATACATTTTCGATGTTTGAGGGATGTTCAGAAAATAGAGTATCTCTTAATTGGGATGTTTAGTATTTAATGATGTCTCTTCTGTTGATGGGTAGTCAATGAGGAAATCTTCCAAGGTTTGGAATTTCATTTCTTTATGAGTCTTGAAATGTATATAGAACTAATATAGAATATGTTTCCACCTTACCATACGTCCTATCAGTATAGGTAGACTAAATATAAATTATAGTGGGTTATTATGAGAAACCAAGTGGACGTTCTGATGATGTAGATAGTTCCTTTGCTTCTGAACTGCCAATATTAATGCTGTTTAGCTTTTATCATTATTTAAACAATTATTTTAATGTTTGAGCATGGTTATAATGAGATATTAATAGTTTTTTCATTCCAAGAATCATTTTTTTACAAAGAAGGAACCAGGTGATTGATATATGTCCATCAGATAAAGAATGTGTAGATTTCCCTCTATAAGTGGCCTTAATAATGGGGGACTCAAGAGGTACTTCTTAAGGGAGTAAAATTATTCTTGACTGTTGCAAGTCCCAATATATGTGATTCCATCTTCATTAATTTGTTAAAGGGTAAACAATTTCCTATAAGGATGGCTATAAATTGGTAGATGCAGTCCAAGTGTCCTTCAATTCCTCTCAATTCCTTCGAGTTTCGAGGGGACGATATGCCAAGGATATATTTTGTTTTCTCAAGGTCATCTTTGATGTCGTGATGGATTACAAAGAAGTCAATAAATTTACCTGAGGTTACCCCAAAAGAACATTTTAAGGGGGTTATATTCAATTTATGTTGTCTTAGCTTGTTGAATATGGTTTCCAAGTTATCCAGATGGACAAAATGTTATTGGGACTTGACCACCAGATCATCAACATAGAATTCAACAAACGTTCCCTAGTAAGGGTTTAAAGATTTGATGCAAGGAATGATGGTATGTGGTGCTAGAATTCTTCAAGACAAAGGGAATTAACTGATATAAAAATAACCCCTGGGGTGATTTGAAGGATATGACTTATTTATCTTCTAGGTCCATCCAAATTTGTTTATATCAAGAGTATCCATCAATGAATTATGTCTTGGTAATTGGACCTCACATTGATAAATAGATCTATGATTGGAACGAGGAAGTCATAATTAGGAAATTTCAGTTGAGATCCCTGAAATAAATGAAAACTATGATTTTTCCATTCTACTTTTTCACTTGGACAATATTGGCTATCAATTTTGAATACTGCACCTCTCAAATGAAGTCATATTTGATGAGATTGTCCACTTCTTCCTCAGTTTTGGAGGCATGAGTCGGGTGTTTCATTCTACCTACCTACTTGTATCCCATGTCCTCCTCTAGAAATCCCAATTTATGGGTTTCCACCTCCGGGTCAAATCATAGCATCTTTTTCTAACTCTAGGAAAACAAGTCTAGTTGTTTCCTCAGGAGGGAAGTATATACCTCCTGTTATTCATAAGTCCTGGACACACTAATCAGATTAGGTCATTGATCTTCGTCTATACCCAGATTTATCTCCCTGAGTACATTCATAGTGGTGGATACACCTTCATCAAATGATGGAGTGTGTCCCTAAGGTCTTCCTCTTATTCATGTTCCTCAAATTTTACTTCTTATACATATACTTAGAGGGTGGGTGATGAAGCAAGAATCTTTGAGCTAGGGGGAGTCAGTATTTAAACATCCAAAATACAAAGAAATCATTTTTTGATTAATCAATTACGAGGGGCTATTTTGGAGTTCCACAGAGTAGATGATGATTTTGGAGCGAGTATTTTAATTTTCTCTCATTTTTATGACACCTTCATCGAGTCTGCCAAATAGAGTAGGGATATTTTGAAGCTATGAGGATGGAATGAGGAAATTTTCATCCAGGATTTCATTACCTATTGGAGATATGAAAACATCTCCTATGTTTTCAGGTATAGTTTCAATGAATGACATTATAGAAACTATTAAATGTGCTCTTAAATTTCTGCCCACCCTTTTAATATTTTTAATGGGATGAACATACTCTATGTTGATCTACTTGAAAGGTTTAGACGAGGTTGTCTCTAGGGAATTAGGTGCATCGATTTGAGCGACATCATTAACCATGAAATATTTTCCTCCCTTTTGGTAGAATCTGGTGCCAATTTACTATTACTCACATGATTTTAAAGGGGGCTTATAACCATGAAATGTCCCAATTTGATGGAGATCTTCCCATCTGGTGATTGACTGAGACTGAAAACATGTGTACTATACAAAGGCTAGTCCTTGTAGGGATTGTACATAGAAACTGATTTTCACCTCCACCTATTTTTCAAGGGTACCCATCATGGGATCACAACTAAAAACTAAATGCATCAAATACTACTCTGGATCTCTCGAGCCATTAAAAATTGAAATTTTAGGATTTTCAAAGTTTGGTGGTGGAAGAGTCAGATCCACCCATTCAGGGTAAGGATTATTTTCCAGTTGTATCTGTGCACACAATTCTTCCATAGCTTCCAATCGATCCATTAGTAACTCAATAGCATTCGTAACAATTCAAGGAACATCTGGTAGAGTCTAGACCTAAATAGGTGAGTTGGTTGATGTATGAATACATGAAGCGGGTAGTAGAGCCATAGTCAGTGGTACTGCTTGTATCTACTATGGATTACCAATAGGGGTAGGCCTATGAGGATGTTCCTAACCCTTCTCTAGTTTCACAATGAATAGAGTGAATTATAGATCTTTTTCTATGGGATACAAAGATATTGGATGACATCTAGTATTGAGTAGATGTTTCAGATCCACTTCATCCACTAAACAAAACCCTCTTTGTTGCAGTGCGCTTTCTAGAAGTGAGATTTGGGGATCTATTTATAGAACATAACAACAAGGAAGTATTACTTGGGGTAATTTTTCATTTAGTTTCATCAATTCTATCATCTCTTCCTTGTTCTAAGAAATATTTTTTCCAGTGAAAGAGTCTTAGCCTCTCTAAGAGGATGGTGAGACACAAATTGAACCTTACTAGTCTCCCTATTTTGAGGAGGTAAATTTACATTTTTTGAGGGAGTGACCAAATTTAGTATAAGCCTCTAGTTTTGGGTATGCATACCTCCTTCATTTGTTTCGGTGTGGACTGCATCATGAACTAGAACTTCTTATTTTAAATCCTTCGAATAGGCCTCATGCTATGTTGGATCCTAAATTACAGTGTTTAATATGTTCACTGATTTGTAATCCATTGTGAGTATTCTATTAGTATCTCTATAATATCACATTCTTCTAAACCTTCCACAAGGCCATGTATCTCTTTTGTTTATTTCTAGGGATCTATTTAGAAGACATTAACCCGAAGTGAATCTCTAAATTATGTCTTCAAGTGTGTTCCAAGTGAAGCTAAAAGGTCAGAGGATGGGATGAACATGGAGGATTCATTTTTCAGCATCGTCCCCAATCAAGAGGAGGGGATTGCTGAGTTCAAAAATCCCTCAGCCTTGAGGGATATGGTTATTCCTATTCTCCTCTCACAACCCTTCAAACAAGGTTTGTTGGCTCCGATAGCTGGGTTAAAAAAACCCCAGCCTTGTGGGAGGGTGTTTATAGAAAACTACCATGTATGATTTACCTTCGATGATCTTATTATTTTATGAAGTATTTTCTGAACATTGGATGAGTTTTTCATTCGATATGAACTTGGATCTACCATTTTTGAAGATCACTATGCTATTTCTGACATTTACACAATCTGAGAGTTGACATCGTCTAAGTAGGGCGATTGTTTTATATTCTCAGATTATTGATGTAGTAGTCTTTCAAAAGATTTCTACCTTCTAGACCGATGTCACTAAGATTCATTTGGGGCTTTTTTTTATTGAGCATATCTTCGATCATTGACAAGGTCTATTTATTGGAGCCATACTGAAGCTACAGTGTCGCATGATACAACCTTTGGAGGGATTTTCTGATTATGAAGCAGAGTGTAGTGTAATTTTCCATGTGTACCCCATCCTCTAATATTAACACAAGATTGGGCATTAGCGATCAGTTTTCACAACCTCATTAATGCACCAAGGATTGTGTGCTGAAGAGGTTGTTGGTATTTTTTGTTCTTTGGATGCCTTGAAGCACGAGGAGATGCCATATCAATATGGAATTTCATCCATTCTATTATATTGATGCGAGTTTGACATTCATCATCGGGTAATACATCATCTTTCAGGTGATTAAGAGTTTTCTATCTGTTGAGGTGGATGTCATGAATACAATATTCCAACAACGCCTCTAGACTGCTATATTGAATAGTGGATAAAAGTCACAACATGACTAGTATGTCATCATTATCCAGCTATTTTTTCATGTTTAGGATGTCTTATTCATCTTTAAAGATAGGTTACTCTACCGGGTCTGACCATAGAGGAAGTTTCCTGGATATTTTATCCTAAGAAACGGGATCAATAGAGGATTCCTATATTGTACTAGATGAATAGTGACCCAATGGTGGTTTGTAGAATGACCTTCACCTTGGTTTATCTTTATATTTAGAATGGAATTCACCTAAAATTGATATGGTATCATACAAGACATCCCTTGTGTTTTAAATTCCCTCTTAATATGAATGCTTTCTCATCACTGCATTTTTGATCTCGGAATTCTATGGAAAATGTTTAGCAATACTGTATAGAGAACCTTCACAATGAATTCCATCATAAAGAGGACTACCATGGTGGAATACAACAAGCAGATTAACCTCTTTCTTTTTGGTATTCTTGCACAATGAGGGTTTCTATGTATCTCATTAAAAGATAGGCTCTCATGAGCAACTAGATTGTTTTAATGAAGAAAGCCTTTATGGTGAAGTGTCCTTCAAGGACCTTCAGTATTACTGCTACTACTCTAATAATTTGGTAAGGGGGGATTAGGATCTTGATCTTCCATAGATAAATGTATGAGGGATTCATGAACTCTACGATTATGCAGATCTGAATCATATATTAGCTCTTTATTTTCCAATTGTATTTGTTTAAGATTCTTCTTGGACACCCTCTTATGGTTTATTGAACCCACTCACTGGTAGAAGTAGTTTTCATGGGAAAGTATTTGTGCATACCTTGGACTAGCCATTGGGATAGGACAATTATCTCCAGTTGGAGGAGGTGTATGTTCCCAATCTGGTTGTTCATATGATATGGTGGAGTTTTCCCCCATGACCCTCCTAGAAGGGAGCGGAGGTATGTGTCCACTCTGAGTTGACATTCTGATGTGCCATCGCACTTTTGGGGAAAAACTTATTTATTTGTATCTCTGGTACTACCGTTTTCACTATTATGATACTATAGAAAGTCTCTAGTAGATGGGTATATATTTTCTTCTTCCCTTTCACCATTATTGGGATGCGTTCGGTGATTTCAGTGACTGGAACATGGACGTAAGTATATTAATTATCTAGAGTAGTTGTGTGTGACTTCTTCTATCCTCTATTTTCCTACCAGTGGATACATATATTACTCATGCGTAGGGGGGGTGAGGGTTGAGTCTACCACTATTGGTCATTGGTACTTTTCGACTGACTTCTCTGAGATCTACCAAATGAATCTATTAGTAGGCTTGGTGATGAAGTCAGGTGTCTATTCCTACTTGCGGGTTGCCACCAGGTTTGAGAAGTATGATTTATTAAATACCTCCATATGGGTATATAAGATAGAAGAATTAATGTGTATGGGTGTATGTTCCCTCTCACAATTTTCTACCAAATTGGATTGGTGGGATTATAGAGAGGGGGAAGAGGTGTGACCCTACTATCGATGATTAGGCACTACCTCTGAAGGTCCTTCTTGTGTGATCGGGTATGAAGGTCATGGGATAGATTGATGAGAACAACACTCTCATCATGTTGAGATCTTAATACAACGTGGTGTTGGGAGGGACGATTTTTAGAAAAAGGACTTGAGAAGAACCTATGTGTCTTTGGGATGAGGTCATATGCAGCCTCTTGATCCACATCCCTATAGTAAGGGAGGGACATGTTATTGTGTTACAGGTACAAACTTCTGAAATGTTTGTAGAAAACTGTTGGAACCATATACTTTCAAAAAACCAGTCACCACAGATCAGATGATCGGTGGGGCTTGGTGAGACAGAGGGCCAGTCGGCTGGCCTATAAGGTCAAGATGATACCATGTTGACGGTACTACTATACCAGTGAATTTGAGATCCAACGTCGAGGATATTGGGTTGAAGAGGGTGTCCTCCACGTGGATGAAGACCTAACCGAAGAGGCTACTAAGAAATTCATTAAATACCGATAGAATGAAGCTGTTGTATTGAAGGGACCTATGAGAGTAAGTGTCTAAAATATATGATAGATATGAATAACAAAAACCCTATTAAAGAAACATCGTTTTGGATGAAAACGTGTGTGATTGATTGTCTTTTATAACCCTCTTTTATCAATTTAAAGGGACCTACCATATGGGTGACACTATTATCTTAGATAAGGATTCACAACAGGTTCACCATTTTTTTCCCATTTAGAATTGTGTTTAGGTTTGGAATTCCCATTTCTGAGTGGTTTCCAATGGGTTTTTTTGTGGAACCAAAAAACAACAAATGGTTCTGTATCCATAGGGAACTTTTTCCAAGGGTAGGCTCTCATTGGGGATTTTGACCTATATTTCTTTAAAACTCAAATTGGTCGATATGATTGGAGATCGAGATCATCACACCCTTTTGGGGGGAATTGATTCCTATTTTATGAATCTCTTATAGATTTAAGATATGTTTATGAATCCTTTATTAATTCCAAATTATGATGTGGTTTTCCCTTGATATTGGCAATTAATTATTATATTGTATATAATTAGGAATCATCTATATGTATCTGAGGTTCTTCATCAATGGATATTTCAGTATGTATTAGAGGTTCTCCATCAATAGTATCCTCTTGTATACCACTTAGTGATTTTTTGTTGTTATTATGAAGATGATAGTTTTCGGGCTACATAGTGGGGATCTCTGGAGTAAATTTTCATCCAAGGAGATAGAGGTTACCATAGATTTTATTACCACCCTGGTAGATGAGAGTTGTTTTGATATTTGTATCGAAACCATACCCATGCTTCCCACATATCCTTTCTAAATGAATCTGAATCAATGTAGTTCAGTGCCACATAATGGGTAACATCATATCTTTTAAGATCATATAATAAGTACTTGACCATATAGTTTAACATCATGTAGAAAGGATGTCTAGGTGGATGATTCCTAGTCAAAGTTTTGTGTGGAACTTATATTGAAGAAGCCCAAGGAACCTGAAAAGGATATTAATTTCTATTTTTGATTAGACCCAACTGGGAATGTGGCCCAGAGAGTACAGGGTTGATTTGGGGTGTTGGGTTTGAACCTCATGGAGGCTTCCAATGTATACCATTTGGACGGGAATCAAAGTCTCCATAGTTCATTAGTGAGGACCTAATCCTATGGATTCCCTTTAAGGTTTGTCTCATAGGGGAGTATGGCCATTTGATAGGATTATATTCGGGCTTACACTAGAAGAGGATTCCCTAGAAAGGGGACCATAAGGAATGTCTCGACTCATGGTTATTTTTAGTCTTACTTAGGGGCTTAATCCTGAGGAGGATTCCTGGTTTAAGGGTATTATGACTGGAGAATACTCCTGAGGAGGATTCCCATTTAGATCGGGCCCTAGGTGGGTGTCCTAAATATACTGATTAGAGAAGGAATTAGAGTTACCATAGTTCAATAAAGGGGGTAGATCGTTCAGCTTTCATGATCACCACTAACATATAATCCCACATGATTCATGTTTGGTGTGATAAACATGAGGCAATGGACAATCTGAGATACCACAAGATCTACATGTTTCCATAGATGGACATGGAGAAAAATACCAAAGGTAGTGGGATGTGATGTTCAGTGTTCTTATATCCTATGTGCCCTCTTATGCTGATGGAAGAGTTTGGGTATATGACACTTCCCTCTATTCATTTTACTTTGGAATGGGTCCAGGGTTTTGATAATGAGAAGGGATGAAAATATGATAGTGGGGATAAAGACAATGTTCCCATCCCCTCTCTAAACTAGGGCCAAGAGGTACATAGGGAAAATATTGTAACCTTTCACAAGAAGGTCTAGGGTCTTACTCTAGGTGAGATTTCTTGAAATCGGTTCCATAGTATGAAATGAGGATTCAATTCCTTTTCAAATGGAAATTAATGTGTTATCCTCGCCCTCCCTTCTAAGAATAACAGGCTCTAGGTTTTAGAGATGACAAGGGTAGGAAATGGTATTAACCCTAGTAGATAATATCGGTAACTCAATGACACTATCCCTAGGACAAGGGTACTCATGACTGTGGAAATAAAAATTCACACATTCCACCTAGAACCTGAACAGTCAGTTTGGAAAAGTGTTGGAAATCTCTGGCCATAAAAATATGAATTCAAATGGGAGACACGCTGGTGTTTCATTTACCATGGATTTTCATGTCAGGATGCCTTCTTAGATGTTTCAACTTGATCCCTCTATGACAAGGGATCAAAAAGAGGATATGTTGTGCCATGATTAGCTTTGAAGAAGGCCTAATGAATGGTTTGCGTAGGCTGGATGTTAGGGTGATCCAAGGGGGATCACAAAGGGGGTCCTCCATGTTTGTAGGCCTGGGAGAATTGGTTTCACCTCGGGTGGTAGACCACGTGGGTGACTACACTTTGGAGATAAATTTTAAAATTCTCTAAGGGTATCCACAGGTGTTCCCAGAGGTGACTCATGTTGGTCCCTATTTAAGGAAGGGTACCTTAATCTAGTATTTCATAAAAAGAGGTGAGAAAGTGCCTCATGCAATTTTTTTTAAACCCTGGGAGGACATTGAATTCACTATTCCCCTTTAATTCCCACTTCTTCAAGTTTTATAATGCTTCCTAGAAGGTTTTAGAGGGCATGAGAGAAGGACTAGAGTGGTTTGACAATTTGTTGGCCTTTTGGATTTTTTGTCATAGAAATAAAGACCCCAATGTATTATTTATAGTCAAATATAGGGACATGGTTGAATAATACCTCATGCACAGGTGTATATTGTAGGTGCTCATGTAGGTCGGTCATGTAGTGTTCCATGTAGGTACCTTGCATGATGGAAATACTTTGGGGTAACATGGGAGAATAACCTTTTAATGCATTAACAATTCATGGAATTTTACATATTCTTCTTCTCTTACTCCTAAGATATTTCCCTTTGTTGAATTTTAATCCATGTGACCAAATGGAGTGCCAACAATCGTCTATTAATGTATGCACATTTTCTAGAATTTATAGAAGGGAACCCAATTTTCTATAAATCCAAATTAGTATAGTGGGTCCAATACCATAAAATAATGGTGGAAAAATTATTTTAATCTATATTGTATCTCCTTTCCCTTTTTTGAGATATGAACATACTTTAGTCTTTTAGTGAGCCATCATACATTCCAGCTTCCATCTATTTTTTGGCTTTCCTATTTAATTTGAAATTTTAGTTCACATAGTGTTTTTAAATTGTTTTGAGGGATTGCATGTTGGGTCTTGCTCTGAAGGGTGTAATTTCAGATGAACTCGAGTTCTCTCATATCAAATGTGGACCAGTGGAAGTTTTGGTTGTGTTGAGACATGTGGGATTTGAATATCAATGTTTTATTGGACTTGGATAAGAGTTAAGGGACGGTTTCCAATTAAAAAGGAATTCTGGGTGGTCTTTATGAATAATGGTTTTGATCTACAGCTACTGGGCATGGGTTTTGGGTAACTCTTTCGTGACTGGTCTTTACCAAAAATTTAGAAAACTTCAGTACTAGATAAAGGAGTTGGGTGATCCATATATGATCGCTTTAAGAGGGTGAACCTTATAGGACCACCTTTGGGTGGTGATCCTTATGGGATCAAAAGGTGTAGGTGATCCTTATGGGATCACCCAACATAGATAACCCTTACCAGAGTCTGCACACTGGTTCAACTGGGTTTCATAGATCAGGAAAATAAATTTCAATTAAAAATTATAATATAATTAATAAGTAAAATAAGAGAAAGAAATAGAAAATGATAAGTTTAATTCCCAATGAAATAAAAGAACCATAAAAAGTGTGAATGAAAGTTATTAGTATTTCTGGTTGGGAAAGGGATCCCCTTAATTTTTTGTCTATAACATACTATATCCCCAACAAGATATCCTAATTTTTTGCGAGTTATCCTATGAATCTTACCATATTTAGGTTTTATTTTATTTAGTGAGTATCTGGATGTAAATATGCCACTCTCTAACCCTTCTACCTTGGTTTCTCTTACAATTTTATTGAATTATGTCAGTTATGGATGTTTGTTCCCTATTTTTGATTTTTAATTAGAGTGTATGATTTCCCTAATTTAATAATATATTAGTAGTTGAGATTCATTGTATAGTCTTTAATGAGAAAAAGTAAGGTGTTCTTGAACTATTTATTAATTCTTGCAATTTTTATTAGTGCATGTGATGTGTGGTCATCCTGAATTTCTGCACATTGTCCCAAAATACTAATAAATTTATAAATGGTTACTTAATTATAGTAAATATAGTTTTAAAATATTTGTAGTAGATGGTAAGTGTTGATATGGACTATTGGTCCCAAGTGATGTGTTATTGGTTTTGACCCATGATGAGAAATTAATAGGTTACCATGTGTGGTGCCTAAAATAAAGTAATGATTTAATGAATGAACATAAATTCTTAGTACCTCTCTATGATATGGTATTAGTACCTAACATGTGTGGTAAATTACATAAATTGATGCCAATGGGATGTTGGGGATTTTCTACCTTGGTTCCAAAGATGTTCGTTGAAGATGAGATTCCAAGGATTACCTCCCTTAGATCCAGAGATTCATGATGATGGTGGGATGTCAGAGATTACCACCCTTGGATCTAAATATACATGATGATGATGGGATGTTTCGGATTACCTCCATTATATATAATTTTTTTGATGAAAGGATTCTAGTGATTACCGCTGTTTGATCCAAAGATTAAAGATAATGATGGGATGATAGGGATTACCCACCACAAATCCGGTGATACATGATGATGATGGGATGATAGGAATTACCTCCCAAGGATCCAGAGGGTATTATTTAATTATGTGATATTAAATATTAACTCCCAAGTATGTGCTGGTTCTTGATGGTTACATTACCTATGGGAGTACCTCCTAGGTTCTAGTAGTATGAAGTGTGTTGGGACACACTATGACCAGATACATCTGGCATTGGCTAAAGCTTGTATGGACGATCAAGTGTCTCTCCTTAAAACTATTTTATTGACATATGTTTCACTAAAATGGTTTCATTATTTTATTACAAACAAAATAATTAAACTTTACTCAAGTTATGCATGCTTATAAATGTCATTGATGGCGGCCTACTGAGTTATACTCCCACCATGATCATGGTACCTTAGGTACCCATGTAGAATTTATAGTGGCATGATAGGAGAAGGGATATATACCTATGACTGATGGTTGATGATTTTCTATTATAGAATAGGGGATATGAGACTAGGCTAGGATTTAGGAATAGTTTTGCAGTATTTCACAATTTTTATATTTGACTCTTTTAAAAGCTTGTTGTATAGGATCCATAGATGAGTGGTCTATTATGTATAAATGACATTGCATGAAAATATATAGATTCCTTTGATATCCGTCAGATTATGTATAGTTCATAGAACCTTTGATGATTTTTTTCCATTATTTGTCTAGATATATAATATTACATTTATCTCCATCGTTTTTTGCTACCAAAAATTCCACGAAGGGAAGCATCCTCTTTTATCAGTGCTAAACAAAATGCACCGATATAATCCTCATATTTATCAGCACTAGCTAAAAGCACTGATAATGGTAACTTCTATATGCTCTAAAAAAGATATTATAAATTTTTGTCCTTTATAAGTACTTTTTTAGCACTGATAAAGCTTATCTTTATCAGTGTTATTTTTAGCGGTGATAAAAGTTCTTAATAAAATATATTATTAATATATATATATATATAATTATTATATTTATATTCAAAAATACTATTTATGTATATACATTAATTAAAAAATTCATTTTTATAATTAATATAAATATGATATATTAATATATATCTTTTAATAAATAAAATATATGTATATAAATAATTTTTAAAGAAATTATTTATAAGATTATATATATATAATTATTAAATTATAATATTTTTCAAAAATAATATATATTTTTATTATATTTACAATTATATATTTATAATTATATATAATTAATTTTTAAATATATTTATTTACAATTATAATTATAAATATATACATACATATATATATATATATTTAAGTAAATATATGTCTCTAATGAATTCGGTCAGAAAATAAATTTAAATACATACATATACAGACATCTCATGAGATAATGATGATATTCATGGACATGATTATCATTATTTATGTTCATATATTGATGCATGAGTATAATTGATGCTTGTTGAAACTATGTTTTTTCACGTGGATGTACAGGAAACAAATGGAAATATCTCAGGAAGAAGAGAAGAAAGAAGATATAAAAGGCCATGGATCGCAAAAGCATCCAAAGGCTATTCTCTCAAGTTCACCCAAAGCATTGCGGATGCATAAGTTACCTACATGGTACCCTATACAACTGAACTTCATGAGCACCAACAAGACACACCTTTGTAGGATGGCCCCTTCACCCAATGTCCTATATTTTCCAATAAATAGGACCTTGGGGTCTAAATTTGTATAGACAGAAATTTTCAAAGGCCAACTGATGCTTTGTTCACCCTATTGCTTTTCTCAATCCCCAAATAACATTCCAGGTAGTTCTATAACTCATTAAGAAATGTAAATTAAAGTGTAATAGTGAAACTAAAGTACTCCCATGGTTTAAGAATAAACAACACCAGTGTGTGGCACTTTCTCACCCTTGATTAACAAAGACTAGTGTGAATAACCCTTCCTCAAATAGAGACCTACAAGATTAAACTCTTGGAAAATCTTTTAAGATCCTTGATGGATTGGTAAATGTATTATAAAAGTTTAGTCATCCTGGTGGTTCGTCACTTAAGGTTCTACCAATTCACCCAGTCCTACCTGTGCTGAGAACCCCCTATGCAATCCACCTTGCTTCTCCCTAACCTATAGCCAACGCAAGACATTCACTAGGCCTTATTCAAAGCCATAAATAGAGGTTATTATCCTCTTGAGTATCCCTTATTTGAAAGGTACCTTGGTGAAACATCCACCATAGCCTCCTGAATTTAAAAATCATGGGAAAATCTACACAAGAATGTCTTTCATTTGGATTTTTATTTCTATGGTCAGATGTTTCCCACACTAGTACTACGAGATGGTTCATGTTCCTGGGGCATGTTTGAATATTTATTTCCATAGTCACAAGGACCCATACCTAAGGGATAGTGTTAGTGATTTCCTACTATTTGGAAATGGGGTAAGGTCCACGTCATACCCTTATCATCTCTAAGACCCAATTCCTCTGGTTCAATGTAGGGAGAGAAGGAATAATACTTTCATTTATTTTTCACATGGAATGAAATCCTCTTTCCTCTCTACAGAACCAATTTCAGTGAATCCCTTATAGAGTAAGCCCCTAGCCTCTCTTGGAGGAGGTTTTAGTCTTTATCCACCCTACCTCCTGGCCATTGGGTCATAGAGGGGTTGGGAACCTGAGCCTTATTCACTCTCTCATGATGCCTTTTCTCCTCATTCTCCATACCCTGGACCCATTCTAGGGTAAAGTGAAGAGAGGGAAGTGTTGTATCCCATACCTATTCCTTTATAATAAGAGGGGTAGATGATATGGGCACACTGAACACCCCATCCATCAACCTTTGATATTTGTAACCATGTCCTCCTACAGAAAAAAGCAGATTTTGTGGTATCTCATATCGTCCACCACCTCTTTTTTCTCATAGTGAGTATGACTCAAGTGGGATAAAAGATTAATGGTGATCCTAACATCTACATGATCCATTCCATTTATTGACATATGAGAACTATGAATCATTCTCTAATCAGGATATGTATGACTCCCACCTTGAACCTGAGTTCAATGAGAATCCTCCTCATAAGTAATCCTATGTCATAATCCCATTTATTGAACTATGAGAACTATGATTCTTTCTCTAATTAGAATATGTAGGACAACCACCTAGAGCACAAGCTCATTGGTTATTGTCATTAAGATTAAGCCCCATTCAAAATACCCATTATTGATCTTTGATAACTCTAATTTATTCTCTAATCAGGATATTTAGGATTCTTGCCTAGGGCCCAAGCTCAATGGGAATCCTCCTCAGGAGTAATCCCCAATCGTAATCTTCTTAAACAAAGAATCCTCCTATGGATTAATCCCTGAAGTAAGCCTCCAAACCACCACAATTCACGAAATTACTCATGGTCCCTTTAGTAGGGAATCCTATTCAAGAGTAATCCCTAACTTAATCCTCTCAAATTACCATACTAATAGGTGATAAAAACCATCGAGTGCCACCATAGGCATAGGTCCTCACTACCGAACTACGTGGGATTTTATTCCCATTCAGATGGTATTTGTAGGAAGCCTCCCTATAGTTCAACCCAACACCCCAGATCAACCCTATTTTCTCTGGGCCACTTTCCCAGTAGGGTATAATCCAACATAGAAATTAATATCATTTTCATGTTCCTTGGGCTGCTTTGACATAAGTCCCACACCAAACATTGACTAGGAATATTCTTCCTAGAAGTCCATGACACGTGATGTTAAAAAATTTGGTTTGGTCCTTGTCACATGACCTTAAAATATATTATTTTCTCCATTAAGTGGGAGAAAACAACATGGGTTTTGATTCCTTTCACAAGGATACACTGGAATCCATGTTATAGGTTTGATCTCAACATTAAAACAAATCCAATCTCCTTGGATGAAATTATACTCCAAAGTAACCTCCATCTCCCTCGATGATAAAAAACACTATAGTGCCCCATTATATGTCTAGAAAACTATTATATTAATAATAATGAACCAAGAATCTATAAGTAGTATATAAGAGTATTCTATTGATGGAGAACCTCAGAAACATATTGATCTCTCCCTAGATGAAGAACCATGGATATATATAGATGATTTTGCATTCTATATGTGCTAATAATTGATCACTAATTTCAAGGGAAACCAAATCCATAATTGGGAATAAATTATGGATATATTTGAACATATGTTAAATCTATAATAGAGCCCCAAATTAGGAAAAAATTCCCCCTAAAAGGTTGCAATGAGCCCAAATTTCCATCTTATCGACCAATGTGAGTTCTTAAGCATCATAGTTCAAAATAACTAATGATAACTTGACTTTAGAAAAAAATTTCCCTATAAATACAAAACCTTAGTTTGTTTTTGGTTCAACAAAAAAAACCCATTGTAAACTATTTTGAAACACAATTTCGAAAGGAAAACCAAGAAATGGTGAACTCAATGGGAATCCTTAACAAAGATAACAGTATCACCCACTTTTCATTCCCCTTTAAATTGATAAAATATGGAATGGTAAGGAAATAAATCATGCATGTGTTTGTCCAAAAAGATTATACTTTAATAGGGGTTTCTTGTTCAGGTTTGAATTGTATTCTAGGAACTTACTATCGGATATCCCTTCATTCCAATGAAATTATTCTAGCTTTCCCCGATGAGTTCCATAGCAGCTTCTCAGGTCATATCTTCCTCCACATGGAGGACACCATCACCAACAAAATTTCTTCAATGTTGGGTCACAAATACACAGGTTCAGGAGTTCTTCTATCATGGTTCTATACCAACCTAAGAGGTCATCTAACAGTCCATCCATCTCACTAAGCCCCACTGATTATCTGGTTAGTGATGATCGATGGTCCGGAAGAAGACGATGTCAACAACCGTCTTCAACCATTTTAGGATTTTATCCCTAGAATTAAATAACCAGTACCCCTTAATATAGGGAGGTGAATTAAGAGGCTACATATGACCTCATCTCAAACTCGTTGGGGTCCTTCTCAAGGGATCCTACTAATAATTGTTAGGGCCAACACCACATAGTTGTATGCCCTAAACATGTTGAGAATGTTTTCCTTGGTTGACTGGACCAAGTGCTTCGGACCATGGAATGCAAGATGGCCTTTCGTGGGTAGTAACCGATCAATAAGGATAAGGTTCACACCTCTACACCTTCTAGAGAATCCCACTAGTCCAATTTGGTGGAAAATTATGAAAAAGAACATACAACTAGATATCCCCATTTATCCACCCATCCAATAGACTAATCTATCGACATTCAAGGAATGCCACCACTCAAACCTGGAGGCAAACCACAAGTAGAAACATAAAACTATCTATACCATCCAATCCATCCAATAGTCTCATTTTGTTGCACCTGGAAAAGTCAGCCAGAAAGTCCAGATGACAAGGAGGGGGAATAATACACTCTCTACCCCTACACACGAGTACTGTTAGTATCTACTAGAAGGAAAGAGAGGATATGAGAATGCACATACACTAAATACAGATATAAAATCGACATATATCTACATTCTAGTCACTAATGAAAACATACCCAACCAATAAATGGTGGAAGGGAAGATGAAAATCCCTACCCATATCCCAGAGACTTTTTAGGACTTCATGAAAATGACGATAGAAGTACATGAGGTATAGATACATAACTATATCCCCACAAGTTGTGTGGTTCATGATCATATCAACCTGGAGTAGATACATAACTCTAATCCCATATTGGAGGGTCATGTTTAAATCTTCCCCATATCATACGGACTTCCAGAATAAAAACACACACCCACTCCAACTGGAGATAACTAGCCTATCCCAATGGTTACTCCAAGGTCGTCTCAATAAACTACCCATGATAACCAGTTCTCTAAGAAAGTATCCCGAATCGATTTTAAGAAGGAATCTAAGAAGAATCCTCAACAAACACAATTAGAAAATCAAGATCCGATCTATAATTCAGATTTACTTAATGTTAGAGTTCTTGAATCACATAGATGTTTATCGACATAAAATCAAGATCCTTCACTCGTGTTACCAAATTATGGGATTAGTATAAGTAATTAAGAAGGTATTTACAGGACACTTCACAATAAAGTCCTACTTTAGGAAAAAAATCTGGTCAATCTTCAGATACTATCTTCTGATGAGATCCATGACAACCCTTCATGTGGCCAAAAGACGAGTGAGAAACAGGGTATTCCCATTGATGTAATCCACCATAGTATTCCTCCCTATGATGGAATACAAATTTTATCACCATAGTAGTGTTTCACTTTTTCAAGAGAATTCTCTAATTGAAAATGTTGTGATGAGAAATACCTCATATCTTGAGGTACTTGTGAACAAAAGTCTAGTAATGTATGATGCCTTATCATTGTTAAGTGAATTACATTATCAATTGAAAGATATCCCAATGATACAATGTTAAAATGAACTACCATAAGGTCATTTATCATCCAGTAGAGTAGGGGAATCTCCTACTGATCTCATTGCTTATGATAAAGTGACAGAGAAGCATCCTCTCTGGTCAGACCTAGTAGAAGAACCTCTATTGAAGGATGATGAAGATGTGATAATCATGAAGAAATATCTGGTTATTGACAATATACATGTTATGCTATAGTCTTTATCAATTACTCAATACACCATTCTAGAGGCGTTGTAGGAAGATTGTATGCATGACATCTGCCTCAACATATGGAAAACTCATATTCACTTTAAAGATAAATTATTACCCTCTAATGAGTATCAAAGTCACTTTAAGGTAATATAAGTGCTTCCACACCATATGGACTTTCTAAAATCGTGGAATTAAAATATCAAGAAAAAGAAATGAACCCTTCAATGTGCAAGCCTCGACACATTAATGAGGTTGTGGCAGATGATTGCTGACACTCCATCCAGTGTCTGTATTAGAGGATGGGGTGCACAGAGAGCATTATATTTTACTATTATCTATATTAAAAAAGCACTCCAAAGTTTGTATAATGAAAAATCATAGCCTTAGTCCGAATCCATCAAATGGACCACATCCATGACTGAAGATATGCTCCAAAAAAGGTGATGACCTTCTCTCATTAACATTGAGTCAGAAGAGAGAAAGTTGTTCAAAGACTATCGCATTGAGCATTTGGGAATATAAAGAATTCATCCCAATTTGGGAATGGGAGCCATAAAATTGTACAAATTTTAGAAATAACATGGAAATATTTGGAAATGGTTGATCTTAGGGCAAACTGAATGATGCACCCAACCAATGTTTGGGAAAAAACTCTGTAAAATCATAAGATCAACCATGGTAATATTAACTATAGAAGTTCAAGTGTATCCCCTGCCCATAGGGTTGGGGGATTTGATAACCCAATCCTTGGGGACAGTAAACAAGGTATGATGGGTTGGGAAAGCAGAATAGTAATAGCCACAATGCTTAGAGATCGGGGATTCTTCACCACAAAAATCCCATACTCAGTGGGAATCAGTCTTTCCCGATTGGGGAAGATGCCACAAAATTAATCCTCCCAGTTTTTATCATCCTATGACATAGTAACTCCATTTAGAATATAAATGAATAAACTATTTGGAGATTACCTTTAAGTAACTATCCACCAAAAAACTCCTATGAAATAAAAAAAGGAGAGGAAAAGGCCTTATGGAGGGCATAAAAGAAGGTGATCTCACATAGTTACCAATAGAATACCCACAATGAATTACACATCAGTGAACATCATCAATGCTATTATTGAAGGTAATCTAGATCATGATGCTGATTCAGAAGGTTTATAGAGGAATTTTCAGTTCCTGATGTGGTCCACATTGAAAATAATGAAAGAGATGGTCATACCCAAAACCGGATGCTTACCCTAAATTTACGGACTCCCTTGAACTATCCACCTTTTCCTCCTCAAAATAATGAGACTGTTAAGTGTTATATTGTGTCTCACCTCCCTCTCTCTAAGGCTAAGAAACTTTATCTAGAAAAAATATTTTCTCATCAAGAGGAAGAGATGAGATAATTGAGAAAAATCAATGCAGAGTTACTCCAAGGTAGTTGTCCTTCTACATATGTTCTATAAATAGATCCTCAACTCACACTTCTTATTGGCACAACTCAACAAAGAGTGTTTTCCCCAGTAGCAGAATAATATTCGGGACATCTTCACAATGTGGGATATCAACCAATATATGTGGATCCTATAGTAGTAGATCATGAATTCCCTCTATTGGGTGTGAAACCAGAGTAGGGTTAGACACATCCTCACTGGCCTTCCGATATAGTTTATCCACTTATGATACTTGCAGTACCACCACCATTTGACATACCAACCATCACCACTATTTAGGCTCTACCAGATGCACCTTTTATGTCCTGGATCAACAATATGTTCCTCGAATGCTTATGAACAATAGTGAGTCACTGAAAGATCTATTAGAAGCTATGGAAGAACAAAGAACATTGACACATCCAAAAAAGTAGGATTACCCTGAATGGGTAGATCTGAGTCATCCCACACCAAAATTTGGGAGTCCCAAATTTCCAGTCATCAATGGATTTTGAGAACCATACCATCACTTGACACATTTCATCTCTCATTGCGATCCCATTATTGGTACCCAGGAACAATAGGAGCTGGTGAGACTCAGGTACTTCGTGAAAACACTACAATGACTATCCTTCATGTGGAACACAAGTTCAGCTCAACATTATAGAAGACAATATTCTTCGATCTCGTGAACATAAAACAACGGGATAATAAAACGGTATTAGATTTAATTTCTTAGTAGAAAGGCTAGAAATACTTCTTGAACGTACCCATTATTTAGGAATATTTATTTTACATCTATGTCGATAATATTTGTGATTATTTACTCATTCTATTCATCCATATGAAATACAAAAAAAGGTTTCATGATCTTTCCTCAATTTATCAATAGGCAGAAAATTCAATCATTGAGACAAAATCTAAGTCTCTAGAAATCCCATCAACTTAGGGAAAGAGAAGGAGAAAGGTGGATACCGCTACATTTAATGTTAACCAGGACCCTATACCTACTCCTACTTCAAATCCCACCACATATCGTAGGGCTCCACCTCCCAAAAATTATCCAAAACTGAAACCTCTTCAATACGATCAATGATATCAGAGTCATAAATAGTTTGAGGAGTTGAAAAATAATGTTTATTCTTTTCAAAATGACCATGTTCTTGACCAATTCATCTCAATATTAGAAAAAAACTTAGTCATGTTACAATGGCAAAATAATACCAACAAATAATGTGATGAATACCTCCCAAAATATTTCCCCTTCCATAAAATACTGAGGCACCCCACTAAGGATGTTTTGTTTTCAAGGACCTCTTATAAAAGATAGTGAACTATGGGTAGGTGAAATTGAAAAATTCACCGGCCTAGGTATAATGTGATTCTATTACCAACCTAGAAGAGAAAGGTGAGTGGAAATAATTTAAAATAAAGAGTACATAAAATTTCATTGGATGAACCATCTGAAAAATGATCAACCAGACTCATGTAATTCTTTGAGAATAGTTGAATCAAACAATTATTCCCTTAATCAATTTCGCTAAATCATAACCGAATTCATCAAAATCCAAATCCTCTAAATTACAATCCTCTAAAAAGAGACATTTCTAGAAGGATAAGAACAAAATGGAATAATATGGGATTCTATCCAGGATAAAGTTTTCTTTGACCTTAGCAGACTTCATGTCAACAATCCCTAAAGCATAGGCACCACCCTACCAAATGGTACAACAAGAACAAACCTTCAAAAGTAATCCTTCATCAAAGAATGATTTAATATTTGGTTCTATTAATGTCATTCATTTAATAGAACCCTTCACAGAAGATCTTTCTGATTATGAAGTCAAATTACCCAGGATTGATTGGGGAACTCGAGGGAGTGGCTTTGAAGGTTGAGGTTTCAGGGGAATGAATGGTCATGTTAGGTGTCACTACTTCAACCACACCCCTTCTTGTACTATTTATGAGGCCGAGACTCATGGGATAGTCTTCAAAGCTGCTGAAAAGGAATAATAAATCTCTCTGACACTTTATAGGATCTACCCTGACACATTAATCCTAGAAGATCGATTAGAGGATATGTCATAACCTAATCAACCCCAGAAAAAATCAGACCCAGTAGACCTAATCCACTAGAAATGGAATCATTTTAAACTCATATTCTAAGTAATCCTCTATATACATTAGGAAAAATATCTCTGAAATAATATATGAATGAAAATCCCCTTGATGAGAAGCACAAACCTCTAGATCGGAAATATGATGTTTTGAAGAAATTGGACCATGTTTTGGCTAACCTATTAATCCTAGATTCTTTGAATTTGATGTTATTGGTTTTAAAGTTTATCGTGCAGAAAATGAGTCCATTGAATTCCATGTACTTAACACTTTCACAGACCATAATGAGGATTATGTGGTTTAAGGACACATCATGACCTAATATATATCTAAAAGGATAAATGACACTGATTTCTAAAGATTCTTTATTGACAATGGTTTAAGGGTCAACATCATTCTGGTCCAGACACATCACCAACTAGGGGTCACTGAATCTCTCTTTTCTCCATCAACTCTGATGTTACAAGGTTATGATAATAATGAGCAAGAACCTCTTGGAGATATTATACATAGAACTCTTTTCGGGGATCCCGTGTCTGACTTATATTCATGGTTGTTTAACAAGATATAGCTTTCAATGTTTTTCTGTGAAAACCATGGCTAAATCCGCATTCGGTAATTCTTTCATCATACTACCAATGTCTCAAATATTGTTTCAATTTTGAAATTGGAAAATTTCATGGTGACAAGGCCCCATTCAAATATTGTGGGTCACATTACATTAATGTACGATTCTATCGCAAGGGAGGAAACCATTCCTTGGATAATCATGTCACTTGAATAAATGTCCCTAATAACCATGATATAATCCCAGATAACCCTTTCATGCAGTATAATACATATTATGTGCTGACCATTAATCAAATATAAGGGTGGGATCGAATTCAAGAAATCATTTAGTGGATTCTGTAATGTCAGTCATGGAATCTGAACCCAAAAACATAGGATATTTTTTCAACTCTCTAAGTAGTGATGAAATCCAAGATAAAAATTTCATCATTACATACCATGATATTAAAAATATCTCTAATCTATCATCTAGATTGGAATAAGATGTCATGAATGTGGGGGGAAAGTAAAAATACTCACTCCAAACTCATCGTCTCCTCCACAGAACTCCAAACAACCCCTTATCATTAATTAATCCAAAAATTATGTCTTCATATTCTGGATGTCCAAATGATAATTCCTACTTTAGTTACAAGATTTTCACTTCATCACCTACCATACTCGAAGAGGTAGAAGAAGTAAGATGTGATGAATAAGAAGTGGAGGAAGACCTCCAAGGTTCCCCTATGAACATTGAATAATGTGTCTCCATTACTGGGGATGAACTCAAAGAGATAAATTTGGGCACAAAGGAAGATACATGACCCACTCTAATTAGTGTGGGCATGAATTTCAAATAAAAAGAGATATGCACTTATTTCATGAGGATAAATTGGTATGTTTTACCTAGATTTAAAAAGATATTATAGTAATTAACCTCGAGGTTTCCACCTATTTTTTTGGGTTTTTCAGAAGATCACAAAGGATACAGTAAGAAAGCTGGAAGAACAAACCCAACTCATGCCTCCAAAATTGATGCTGAGGTGGAAAAATTTATAAAGGATGAATTCATTCAAGAGGTCAAATATCCAAAATAGTTTCCCAACGTTATATCGGTAAAGATGAAAAATGGGAAAAGCATAGTCTGCATTTATTTGAGAAATCTCTTCTGACATTCTCCCAACTATGAATTCTTGGTTCCTATCACAGAACTCCTAATTTCTATGAGATGTGGTTACTAGGTCCTCTCATTCCTAGATGGAAACTCTAGAAATTACAAAAATCTGGATGGATCTGAAAGATGAAGAGGGAAAAACATTCAAAGCTCCCCAAGTGGTATTGTGTTATCAGTTAATGCACTTTTTCATGAATAATACTAGCGCCAAAAACCAATGTGACATGCATCACATCTTCAAACCCTTCCTAGGGATGATTTTTTACTACTATGTTAATGATCTGGTGGTCAATTCATGGAAACATTCCAAAAAATTGTCTGACCTAGTAACCATATTCAACAATATACAACAATATAACATAAAGACAAACCCCTTAGAATGTGATTTTAGGGTAAAATCAGGTAAGTTTCTTGGCTTCATTGTACTTCATCACGCCATCGAAGTTGACCTTGAGGGAACTAAAGCCCTCCTTGGAATGTAACCTATTTGAAATATGAAGGAATTGAGAGGACTTCAAGGACACTAGGAATACATCCATTTCTTTATATCTAACCTTATAGGAAAGTGTTTACTCTTCACCAAAAAAATATAGAGTGGAGACAAATATCTGTAGACCAATGAATATCAAGAATAATTTTACACCCTCAAAAAATTCCTCTTGAGTCCAGCAGTATTAATTCCAAGAATAGAAGGAAATCCACTCATTCTTCATGTGAATACCTTAGAGAAATCAATGGGATCATTCCATGCTCACAAAAATGATGATGTTAAGAAAATCAAATATTATTATCTCATTCTAACCATGAATGAAAGTCATTGTTGTGGCCACTCTCAAATGATGTTTGGTTTTGGATTATTTAGGTGCAACAGAGTGGCTGACCATGGTCATCTCTCAATGGGGGAAGTAATTTAAAACAACATATTAAAGGTACATTGAAAGAAATGAAAAAAATAAATAAACACTACTTAAATGTATGGGGGTTTTATTTATAAATCATGAAGAAGTATACTTGGAAAATATTTTTTTCTTTTTTTTTAATTTTGAAATTTGATTGAGAAAACGGAATGAGAAGATGTTTTTTTAGAAAACTAGTTAAAATACATAATTGACATAACATTAAATATTCATTTAATTATTATTCATTATCATTTAAATAAATATCCAATTGGTTATGATTCCCTAATTTTTTATCCCTTTAACCCTATGGGAGTTAACATAACCACATAGATGAAATGAATTTATCCCTAGGCGAGGTTCAGAACTTGCAATCATAGCACCCTTCTTTGATTTCCATTCCAAGGCTATACTATGGTCATTGATAAAATAGGGAACAAATATTCTCTATAAATGAGGAATAATTGTTCTTAGGGATTTTATTTAATGTCTATAAATTTATCTTCTATGATTTGTATTATCGATTAATATTGTGCTCCCACAATTCACACAATACTCGACCACACATATTTTGTATTAATTGATTAGTATTTTTCAAAATTTCATTTAAATTAAACACTAAATGAATAAATCATATTAATTGAATTAAAATATCTTATTGATTAAAAATAAATTAATTAATAAGTTAAGAGGAAGATTGATTACTAAAAAGAACTACTCTTCCATGGGTGGTGTAGTCATCGTAGAAACATATTGCATATTCAAATTTTTAGAAAGGGTATAAACCAATATCATTTATAATCATGATTTCTAGCACAAATAGGATGATTAAGGAATAATATAATTGAACAAAACATAAGAAAATAGAATAATATTGAATAAATAGAAGAGAAACTAAGAAGTTTACTACACAAACACAAATATAACAACAATAGAAGGAGGTGAAGGATTCGATGAAGGGATACTTGCTTAAAAAGACACCCTATGAGTATATGGAGTTATAAAACCTCAATGGTGATGATATGACTCCTCTATAACTTCCAAATGATAGCACTTAACTCCTTGGACAGAACTGCAAATGGGGTACCCAAGGTGACAATTTATATCTAAAATCAGAAGTGGTTTTGGGAAACCAATTTTTGAGATACCACTTATGTTGTAATTGTTTGTCGGTAAATGGAATTATATAGACTTAGAAAAAAGATAAGAGTTGTAGGAAGGAATATTTAATGTCTCCATGTAAAATTATGAGGCCAATGTAGGACTACAATGTGAGATATGGATGATATAAAGAACCCAATCTTTGACTTCATGTAGATTCGGTCCCCTGGACAGATCTATTCGTATGTTCCCTAATATAAATGATTTGGGCTTGGTTTTGTTGATATGATTTGTAGCCCACTGATGTTTTGGTCATACCATATAATTTTAGCCCATTTTTTAGTATGGATTGTTTTTAATGTTCTAAAATGTTGACCGATGTCCTTGGGCTTCCATGCAGTTTGACCCCCTTTCCTTATGGATCATCTCTAACCATCCAAGTCACCTCCTCCTACAAGGAAATCACCAAAACAAGAATAATTTCCATTTTTATTAATGAGAATAATTTAATAATTTAATCAAATGTGTTGTTCAATTTGAGATTATATTTTTAATTTTAAATACAAAAAATATTTGAAACAATTAGGAAAGGGTGATTTAAAGTAGTGAATCGTGATGCGATAACAACATAATGATATAAAATATTTAACTAACCAATGATTAAATATTCTCTATTCATGATAGACCATAAACGTTGGAAATTTATTTTGACCATGTATTCAGGAGTCCAACGGGGAAGAGAATGAAAGGCCCTATGAACAAAAAATTTGGGTTTGCGGTTGTGTTTGTCTCTCTAGAGAAGACAGTGTTGTCATACTCCTTCCTATTATCAAAAGGATGTACCTATAATGAGGTATAATATTAGTCTCTCATCACAATTGAGGAATTTTCACACCAAGTACCTGTGGACCACTTAGAGGTGAAGGGTGGCTCAAATTTGTCAATAAAAGAGATCAACGAGGATTACACTATTAGAAAGAAAAGCCAATCACCTTGTGTGATTATGTCCTAGGGTTAATGGAAAAAATTCCCCTTGGATCCAACATTGAATCACATACCAAAATAACAAAATACCTAGGCCAATTCATTGGAAAATTCAGCCACAACCCTAGAATATCCAAACTAGGATGAAACAATCATCAACATTTCTCATCATTGTATGGTCCCACCTTTTGTTCAAGTCAGAACATAGGAGATTAACAAACTCATCCCCATCCCCGAACCATATGATCATACCACGAGATAGATTGAAATCATCATAAAATACCTATATTATGGATTATTTTCACCAAATAGAATTATAAAAGAGAAAACTAGTGATTAGTGGTCAATTTCAATCTTTATTATGGCCCAAATCCCCATAAGAACCTCCACAAGAGATGATTCAATGGAATACTTCTTAGATGAATCAATGGAGAATAGACTGAGGCTACCATGTAAGAAGTACATGCATGATCCCATGGTTCCCACCAGTTAGGGTATAAGATTTCTTATAAAATATTAAGACATGGATACATCTGGCCTTCGATGATGCAAAATTACAAAGAATTTACCAACAAGTGTCATCCATGCCAAGTGCATTCCAACATCATCCATCAACCCCTAAAGATTATATATACAACCAAATACTCATTTCCATTTTCTAAATGGGTAATGGATATAGTGGGGAATTATCCCCTAGCTACAACCAAAATGTTCAAGTACATGCTTACTGCTACCGATTTATTCTTCAAATGGGATAAGAAAATACCTCTCAATGAAGTCAGGGTCAAAATCATTATTATCTTCTTATACACCAACATAATTAAGATATTTGGTTTCCCTCATACCATATTAATAGGCAATGATTCCAATTAAAATTATTTTTTGGTAGAGAGGCTATATCAGGAAAATAATATCAAATCCAACCATTTATCCCACTATCATGAAATGACTAATGGATAGATAATGGTTTTCAACAAGACCCTATCAAACATACTCTAGAAGATAGTGGATAAAGATAAGAAGTATTT
This sequence comes from Viscum album, assembly GCA_963277665.1. Lineage (NCBI taxonomy): Eukaryota > Viridiplantae > Streptophyta > Magnoliopsida > Santalales > Viscaceae > Viscum > Viscum album. The sequence goes on along the minus strand of OY728140.1, from coordinate 85,121,916 downwards.
GACTAAAAATATATGTCATGCCTTATGGAATTACCAGACAATGACTCGTACAACCACACAGGAAACCCCATATTAATTAGTATATCAAATAGAATTAGTCCATACCATTGAGGTTCGGTTTCCATCACTCTATGATTCTATAAGTGATTAAATGTCCATAAATGAGAAATCATATAAATGTATGGTTGAGTTGGAGTGAAAAGATGGAAAGAGATTTCAAACCTTGTATCACTTGGAAGTCTATCAGAATCAGAGATCATGAGTTTTTTACAACATGGTCTATGTCTGTTCATTCCACCATGTATAATTAATACTGGTCCTTATGAATCCAATGATACTAGGGATGGAACCACCAATGCATGGTCCAAATTGGGAGGGACCTTACTAAATACACAAGGTCCACTCTAAAGGATATTATTCATAGATCTAAATGGATGGAGAACTCATTATGACTCCAACTGGTGCAAGGTTCATAAAAATTGACTCTGTGTAATCCAAGATAGTTTTTCTTAGCTGCTGGACATTAAACTACATAGCTCCATATGCATCTAGGATGCACTATGTTAAACTTTTTAGCATCATCATCCTTGTAGGATGATGATAAACTACATGGAATGTGGTTCTATTTTCATGACATGAAACTACATAACACAATTCTTCATAACCACATGATATTAAATTGTATTCTTAAAGTCTCCCTTATTTTATGTTAAAAAACACATCAAATTTCCATGAATTGTCACTACGGTTGGTCCCTCAAAATAGGGAATGATTCCATGCATAAAACCCACTCATGTCATAGACACTCTATAGTGGAACCTGACCCACTTTTTAAGGTTTAAGTCTCAGTATTATAGTGTCCTTATAAAACAATGTTAAAATAAACAAGATTTCGATAACTAAGTGTGGATTGATTCTTTCTCTTTCAAGATATATGCACCTTGGTCCAATCAACTGGTCTAGACACAATGTTATTTCATGTTAGGTGACCCACATCCTCACCACATGATGAAAAATTTCATGGTTTTCATGTTCTATTTGTGGCCTGATTCACATTCCAATGAGATATGTTTTGATGTCCAAATCCCCTATCTCAGGTCTAGCCACAACCACAATGAAAATTCTCTACTCAATATGCACGAACCAGATCTTCACAAGGAAATTTTACAAAATATATGGATTGATTCTAATAACACCTCATGTCTTGGGCCCAACCATTATTCTAGAAAATATCAACGCTCTATTCCCCACATCAAAGCCTGATTGGAAGAAGGAACCATCTTCAAGAACTATGTGTGGATTGATTCATGATTTAACAAGATACATGGTGAAACCCATATCTCTAATATTGGGTCTATCCACAATCAAACCACAAAACCCCATTTACTCCCTTTGTATGAATTTAAAAACACATAGAGAATTTTCTCAAGAACTACATGTGGCTTTATTCCTGCATCAACATGATACCTAGTGATTCATATGTCCTGTACCTTGGACCTGGCATAACATTACCATTCTTACACATCGGTTCATCCTCATCCTCACCAAATGATGTTAAAATATATGGGAGTTAAAGAACTACATATGGAATGATTTTCATCTTAATGAGATACATAGAAAAGCCTAAATCATATTTCTTGGACCAACCACCACAAAATCTAAATGCCCATATCCTTCACTTAGGCTGCCTTTGTGCCATAGAACAAACGTTTCCCAGTTCTTGTTTCTCACTCCACCCATAGCTCACGTGGGATTAAGACATATGATAAAAGTGATTCCTTAAATAAGTATAGAATTTAAATTCACATTGGGTATAACATGGTCTTGGATGTAAGGTCCTCAAAGGCACACCTAATGTCCTCATCACATGAAAATAAAGTATACAATCTTCTTAATAACTACAAATGGCTTGATTATTCCCCCTATGAGATACGCAGTGATGTCCCTGTCTTCAATCCTGGGCTATCTGCAACATGATACAAGAAATACCTCTTTTCTCCAATGTATCAGTCAGATATACATGAAGGTATTTAAAATGTGTTCTCCCACAATAAATGATCATGTATTAAAAAACCCATTTCATCCACACTTGGATTTAATTAGTGAGGGGGACTTTATTATAACTACATTTGGCTTGATTCTCATCCTGTTTAGGTATGCAGTAATGAAAATGCCTTAGATCATATTCCCCACCCTGGGGTAAAAAAATTCCCTTATCCTATGTACAAACAAAAGGTCCATATAGGATATTTTATCTTGGGTCCCCTCATTAGGGGGCCCAATAAAGAAACAAACACATCCCCCTTCTACATATGAGTCAGATCTATACAAGGGTCTTCCAAACCATGGCCAATATTAGTCCAATTTCTTCCTTTGTGCTCGGAAATATCACTTCCATGCATCATACTCCTTTTCATGGACATTTTCAAATCTTCATAATATTTCCTTGGCTTCTTGTGTAAGAATGTATGATCCTTGAGAGATAATTTACCTAACTATGTTGTAAAATTCCCTATTTATCTTAGCATAAAATAACCCATAAAACAGATTTTTCATCTAAATGATTCTACTGTTTAACTATATAGTACATTACCCAATCGACCATGAATAAAACAACCCATAAAATTGAGGTTTCAACTAGAATGATCTTCTACCTTAGGAGAAGACTTTTGCTGTCCCTCTGAGATTTGGCGAAAATATGCTTGAACCCATGATTCAAATTTTACAGTCATCACTTTCATATTTTTTCTGTATCCATTCTCATAATTTGAAAACTCTTTGAGACCATGGTTTACAACTTCCTCCTTCATGTTAAAAGTATTCAAGAGTGAGCTTAGCTCGACAAGTCACATATTATCTATCATTTCCATAATATCATTTTCCTAGTCATATGACCTAAAACTAAATGAACCATTTTCTTCTAATTCCTAGGTCAGACCTATGTATGGAACTTATTTTCCCCATTCATGGTAAAATTTGACTATAAATCTCCCTTCTGCATTCAGGTAGTTCCCTCCCACTAACCAAAATCTATGCCTAGGATATCTGAATCTCCAAAAACATCCATTGAATTTTTCTGATAGAATGTCATAAAACTTGAGGACATATTTTTCTAACAATAATTTAATACACCATAATTTTATTTTCCTCAAATAGCCCACAAAATGGGTTTCCAGACCCAATTTTTTCACTCTTTTTCTATGTTGTATGCGCCCTAGTTGGACTTACATATAACAGACCACAAAATAGGTCTTCCATCAAATGGTAACTTTTACCTAATGAGAGATATACACTAACATCATAATACATTTTTCACACCACTCTTTGGATTTAGAAATCCTCAACTCATAGCTTACAAATTTATCCTCTTAATTATGAATATGGTAGCACATTTTCAGTAAAATTACCAAAAATGGAATAACTATTATTCTTTTAGCAAATGTTAAAGACCTTAAATTATATCCCCCTAATGTACTTGTTATGTGACATTAAACGTCATAGCATTAATTCCTTTATGCATGAAATTAAACTACATAGCATAACATCCTCACCATATGATGTTAAAATACATAGTCAATGTCCTGATCACATAAAATTAAAATGCATCAAACTTTTACCCTCATCAGAAAGGGACCTTCCCCCAGACATTAAACATCTAACAAAATTTACCATCCTTAACTCAAGAAAATTTCATGTAAGACTGGTTTCTTATTAATGGATTGTGCTAATAAATATATTCCCTTCATTCTCAAACACCCCCTTTGAAAAAAACCTAACGTTTTCTTTAGAAATCATAATCTTAAACTTCAACCCTAAAAAATAGAATGTGGGAATGTTTGAGAACTTTTTTTATTGACTGTGCTATAATATGCCCTAGTTGGATTTACATAACTTACTGACAAACTTTAAATCTTGTCATCCAAACAAGGATACTATTGAATATTTAGTATGCACGCTAGTCATCCTTGTATAAAACAACCCAAAAAATGAGTTTTTCAATTATTCATAACTTCATAGTCAGGAGATAAATCTTTTATCCCAAATATCATGTTTAAGATCTGGGAACCGAAAAAGTGTTGCTTAATATTCCCCACGGGATATCTGAAAATTTTTGGAACTGTATTGGCTCATAATCACTATTTGGGTCATTATTTAAAAACTTATGGTCAAAGTTTTTTGAACTAAAACACTAGTATCATTAGTCCAACTTGCATGAATTTAAATTTCCCATGAAAATAGATGCAATAACCTCTAGATTGAGAACCCACCAAGGGAACGGTGGACAAAATTTGAGTCTCAGCTCACTAGACCAATGATTAGTATGGTTTAGGAAAAATACCAAGAAATAAAAAGATAAAAGAAAAAACAATTGTTAGGATGAAAACCCAAAAGGGTGGCCTAATAAAAAGACAAGTCTCACCCACTATGTCTTCTTCATAGAAGACTTAGGAAACAAAATTAAGGAGATGACATAAAAAGACATAAAATTTGTAGATTATTCCATGTGACTCTAGAAACAGTAAAACTATGCTCACTAGGCCCCTTGGCTTAGGAGAAAATTAAAGGAACCCCATCCCTATCATTGTGATTATTATTAGATGGTATGAGGATGTTGTGATTCAAAAATCAACTTATACATTATGACCACATGAAGAGAGAATGAATGAAGACATAAATGATTTGAAATAAAATTATTTTAATTTATGGAGAAAGACCAAAGGAAAATCCAAAAGATAGAGTCTCTCTATCGTATATTATAAGAGTACTTCAACATAAATTTTCATCTATCGTCACCATCATCCACTCATTGAATCTCAGTCAATTGATCAGCTTCAGTATCCTCATGCTGATGAAGTGACTCTATTGTAGCTAAAATGGTAGTTAACCCAAATGTTTTGGATTTTCCAAATTAATGGTGGAGTTTTTCAAGATTCCCTTGAGTTTCATCCAATTATTACTAAAGATAAACACATAAATGGTATTCTCCTTGATCTACCACTTAAAATTTGCATGTTTTGATGTATGGTTGGCCTTCGCCTAGGATAACACAGCTTGAAAGTCACCAAAATTGGGGAGCCATTTGTCCTTTATGAGGTCTTTCCTATTAGTATCATCTAGATCCTTCCAACAAACAATATATTTTATAGGAGTGTGGATTGGAAGGTAATCAAATGAAATAAATCATAACATGTAAAAAATAATTTGGAAATTGGATAAACATTAAAGGTAGTTCCTCCATAGAAGTCTCAAAAATTATATTCTAGATGAAATAATAAGCCATTATGTTTTTGAAAATGAGTGCATTCTGCATCTCTATGTCTCAATCAGCCCTACTTTCAGTATGGGGAATTAACTATAGAACCAAATCACTAAAAGAAGTGCCCTACTCTGCTCTCTCCATGGAAGTGGCTACCCCGCCTTCTGATGCTGGCTGAATTGATATAGCAACTCCACCCTCATACCTAGTCGTAGAAGGTGATAATTATAAAGTAGGATTTGGAATCATTGTTAGATTAAAAATAATTCAGATGATGGGTCATGATTAAGACAGTTGGTGACAGTTACCCAATAATAGGTCAGCAACCTGAGAGGAGTCCTTCCTAGAATCCTCGAATATGAAAATTTGAACCAGAACCTCTTGAAGAGGGGAAATCTCCTAGTTCATCCCAATAATCAACAAATGAGGCTCAGGAAGACTTCTTATTTTGAGGTCCACCTGAGAATACCCCCTCCTCAATAGTGGGGATAAGATATATTTCATAGTCTTCTGTATGTACTACCACTATGGAAATTTATGTGGATGGATTTGTGCATTCCAATCAGCCATGATCAATGAATCAGGCATATTAAGATTGATTGCTTGAAATGTGATGACTCACATCCATTTAATTCCCTATTTTATGCACCGAATTCTTGTAATGCTATGGTAGGTCCAATTTATTCCATTATTTTATCAAAAAAGTCATGCCAGGATCTTCCATAGCATATATGGAAATCCCAATCACCATAGATATGATTGGAGTATTTGGATCATGGCCCAGTACGTCACCCTCCTATGATGACTTGATACCCAAAATGTAACACCCCAGGTAAATAAAGAATATGACATTTTCATATTTATCCATATTTGTGAATAAAGTATTAATATTACTTTAAAGGGTTGCTATGTTCGATATCGTACCCGATACGCAACAAAGAGTTTCATTGAAATCTTACATTGCACTCTAATAATAAAATAATATTATGGTAGTTAACATGTAGCCGTTGTATTGGCAGGAATGGATATAAATAACTAAAATATGATTATATATGTTTTTAAATGTTTTTAGATATATCCAATAAAAGATAAAGGCTTAAAATACGGAAAGAATTCATATTTAGGCGTATATGCCCTAGTTTCCACTAAAGGTTCACTTATCGCCTTTTGATGGGAAACCTTCATTAAATATAGTTTTGTTCACTCTTATACATTCTATTTGGACCAAATAAAACTCTTCTTTAGAATCGGGACATCAAAATTTACTTTGTGTAAATTTTTGGTATCTTTCCGATAAAGTTCATTTTTTTATGAATAGTGTAAAATGTTGTATTTTAATTCAAAACCTCTTTTAAATCTAATTTATTTATATAATTAGATTATCTTTTGAATTGATTTTTATGTGAAATTAGAATATATTTTTACCATTAAATCCAATAGTGGTCGTTGGAATTAATTTCACCATGAAATCGGACTTAAACTAGTGTCAAACTTTTGTTACTTATTGTTTCATAAAAACACGCTATTTGTCATGACAACGGGAATTAATTATTAACTTAATTAATGTGACTTATATGTTTTGAATTTTGTAAAATAGACTTCATTTTTGAATTCGGAATATCAAATATAGCTTAGGGTGAATTTTTGGTAATTTTCTGAAAAACATCAATTTTTGATGAATAGTGAAACCACTAATTGGTACTTATAAAAACTAATTTTCCGTTTAAATGAAATTTTGCCACCATTGTGTTTTGAATTTCAAAAATCCGACATACATGGTTGTCATTAAGAAGTAAAATGTGGTTCAATGGGATTAAAATAATTTTTTGGTGAATAGTAACTTATTATGTTTTTAATCGCGATTAGTGGTAATTAGTGTAGTTTAAGGTAAAAATAATGTTTTAATAGTATGAGATGACCTAGACACATGTCCTAACCTCATTGGTTGTGTCAAGGCCGACCAAGACAATCCATCGGTCAACTTGGGGACCCCATGGAGCCAATTTGGTTGGGAAATGACATAAATAACTTTTTATTTAATGTAATAGTAAAAATGACACAAATATAATATGTTTTACAAAAACAATTTTTACATGGGGTTATAAAGATCAGATTTTTGATTATAAATAGTCATTGGAAAGATAATGAGATTTCAAAAATCATAGTATTTTTATTATAATTTTTAGACTTTAAATAAATTAAATTATTTATGACATCATGATGATGCAACGATGACCTCATTAATGAACACTTTAAATAAAATGAAACGATAATATAAAATCTAAGACCTACACTTGTACAAATACTATTGGATGGGAATATTTCGAAGCATTATCATCTTATCTTTGAAATATATCAATGTGGGACCTTAGGAATTCGAAACACTTTTGGAAATAAAATAATAGTTTAATGATTTCCAAAAGTGCCCCTCCTCTCCTCTTATAAAAGGCCCCCACCTCTACCTCATTTCACACACTCATCAAGCCTTTGGCTCGGCCATAACCTGCCAATGTACTATCTCCACATCCCTCTCCTCATCCTAGAGGATTCCCTTTGGGAAGAATCCTTTCAAAGGAAGCCTTTAGGCTCAAATCAAAAGGAGTTACACTTTTAAAGGTAATTCATTCTCTCATGTTCATTTGTTTTATTTTTCTTCTCCAACCCCCTAAACTCTTTTTATTTACTTATTTTGTAACAACACCAGTATATTCAATATACTAGGAGGTTTTTATAAGATTTATTCGATCTACACTCTCACACAACTACATCAAATGGTTAAAGAACATACAGTTTCCGTGGATGGCGAAATTCTGCCTCCCGAAACGATGATTGTTCAATACTCATTTAACACCTTCAAAGGTGGCCATTATGATGTCACTATTTTTATATATGATATATAATATGTTTATTAATTCCTTAAGCTTATGTATTTTTCATTTATGGCATACCATTATTGTTTCCATTATGGGTAAACACGATATCTTCATTTTAAGAAGTGCGGACTACCGCCCCCTGAAAGTGATTTGATTCGTTAATACCATATGTGGGATGTGTAAAGGATAAAGTTAATGATATTATATATGTTATTATACTGGAATTATAATATACTCTTATATAATTATGATTCCATTCCAGAAATACGAAATAGAAATGGAAGTAGCGTTCATGCGTACGTACGGCTTACCGTCTCTATGAACGGTTCATTTCATTTCTTACCTCTAAATGTGATGTAATATTATAAATACATGTATATTCTCAATATATATGATATATATGTTATCCAAATCATTAATATAATTCTGGATATAACGAACCTTTGACCAAATTAACAACATGTAAGTGTAAGAAGTCTATTTTTGACTTAAGAACCAAATACCGACAAAATGAACATTATTAACTTAAATGATTACATGATGTTCATAACATGGTATAAAAGGAATAATGAACATGAAAAGTATTCTTAAGAAATTATATATTAAATCAAGTTTATGATTCAGGAGATTAAAGAACGGTCGGGTCAAGTCAGATACGAGGTAAGGGATCTTACTCCTCTCTTTCTTTTTAAGTACACTCTTTTATGTCATTCCTTATAAGCTCATCTTTCTTGTTATTGGGATGTTCTTTTATATTACTCGTACTGTAATTTTTATGTTCATATGATGAGAGACCCTATTCTCTCTCATCAATTCATTTTGGAAGTTTTGAGTGGCACCGTTATGCTGCCGAATTTTCGTAAGAGATCTAACCTCTCTCTTTCTCTTTAAGTACTCTCCAATATGTCACTTCTTTGAATATCCTCTTTGTTATGATGGGGGATGTTCTTTTATATTCCTCTTGTTGTACATATTATTGTAATGTGATGAGATACCCTATTTGATCTCATCAATCCATTTTTGGATGTTTTAAGTGGCGCCGTTAGGCTACCGAGTTTTCACAAGGTATTTTTCATCTCACTTTTATTCTCCTGAGATTTATGCTACATTTGCCACAATTTCCTTTGAGTGGTGTATGTACTGACCATTATTTTAATCATTGTGTAATATTATTTCATTTATGAGTATTTACATCAATTTTGTATTGCCCTTCTTTCACGGGGCCTATGTTTTGAAAGATACCCATGTCGGTAAGGGAACCTTTCACCCTTCTCTTTTTAAAAGACTTCTTTTGTTGGGTCTTTTAATTTACATATTGTTATATTGGGATATGTTCTCATATATCCTTATTGATGTAAATTTTATGTCGAAGTGATGAGATACACTTTTTATCTCCCATCAACTCATTTTGATGTGACGCTGTTAGGCTGTCAAGGGAACTTCTTAACCTAATTTCGATTTCTTTGGGTTCAAAATGTAGTTATTGAATATGTCATCCTTTGAATATGTGTGTATGAAGTTTGATTATTATACACTTAATATCCACTTATATTCGGTGTATTCATTTGTCAACATAATTATGTAATTGATTTATCCTTAAACCAAGGGTACCGTCATTGTATGGGACTTCATCTCAATCTCCATTCATTGAGGCATATTTTATTTTATACACAACCTTCTTTTATACGGTGTATAAACCCCTTTGACTTTTACATTTATCCAATAGGAATATTTCTTTATATGATTCATTTTACTAAACGACAAAATGGAATGTTTTTTGTCATACGTATGCGGCGACAATGACTTCTCCGCCGCTGTGACCATTATTTGAATTTCGGCTTCCTCTACAAGCCATACCTTTTTTAAAAAGAAAAATAAAAACCATGGTTTACTTTTCTTTTATTTTGGTATTGAAAATGGTTTTCATAATGTTTTTATATCAATGTTTTGTATTGATATCTTGTGATTGAAAGGTAGAAATGTTATGTTTCCTTTATGCATATTTTATGTGATAAGATTATGTTATGGTTCTTGGGCATTGTTATGAAGACGGGTGGTTCCGTGATAAACTAAGGGCGGGTGGGCCCGATATAGCTCTCCAATGCATTGGGTAACGCGAAGGAGTGAAGGTTTCTCCAAAGAGATTTAGGGAATATACTGTGATGGGTATCCCAAAAGTAACCAAGAGGGTTACTCCCTACGTAAGAATGCTATGAATGCCTCAAGTTACCTTTATGTCTTATGATTTCTATGATTTATTCATGGTTTGATGAGGTATGAAAGTGACTTTGTTTTATGGGTAAAGTATGATTTCATTCTTATGTATATATGAACTCATGTTTTTTTTCCATATTTTTATAACCCTTACTGAGCTTTTTATGCTCATCCCATGTTTTTGAAATGTTTTTCACAGGTCAAGGGAAAGGTACATGATGTGATGATAGTGTCAATGATGTGTCAATAAAGAATCCATGTTTTATTTTCAATATGTTTTCGTTGATGGGAAGAATGAATATTGTCTTTTATGTAACCACTTTGTTTAAATGTGGAATGTAATGCAAGTTTCATGATCTAATTCTCTAAAACTCTAAACCTGAAAAGATCCTCAATGTGTAATCTTGTAATAACTCAAGATTAAGTAAGGTTTAAGGCTGGGGCCTTATAGTTGGTATCAATGGTCGATTTAGACAACATTAGGGATTAGGAGTTCTTGTGAGACACATGATTAGTCCCTATATTTATTATTTCAGTTAAATCCTTGTTTTATAACTTTTTTTTTCAGGTCAAGTAAATTCAGTTACGAATGGAAGGAGAAGGATCTCAAACGACATTTCTATCTCTTCCTGATGACATGCTTGCAATAATTATTGCAAAATCATCTTCGGATGATTGTGAAACGTTTTCTAGCATACAACTCACTTGCAAGTAGTTGTTTCAGATATCAAACACCTCCACTATACCTCGTTATCATCATGGATCATGGGTTGTTTTTAGACAAATACTATTTTCACAATATTCTCATATTTTCCAGAAAGGTAAATATTATCAAGGTATTTTCAAATATGTTACCTTATCACAAGAATTTGAAGCATATTATGATTTTAGAAATGGTGCTAAGGAAGGAGACCCTTGCGCAACCTATTTATATTTTCTTTTAAAATATAGTCTCACATCACATACTTATGGTATTTTAAAAGGACCAATAATAGAAAGTTTCAACTCAATTTCAGTCCGACTATTTTATAGAAATCAGGTTTTATCAGATGTTTTGGAATTATATGTCATACATGATTATTTTCCAAAACTGTTTTTCTGTGAACACCCATATGACCCTTGTTGTACGAGGTGTATTTGGATGGAGAAAGCAAATGATTTTTAAGGATCTCTAAATCATTGTTGTAATGCATAGGACTACTACCTACGTGAGCAAGATGACGATGAAACCGAGTGGACGCCATGATCAAGGTATGATGTTATTCATTTTGGGAATCATTTTATTTTATCTTATGGTGGTGAAATAAGACTTCAAGAATTAAGATGTTGAGATCATAACGATTTTGGATGAAATTTAAAGGTATAAGGAAACTATTGAGGTTAAAACATGTTAGGGTTATTTTTGGAGTTTTATAAAAAGGACAACACACAGACCGTGTGACAACCCGTGGCGTCGGACAAAGCTGCGGGAATCGAACCCACAACCAAAGTGCGACTGTTATTTATCACCTACCACTGGACTACGTGAAGTCCCTGGTTAGTTTGACTGATTCTTTTTAGTAATATGATTTTATGAATTAAGAGTAAGTTTATTTTGGGTTATTTATGAAAATTATTAACCTATCATGAAGGATATGTGATTAGGTTAATTACTTTTCAATACAAGACTTTAGGAGCAACTGATGTTGTTTGGAGAAAAATGTTACGATTTAACTTGGAAGAAAATGTGAATAAATCCTTCAAATATTTGGGTTTCAATCTTAGATTGGTTTACATTGAATAATTTTATGGACAAATTGTTTATCTAATGGTCCTCGTTGAACTTTGGGTTTTGTTGGACAAATTTTGGAGGTTAAGAATAGATTTTCTTTTTATAAAGGGTTATCCTTTTCTGGATTATCTGACCTTGTACTAACCTTTTTGGTTTTGGTTTTGGTTAAAGCCTAAAGACATGGGATGTATATAGTTCTCTTTGGTGGATTAGGTGATTCTCTAGAAGTTGATTATAGTACTCTTAATGTGAACAAGTCTTCCTAAATACTCGTCTTTTGGAGAAAATATGAGTTTGTGTAAAAGTTGAAATTCAACATGATAAGTGATTATGTTTCCCTATGAATAAATTACTCAATAAAAAGTAACTTAAAACAAAAATGTTTTCTATTAACTTTTCCTACTGGGGAATCGAATACCGTTTAACTCATCAAAAGTTTGTGATTTTCTTGTGGTTAACTTTCTCCTAAACATGTTTTCTATCACTCTCCATTAGAACATGGCCCTATGTTTTCTCCTCCATGTCCATGTTTTCCTACATGGAATCCTAGTATGGGTTAACTCAGGTGAACTTTGTACTTATCTTTCGTTATTTTAATGTGATTGTTTTACCGACTCTTGTTCCGATGTGGGACTTTCAAGGATGTTTCCAAGCTCAATTTTAAAAATTGCGAGGAAGCAATTCCCAAAAGGGGGGAAGGATGTAACACCCCAGGTAAATATAGAATATGACATTATCATATTTATCCATATTTTTGAATAAAGTATTAATATTACTTTAAAGGGTTGCTATGTTTGATAGCATACCCGATACACAACAAAGAGTTTCATTGAAATCTTACGGTTCACTCTAATAATAAAATAATATTTTGGTAGTTAACATGTAGCCGTTGTATTGGCAGTAATGGATATAAATAACTAAAATATGATTATATATGTTTTTAAATGTTTTTATATATATCTAATAAAAGATAAAGGCTTAAAATACGGAAAGAATTCAAATTTAGGCGTATATGCCCTAGTTTCCACTAAAGGTTCACTTATCGCCTTTTGATGGGAAACCTTCATTAAATATAGTTTTGTTCACTCTTATACATTCTATTTGGACCAAATAAAACTCTTCTTTAGAATCGGGACATCAAAATTTACTTTGTGTAAATTTTTGGTATCTTTCCGATAAAGTTCATTTTTTTATGAATAGTGTAAAATGTTGTATTTTAATTCAAAACCTCTTTTAAATCTAATTTATTTATATAATTAGATTATCATTTGAATTTATTTTAAAGTGAAATTAGAATATATTTTTACCATTAAATCCAATAGTGGTCGTTGGAATTAATTTCACCTTGAAATCGGACTTACACTAGTGTCAAACTTTTGTTACTTATTGTTTCATAAAAACACGCTATTTTTCATGACAGTGGGAATTAATTATTAAATTAATTAATGTGACTTATATGTTTTGAATTTTGTAAAATATACTTCATTTTTGAATTCAGAATATGAAATATAGCTTAGGGTGAATTTTTGGTAATTTTCAGAAAAACTTTAATTTTTGATGAATAGTGAAACCACTATGTGGTACTTATAAAAACTGATTTTCCGTTTAAATGAAATTTTGCCACCTTTGTGTTTTGAATTTCAAAAATACGACATACATGGTTGTCATTAAGAAGTAAAATGTGGTTCAATGGGATTAAATTAATTTTTTGGTGAATAGTAACTTATTAAGTTTTTAATCGCGATTAGTGGTAATTAGTGTAGTTTAAGGTAAAAATAATGTTTTAATAGTATGAGATGACCTATAAACATGTCCTAACCTCATTGGTTGTGTCATGGACGACCAAGAAAATCCATGGGTAAACTTGGGGACCCCATGGAGCCACTTTGGTTGGGAAATGACATAAATAACTTTTTATTTAATGTAAAAGTAAAAATGACACAAACATAATATGTTTTACGAAAAAAAAAATTTACATGGGGTTATAAAGATCAGATTTTTTATTATAAATAGTCATTGGAAAGATAAAACGATTTCCCACATCATAGTAGATTTTTTATAATTATTAGACTTTAAATAAATTAAATTATGTATGACATCATGATGATGCAATGATGACCTCATTAATGAAGAGTTTAAATAAAATGAAACGATAATATAAAATCTAAGACCTATAATTGTCCAAAAACTATTGGATGGGAATATTTCGAAGCCTTATAATCTTATCTTAGAAATATATCAATGTGGGACCTTAGGAACTCGAAACACTTTTGGAAATAAAATAATAGTTTAATGATTTCCAAAAGTGCCCCTCCTCTCCTCTTATAAAAGGCCCCCACCTCTACCTCATTTCACACACTCCTCAAGCCTTTGGCTCGGCCATACCCTGCCCATTTACTCTCTCCTAATCCCTGTCCTCATCCTAGAGGATTACCTTTGGGCAGAATCCTTTCAAAGGAAACCTTTAGGCTGAAATCAAAAGGAGTTACACTTTTAAAGGTAATTCATTCTCTCGTGTTCATTTGTTTTATTTTGATTCTCTATCCCCCTAAACTCTTTTTATTTACTTATTTTGTAACAACACCAGTATATTAAATATACTAGGATGTTGTTATAAGATTTATTCAAGCTACACTCTCACACAACTACATCAATTGGTTAAAGAACATACAGTTTCTGTGGATGGCGAAATTCTGCCTCCCGAAATGATGATTGTTCAGTACTCATTTAACACCTTCAAAGGTGGCCATTATGATGTAACTATTTTTATATATGATATATAATATTTTTATTCTTTCCTTATGCTTCTGTATTTTTCATTTATGGCATACCATTATTGTTTCCATTATGGGTAAACACGATATCTTCATTTTAGGAAGTGCGGACTACCGCCCCCTGAAAGTGATTTGATTCGTTAATACGATATGTGGGATGTGTAAAGGATAAAGTTAATGATATTATATATGTTATTATACTGGAATTATAATATACTCTTATATCATTATGATTCCATTCCAGAAATACGAAATAGAAATGGAAGTAGCGTTCAGGCGTACGTACGACTTACCGTCTCCATGAACGGTGCATTTCATTTCTTACCTCTAAATGTGATGTAATATTATAAATACATGTATATGCTGAATATATATGATATATATGTTATCCAAATCATAAATATCATTCTGGATATAACGAACCTTTGACCAAATTAACAACATGTAAGTGTAAGAAGTCTATTTTTGACTTAAGAACCAAATACCGACAAAATGAACATTATTAACTTAAATGATTACATGATGTTCATAACATGGTATAAAAGGAATAATGAACTTGAAAAAGGTATTTAGGCAAGTAGAGATTGAATCAAGTTTATTATTCAGGAGATTAAAGAACGGTCGGGTCAAGTCGGATACGAGGTAAGGGATCTTACTCCTCTCTTTCTTTTTAAGTACACTCTTTTATGTCATTCCTTCTAAGCTCATATTTCTTGTTATTGGGATGTTATTTTATATTACTCGTACTGTAATTTTTATGTTCATATGATGATAGACCCTATTCTCTCTCATCGATTCAGTTTGGAAGTTTTGAGTGGTGCCGTTAGGCTGCCGAATTTTTGTAAGAGATCTAACCTCTCTCTTTCTCTTTAAGTACTCTCCTTTATGTCACTTCTTTGAGGCTCCTCTTTGTTATAATGGGGGATGTTCTTTTATATTCCTCTTTATGTACATATTATTGTAATGTGATGAAATAACCTATTTGATCTCATCAATCCATTTTTGGATGTTTTAAGTGGCGCTGTTAGGCTGCTGAGTTTTCGTAAGGGATTTTTCATCTCACTTTTATTCCTGTGAGATTTATGCAACATTTTCCACAATTTCCTTTGAGTGGTGTATGTACTGACCATTATTTTACTCATTGTGTAATATTATTTTATTTATGAGTATTTACATCAATGTTGTATTGTCCTTCTTTCACGGGGCCTATGTTTTGAAAGATACCCATGTCGGTAAGGGAACCTTTCACCCTCCTCTTTTTAAAAGACTTCTTTTGTTGGGTCTTTTAATTTACATATTGTTATGTTCGGATATGTTCTCATATATCCTTATTGATGTAAAGTTTATGTCGAAGTGATGAGATACACTTTTTATCTCTCATCAACTCATTTTGATGTGACGTTGTTAGGCTGTCAAGGGAACTTCTTAACCCAATTTCGATTTCTTTGGGTTCAACATATAGTTATTGAATATGTCATCCTTTGAATATGTGTGAATTATGTTTGATTATTTTACACTTAATATCCACTTATATTCGGTGTATTCATTTTTCACACATAATTATGTAATTGATTTATCCTTAAACCAAGGGTACCGTCATTGTATGGAACTTCGTCTCAATCTCCTTTCATTGAGGCATATTTTATTTTATACACAACCTTCTTTTATACGGTGTATAAAACCATTTCACTTTTACATTTATCCAATAGGAATATTTATTTATACGAAGCGTTTTACTAAACGAAAAAAGGGAATGTTTTTTGTCATACGTATGCGGCGACAGTGACTTCTCCGCCGCCGTGACCATTATTTGAATTTCGGCTTCCTCTACAAGCCATAACTTTTTTTGAAAGAAAAATAAAAACCATGTTTTACTTTTCTTTTATTTTGGTATTGAAAATGGTTTTCATAATGTTTTTATATCAATGTGTTGTATTGATATCTTGTGATTGAAAGGTGGAAATGTTATGTTTCTGTTATGCTTGTTTTAGGTGATAAGATTATGTTATGGTTCATGGGCATTGTTATGAAGACGGGTGGTTCCGTGATAAGCTAAGGGTAGGTGAGCCCGATATAGCTCTCCAATGCATTGGGTAACGCGAAGGAGTGAAACGTTAAGGTTTCTCCGAAGAGATTTAGGGAATATACTATGATGGGTATCCCAAACGTAACCAAGAGGGTTACTCCCTACGTAAGAATGTTATGAATGCCTCAAGTTACCTTTATGTCTTATGATTTCTATGATTTATTCATGGTTTGATGAGGTATGAAAGTGCCTTTGTTTTATGGGTAAAGTATGATTTCATTCTTATGTATATATGAACTCATGTTTCCTTTCCATATTTTTGTAACCCTTACTAATCTTTTTATGCTCATCCCAAGTTTTTGAAATGTTTTTCACAGGTCAAGGGAAAGGTACATGATGTGATGATAGTGTCAAGGATGTGTCAAGAAGGAATCCATGTTTTATTTTAAATATGTTTCCGTTGATGGGAAGAATGAATACTGTCTTTTATGTAACCACTTTGTTTAAATGTGGAATGTAATGCAAATTTCATGATCTAATTCTCTAAAACTCTAAACCTGAAAAGGTCCTCAATGTGTAATCTTTTAATAACTCAAGATTAAGTAAGGTTTAAGGCTGGGGCCTTATACTAAACAACTCCCTTGGTGAAAAAACGTAGGGTTAGCATCAATCGTCGTAGGGTCCTCTGGTGCATGAGATGAACCTGAATATTGATAGAGGTTGTAATAGAAGCAGATGTTTCATCCTAAGTCCTAGACACTTTTTTTTGTTGAGGGAGTTGATTCACCCGTAGGGATCCAAACATGAACCGATGTTCCATACTTAGTTCTTGGAGTTTTGTTAGCAAGTCCCATGACAGAGGAAAGGGTAAGAGTTCCTATAATCCTACAATGTTTAGGAACTTGTTCTGGATAAATCTGATATTAATGGAGCCATGATGGTTTACCAATATTGGCAAGGAATTTAGCCAAAGATTTAACCCTAAGAAATTCCTTCTTTTTCACCCTTTTTGATGGAGGAGGACTGACATCCATATCCACAAAGATAGTTATTACAGGAGATAATGAATATTTCTCCACAATTATATCCTCCACTATTCACTGACCTTGGGAGAGTTCTCCCAATTCATGTGGTGATTCATCGGTCTCAATCAGGGAGAATGTTGGGCCATATTTTGGTGAGGGAACAACAATTAATTTTCCCTTATCCCACAACAATTCAAAGTGACCTTCACCTCAACAACAATAATTTTTCTAGATAAATAAAGAGAGAAAGTAAAGGGGAAATAAGAAAAGGGGAACTCACATCCCCCATACTGGTATAATCAAACCATTCCTCAAAGGATGAAAGGTAAATACCTTCAGTGGCACCATGTCTCATCATGTCCTTCACTCTTCTCATGAAAGAAATGTAGTTAGTTGTTTAGTAGATAAGAATTTCCAATTCTTGTATATAAATCCTTCAATAGGATTTTCCTCAAAAGTGAATATCATGTGGGGATCAAATGTCTCATATCCCTGGAATCTATAGCCCCACATGATAGATTTCCAATTTGATCATGGCATCATAAGACATGACTTTCCACAATTGGACTTCCTATGGTCATACAAATTATGAATATATCTCAATATTTCATGAATCTGATTCACCACCCTTAAATTTCATGAGTTTACTGACCCTCTATATCACAGATGACATATGAGGAAACGGAACCCAAGTCTCTTCTTAGAAAAGATGAATGGACCACCTGGGTTCAATCTCAATTGTTGTATCACTTTTGATTCTGGCTGGTGGAATAAAACTGGCATTAAGTCCTTTAGATGATTTGGGAACCACATTATCCTAAATCTATAACCCAGACAAAGCAGCCTCCAAAGGAGATGAAGAACCTTCCAAAATATGGGTATCCTTTCTACTTCACTTCTTCTTCCCTACATGAGGAACAAAATTTCTATCACCCCTTCAAGGTATGATGAAATCCTAGCCTCGACATATGAGGAGGTTAACCTACTGATTCCATCAGTTAGAGGAATTTTAATAACCACTAGCATCTTCTCCATGGCTATGATCATTCATAGCTTTCAAACTGCCATATGTTTTTATTAATCTGATGTGTACTAGGGGGATACAGTTTTTTTATGCAAAAACTTTAACTAGTTTGAAAACCTATAAGGAGAATATGCTTCCCATATAATCTCACTATTGATCCTGGTCTACAACACACCATCCCTAGAGGCCATAATGTATGACCTCATCTCAATGCTATCCTTCCCATAATTAGTAAATCTCCACATGGACATAATTCCATAGGAAAATAATTTTCACTCTTTAAAAAAACTTAACCTTGTTTGGATTTCATTTCAATCCCGATATAGGGGAAGAATACTAGATACATCCTTGTCATATGGTCAAAAATCTCTCTTGAGGACCATGAGACCACTTTTCACATCGTATGTTCTAAAGTTAGATGTGAACCACCCCCACAAAACATTGAATGGTCCAGTGATTTTGAAATGATCCTTACCTATATAGATATAAAATAAGATTCTATGGACTTTTTCTAATACTAGGGTGGCTAGCCCCACAAACCTTTTCTTCACTAGCTTAGATGCTAAAAATAATGTTCCTGGCCTTATGATGTCATTGGAATAAAAAACATGTAGCAAATAGATCCTAAGACACAAGGATAGAAATACTAAAATATGTATCTTAATTGGAATGATGAGTCCAATCTCATATCCCCAGTTATCAAACTCCCTCTTTTCCAAAGTCAACTAGAAGGTTCCAGGTATGCTCCTAATCGCCACCTTAAGACAACTTTTTAGTAGCTTTCAAGTCATTCCTTCCCCCATATCCATTTGGAAATTTCTCATCCACACCTATGGATGAATATCCCCCTTATGTCGGAGGTCTTCCTTCTTAATATCATGAGCTATTTGTTGCAGCTCACATGTTAAAGATGAAATCTTATTTGTATCAGCCCACATTTCCCTCAGAGGGATAAATTCAACATACATATCCTCAGTCATTAGATCCCTATAGATCTTGTGAACATCCCAAAAACTAATTCCAAATTCTTAAATAATAATATGGAAAGAATTCAAATGTGGGGTTTACTAGCTTATCTTCTACCAAATAAACTCATCATTCCTACAAACATAAGTCTTCCCTACCCACACAACCTAATAAATTCCAATAGCTTGCAATTATTTTTTTAATTCTATATAGGTACGGTGCGCCCAGTATTCCCACATCCATATAGTCTTATCACACCCTCCTAGATAGAAATCCCAAACATTCCTCTAACCCTTCGACTGCTCTATCTTTGAAACTCAAAAGATGATTGAATAAACAAAATTATTTTATTAAACCATTTGTTGTTTTAGATCTAATGTACCTGGGTTGTGATGCATGAATCTAGATGTGGATGATGTCTCGACATTTATATATTCACCCATGTCAGAAATGTTGGAAGTTGTAAAATTATAGTGTTCTTGTAACCATGATAGTAGGATATAGTTCTTTAGAGTCGATGCGAAGACCTCCTACATATGGACATGACCATAAAGAGGAAGATATGCACTCCTCGGAAAATCATAGTGATATTTCATCAAAAACCCAACCAGATGAGAAAGTGCAGCACTGATGATGTTATAATAATAAAGCCCCACAACTTTAATCATCTCCTCAACGTGTTGACTAGACTGTTCATCATGAACTGAAATAATTCGGCCAACCATTTTACCTAAAAATAAGTATCAATTTTGTTTCAGGGAAAGTTCATTTCACGGTAAATATTGATGAAATTAAACAAATTTGCAAAAAAATATGAACACATTAAAGTGCCTCACTTAGTCACCTCATGTAGATGCCTCACACAGGGACCTTGATCATAACCCCCATGAAATCCACTCGCCAAAGCCTATTCATCACACAGATAGTAACATAATGTGTCTCTGTGAATGATACCTTCAACGAAAGAGCTTCAGGGGAGGGTTTGTGTAGAATACTAGCACAATGAGGCCTAAAATTTCAGAGTCACAAGAGCCATTATATGAAATGATAACCCTATTTATATATGATGTTGTCTCCATGGTCATCCAACATACGTGATCCGCCAACACAGAAGACTAAAGAAGATCACTAGGGTGGAATCCCTGCCTGAATTCCTTACATGAACCATTCGTCCTTTTCATCAATTTACCTTAATATTGGACCCTCTTTATATAGTCAGATCCCATCCAGAGGGGGGAATTTCTTGAAAATCTATTTGGTCATATGGATGAAAAGGAAAAAAATGGAAATATCTTAGGAATAATTGACGAAAGAAGATGTAAAGGGATAATGATCATGAAAGCATCCAAATGATGTCCACCCAAGTTCCCCCAAAGTACCATTGGCATGCAAGGTACCTACGCCGAAACCTACATGACTGAATTAAATGAGAAACTACATGATAAACCTATGAGAGATGGACCATTCACCCGAGGTACTATATTTCCCTATAAATAGGGCCTTGGGGTATTCATTTATATAGGTAGAAATTTCTGAAGGCTAACTCATGCTCTGTTCACCCTAGTGCCTCGTTCAAGCCCTCCATAACCTTCCTGGTAGTTTTATAACACCTAAAGAAATAGAAATTAAATAGGGATAGTGAAACCAAAGTCCCCATAGGGTTTACAAATAAACAACACATGTGTTATGCACTTTCCCACAACTTGATTATTGAAATCTAGTGCGGGATACCCTTGCATGAATAGGGACATACACGAGTCACCACTAGGAAAACCTATGGAGACCCTTGAAGACTTGAGAAAAGTCTCTCCTAATTGTAGTCACCGAGTTGGTCCGTCAACCAATTTGATACCAATTATCCCATGCCAACCTACACATAGTACCCTCTATGGTAAGCCCCTTGGTTCTCCCTAACCTCTAGCCTACATGAACCATTTGTTATTCTTTCTTTAAATCCATCCATGGAAGGTCCTATACTTTTTTATTTCCCTTGTCCAAAAGGGACCAAGTTGAAACCCCCACTAAGGCCTCCTGAATTTTAAAACCATGTTAAAAGGCACAAAATCTATCTCCCACATGGATATTTATTTCAACAGTCATAGGTTTCCCAAACATATCCTACCAAATTGTTTAGGTCCTCAGGGGATCTGTGAATTTCTATTTCCATGGCCATGAGGACCCTTACACCATAAAAAATGTTTGGGAGTTCCTCTCCTTGGACACTAAACCATGCACTAACCTTTTCATTTCTATGACCTGAAGCCTAGAGTTCCAAGTCAGGAGGGAAGGGATAATGCTTGCATTTCCTTAGGAAATGGAATGAAATCCTTATTCCCTATTGTGAAACCAATTTCAAGGCATCCCTCGTGACGTAATCTCCAAATATTTCTTGCATGTGGTTGTAGTATTTCTCCACTCTACCTTCTAGCCACTAGGTCAGAGATAGGGTGGTCACCTGAGCCTTCTCCCCTCTCTCCTGTTACCTTCCCTCCTCATTCTTCATACAATGGACCAATTCTAGGGTAAAATAAAGAGAGGTAAGTGTCGTAGTATGAACCACTTACATTAGTAGAAGAAGGGGAAGTGGAGATGGAAACACTCAACACTGAATCCCTATTCCTATAGGATTTATCACCATGCCCACTAGCAGATAGAAGTATATTGTGTGGTATCTTAGATAGTCCACTACCTCTTGTTTCTCAAACTGAGCATGACTCACTTTGACTAAGAAATTAATGGTCATCATGAAATCCACACGATCCATCCCATTTATTAAATTATGGGAACTCTGATTCCTACTCTAATCAGGATACATAGGACACTTCCTAGGGATAGAGACAAATGGGTATCCTTATTAGGAGTAAGACCCAGTAAGAATCTAATTTATTGAACTATGAGAAATTTAATTTCTACTCTAATCAGGATGCGTTGGACGGTCACCTAGGGCCCGAGCTCAATTTGAATTCTTCTCAAGAGTAATACCCTGTCATAATACCATTAAATGAAGTAAAATAACTATGATTCCTGCTTGAATAAAGAAAATTTTGATACCCAAATAGGCCTCAAGATCAATCGAAATATTCCTTAGGAGTAAACCCCAGTCATAATCGCCTTAAACCAGGCATCCTCTTTGGGAGTAATCCCTGAAGTGATCCTCCAAAAAACTATGAGTCGAGACATTCCTCATGGCCCCTTCACTATGGAATCCTCTACAACAGTAAACACCAAATTAATCCTCTAAATGGTCCATAATACAATGCGAGACAAACCTTCAAGGCCCTCCATAGGTGTAAGTCCTCACTAAGGAACTGCATGGGATTTGATTCCCATCCAAATATGATAAGATGAAAGACACTATGAAGTTCAAACCCAACACCCTAAATCAAATTTGTTCTCTACATGCCACATTACCAACAGAGTCTAATCCAACCTAGAAATTCATATCTTTTTCAGGTTCCTTGGGATGCTTCAATATATGTCCCACACCACAATTTGACTAGGCATATTCCACATAGAAATCCTTGACACATGAATTTATATTGTACGGTTAGGTCCTTATCACATGACCATAAAAGGTATTATTTGCACCAATTAGGGGAATCAAACACTATGTGTTCTGATTCATTTCACAAGGATACTTAAGAATCCCAGTTATGGGCTCAATCCCAACATCCAAACAACTCCCATATCCCAGGATGACAATAAAATCCAGAGTAAGCTCAATCTCCCAAGATGAAAAAAAACTACAGAGTGTTCCATTGTGTGGCCATAAAACCCACCATCCTTATAAAAATGACCAAAGAGTCTCTATGTAGTATATAAGATGATACCATTGTTGGAGAACCTTAGATACATACAGATATATCCTTTGATAAAGAACCTCAGATAGATATGAATGATTCTAAAATCTATAAATTCTAATTACTGATTTCTAATTTCAAGTGAAAACCATGTCATACTTGAGAATTAATGAATGATTCAAGAACACATCTTAAATCTATAAGAGAGTCTCAGAACATGAAACAATTCCCCCCAAAAGGGTGTGACAATCTTGAACATCCATCCTCTCGACCAATGTGCGTTACTAAGCATCGTTGGTCAATATCCCTAATGGCCACATGGATTTATAAAGTAGTTCCCTATGGATATAAAACAATTGGGTGATTCCGGTTCCATGAATAGTCCCATTGGAAAGAGTTCAAAAAAGGTGATTCCAAACCCAAACACAATTGCAAAGGGTAAACGATGCTATATGATCCAAATTTTAATTTTGGACATGATTTAAGGTTGTTATTTTCCAAATGTGAATATTTCCTATATAATGATGACACATGCATTTGTTATATATTCATGATTCATGATTATTAATTTATACATTGACATCATTGTTATTCATTCTTTCCATACATGTGACAACTCATTTTTAATGATCTCTACATCAGTAGGTATGATTTATTCATGTTATACCAATGATGTTATTTAGTACTCATTAATACTTGTAAAATTACAAAAAACAAATTTAAATAATAAATATATTTATTATATTTATAGTTATTAATTTATAAATATATATATACTTTTAAAATATATATTTTGTTAATTATAATGATAAAAAATAAAAAAAAATAATTATTAAAATATATGAAATATATAGAAATAATAAATACAATTATTATATTTAAAATTAAATATTGAAATAAATATATATAATTATATAAATATTCCAAATGCGGTGGAGACCATGATGTATAATAATATATTTATATTTATAATTACAAAAAAATAAGTTGAAATATACTTACTTGTAATTATAATTAGAAATAAAAAAAAATATATTTAAATAATTATAAAATTAAAATATATAAAGTTATTATAATTTTATAAATATATATATACATATAATTTTATTAAAATATTTAGAAATATTTTTATTTTTTATTATAATTAAATATATATATTTAATGAACTATAAAATTACAATAAATAGATCTATTATATTTCTAATTTTATAAATATATATAATTATATTAATATAATTATAAATATATATAAATATTAATAAATATAGTGTTGTTTAGTGTTTTTGGGTGTTTTTAGTGTTTTGTAATTTTTTAGAGGGTTTAATGGTTTTTAGGGTTTATTAGATTTCTTTATTTTTAGGGTTTTTCCCTATTTAGGTTTTTTAGATGTTTTAATTGTTTTATTTGGTATTTATGGTTTTAAGGATATTTTTAGGGTTTTAGGGATTTTTTAATTTTTTTGGGATTTTTCTTGTTAAAAGGATTTTTAATGTTTTTGGAGTATTTAGGTATTTTGAGGGTTTTAGGGTTTTAGGGTTTTTAGTGTTTTTTTTATTTTTATAGGATTAAATCGTTTCTATATTTTTATGATTTTTAATGTTTTTTTAGAGTTTCTCAGGTTTTTAAATTTTTAGGGATTTTTAGTGTTTTTTTTTTATTTTTATGGGTTTTAGGGTTTTCGAGGGGTTTAGGGGTTTTTTTAGTTTTTACAGTTTGTGTAGATTTTTGGGGTTTATGTGTTTTTTTATTTTATTTTTATGTTTTTATGATTTTTAGCATTTTATTCATTTTTAGGTGTTCAAATGGTTTTTAGTGTTTTAGAGTTTTTTTGGTTTCTATGGGGGTTTAGGAATTTTTAAGGTTTTAGGGGGTTTTAGGGATTTTTTAAAGCTTTTTACCAATTTTAGGTTTTTTGGGTTTTAATGTTTTTACCTGTATTTAAGATTTTCTTAGGGGTTTTCAGGGTTTTTATGTTCTTTTACATTTTTATTGATTTTTAGGGACATTTTACATTTTTATTAATTTTTGGTTTTGAAGTGATAATGAGTGTTGGAGGAGGGGTTACGGTTTTATGATGTTTAAGGTTTTATGTGTTTTTAGGTTTTTTGGAGTTTCAACTGTTATTTTTTGTTTTAAAGTCTTCTTAGTTTGTTTTGGGTTTTAGGAAATTTTACATTTTTATGGTTTTTTAGGATTTTGTGGTTGTTTAATGTTTTTAGGGATTTGAGGGGTTTTAGGGGTTTTGTGGGTTTTTGGATTTTTAGGGGTTTTTGAGTTTTTATTGTTTTTCTAGTTTTTAATGTTTTTAGGGTTTTAAAGGGGTTTAAAAGTTTTTAGGGTTTTAAAGGGGTTTAAAAGTTTTTCGTGGGTTTTAGGTTTTTTATGGGTTTTTAGGTTTTTTACGATTTTTAGGGGGTTTGGGGTTTCTATGTTTTTATGGGTTTCTAAGGTTTTTATGGTTTTTTGGGTTTTTAGAATTTTTTGGTTTTTAGAGATTTTAAGTGTTTAAGGGTTTAAAGGTTTTCATAGTGGTTTTTATAGTTTTTAGGATTCTTTATATTCTTTATGGATTTTTTAAGAATTTTTTCAATGTTAATAGTTTTTAGGGTATATATAGATTTTGAGGGTTTTTAGGGTTCTATTGTTTTTAGCGATTTTTAGTGTTTTTGAGATTTTTAGGGGTGTTATGTTTTTTACTATTTTTGATGTTTTCCTAGGTTCATTAATGTTTTAAGGGATTTTATGTTTTTATGGATTTTTTGGAATTTTTTTATGGGTTTTGGGGTTTCTATGGATTTTGTGGGTTTTTGGGTTTTTGGGGTTTTGAGGGATTTCAATGTTTTCTGGGGGTTTTTAGTTTTTTAGGGTTTTAATGGTTTTAGAGTTTTTAAACATTTTTTTGAGGTTTAAATGGTTTTTAGAGTTTTTTATTGTTTTATAGTTTTTAGAGATTTTTAGGGTTTATGGTGTTTTAGGTTTTTTAATATTTTTTTTGGGTTTTTATGCTTTCAGGGAATTTAGGGAGTTTTGGGGCTTTAGTTTTTTAAAATTTTTAGGGGTTTTAATTGTCTTTATTTATATATGATATTCTTAGTGTTTTTAGAGTTATTCCGGGTTTTAGTGTTTTTAGGGATGTTTAATTATTTTTTAGGATTTTTATTATTTTATGGTTTTTAGGTATTTCGATGGATTATAGGTTTTTTAGGTTTTTATGTGTTTTATGGTTTTTAGAAGTTATTTGTTTTTGTGGTTTTAAGTGTTTTTTGGTTTTTAAGGTTTGATTAGGCATTTTTTAGTATATTAGTGTTTTTACTTTTTAAGGGATGTTGAGGATTTTTATAGTTTTTATGGTTTTTAGTAATATTGAAGAGTATTAGAATTTTTTACTGTTTTTAAAGGTTTTATTATTTTTTGGTGTTTTAGGTGTTTTTTCGTTTTTATGGGTTTTAATGTTTTTAGGAGTTTTTAAAATTTCTAGGGGTTTGAACAAGTCTTATTTTTTTAGGGGTTTTAGTTATTTTATGGTTTTTAATGAGTATGGGATTTTTATGCCTTTTATGATTTTTTTGGGTTTTTTGAATTTTTTGGGTTTTTATTGGTTTTCAGTGTTTTTTGGGTTCCATGGTTTTCTTAGTGTTTTGTTGAGGATATTAGGTTTTTTTTGTTTTATTTTTATTTGGGAAAATTTTAGGATTTTTATGTTTTTAGGTATTGTTGGTTTTTTTAGGGATTCGAATGTTTTTATGGGTTTTCAGAGTTGATAGAGTTTTTAGGGTTTCCAGGTGTTTAATGTGTTTTTAGGTTTTTAAGGGTTTCTTTGGCTTTTTTTCATGTTTTTTGGTATTTTTATTTTTTAGAGATTTCGAAATATTTTTTTAAGATTCTTCTTCCTTTTAGGGATTTTAATGATTTTCAGGGTCATAGGTTTGTAGGGTTTTAATGTTTTTTATGGTTTTGGGGGTTTTAGGGTTTTTTTTAATTTTTTAGTGTTTTTAATGTGTTATCAAGTTTTTTAATGTTTTAGGGGTTTAAAAGGGTTTTACCATTTTTTGGAGTACTTATGGTTTAAATGGGATTTTTAAAGTTTTTGGGGTTTTGAATGTTTATTCTATTTTTATGGTTTTTATCTTTTTTTTTGTTTTTAGGGATTTAGGTGTTTTAAGGTTTTTAATGTATTCACAAGTGTTTTTAGGGGTTTTAAGGTATTTATATGTTTTTGTGATTTTAGGGCTTTAGGTTTTTAGGTTTTCTAGTTTTTTTTGGATTTTAGGGGTTTTATGTGTTTTGGGGTTTTAATATTTTATTTGTGGTTGTTAGTGTTTTTATCATCTTTTTACATTTGAAGGGATTTTTATGGATTTTCAGGAATTTTTTAGTTTTTTGGGTTATATGAAATTTTTGGATTTTTTGGGTTTTATTTTTTTTGGGGGTAGTAGGGTTTTTTGAATTTTTAAGTGTTTTAATGTTTTTATTATTCTTTAACAGTTTAGGGGTTTAAAGAGTGTTTAGGATTTCAGTGGTTTTAGGTTTTTAGGGGTTTTAAGGGGTTTAAATGTTTATAGGGGTATTTTGGGTTTTATGGGTATTGATGTTTTTAGTATTATTTAGGGTTTTTAGGGGTTTTAACAGATTTTATGTATTTAAGGTTTTCGTAAGGGGTTTCAAGGTTTTTACAGGTGTTTATGTTTCAAGGATTTTTAGGTATTATTTAGGATTTTTATGGGTTTTAGGGTTACACTACTATAAATTTAAGGTATACCAACATTTTAAAAAACATTGGGATAAACTGAAAAACTGTTGGGATTGGGTATCTCAACAGTTTAGTAAACCATTGGTATGCTGGCCATGGGGATAACCCTTTACCAACGGTTCTGTGTGAACTATTTGATTAAATTGAATTCTATTTTATATGCCAATAGTTCAGGTGAACCGTTGGAGATTAGAGATTTTATTTCATTTTAGCAATGGTTCACAAGAACTATTGGGATAGGTATTATCTATCCTTAGAATAAATACCCCCACTTGTATACCTACACCTGCACATGAAATTAAAAATAACAGCACAATAATTGATTAAAAACAGCAGCACCGCTTCTATATATCTGCATCCATCCACTGCCTATTACACCTCCAATAAAAATCCTCACCTGCACCTAAAATTAAAAATAGTAGAACCATAATTTTTTAAAAGCAGCAGCACTGCTGCTATATATATACATCCATCCACTGCCTATTACACCTCTAATACAAATCACACTTAAGTAGATATATTTTCTCATTAAATAATTTTCAATATCCAATATCCTCATACATCAAATGAAAATAATCAAAAAATGTGGAGTAAAACAAAGGAAGTAGTGGGTGAAAATAGAAGTTAAATGCATTGTGTAGTTGGTCATATTGGCTGAATAACACACCCCTCACCCACGACATCATCAGAAAAGGTGAAAGATGAGAATTTTGACTCCGGGTATCTATCCCCAGATGTATGATTTGGCTTCTCCACCTAACACACACATGAAACAACTCAAGATATGAATCATTAAAATATGATTACATTGTGTTTGTTTCGACAAAAACATTTTGATGAATCAAACATAGCCTGAAAAACATATTGAAAAACAAGAAACTTAAATATTTTAGTCATTTCTCCAAGTGCTTGTGCTAATAGATATCATGATAATGGCAAACCATCTCAGATGGAAAATACACCCACACATTGCACACCATTTTCACCAGCTTCACAATTTTAGCCTGATCCCAACAAGCCTATATATAGTTAGCAGTGTTGCCTTTGTGGTTAGTCAGACCCCACCAGATGGCCATGCCACCCTAATCAACATGAAATTTAGCATTTCATTCAAATGGGAGAGGCCTTCTAGGTATTATTTCTCCCATAGAGAGTAAGAAAATGAATTTTTAAGTGAAGTTATCCAAAGAAGACACAACTATGAGTTTGGTGTGAATCCATTACCAAATTCATCTTCACTTCCAGGATTATCGTTCTTCTCCTTATTAATGACATCCCCTGGGATCCATAGACAAATTTCATGGAGTAGCATCAGCCATTTTGCCTCTACATCTATAAGTAACAACTCTGTAGGCACACTCGTTCACATAAAAAATAATGGAATAATGGAAAATGTTATAGTCATGGCCCATATATAATGTAATGATATAAAATGTTATGGTCATGGCCGATAGAGAATTTTTAGCTACAATTTTATCATTCTAATTAGTTTTAACATGGTTGAATACAAAAATAATACCTTAAATAATTCAATTATCACATCCATTGAACTATATCAGATAAAGTTATTTAATATGTAAATGTTTTTCGTAAAGACGAATCCAAATTACTTTTAATAATTTAATATGCAGTACCTATTTAATGTTACTCCCTTTATAAAATCTCTTTATTAAACCAAAATAGAATGTAATATATGCTATGTCTCCGAAAAATACTAAATTAAAATTATCATTCTGTAATGAACATGATTAAAAATTCATGTACACATACTTATACTCTTGATCTCCTACATCTCAAGTGACTTAGACGCTCATGAATAAATCATATTTAACTAATAGTAAACCAATCATAATAAAAAGTAGAGTTTAGAATTATATATTTTAGTAATTATATTAATAAAATCAGAGAATAAAAAATTTATAAACTCAAAGATTAATGTGTAAAATTTTCCAAGGCTATCCTATAAAATTATAAACAAGTGTGATAAAAAAATAAATTTGAAAACATTCCAAAATTTATAAAAAAAATAGTTATAGAAATCAATAACCTACTGCATAAAACTAGTAACCATTTCATCATGACACAATATAAGAAAAAATGAAATATTCTCAACCATAACCTAATTGGAATGGTTTGATCTCCTCTATTGAAATGGATTGATCTACACTATTTTAAATCTCCTGCATTCTCTATGGGCCATAACCCTAACTCTGCAGATGCACTCGATTAACATATTTATGTTTTCTATGCATTCCAAACTATTGAATCACTGATGACTTTAATTCCTTATCCCATGATTTCTTCCATCTCTATCTAAAAACATTATAAAAAACAAAGCATATAAAAATTTCTAGAACATCAAGAATTGTAAAATCGGGAAAATAAAACTATTAAATCCATGATACTATAATCAAAAATCAATCTTTAGTATGTGGGAGAGACAAAGACAGGGGGTCCCAGATTCACAGAACTAGTTTATTGCTATGTTTAACATTATAAACTTTTATTAATGATGAGTTCGAACAATCAATCATGTAAGGGGTTCATAATTCAAAGTGTATAAAAGAAACAAACAAAATATTGTTCAAGTTTACTGCCATATTACAGTAGAACCAGAATGAGAAAAACCAAAATAAATGGATGAAAAAGATAAATCATAGTTAGAACTCACTAATTTGAAGTGGAAGATTAAATGACAATGTAAAAAAGGATGGATCACCGCTGGGGAGTTCACGTTCATAGCCTGTGAAAAATATGGGCGCTCTGATTATATGAACTATTTTCCCCCTCTTAGAGCGATGAAATTATTAAACTAGTTTATTGACAAGAAATTGGTTAATAATATTTGTGTCATTTATAAATACTAAGAAAACACCCAAAATAGATCAATTTATAAGATATAACAGTGTAAAATTACAGATTTGAAGTGGAAGATAAAAAATGACTTAAATCAAGATAGGGCCAGGTGGGAAGAACTAGAGCCACATGCACTACGAAGAGCCACTGGGAAGAATGGGAACTTCTTGGAAGAATGGAACTAAAAGCCCTAGTAATGAGATACTGGGAAGGACTACCCGGAAGAATGGGAAAAGTTGGGAAGAAGAGGATCCATAGCCATTGGAAGAAGGGGGCGCTGCGAATCTGGTTTAGGGCTTCTGCACGCTGATCGGGTCTGGTGTCAGGAGGGTTGGGAATTTTTTATGTTGAAAATACATCCCTTTAAAAATATTCGGGAAGAATGGAACCACAAGAACTATTAAAGGGACGTTGGGAGGAACTAATGGGAATAATGGGAACCACCGGGAAGACGAGGAACCGTATCCTTGTGAAGAAGGGGGCGCTACGAATCTTGTTTAGGGATTCTACGCACTGAACGGGTCTGGAGCGAGGAGGGTTGAGAATTTTTTATGCAGAAAATTCAACCCTGTAAAAATCATCGAGATTTTTGTGTTAGATATGCCAATGAGTTAACAAAACTATTTTTATATTGGAACCTATTCCCACGGTTTTTATAAACCATTGGGGAATGTTTGTTTCTTTCATTCTATACCAATAGTTTAACAAAACCTCTAGTAAATACTCTTATACATATCTTATTTCAACCGTTTGTCTAAACCGTTGGAATAATAGTGTTGGGATAGGGGTATTTCTAGTAGTGTTATTAGGTATATTGAGATTTTATAGGGGTTTTTTAGGGTTTTTGGGTGTTTAGGGTTTTTTAGGTTTTATGGTTTTTTAGATTTTTTTAGTGTTTTTATGGTTTTTAGGGGTTTTAGAGATTTTAGTCTATTTTATAGTTCTTTAAATTTTGTTGGGTTTTTAGTGGTCGTAATTTTTTTCTATTTGTTTATGGTTTACTTTGGATTTTCTTTGTTTTTTGGGTTTTTTACGTTTTCAATGATTTTTATGTATTTCTAGGATTTTTTTCATTTTTATGGTTTTAGAGGTTTTGATGATTTTTAGGGTTGTTTGGGTTTTTAGTATTTTTTCGGTTTTTAGGGATTTGAAGTGTTTTTATGTTTTGATGTACTTCATTTGGGTTTTTAGGGTTTAAGGGGTTTTTACTTTTTTATATTTTTAGGGATTTTTTAGGATTTTACGATTTTTAGGGTTTTTAGGGTTTGTTGAGGTTTTTATTGTTTTTTGGGGATTAACGAGTTTTTTGTGTTTTAGTGGGGGTTTTAATGTTTTTATAGAATTTTTAGGGTTTGAAGGTCTTTTAGGGTTTTTATGTTTTTATGGATTTTGGGGGTTTTTAAACATTTTGGGTATTTTTTGGTTTTTATGGGTTTTAGGGTCTTATTAGGGGTTTTATGGTTTTTTCATTTTTTTAGGTTTAAAGTGTTTTCTTTTTTTTAAGGTATTCATAGGGGTTTTCAGGGGTTTTAGGGGTTTTTATGTTTCTATGGATTCTTTGGACTTTTTTGGATTTTTATTTTTTTATGGTTTTTCGAGATTTTGAGGGTTTTTTAGTGTCCTTGGGGTTTTATTAGTTTGGGATATTCGGGGTTTTTTGAGTTTTTTTAGCGTTTCATAGGTTTTTAAAGTTTTTAACAGATTTAGGGGTTTAAAGGGGTTTTAGTGTTTTTATGATTTTAAATTATTTTTAGAATTTTTAGTATTTTATAGGGTTTTATGGGTTTTTAGGTTTTTTATGGTATTTAGGATTTTAGGGGATTTAGAATTCTTTAGGATTTTAGCAGTTTTACGTGTATTTAGATTTTTATGGTTTTCTTAGGTTATATCATTTTTTATTGTATTTTAAATTTTTATAGATTTTTTGGGGTTTTCTATGTTTTCATGGTATTTAAATGATTTTTGTTATTTTTATGGTTTTTATTGTTTCTAAGGGTTTTTAATCATTTTATGGTTTTTAGTATATTATTTTTTTTGGGATTTTATGTGTTTTTAGGTTTTTTAGGATTTCTATGGATTTTCTATATTTTTACTGTTTTTTAAATTTTTATGGATTTTTAGGGATTTTTTCCGATTTTAATGTGTTTTAGGGTTTTATTGATTTTGAGGGTTTTTATGGGTTTTATAGTTTTTTTTGGTTTTTAGATTTATTTTTGAGTTTTTGGATTTATATGGTTTTCATAGTTTTTTTAACATTTTTAGGCGTTTAAAGGATTTAATTATACGTAGTGTGGTTTTTTTCAGATTTGTTGGTTTTTCGATTTTTAGGGGTTTTGATGGTTTTAGGGGTTTATAGGGATTTAGGGTGTTTTTAAGGTTTTTTGGGTTTTTAGTGTTTTATAGGTTTTTAGGGGGTTTAAGTATTTTTAAGTTTTTAAGGTTTTTTTGGGGTTTTCGTGGTTTTAATGGTTTTTAGGTGTTTTAGGGATTTTAGGGTTTTTTAGGATTTTATGTATCTTTTGGGTTTTTAGGTATTTTGTGGGTATTTTGAATTTTTTAGGATGTTTAGGGTTTTATTCTTTTTTTTTTTGTTTTTGGGTGTTTTTTTTGAGTTTTTGAGAATTTTTGGTTTTTTAGAATCTTTTTAGGTATTCGGGGCTTAAATAGATTTAATAGTTTTTAGTGGGTTTAGGGTTTTAATTGTGTTTAGGGTTTGTAAGGGTTTTATGGGTTTTTATGATTTTTAGGGGTTTTTTGGTTTTATGGGGGTTTTAGTGTTTTTGGTTATTATGGGTTTTAAGTGTTTTTTGGGTTTTTATGGTTTTTTTATTGTTTTATGGGCTTTTATTATTTTTGTGTTTTTTAAATTTATATATAATTTTAGAGATTTTTTATGATATTTATGGTTTTAATGGTTTTTTTGTTTTTTTTGGAATTTTTGGGTTTTTTGAGATTAACCGACTAGGATTCACGTAATTGTCAGAGGGGGAGGGGTGAATCTGTGATATCTTTTTATTTTGAGCTTCCATTTTTAGGGGAAAAAATCACCACCAATTTAATATTTCTTTATCCTCTAATAACAAATGAATCACATATCTATATGAACCCATGTATTTTCAAGGTTAACTAATAAACAAGAGTAGATAGCCCTTGGTATGGTTTGGAAATAATCTAATACCAAAAATTAACTACAAAAAAAATCCTTTTATGTTTAATATGATGTGTAGTATATGTCCTTACACTCATGTAAAACTATGTTCAATAAAATAGTGCATGTGCTTCTTGTAGCACGAAATGATGTAATTATTTTTTTCCTTCCTGTTTAACTTTCATAAAAACATAATCAATCAAAAAACATCTTCCCTTTCTTACCTAATAAAAGGTAAGAACTTCTTGTAATGATACTCATTCCAATTTCCTAGTCCATTAACCATGTACGATTACTAAAAACATAAATAATACTCTGTCATAATATGGTTGATAAAATTATAAACTACTTCTATATAAGACTGGAAAACCCAATCCAATTACTCAGTCTAATTTCAGAAACCCCAAATATGACCTTTTCCCTTCTTCATTGTTTTTCTCTCCAGAAAATGATTTCAATAAATGTATATATGGAAACATCTTCTTTCTTAAATTGTAAATCTCTTCTCTCATCTTTCGTGAATAATAGAAGTCACAAAATACACAAAGTATTCTCCTCCTCTTATACGCACTCCCAAATGGTTTAAGTTGGATTATGAAATGGTTTTTCCACTCCACAAAAATTCATAAATCATTAACCATCGTTAAATTTCATATATCTCTTTGAATCATTCAATTCCCCTTGATATCCATATCTTTCTTTTACTTATTCAACCTTCCTTGAATTTTGAATCTTCTCTTCACTTTATATTCCTTCAGTCTTTCTAATGAATGTTCAATCTGGTTCTGTTTTATCAATTCGATTTTCCCATTACTATTCCCCATTATGAAGATGGAATTTGGTCACTTTGATTTTCTAGACCTACATCTAAAAAATCCAAACTAATGATATTTTATTATGTTTCTACGCACTGCAAAAAAAAATACTATATATTTATTCTGATTTCCTTATTACAATGGAAAAATATTATCAAAAATAGTTTCATCATTATGTTGGTCTTGTTCAAATATAAGAATGAAAATAAATGTACTCTCAACAAGATTATCATAACCAACTCTCATTCAGATTTCTTCATTATGATGGAGACAACCAATTCTTTCAATCTTCTTCAACTACATCTACTTATTCTTTTCTAAATATGATACCAAATATCATTCAGTGGTAAACTTATTTATCTTTTCTGGTTATGATACAAATTAAATTCATTATCTGAATAATCAAATCATTTTTTGGTATGATGGAAATAAATTACTTTCATTTTCTCTAATTACAATAATGAAAACTTTCCCAACCTTAATTCAAATTTGAATCTGATGATCTGAGATCAGAAATATTTTACTTCAAAAACATTCTTAATACATGACATTTTTGGTAAGCATGACGTCATTCCTGACATTGATTATGTCAATGATCAAATTTACCATAATCTAAAAAACCAGAAGAAGTATTGTAACATCACTATCTTCAAGCAACATATTTGTTTCTAATCAAAGTTAAATATCATTGGAATCATTTCCCCCCCCTTTAATAAGGCTTACATCACATGTTATAAAACATATTTATGATTTTTTTTTTTGAAATATAAAATAATAAATCCCCATCATATTTTAATAATGGATCCATTCTGAATCTGATTCTCTTTCTCAATATGACCAGCACCTCATTTCAGAACCAAGGTGGGTCCGATGAGCCTTTTCATAAAATGCTTCTTCTTCACAATATGATATAATTTATTATGTATTGTGAGTTAGATTATTTGAATACAATTTTTAATTTCTATTTTCACCAAAAAAAATGAGACGATTTATACTTATTTTATATTTCCTTGACGGCTAAAGAGAATACCTGAATATGATAATATTTCTTATCATCTTGGTCCAATAACCTATTACTTTGGATTTTGTTTTCATCCAAGATTTATAAATAATTATACATTATAACCATAAGAAATAGATTACTTATAAAAAACTATAAGCCTATGTGAGATAACTAATTGAAAAAAAGGAGAGTCATTATAAAAAAAACCATGTTATCCAAATGTAGCGACTCATGAAGAACATCCCTATATTTTATTCCTCCACTTTTATCCTCATATTTTATCCTCATGATTTCTTATTTATACTTTCCTCCTTAGATTTATTCCTCATATTTTCTTCCTCATCGTTCTTCCTCAACTTTTATTTCTCATTATGTCTTAACTTATTCAACTTAACAAGAATACAAAAAATTTATTTCCTACAACCACTCCAACAAATAGTTAGAATAGTTCACACACATACATGCTAAATTCATAGACTTCCCAAAACTACACCTTTATGCTTGCTTCCATAAGGATATATCTACGAAAAAATTATCCCCCTTGACCACGTTCTCCAAAGGTAAGACAAGAGAGGGGACACAAACACATACCTAAACCCTGGTGAAAAGTGGTCGGATTCCCATGTTAAAACTCAATTTATAAAAATGTTTCTTTGGTAAACATTTTTTTAATATGTCAGCAAATTGTTCCGAAGGTGTAAAATACTCCAACATCAATTCATTCTTCTTCATAATCTATTTGATGAAGTGGTACATTATTTTAATATGTTATGAATGAGAATTTTGTACCTTATTTCTTTTAAGATTGATTTCACTTTGGTTATCACATCCCAATAGCAAGGGTAACTTTGCATCAACAAGTAAGTCTTGCAACTGAGTTTCCATCCACATAATTTGGGTAGTAGCTTGAGAAGATAACAGAAAATCCGATTTTTCCATGATAAGATTTTCAATATTTTGTTTCTTTTTATGCCAACTGACAAAACTTTCCCCCAAAATGAAATCATCACCACATGTGGATCTTCTATTGTCCACATTTTCTAGAAAATAGTCATCTAAATACCTCAATAAGTCAATAAATTTTGAGTTATCCTACATGATTCCTAAATTTGTTATTCCTTTGATATATTTGAGAATTAATTTTCCAAAAAGTAATTGTGATTCTTTAGGATAACATTGAAATCTTTCATATAAGGTAACACCATAAATAATGTCGGTTCTTAAGTCAGTAAAATATAAAAAACAGCTAATCAGCTTTCGTAACTCTTTTTGTTCAACTTCCTTACCTTATCCATCTTTAGAGAACTTGGTTCCCACTGAAATATGTGTTGAAAATGGTTATGAATTTTACATGCCAAATTTTTTAATAAGTTCATAGGAAAAATTTTCTTAATAAACAAAAACTTGTTACTTATTTTTTAAGATATGTAACCCAAAAAAGATTTTCATTTCTCCCATCATGGAAATCTCAAAAAAATTAATATCTTTAGAAAATATTTGACAAGTTATTTATTCATTACCATCAAATACAATGTCATCAACATTGATTATTTCGATAAGGGGAAGATCCTGACATTCTTTCCTGTAAAGAGTGTTTTCAACTCTACATTTCATGAAAATCATATTCAACGAGAAAGTATCTAATTTGGAATAACTTTATCTTAGAGCATGTTTTAACCCGTACAAGGCATTCTTAATCTTACAAACATAACTTTCATTTTTCCAAAAATATTTCCTCATGGTTATTCAAGGTAAACTTTTTCAAAAAGATCTCCATTGAGAAATGCAGACTTCACAAACATTTGAAAATTTTTTGTAACTTCATTGTGAAACAATTTAAAGAAATATTATAACTATTTATAACCTTACCACCAAGGAAAAAGTATCATTAAAATATGAACATTCAGTTTTTTTGTAATCTTTTCACATGAATCTTACTTTGTTCCTTATCACTTGACCTTCTTCATCCAGGTTTTTCTAAAAAACCCAATTTTTACTAATAACATTTTTGATATCTAGGATGGATACAAGTTCCCATATATCATTCATTTAAATCTGATCAAGTTCTTCATTAATAGAAAAAACTCATTCTAGAGATCATAAGATTTATTGACATCATTCCGCTTAACTTTTGAATATAAAGAAGTTTGTGTGACAATTTTTGATGTTCTTCTTGTTTGAAAATTCTGATGTTGATCACCAATAATGTTCTGAGCCTCCACTAGCTTCCTCTTCTAAGGATGTGTTATTTGAGTTTCATTCCAATCACTTGAAATAATTGAGTCTAATTATTTTTATTGAGTAGGATTACATTTGTCGACTTCCTTTTTTAGAATTCTTAATAAAAACTTCCTTATCCTTCCCAACTTCCTGATTAGCATAAGTCTGTTTATTTTCACCAAAATTTTCAATAAGTTTTACATCAATAAAATTAACACTTATTATTGTTTCTTTTTTGAATAATATGTATCCTTTTCCACCCTGAGCATAAACAAGAAAATTTTCATCTTGACCTCTTAGTTCAACCTTTCCATGGCTTCCCACTTTATTCTTTATAATTCATGGATACCCAAAAACATTTAAGTGTTTCAATCTTGGAGTTTTTCCATAAAAATATTAAATGGAGTCATATATGAAAATTTCTAATAAAAAGTTCGTTTTAAATATCCAAAATAGTACTAATATCTTCCCTCCAATAGTAATGAGAAAGACATTGTTCAAGTAACATAGTTCTCCTTGTTTCTACTAAAATTCTATTATTCCTTTCAAAAACGCCAATGTTTTATGAGTATATAGTTAACTAGACTCATACAAAAATCTATGATTATTAAGATAACTTTAAAATTAATTGTTATTATACTAACCACCATTATTAGTTTATAAAATCATTATAGAATACTCAAATTCATTATCAGCTTTCCTCCTGAAACTTTTAAACATTTTTAGTGAATTTGACATATGTTTCACATACATAACACAATTAATTAGATTAAAGTAATAAATGAAAGTAATGAATTACTTATCTTCATTATTTTATTGTTTTCTCATTGGTCCATAGATATCTTAATGAATAAGTTCTATGGTTTGTTTTGAATAAAACTCAACTTTGTTATGAACTGAGTTATAAATTTGCAATTTTAAAAATTCATGTAGCACCAATATCTTCTTTTTGACATATCTGGAATATCTTGAACACTATCTCAATTTGATAAATTTCACATGTTTTTCTGGCACATGACTCCCAACATTTTATCCCACAACTAATTTTCTTCCATAATACCCAAGTAATAATAATTTTGTATTTCACCAACTTGAAATAAGTTTTCTTTTGTACATTTTCCTCTTGTACCTACATTTACATTTTCCAAAATCTTCAAAAAAACATATATTTTCTAAAAATAACATTTTTTCCTTCATCACATATTTTTGAAACATTTATCATGTTCTTTTTCATCCCATAAATATAAAAAGATTTCATGGATTTTAACTTTTCTTTTTAAATGATGGTTGATCCAAAACCTTTTATTCATTGAGATTCATCATTTACAAATGACATTGATTCTTATTTAAACTCTTTTATATTTGATAACAACATAAAATATCTAGTCATATGATAAGAACAACCATTATCCAAGATCTACGGTCATTCTCCTTTTCTATCATTTGGGGCTGTTTCTACAATAAGAGCCTTTTATTCTCACTTTTGTTTCTTCACCTTCAAAATATGAGAATTTTTAGGGAACATTTGTTTTTTTGGTAAAAAAACATGAATACCCTTATAAAGATGTCTTGTTTGTTCTCATATTTTACAAATAGTTTCTGGGGGTTGGAACTTATAGTCAACTTTCACACCAACGTTTTCAAGTTTGTTTCGAACATCCTTATTAGACTTCTTTCTTTTGAGATGATTGACTCCCCCAAAAACATTTACTTCAATTGGCTGTAGAATAATAGTAATGTTTTTGGTTTAATCAAAACATATTTTTTGTATGTCTGAATACACTATAATACCAGAAATATAGATAGAACTATCATTTACCTCTGAAACATTCAAATTGATTGGTGTTCTGAGTTTGTCTCTCAACAACCCTCTTAACAGAACATTTTTTGTCACCAAACTTTTTGTTTTTAACAAGAATATTCTTTTCTGCTCAATTTTCATTTATACCTTATCAGAACTAGAATTAATTGATTATTTTTTGGACTCTAAATGTTTATAAATTTCGAAATAAAAGTTTTTAGAAACTCATGAATTCATAACTTTGTTAATCTTATCCACATACATACTTATAACATATTTCCTCTTCATGGGAATAATTCAAGACTTATTCACAACCTTTAAGGGTATCTTTTGTTGATCTTTCCTACATTCCTTCATATGAAAACTTTCACCAACATCAGATATAGTGTATTATAAACTTACATACCTCTCTTTATCTTTATAAATATTTTGTTGGACAATTTCCAGCTCATATTCCTTTTCCATTAATCTTTACTTCCATATATTCATTATTATTCTTTTATTTCTCAAGATATTTCTTCAAATAATCAATTTATTTAAACAACATAACTTTTTCATCATGAAAAACATATTGATTTTTTGATGTGAAATTCTCATTTTTAAACTTCCTCGTTTCTTTTTCTTTCCTTCCAATATTCTTAAGATATTATTTCAATTCTTCTAAAAGGTGAAACTCTATTTTGGTTTCTTCTTCATCAGAGTAGCAGATTCCAAATTCT
Organism: Viscum album; assembly: GCA_963277665.1. NCBI lineage: Eukaryota > Viridiplantae > Streptophyta > Magnoliopsida > Santalales > Viscaceae > Viscum > Viscum album. The sequence goes on along the minus strand of OY728140.1, from coordinate 85,080,874 downwards.
TCATTATTCACTACTGAAAAAAATTCATTTTCTTCATCTTTTTCAAAAGATGATTCAAATTTATCTTCACTATCTTCTTTTTTTATCATTAGACAAAAATCTTATTCTATTTGATTTGAATAAATTTTAATATTTTCTACTGGAAAAAGATTTATCCTTATAACCCTATTTATTCTGTGTCCTTTTTTTCATTTGTTCATATTCATCAATATTCGTTCCTTTCTTTTTCTGAGGAAAATTATCCACAAAGTATGCAACGACTCCACATTCGAAATAGTTCAAGGGTATATTCACTTTAAATTTACATGTATACCTGCTTAAATTTTTAGACAAAAATGATAAAAAATCAATCATTATTTTTACATACCACATTTTTAGAATTATAATCACATACATTTTCATAAATAGAAATATTATTTGGATTCCATTTCTTAGTTACCTTGAAGTAAATTTCTCTATCAAATTTTGTTTTTATTTTTATAACATTCTCCCTTATTATTCCATAAGTGTTGAGGGTTCAATAAAAATAATCCAGAGATAATGTTTCATGATATCTATATTCTAATGAAGAAACTTTAGTATCAAACTAGTCAAGATAGATTCGAAAGATATTTTCAACAACTGTTGTATCTTATAATGTTTCACCAATACATATGATAGTGCTGAAAATGTCATTCACCTAGGTAAATAAGTCACCAACAGATTCATATTTAATCATATTTAGATCTGCATACTTCATCCTCCAATGTTTTAACATTTATTTCATAACTTTTGTGTTTCCTCGGTATATGTTTTTCAAATTATTCCATATAACATTGGCCGGGGCAACACATTTCACTCTTAAAAACTCACTTTAACAAAATGATGAGAGTAAATCATTTTTAGCACTTCAATCATTCTCAATATTCTTCATATAAACAGGATTAATTGGAACCTTATCACCAATAGGAGGAAATCCATCTATTTTAGCTTCATGAACATCATACCTAATGGAAATAAGATAATAAATCATTCCATCTTTCAAGACTAGATAGTTCATTCCATTGAGGATAAAAATCCACATATTGTTTATACAATTCAGATTTTCCACCACAAAGTTTATTAAAAAACATCCAGAAAGGCTAAATGAAGGGAACCTTAGGCTTTGATACCAACCGAGATAAGCTAAATAGGATTCAAGTATCACTGAGAGGGTGAATCAGTGATTTTTTAGGTTTACTTTATTATGAAACAACCTTCTCCTCCTATTAAGGATTTATTTCTCTACCAAAAAAATCAAACACATATCCACAAGAACACAAGAATTCACATGGTTCACTACTCAGCAAGATTATCTTTTCCTTGGTATTATTTTCAAATAGTACAATACCACGAAATCCACTAGAAAAAAATCCTTTTGTGTGTAATACAATGACTAGGATATGAACTTACACTCATGTAACACTACATTAAATAAAATAGTGCATGTTTTTCAAGGTGCATGAAATATTGTGATACAATTTTTTTTACTTCCTGGTCGACTTTCACAAAAAAATAAACTTTAAAAAACAATTCTTCACTTTCTTACAAAGGAGAAGGTATGAACTTCCTAGACATCGTAATGATACTCAGTCCAATTTCACACACCGATTCCCAAGTTTAATTGCTCAATATTTAAATAATACTCCATAAGAATATTGTTGAGACAATTATGAACCACTTCTATCTGTGTCTAGGAATCCCAATCGAATTACATGTTCCAATTACAGAAAACCTAATTACAATCTTTCATATTCTCCTTTCTTCTTCTCTCTTTTAAAAATTTTCAACACACCTAAATTGAGAATCATATTCTTGAATAAATTGTAGAGCATCTCTCTCCTCTTTTGTGATTAATTCAAGTCAAAAAATACAAAAATTATCCTCCTACTTTTATAGAAATGACAAAATTGTTTAAGAAGGATCGTACAAATGTTTTCTTTCTTCAAAAAATTTCATGAAACATTAATCTTCCTTAAATCTCAGACATCTTTTTGACTCATTTAATTCCTATTGAAATCTAGACATTTCATTGACTTATTCAACCTTATTTGAATTTCATATCATCTCTTAACTTCAACTCCATTTAGTATTTCTAAAAAATATTCAATCTGATTCTGATTTTTCCTTCCAATTATCCCATTACAATTCTCCATTTCAAATAAAGTCATTTGGTCACTTTGATTTTCTTGAAATACTTACAACCAAATCAAAATTGAATATATATCATTACATTTCACTACACCACCTAAAAGAATATATGTACTTTATGATTTCCTCATTACGATGGAATAATATATTCAAAAATATTTTCTTCATTATGTTGATCTACTCCAGATATAATAAGAAAAAATACGTATTCTCTGTAGAATAATCAGAAACAACTATCATTCTGATGCCATCATTACAATGGAGACAACACATTATTTCAAACTTCTTCGATTGTTTCTACTTATTCTTTTCTGAATATGATATCAAATATCTTTAATTACTCTAGTTATTTCTCTTTTCTAATTATGATACGTATAAAATTCATTCTCTGAAGACTTAAATATTTGGGATTTTGATGTGACTAAAAACTAGAACCTTTATTTTCTCTCATTATAATCAAAAAAACCTCCCTAGACTTCAAGAAAATATAAATCTAATGATCTAATACCGAAAATATTTTACATTTGAAACTTCCTTTTTCCATAAACATTTTCTTATATGAATTACTCCTTTCATAACTTTGATTACATTGAAAATCAACTTTAGAATTTTCTGACTTACCAAGGATAGTATGGTAACACCCCTATATTCCAGCAAAAAAAATTCCAATATAAATTGATGATTATGAGCATCACATTTTCTCTCAATTTCCTCTATAAAGAGTGCATCTCAAGTTATACAACTTACTTGTTATTTTTTGGAAATGGAATATAATAAATCCTTATCAGATTTTAATACAGGATCCATGAAGAATATGATTCTCTTCCTCAATACAATCATCACCTAATTTCATACCCAAGCTGAGTTTATTGAGCCTTTTCATCCAAAAAAAACTTCTTCTTCTCAATATGATGGACTTTATTTATCATTATGAGTCCGAGGATTTGAATACGATTTTTGAGTTAGTTTTTCATCAAAAATAATATTATTTTATTTCTCCTTAATTGACATTACAATGATATCAAAAATAAATACCTTAATATGACAATCTTCCTTATCAGCTTGGTTTTAAAAATTCGTATTTTTTATGGGTTTTATGATTTTATGAGTTTTTTTAATGTTTTATGGGGTTAAATTGTTTTTAGAGTTTTTAGTGGTTTATTAAGATTTTCTGTGTTTTTATTATTTCTAGGGTTTTATGGTTTTTATGGGTTTTAGGGGTTTCATGAATCTTTTATATTTTTTACCATTTTTAGGTTTTTAGGTGTTTTAATTGTATTTAGGTTTCTAATGCTATATTTGGGTTTTTAGATTTTTTTGTGTTGTTTTAGTATTTAGGGACTTTTAGGTAATTTTCATGTATTTATAAGGATTTTGGATTGTTTAGTGATTTTGAGGGTTTAAATATTTTTAGGGTTTTTATTGTTTTTAGCATCTTTTATGTTTTTAGGGGTTTCAAATGGTTTTTAGCTTTTTTTTATTTTCTTAGACTTTTTTAAATTTTCTGGATTTCTATGATTGTTAAACGGTTTTTATGGGATTTAGGTTTTTGAGTGGTTTTTAGGGATTTTAGGGATTTTAGGGTTTTGTGTGTTTTTGGGGTTTTTAGGGTTTTTTTATTTTTTTAGTTTTGAAGGGATTTTAGAGTTTTTTTAACGTTTTTTGGGGTTTAAATGGTTTTTATATTTTCTATTTATTTTTACCTTTTTTAAGGGTTTTTAGGGGTTTTAATGTTTTCAGGGTTTTTTGAATGTTATTAAGGTTTTTATGATATTTAGGGATTTTAGGGATTTTGAGGTTTCATAGGGGTTTTAGGGTTTTTGAGTTTTTTCTTTTTTGAAGATTTTAAGTGTTTTTATGTATTTAAGTTTTTCATGGGTTTTTTTAAGGCTTTTAGTTTTTTTTGAATTTTTATGGATTTGTAGATATTTTTATAGTTTATCTAGGTTTTTATGGGTTCTAGTGATTTTGAGTGTTTTTTCAGGTTTATTGGGATTTAGGGCGAGGACTGTGTGAGGCCAAGCTATTTTTGGACTACAAAATTTCATTATAAAATAAGACACTACAGATAAGGGAGGGGAGGGAACAAAAAACCCACACGAAAACCCCAAACAACCCCAAAAACCCAAATAAGAAACCCAAAAAGAAGAAACAAGTCAGTCAACATCACCACCAAAGTCATAAAATGAAGTTGTGTCATAAGGATCACCCTCTACACCATATCCAAGAGTAGTATTTTCAGAGTAGAAGTCAAAGTTGGCCCCTGTGTCCAATGATTCCCATCCTGACTCACAATCCTCATGAAGTTTGAGGAGAGTTAAGAGCTCCTCCCTATGTCTATCTTACTCTGGGTTGTTCCGAGGCTCCCGTTTGTTAACTTTGACTTTTAGTTTGACTACTTTTGATGACACCCAGGTAGCCATAGGTTTGGGAAGAGTAGTTTAACCCCGCTTTATCCTCCTATTCAAGGGGACTAGGCAGGAACCATCTTCCAGATTCTTATCCCTCTCATTAATGATAATATCCTTATTGTGATTCAACCTTTTTCCATCTTCATAGAAGGGGTCATCAATGTTGAAGAGGGATTTCTAGTTAAGGGAACATTCAGGAAGTACCCCACACTACGACACGCAACAGACCACTAGGTCATGTACCTCAAGAACCAGACAGGCAGTAGACACCACATCATCCATCACCAACTACATTCCCATATCCTCTTTCTAAAAGGACACCCCACGTCACAAACAGAGCTATCCACCTCCACTTCTTGTATAGTAGGAGACAATTTCCCCTCCTACCTAGTCAGCATTGTTTCCTGAAGAGAAGGCTCATTCCCATAAAACCAATCACTATTGTGCACGATCACCTACATCAACCTTTTCTCCTACTCACCATCACCATCTGAGTGCCCAATGGTGTCACTGGCCATCTGGGTCACCCTTTCTCCACCACGCAATGCCCATGCCCCATCTTGCATATCACCTCTCGGGACCATTGAAGCCTCACTGATTCAGCCTTCATCAGCCCCCACACCATCACCAAAAGCCTTAAATAATGAGAACTCCATCACATCTCACCTATAGAAAACATCACCAAGAAGAGGTTCCACCAATGGACCATTTTCATCTACAATGGAACTAGGACTAGCAACAGTCATGACCCTGGTATCCACTACCTCCCCATGTTCCTCCTCCACCCTACTCCTCAGCATCCCCCTCTATATCATCCTTGCCCTCCGACTCCCAGGAAATAAGACAATCAAACCTGTTACACAAGGGGGAACCATCCAAGGCCAGTACGTCCATATGTTCAGCATGCCCACTATAAGAGATCACGATATTATTACCATCATCAATCCCTTCCAATCAAGAAGCATCCCCCAGATTCCCAATAAGTTGTACCACTGTCTCACCATCCTCTTCATGACCACTACCATTCTAAGGTTCATTTACATCCAGACCACCAAAGGGTGATGCTCTCACCAGCCCCTGTATATCAGCCTCCACCCAAGTCCAGTGATCCGAACACATAGAACAAAGAAACACCATCCAAAGCATGCACCTTCATTCCCTAACAACCCAAAGCATGTTCCTCCACTCTTCCAGCCCTCCCATGTTCCTGTAAATCCTCACAACACAACCTAAGAGACCGCATACCTTCCTCAGTATCCATTACACCCTTCTCAGGCACACTCACCAGATCCCACTTCAATCCCTAAAACACCTGAGAGACCTTCGGCCCAACAGATTGCCACGATATTGCCTTTATCACAGGAGTCCTTGTAACAAAATTACTTTGATCATCCTAAATCAATGGCGATTCACCCTCAATAACTCATGTACTTCTACCCCCTCATCTTCAAGAAGTGATAGAATGACCCAGTTTCCTGCATATAGATTAGAAAGAAACAAAGGACTCCACAACTACCGACTTTTTGTAATGAAACGCCTTGCCAACAGTAATCCACAAAAATTCAATCAGAGGTTTTGAGATATCCAATTCGACACATACTCTTGGGGAAACTGGGTGGAAGATCGCTGAGTCTGGATGTCTGAACACAAATACCGAGCCACAATATTTTTGAGCATACAAATAATGGATGGATTCTGAAATGGAAGAGGGAGTTCTGGGAACCTAACCCATGACGCAATCATCAGTGAGTGCCAGTTCATGTCCTGGTCAAAGCTCTATCGGAAGAGGAAGAATCTGATGCCATTGAGGCTTTGAGGTGCTACAGACCAAGCGCGGATCAGATCTTCCTCCATCGAGAACTATATCATAAAATGGCAGCCATCCAATAACCAAACCATCACCCTGTCTTGAAGATTCCAACATCCAAAAACAAATCTATCAAAAGACTCCACCGAGGGTCGGGGCTTCATGAACCGGGAAACCAAGGTCAAGACATGAAGCGTAGAAGCCACATGGAACTCCGAGTCTGATGAGGGTAAGTGAGGGTAGCCTTCATATTAGTCAGGAACATTCGGTAGAAGATCGATTCCAAGGAAGGGGGGAATAAAATCAGGCACAATAGGAGAGATGAAGGCCAAGTCTGGATCGCAATCGAGCGAAAAACCCTCCCCCATAGGGGGGGAGGAAGGATCACCACCAGTGCCATAAAGGATCTATCAGGAGATAATGAGTCATCGAGCTTTTCTTTAGGGTTTATATGGGTTTTTAGGGTTTTTCTATTATTTTATGGGTTTTACAGGTTTTTAATGTTTGTTAATGTTTAATGGATTTAAATGGTTTTTAGGGTTTTTAGTGGGTTTTATATTTTTATGGGTTTTATGGTTTTAAATGTTTTTCTGGTTTTTTATGTTTTTTTGGGTCTTTTGGGGTTTTAGGGACTTTTAGGGGTTTTAGTGTTTTTTTGGATTTTAGGGGTTTTAAGTGTTTTTAGTTTCTTAAGGATTTCATTGGGGTTTTCAGAGTTTTTATAGGTTTTTATTTTTTGGGGGTTTTTTGGGATTTTATTTAATTTTTTATGGTTTTATAGGGTCTTTTGAGATTTTGATGAGTTTTTAGGTTTTTAGAATTTTTAGGGGTTTTGGGGGTTTTTAGTGTTTTTAGTTTTTTAAGGTTTTGTTACTATTTTTTAGGTTCTTTAGTGTTTTTTTCATTTTTAGGGATTTTTTGGATTTTTAATTATTTAATAATTTTAATGATTTTTAAGGTGTTTATGGTTTTGTGGGTTTTTATTTATTTTATATTTTTTATAATTTCAAAGGATTTAAATAGTTTTTACTGTTTTTAATAGTTTTTTGCTTTTTATATAGTTTTATGGGTTTTATGGTTTTCATGGGAATTAATGGTTTTTAGGTTTTTTAGGGTTTTTATCATTTTCTTGGTTTCTAATGGTTTTATATGTTTTTAGGTTTTGAGGATTTCATAGGGTAAGGACGGTGCAGAGCTAGGATATTCCTGACCCCCTCCCCAAAATTTATTAGGAAAAATGGAAACAACAGACAAGGGAGGGGAGGAGTCAATCGAACCACACCCAAAAACCCATAACAACCCCAAACCTAAAAAATAAATCCCCAAAAGAGAATCATGTCGGTCAACATCACCACCAAAGTTAGAAATAGATGATGCACCATAACGGTCACCCTCCACACCATATCCATAAGCTGCAGCATCCAAGTAGAATTCAGAGTCTGCATCTATTTCCAGTGATTCCCATCCTGACTCAAAGTCCTCAAAATATTTGAGGAGTGTCAGGTGCTCCTCTCTACACCTTTCTTTCTATGGGGTGCACTGCTGCTCGTGTTTGTCAGCTTTGACTTTCAGTTTTTCCGCTTTTTATGACACCTTGGTAGCCATGGATCTGAGAAGATTGCAGTAATCCCACTTCATCCTCCTCTTTGAGGGAGTATATGTGGAACAATCATCCAACATTTTCACCCTCCTGAAATCAATTTAATGTTCCTCGACCTCCATGTCATGCAAGACCACACAGTTCATCTCACCTGTTATCACTACCATGGTCTAATTCCTCTAATCAGTAAATTTGAATCCATCCACTACTTCATACTACCCCTATACCTCCCCCTTTATAGACCATTCCCCCTTCACTTCATCAACACCATTGGGTTTCATCCCCTGTACATATGAAACAGCCCCTGCAGCATAAGAAGGCCAAGCACCTCCCTTATACACTACCATTGTAGTCTGATCCAGCTCCTCCCGGATAGCCACTTCCTTGTCCTACACATCTCAATAAGGGTTTAGTGGGCCAAACCAAGCAGCATCTCCATAAAAAATCACATTCCGCATCAAAACTCTCAACCATCTCCCCTTGCAGAGACACCTCCCCTTGCTCAGCCGCCTCCACCAGCTCATGACCAGACTGAGACACATCTCTCTACAGAGCTCATCCCCCTTCTCATTCACCTTCGCTTTCACAGATGAACCCCCCCCCCCTGCTCAACCACCTCCCCATCCACCTCCTCAATCATATCCGTTCCCCCTACTCATCCACCTTCCCCGGCTTGACCACACAACAAGGTTCACCACCAGAAGCTCCCACAAGCACCACCCTAGGAAATTTCACATTGAGGCTAGAAAGCCTATATCCATCCACACCCTAGACCCCATCCTCCAGCATATCCACATTGTTCTATACTAGAAGAACCTACAATTTATCATCCCCATTGAAACCATAGCCCAAATCCCACACAACAGCTTCAACCACACTCCAATCATGGAACCCATTCTTGTCATGGACGAAAAGGATCACATCCCCCTTCCCAGACACCTCTCCTTGTTCTTACATCACCCCTTGATCCTCCCCATACTCCTAAGTCACAGATTCACCCTCTATCTCAATAGACACAAGACACTCAAACCTATTATACAATGATTTATCACTCTAAACATGTGCCTCCCTCTTCCCAGCCTGCACACAGTTAATACTATCAGCCAAATACATGACCACTACATTACCACCTTCATCACCACTACTATTATTTAGATTCTCCAAACCCAAGGAACCTAACCTTGACTCATATTTAACACCATCTCATTTTAAATAATCTCTCAAATGTGAAAAAATGTCCATAGCCTTTGGCTGGGGAGGCAAGAACTGAATAGATTTGATAGGAACCTCCTTCCCCCCACCAAATGCTGACTTCCTTCGCTATGCCACCTGAACCAGATTCAAAACACCAGATCCCATTAAGCCTCTCCTATAGACAAGGTATTCATGACCATGGTTCCATCAATAGGAATAGAAATCATCCCATGTCTTATAAATCACCGGATACCTCCATTGTAGATCCTCACCAACATCAATCCACACAAAGTCCAGCAATGCATTGGAAGCATCAACCTCAATAAAATCATTTAGAGAAACCAGATGAAATAAATCTTGAGTCCTACTTTCTACACTAAGGAACCTTCCCACCAGGTTCCCCAACATCGAAATCATAGGAAACATTTGGAAGGGGAATGGGAGTTCTGGAAATATCACCCAGGTTTCCACCATTTTTGAATCACGACGCATGTTAAGATCACAACTCCATTGAAATATGGAGAACTTGGCCCCATCACATTTCCAAGGATCCGTATACCAGACATGGATAATGTCTTCCTCAAACACAAATCGAATCAAAATATGGTAGCTATCGATAAGACCCACCGTAGCATGATCTTGCAGATCCCAACTTTCAAAGACACAAATGTCAAAGGCATCCACTAGAGGGAGCTAGTTTAGGAATCTATCAACCAAATTCAACTTATGCAGAGCAGAGGCTTCATTAATCTCTATAATAAAGAGATGGAGTTGCAGACATACATCATAAAGTATAGGAACCTTAGGGAAAATCTCGATCCATGGAAATGATGGTAACAGATACAGAACTATGAAATGAACAAAAAATCAATCTTCCACAAGCATTAGCGGAGGCCCCACACCCGCTAAGGGGGGAGGGAGAGGTGCTAGGTCTATCTTTATCTTCATTGTTTCCTAAGAGAGGGAGAGTCCACATCACAACAGAGTATAGGGGGGATATCTTCTCATCTTCCTGATTTCATATGCGCTTTCAAGTGTTCTATTTTATTATGTTTTAAGGGATTTTTGGAATTTTTATGGATTTTTTTGGGTTTTCAAGGTTTTTAGAGATTTCGGGTGATTCTATGGTTTTAGGATTTTTATAGTTCTCATGTTTTTTTAGGGGACTAAGAGTTTTTAGATTTTTATGATTTTCTTAAGGGTTTTCATGGTTTTAGAGTTTTTTACATTTTTATTAATTTGTATGGTTTTTTAGGATTTATATTCTTTTTAGGGTTTTTAGGGATATTGAAGGTTTAAAGGAGTTTTGTGGTTTTTAATGATTTTTTTTGATTTTTTAGCGGGTTTTGACATTTTTTAGGTGTTTAAAGATTTTTTTAGAGTTTTTTAACATTTTAGGGGTTTGAAGTGTTTTTAGAGTTTTCAGTGGGGTTTTTTTGTTTTTATGGGATTTCTAGGGTTTTTTATGGGTTTTAATGATTTTTATTGTTTTTGGGGTTTTAGGGTCTTTTAGGGTTTTCAATGTTTTTATGGTTTTTAGGGCATTCAAGTGTTTTTTGGGTTTTAAGTATTTCTTATGGGTTTTCAAGGTTTCTTGATGTTTTTTCATTTTTTGGGATTTTTAGGTATTTTTATGATTTTAATTGTTTTTAGGGGTTTTAGGTGTTTTGAGGGTTTTTATGGCTTTTAGTGTTTCTGAGGTTTTTATGGGTTTTAGAATTTTTTTAGGTTTTTAGGAGGTTTAAGGTATTTTTATGTTTTTATGGTTTTCTTTGGGTTCTCTAAGTTATTATGGGTTATTTAGTATTTTAGAGATTTTTAATTCATTTTTTTTTGTTTTTAGAGATTTTGGGGTGTTTTAGAATTTCTTAGGGTTTTATTAATTTTTTAGGACTATAGGGTTTCTTTTTTGTTTTTAGTGTTTTATGGGTTTTATGTTTTTTTTAATGATTTTAGTGTTTTAAATGGGTTTTCATTTTTTAGTGTTTTTATGGTTTTTGAATGTTTTATTGGTTTTTACTGGGTTTATGGTTTTTATGGGTTATGGGTTCCTCGGGATTTTTTAAGGATTTTAGTGTTTTTTAGGTTTTTAAGGGTTTTATGTGTTTTTAGGTTTTTTTGGTTTTCTTAGGGTTATCAATTACTGATGTTTTTTTATTGTTTTAGGAATTTTTAGGTCTTTTTAAGATTTTTATGGTTTCTAGGCATTATAAGTATTTTCAGGGGTTTTAGAGTTTTATGGGGTTTTTTGATTATTTTAAGGGTTTTATGGTTTTTAATAGTTTTTAATGTTTTATGTTGTTCAAAGGTTTTTTTATAGTTTTTAGTGGTTTTATGGGTTTTATGGGTTTTAATGGTTTTCAGGGGTTTTGTGGTTTATATGGGTTTTAGGGTATTTATGTGTTTTATAATTTTTAGGGATTTTAGGAGTTTTAATTGTTTTGAGTTGTTTAATGTTTTCTTTGGGTTCGTCGGGGTTTTTAGGGGTTTGTATGTTTACAGGGATTTTTTGGTATTTTTTGGATTTTTATTGGGATTTCGGGTTTTTAGGGATTTTGAGGTTTTTTAGGGTCTTTATAAGTTTTATTGTTTTTTTGGTTTTTTGGGTTTCTTGGGTTTTTTATGGTTTAAAGGTGTTTATAGTTTTTTTAAAATTGAGGGGTTTAAAATGTTTTTAAAGCATTTAGTGGTTTTTTTATTTTATTGGTTTTTGAGTTTTTATTATTTTAGGGGGTTTTATGGTTTTTAGGGGTTTTGTTGTTTTTTTTTCATTTTTAGCATTTTATAGTGTTTTTAGGAGTTTTAAGTATTTTTAGGTTTCTATGGTTTTCATAGGGGGTTTCATGGTTCTAATGAGTTTTATGTGTTTTTGTATTTTTATGATTTTTTTAGGGTTTTATGGATTTATATGTGTTTTATGGTTTTTTATTGTTTTAGGGTTTTTATTTTTATTTTTGGGTTTTTTGGGGTTTTTTGAGGTTTTTAGGGTTTTATGGATTTATAGAGATTTATAATATTTTTAAAAGTTTAAATGGTTTTTATAATTTGTAGTGGTTTATTTGGACCTAATTCGCATTATGCCCCTTTTGGGGGAATGATTGTCGCATATAGACTAGGTAGTAATTTTTGTGTTACGAAGGAGGTTCCACATTTGAGTTGTACTGAATAGTTATTGTAGTGGGTTAGGTGTTCGTGAAATCAGCCCACAATGGGTGTTATGTCCTTATATGGTCTCCAAAAGGTTTATTCACAGAGCGAGAAACACCCAAAGACCCTCTTATCCATGATTCGTGGACCTTCTTTCCAAAGGCAGATTCTCATTTGATGATTTGGGAAATGACTCTTGAGGACTCACATTGGTTGAGAGGATGGGAAGTCGGGCTCATCACACTCTTTTGGGTGGAATTATTACCTCTTTTGGGACTCTCTTATAGATTTAAGAAATGTTCATATGTTAATGAATCCTTGGTTCCTTCCCAAGAATGTTTCCATAGATAACCCCTCGGTCAATAAATCATCTATAAATATGCATGGGTCTAGAATCATCTGTATTTATTTGAGGTTCTCTATTGATGATGATATCTATATGTATCCAAGGTTCTTCATCAATGTTACCCTTTTATGGACATGTTAGGGGCTCTCTATTTTTCACTGAGACAATGATGATTTAAGCCATATGATGAGGTTCTCTAGAATTTATCGTCATCTAGGGGGGGTGAATATTTTCTTGATATCAAGATTGAACCCATAATACAAGATTCCTATGTATTCTCATTAGAAGAATCAAAACCCACATAGTTCTCAAACACTTTAATGGACACATCACCTTTTAAGGTTGCATGAAAAGGAAACATCCATGTAGTTTAATGTCATATAGAGAGGATGTCTAGGCGGAAGATTCTAAGTCAAGATTTGGTGCAGCACTTACGATGATGTGGCCTGAATAACCTAAAAAAATGTGGTATTATGGGTAAACATACCCCTACTAGGGATATCTCTCATATTATATAATGTTTATTTGGGAGATAGGTTTATTCCTCAAGGAAGTTTCCTACGCATCTAAATTGATCGGGAATCAAATCCCATATGACTCGGTGAGTCATGCAGTTTAATTTCATTCCATCAAGATAAGATTGAACAGATGTGATAATGATGAAGTGGGTGAGATAATTGGATTGTGGGGCTTGATCCTTAGATAGGTTTCCTATGTATCCTAGTTAGTTAGGAATCAATTTCAATGTAGTTTTTGATATATAGGGACTTACACTTTAGAAGAATCCCATTTGATCCACTGGTTGGGTCTTATGCATAGTTGTTTCTCATTTAGGAAGCATGGTTTGGGGTTTACATCTAGAGGGATGGCCCATTTTGGCTCAGTCGTTGAACATGCATCCCACATATCCTGGTTAGAGCAGGAATCAAAGTTCTTGTAGTTTAATATCTTGGGGAATAGACCTAGGAGGAGGCCCATTTGAGTTTGGGTTGTGAAAATGTTTGTATCAACAGATCCTCTTAGACCATTGTGATTCATGCTCATTGTGATAAACAATATGATGTGAAGGATTCAAAAAACCACACAAATTTCATTCTCCGCTAATGGAAAAGGAGGAGGATGAAGGTGTAAGAGGGCAGGATTATGATGCTTCCCTTAAGAGAGGCTAGGAGATTATCTTATATGGAGTGACATATTGAATGTAATATGGGGTATAATATAGTTTAATATCTTATATATTGTATGATGGAATCAAAGACTAATGTCATGTTTGAGGGAAAAATACCATACAGTTTAACATCAAGTGGTAAGGATGATTTGGGGCCTTGCAGTTTAAGGGAATACAATGTGGACCATTTTTATGTAAATTATGATTAAATTAAACCATTTAAACCCTAAAATAGTTAAATAAGATGGCTCTCACATCTCCTGGATCCTCTCGCATTTGGGTCTTCCGTCGGTGTCAATGCTTCTTCGGCATGACTGTGGATCCTCAGGCGTCGGCTTGCTTTGCGCTGCTGCTCCCTCCTCTCAAGGTGAGTTTTCACTGGATCGATGGTGCCCTCGCAGGTCTTCTCTAGAAGCAGCTTCGTATAAAGGCCTCATCCAATTTCGAGCAAGACAGTTATGGTCTTTCTGGATTTCGGTGTTGTGGAGCTTTTGTGGGGTGGACCGGACATTCCACTGGGCAATCCATGGAGGAGGTGGTCGGATTCAGACTTACTGGTGTGTGACTGGTTTTTTGGGTCAGCTCTGGACCCTCCAGCGTGCGAAGCTACAGTTATTTGGAGGATACGGTAGGAGTTATTCTCCCATTCGTTCGGTGTTGCAGATCCATAGTTGAGTGGACAAGATCAGTTCTACATGCTTTGCTTAGAGCTGGATTTGGTCGCGGTGTTTGCAGATCCGTGGTGGAACCACTTAGATCTGGAGTCATGGATGTGCACCGCTACAGATCCAGGGATTAGTGGGTCATATTTTGGTTTTCCGGTTTGTGGAGATGGGCTTAAGTGGTGTTTATCAAACACGCGGAAGTAGGTGCACTTCGGTTTCTTCGGAAACTCTGGTATATCATTCTTGGGTTTTCGGTGTATCGTGGTTTTAGTGCACTACTTCTTTGTGGGTGCATGATTGATCTACTTTTATAGTTCTCTTGGCTGGTGGACTGGTTCTCCAATGGGAATCTTTATCTGGTTGGAGATACTCTGTTTGAATTTATGGCTGAGGTGGTTCAGATTTTTTTGATTTTGTTTATGCTGTTGTGGCTTTTGGTGTGGGCTGATGAGGGAAGTTTGCGTTTTGCTAATGCTTTCTCATAAGGAATTGAAGGAAATGTTGGATTTCTGAAACCCTGGTGTTGGATGATGCTTGTGGATGGACCGGTGGTTTCTAGATGGTGTGAGTTGCTGAAGGTTGATTGGTTTGAAGGTGATTATTGCTGCTGGGGCTTAGTAGGGGGTGTTTCTTCGCCCAGAAGTGCTGAAGGTCAGATTTATGACTATGGTGTTGATGGTTCCATGCTGTTGGTGGTGGATCTTCTTAGTGAGAAGGTTCCGGATGATGGAATTTGTGAGCATGGATGCTGGTCATTGGTTAACTGTGAGCTGTTGGATGCTGGTTAATGTTGGATGATGGTGGTGGCTGCTTGGTTTTGTGTGTTCTTTTTTTCCTTTTTTATTTTTTATTTTTTTTGGGTCTTTTGCATCTTAGTTTGTAAAGGATTTTTGGGTGTGGGTCGTTTGACACCACCCCTCCATTGTCTATTGTGTCTCTTTTTTTATTTCTAATAAATTTAGGGGGGCCAGGAATAGCCCGACCCTCGCATCTTCCTTGCCCTAAAATAGTTAAAAAAACTCTAAAAACCCATAAAAACATAAAACCTAAAAACAAACCCTAAAAACCCATAAAACCCGTAAAGACCACTACAAACCCCCAAATACCTAGAAAACCTAAAAACACAAAAAACATAAAAAATACTAAAAACCCCTAAAAGCAAAAAATCCCTAAAAACCATGAAAACCCTTAAGAAAGCCTTAAAAAACTAAAAAATACCTAAAACCCAAAAAAATGCTGAAAACCTTTAATACCCTTAAAATCCTAAAACACCATAAAACACCTCAAAATAAATAAAAACCCTAAAATCCATAAAAATCCAAAAAAATCCAAAAAATATCTAAAAACATCGATTACCCTAAAAACCCTGAAAACCCCGAAGAGAATCATAAAAACCCAAAAAGACTTAAAAACCCTAAAAACCATTAAAAACCAAAAAACGCATTTAAACCCTTAAAAATGTTTGAAATATCTAATACCCTACAAAACCCCTGAAAACTAAAGAACCCCAAAAAACCATAAAAACCCTAAAAACCTTAAAATTCCCTAAAACCCCTAAATTCCATAAAAATACCTAGAATCATAAACCCCTTAAAAACCTTAAAACCCCTAAAAACCTAAAAAACCTTAAAAACATAAAATCCCAAAAAACTTAAAAAATTCTAAAAACCCTAAAAGACCATAAAAACCATCAAAATCCTTAAATACTTAAAAACCCAAAAAAAAATCCAAAAAATGCCCTAAAAATCACCAAAAATGTCAAAAACCCCTAAAAATACAGAAAATTATAAGAAACCCTTAAAAAACAAAAAAAACTCAAAACAACTAAAAAACTCAAAAATATTATAAACCCATGAAGATCCTATAAACCCAACAAACCATTAAGAACCATATATCCCCCTGAACACCATAAAAAACTAGAACCCTATAAAATCTTTAAAAATATCTAAAAATTGAAAACCACTTTAAACCCCTAACAACATTAAAAAAATATAAAAAACCATAAATCCCCAAAAAAATATCAAAAAAACCACCAGAAACCTAAAAACCATAAAAATCCTAAAGACCCTAAAAATCCATAAAAACTATCAAAATCCAAAAAACCCTAAAACCCAAAAAAATTCTAAAAATCTCTATAAGTCCAGAAAATAGAAAAAACGTAAAATTCATAAGAAAACCATAAAAACCTGAAAACAATTAAGACATCTAAAATCTTGAAAATCCTAAAAACCCTAAAAATCCATAAAACCCCTAAAACCCCCAAAAACCTTAGAACCCCTAAAATACCACTAAAAATAGAAAACTCGTTGAACCCCTAAAAATGTTAAAAACTCCAAAAATCTTAAATCCCGAAAAACTCAAAAAAACTACAAAAATTAAAAAAACCCATTAAAACCATAACCCCACCCAACCCTAAAAACACTTGAACAACTAAAAAAATCCCAGACAAGCAATAAAAATATCTAAACATGTAATGAACACTAAAACCCCTAAAACCCACTATGAAAACATTAAATACCTAAAAAACATAAAACCACTAAAAATATAATAAATTCTAAAACCCTAAAACCCTTGAAATCCCTCAAAACACAACTATCTAAAAAACCTAATAATTCCCTAAAAATTCATAAAATTGTAAAAAACCATAAAAATCATGAAAACCCCTAAGAAAACAATAAAACCCTAAAAACACTTAAAACCCCCAAAAAAATAAAAAAACTCTAAAAACCTTAAAAATCCCTAAAACAAAAAAAAAACGCAAAAGACACTAAAAATCCATAAAAACCCTAAAAACCTACCAAAATATTGAAAAATACTTAAAATCACTAAAACATAAAAAAGCATAAAAACCGTGAAAACCTTAAACACCTAAAAAGATAAAATACCAAAAAAACGTCAATAATGCTAAAAACTCAAAAAGACACTAAAACCCAAAAAAACATAAAACACCATAAAACCATAAAACCATAAAACCCCATAAATAATCCTAAATACCATTAAGACTCTAAAAACCCTATAAACCCCTAAAAACACTAAAAACTCTAAAAAACACTAAAAACTAAAAAACATAATAAAACTTAAAAACTTAAAAACCCATAAAAACCATAGAAACCATAAAACCCTTAAAACCTCTAAAACCCCATAAAATAAAAAAGTTCCCTAAAAGTCCCTAAAAATCTGAAACCCCTAAAAACACTAAACACCCCTATGAAAATCATAAAAACCTAAAAACACTTGAAAACACAAATATTATATCCTAAAAATGATAAAAAAAAACCCCAATTAAACATTAAAACCCCTAAAAGCCTAAAAACCCCCGAAACCTCAAAATCACTAAAAACCTAAAAGCCATAATATCCTAAAAACTACCAAAAAATAATTAAAACATAAAAAAATCTAAAACCCTGAAAAATCATAAGAAAACCATAAAAACCTAAAAATAGTTAAAACCCTCAAAAACCTTAAAAATGCTAAAAACCCTAAAAGACACAAAAACCGAAAATATCCAAGAAAACCCTAAAACCCATTAAAGTCATTAAATACCATAACAACCCATAGAAGCCATAAAAACAACTACACAATTTAAAGCCCCAAAAAACGTTAAAAACTATAAAAGCCTAAAAACATTAAAAAAATAAATAAAACATAAAAATCCATAACACACATAAAAACACTAAATACTCAAAAAACAGTCCAAATCCCTAAAGCCCCTAAAAACCAATAAAAGCATTAAACAATCCCTTAAATTCTTAAAAATGTAAAAACCCTAAAAACCCTAAAAAACACAATGAAAACCTAAAAACCCTAAACACTATTAAAACCCCTTCAAAACCAAAAAATGATTAAAACCCTAAAAACCCCCCAAATCTATAAAAACCCTAAAAACCATAAAATTACTAAAAATCCCTAACAATCACTAAAAAATAAAAAAAATGCTAAAAACCCTGAAATTCTATAAAAAACATTGAAAACCTAACAACACAAAACCCCAATAACCTAAAAAAATCTATAATCCCTAAAATACCCTAAAACCAATATAAACTTTTAAAAACCATAAAATATTCTAGAAACCATGAAAATTCTTAAAAACCATAAAACCCAAAAAACCTACTAAAAACACTAAAATCATTTTAAACCCCTAAAATGTAAATAAAACACCAAAAACCCTTAAACCAACTAAAACTAAAAAAAATTAATTATCCAAAAAATAATAAAATCCAAAAATCCCTAAAAACCATGAAAACCCTCAAAATACCTCAACCCCTAAAACCCTTAAAAAATTTAAAAAATCGCTAAAAATGTAAAAAATTCAAAAAATACCAATAAACCCACTATGGATTCTGCAAAAATCTTAAAATACTTTAAACCACTAAGAAACCTAAATCTTATTTAAAACCCTAAAAACATAAAATCCATAAACACCATTAAACCACCTAAAAACCATAGAAACCATTAAAAGAAATAAAAATGATAAAAACTATAAAAACACATCAAAACCATAAAAATGGATAAAAACACTAAAAACCATAAAAATCATAAAAAACTCAAAAACCCTCAAAATTATTAAAACCATAAAATTTCTAAAAAATCTCTGAAAATGATAAAAACCCGAAAATCCATAAAACCCCCTAAAGCCTTAAGAAAACCTAAAAGCCCATAAATACCCTAAAATTTAACTAAATACTCTATAAATACAATAAATCCCTAAAAATGATAAAAAACTCTTAAAACTCTTAAAACCCTTAAATACTCAAAAAACCCCAGAAAAACCAGAAACAAACTTAAGGAATACGAAGTCCCTAAAACCCCTAAAAATCCATAAAAATACCAAAAAATCTAAAAAATCACAAAGAATTTAATTATCCGTAAAAAAATTTAAAAAAACTATGAAAACCATAAAACACTAAAAACACATAAATCCCCTGAAACCAAAAAATCACTAAAACCCCTAGAAAACGCTAAAAGACACTAATATCCCCAAAACCCCCCAAAAAATTAAAACCATAAAAACCATAAAATCACATAAAAACAAAAAACCCACTAAAAACTCAAAGAACTCTTTGAATCACTAAATTTTTTAAAAATCACTAAAAACATTAAAAAATTACTAAAAAACCAATAAAAATTATAAAAACCTGTGAGAATCCCCAAAACCCTAAAACCCATCATGATGCCTAAAAACACTTACACCCTGTAAAATCAATAAAATTAACTAGAAACATAATAAAACATTAAAACTCTAAGAAACCTATAAGAAAACATTATAAACCTAAAAAAATTAATACCCCTAAAACCTAAAAATGATCAACACCATAAGACCCCCTAAAACCCATCAATACCCCTTAAAGCCTTTAAAAACCTAAAACCCCATAAAAACATAAAAAACAACTAAAAACTCTAAAATCCATTAAAAATATAAAATTGTAAAAATATTTACAAAACCATAAAAACCTTAAAAGACACAAATACCCATATAAACCCAAAAAAACTGAAAAAATCCCTCAAAATAATCAAAATTTCTAAAACCCCAAGAAACGCATAAAGATTCTAAAAATTGACTAGAAATACATTAAAATTTAATTAACATAAAGCACTAAAAACCATAAGAAAACTTTAAAAACTAAAAAAAACTATTCAATCCCCTAAAAAACTATAAATTCTAAAAATCCAAACAAACCCTAAACCCCTAAAAACAATAAAACCCCCCTAAAAAGATTAAAAATCCCTAAAACCCCATAAAACCCTATATAAACCTTAAAAACCAACTAAGAACTCTAAAAACCCTTTAATACCATAAAAATGTGAAAAAACACTAAAAACATTAAAAACCTTAAGAATCTAAAAAAATATCATGAAACTCAAAGAACCATAAAACCCCTAAAAACCCAAAAATAACCCTAACCACCCCAAAATCTGTAAAAACCATAAAACCCATCAAAACCCATAAATACCTCAAAACCCATAGAAACCCATAAAAACTAGAAAACCCCATAACTCTAAATAATGGTTAATCCCTAAAAACACTAAAAAATTATAAACAACCTTAAAAAACAAAAAAAATCCCTTAAAACAGAAATAACCACAAAAATATTAAACCCCCTAAAACCCTCAAAATCCCTGAAAAACCTATAGACCATAAAAACCTAAAAATATATAAAAATTAAAAAAACACTTAAAAACTAAAAGAAACCTTAAAATCCTAAAATCGCATAAAACTCCTAAAAACCTAAAAATAATAAAAACCCTAAAGACCATCAAAACCATAAAAATATAAAAATCCCCTAAATTCCTTAAAAGCATAAATACCCCTCAAAACTCCAAAAAAATATTAAAAAATAAAAAATACATAAATCCCCTAAAAATCATAAAACACCCTAAACACCCTAACAACTATAAAAAATGCTAAAAATCATAAAGACGCCAAAATCCCATCAAAACACTAGAAACCCTCTAAAAACGCTAAAGGCCCTTTAAACCCCAAAATATGTTAAGAACTATAAAAAACTAAAATCCTCTAAAAAGTTCAAAAAACCCTAAAATCCTTAAAAACCATAAAACAATAAGAATCGTAAGAAAAATAAAAAATATCAAAATGCCTAAAAACCATAAAAATCATAAAACTCCTAAAAAGTCCCTAAAAATACCTAAAAATTTAAAAACCCTCAAATACATGAAAACCCAAAAGAAAAACATAAATCATAAAAACAATTAAAACCCCTAAAAATCTTAAAATTCTAAAATCCCTAAAAATACCCAAAAAATCAAAATAACCATAAAAACCCCTAAAATCCTTAAACACCCTAAGAACACTAAAAACCATATACGGTCATGGAAATTATGAATTCAAGATGAATTAAGCTCCTACCAACTCAGTAAAGGATATAAATATAATCCAGAATAATATTGAAGATATTCAAAGGAATAAGAAATATCGCGAAGGAAAAAATCCCTTTTCGGACCGCCACTCTATATGGTGGTCTGCTTCGAAAGACATCTATGAACTGATTAGTTCAAGAAAGATGATGGCATTACCGGTCCACCACAAAGAAAATTGTTTTTAGGAAAGAGTGTATAAATATAAATTATGTACAATTTTTTCCATTAACTCAAACGATTCTTAGGAAAAAAGAAGCTTATGGTGTCCCACAAACGAAACGAAGTCATTCTTCGAACCGAGGCAGTATTGCCACTGCCACAAACTAGCATCCCCCACAAACATAGTAGTTAATAGGATGAGATGGAACCCAAGTGAAAGAAAATTACACCCTTGCTAACTATGTCATCCGCAGGCCATGGAGTTCACCATGGGCTAATTGAAAAAGACACTCTGTGGCCACCCCATTATTTATAAAAGGTACCTGAGGGGGATGGAAATTAAGAGCCATAAATTGGTAGAAAAGGGGATTAAGTGTGGAGGAAATCATATAGGGAGAGGGATAAATCCCTCCTATGCCCAAAGATATTTGCAGACTCTATTCCACAAATGACATGCAGGAGGCCCTTCACAGAACATCACCCCATGAACAATATGCGGAATTCCTTCCAAAAAAGATAATATGTGGAGGTAATTTCATTCAATAAATTTCTGATTCATTTTTTGGCCCCGTGAATGGATAAAAAAACCTCTTAAACAAATAAAAAAAGTTCACGGATGACCCTTTACAGCAAAAATGATTCGTCGACAACCATTTGTGGATGCTCCTTTGTAGACACTCCTATGTGAACGATACAATGCAGACACTCTTATGTTGCCAACTCCTACATGGCCAGCCCTTTGTTGAAAATCTCTTGCATAGTCTAGTCCATACTATGGGTGATGCACCCCTGCTCTCTTTCTCGGGATCCCAGATGAGCTTCAGTCCCACCCCTCTAGGTTGGTCTCTTCACTTACCTCATTGACCCCCATGAAAAATGGATAGGAACACTGTGGTTTTTTCAAGATAGGTCGATGTCATTTTCTTTAGTTTAATTATGACTCCCCAAAATTCATCCCTTTGATACCATGAGTCGGTCTACTCCTCATGAGACTCCTAAAATCCAATCACCTACCTTTTATTCTAGGTTGATCTAAAACTCCATGGACAATCACATTCTAAATGTTTCTTACATGACCAGAAACATCCTTTATATCCATTAATCATTGTGTCCCTGGTGATTTTGGATCTTCATAAACCTCCCCGTCCATCAAAAATGGATTGATAGTGTCTTGAGGACACCTCTCGTTGATATGTGAACAATTACCTAGTGTCTATGCCTAAATTTCCGACAAAAAAGGCATGTCAACAAAATATAATTTCATCCTCTAGATAGGATTTTCCTACCTCCATATGCCCACATGTATTTGGTGCCCCATATCCTTTCTTCTAATCTAAAAATCCCAATGATAATAGTTTTCGAATTCCTTCCTCTCATATTATAGGCATGTCAGAACATCCTGGCTTAATTATACTCTAGTTAATCATGGTTTCCTAATAAATGGTCCTCCTGGTATGACCTTAAACACCAAGACCACAAATCTTCCTTACCACATGATGTTAAATTGTGTGGTATTTTTTCCTACATCATGAAATTAAACTATGATACCATCATTCAAGCTATGAGACTTTAAACTTTTGTGTACCCCATACTAAATTCAAAATGGTACTTCATTTGAGGTAAGCCCATGGCATCTCTGAAGGGAAGAACCATAATAAGAGCTCTTCCATCGCCGTATTCATTTTTTCCCATCAATGGATAAGGAAAGATGTGTTATTTTCTAAATCATTTACATCCTCTATTTTCTCACATGGAGCATGACTCATGTGGGATTAGAGGATAGTGATGATCAAAACATCTGCACAGCCCACTATTACATGGGCCTCCACCTAGGTGTATCCCCAAACTATTGAACAACAAGACGTCTAATTACTTCTATAACTAGGATATGTAGGATGACTGTATAAGGACCTAGATTAAATGGTCCATCCCTCCAAATGTAAGCCCCAAACCATGCATCCTACAAGGTAAGAATCTGTGCATAAGCACAACGAGTGGCTAAAATGGGTCTCCTCTAAAGTGTAATTCATGTATATTAATAACTATTTGGAATTGGTTTCCCAACTAACTAAGATATTTAGGAAACTTATCTCAGGTTGAGGCTCAACACTCCACGTATCTCACTTGTTTCATCATTCTCAAGTCATTTTACTGTCATCCTAATGACATGAAATTAAACTGCACAAATCACTAAACCACATGGAATTTTATTCCAAATCAATTCAGATGTGTAGGAAACCTCCTTGATGAGTAAACCCAGCTCTTAAATCAACCATAATGTTCTCTGATCCATATCCTTAGTAAGGTTATGTTTACTGAAAAGACCATGGTTCTTATGGGTCCTTTAGGCCGCCCGGACATATGTACCACACCAAAATCATTACTAGGAATCTTACCACAAGAAGTCCTCACTACTGGATGGTAAAATTCATGTATGGGTCCTTGTCACAAATCCGTAAATGGTGATGTGTCCATTAAAGTGTCAATGAACTATGTGGGTTTTTATTCCCTTCATGAGGATACATAGGAATCCCATCTTATATGTTCAATTCCTATATCAAAAAAATCGCCTTCCCTAATGGATGATGATAAACTCTAGAGTTCCACATCTTATGGATTCAATCCTCATTGTCTCAGTGAAATAACATAGAATCCCTAATATAGATATAATATGGCAACATTGATTAAGAACTTTATATACATACAGATAGAGAACCTCATATATATATAGATGATTCTAGACCCATGTATATTTCTAATTGATCTTGCAGCCTAGGAGTAACATAAGAAGCCAAAATTGGGACTGAAACAATGATTCAAGAAGATATGAACATTTCTTACATCTATAAGAGATTCCTATAATAGGAAATAATTCCCCCAAAAAGGGTGTGATGAGCCCGACTTCCCATCCTCTCTACCAATGTGAGTCCTCAAGTGTCGTTGGCCAAATCATCCTATGAGCACCTACCTCTGGAAAGAAGGTCCATGAATCATGGATAAGAGGGTCTTTAGATCTTTGTGGATCCATAGATATACCCATTAGAGACCATCCGAGGACATCATACCCCAAATGGGATGATTGCACAAACACTTAACCCCCTATAATCACTCATCCAGACCACTCAATTGTGGAACCTCCTTAGTAATGCCAAAAAGATATACTGACCAATAGTTGTGGGACTATCTCTCCCACCAATAGGGTCACAATGCAAATCAGGTTGAAAAAAATGGTGAACATGACATGAATCCTTAACCAAGGTGCCAGTATTACCAAACCTAGAGCCCCTTTCACATCCAAAAGGAATTAGGCCAAGAAAAATCATCAATTATACATGTGGTCATGAGATTCTACTGTGATGGGGGTATTTTTGTCTTTACTTGTAACATGTATTGAAGGTCTTCATATCAACCTTCAATCCAATGGCATCGTCAAAGTTCTCATAGGCACAAATGATGATCAACGCCCCAACTAATTCATCTACAAGGTACATGATTCCATCACCCACCCAACTTCTTCAATGTTGGGTTTCAAATGTGCTGATCCGGGAGTACCACTATAATGGATATATATCCATGATAGAGGCTTCAACATAGGTCCTCCATTAAACAAAAGCCCACTAGTAGCCTCTTCATCTGTGACCATCATTCCAGTATAGGGTAACCCCACTAGTCATCTCCAATCGTTTTGGAATCATATACCCAGAACATGACAATAAGTACATCCCTAATCTTAGGGTGGCAAAAAAAGTGGTCACTGAGGAATTTTTCCATTGCTGTACAGAATCCCCACTCAATGGACCCTACTAGAAAATGACATTACCAGTGACATGAAACCCAATATCCTCGATCTCAAGAGGATGTCGTACCATGGGCTCCTACTGAAGTCCAACAGACATAGGCCCCTCAGAGAGCACAAAGAGGGTGATGAACTTATCATCGAGAACAGTTCATCATGCTTGTTCTTGAGGAGTAGAATTTCCAAAAAAAACACAGTGGCACACTATGAGTAGGCCTACACTTCTGCTTCCACTATTTAATCCCTCCATTCATATACAGTGGAAAATTATGATCAAATGCATATTCCTACCAATTCTCTCCAGACCCACCACACAAGTAGTGTGGAAAATTATAGGTAGATTCAAATATCTACTGATTTATAACAGGTCCTTTATCCAAATTTGATTATAAACAACTACAACCAGGAAAAAATCTCTTCTGATGCATATTAAGACCACCATATAAAGAGGGCAGAAAACTATTGGCAGTCATATGAAATTACCAGTGCATATAAATCCCACTAGTACAATACGGTGGTGATCAAAAAAAAAATTCAAATTCATGCCAACCACAATGAATACCACTAGTGAAATATGGTGTAAAGAAAATATAACTAGATTCAAATTCAAGTGGATGCACATCATTCCTGTGGGATAATAACTGTGGAAAATGAGAAAACGAAAATTCATTCTCTCAAATATAAATCCCACCCATCAAATGAAATGCCAATATAAGAAAGCATCTAGTGTGTCTTAGCTATAAGTTAGGGGCAGACTCATTCCTCTACCCTGACATAGAATAACTGTTAGTATCCACTAGCAACACATGGTCGAATGGAGAAGTCCCAAACTCATGCTCCCCAATAGAAATTATAATTTATTATAATTATTTGAAAAAAATTATCTCAACACATTATGGAAATGATGGAGGATCAAATGTAGATTCTAGACCATATAATCAATACCTTTAAAGTCATCATCACGTCTACAAAAAAAGTTAGGATTCAGACCCCTAATCTTGTATCTCCAAGTAGGGCGATTCATCCACAAACAAAGATGGTCACTCTGGGGAAGACTTGAATCCATGCTACATCCCAAAAGTTTCTAAGGAAATATTCCACGATTCAAGGACAACCGGATTGGGGACAAATTGCCATTTCAATGGGGGGAAACTTATCCAATGTAGTGGCCACTCCATGGAATGCATATATCCCTTCTAGAACTCAGGATCCTCGTCAGCATATCTCGGTGATATTGCAGGAACCAAACAAATAGGTAACCATATATGAATTCAATTACCAACAGCTGGAGACCCCAGTTTCTTTGAAAAGAGTGCCCAAAATTGAAACACACCCAAGGAAACCAGAAAATGAAGAGAACATTAAAGATTCTGCTTTGCTAGAAGCTGGAGTTCTTAATGCTATCAGACATCTATCAATAGAGGATCAAGATATTATCGATCCATTACCAAATTATGGAAGTGTTTGTTGAAGTTGTTAAGGTCCTCCCAACAATATTATTACCAACATTCCTAAAGTTCCTCCTTAGAGAACCCATGGGGCCTTACTTCATGGGATAAAATGATCAATCTGGAGATCCAATCACCTAATGAGTATCATGGTAGTACTCCCCTAGACCAGAAGAAAGAACATCAAGAAGGTACTCCCCTTACTGTCGTTCACCATGATGGTCCATCCAGGGTATACGCTCTGGAAATTCTCCCTACAGTTAGATGTAAATATAAGATGATATCCCACTCCATCATAGAAGTCATTACAAAGGCCCTACTCGTAGTGAAATAAAGAAAAAAGAATGTCCTCCTCTCAATGAATTTCATCCTATAGGTCCTCCCCAAGATTCACACAGTAGATATCCCCCCTACATATGGAAATAAATCTATGATGGTATTCCTCACCATGATTGTAGGCATTACGAAGGTCCTCCCTAAAATGAAAAAAATAATTATGGTCCTCCTCATGCCATAGTCCTCCCTAAAGGTCCTCCATAGGGTAAAAACCATAGAAAATTTCCCTATGATTGGACACTAAGCTGTGATGGTAGACCTCGCCACCAAAACATCATCTGTAAAGGTCCTCTCCATCATCCAAATTTACACCGGAAAAAAGTTCCTCCCCTTTCCAGTCCAAATATGAGAAATACCTCATATTATGAGGAATTTGGAAGTATTGATCCAAACATGTTACATACTCTTTCAATGAAAATAGACATCCTTTTTCATTCAAGAGACAGTCCCGAGACATGCTCATCCTCTGAGCCACCACCGTATTGTTCATACATCAATGAATCCCCCACTAGCCCCGCTACTCAGGAAGAAATCATCACAAAGCACCCATGTCGAGAACATCAAGTAGAGTAATCTCTAGTGGAAGAAAATAATAAATGATTCTTGAGTGAAGAAAACTATTTAGGGCAATCATACCTGTTATTTTCTAGATCATAACCACTTCTCAATTAAAAAATCAAAGAGATTTGATAAAATAATGTATGAAAAACATTCCTTTTAATATCTGGACAACTCTCCACCAGTTGAAACTGAAATTTCTACTCTATAATGCATATGTATTACATGTCGATATATTAGGGGATCTTTGTTGATAAATTTATCTAATAGGACTTCCGACTTCATAGTGGTCTCAATCAGATATGTGAAATAAAGGCCTTGAAATAGCATGCATCCACACGCTACACAAGATGTGTTGCCACAATGGTGACGCCTCGTCTGGTGTTCTTATCTATGGGTGGGGAGTATATGGAGCTCTACACTTAACCCCACATCCCGTCTAGCAGAAACCATTGGAATTGAAATATTTCAATTTTATTATCCCATTAGGGTAGTCAAATGAACTCCCTAATCAGGAAATGTGGAATGTTCGACAAGAACCAACATTTAGTATGTTCTAAAAGTGTTGGGCCTGGGGAGAGAAGGAAATCAAAAAACTAATGAACCAAGATATCGATAACCTTAATAAGGCTTCTATCCTAAGATAACATAATAAATGATCATTGATCATATCCTCGGAAGAAAGTAATTCCCATGTAGACCAAGAACTATATGGGTCTCACACCCACATGGGAATGCACAAGAACAAGACAGAGAAAATAGAAGCAACAACTACCACAATATGGGAGTGGCCCCTCTCAATATGAATTGGGTAATTTTTAACAAAAAATTTCCCTATAAGACCAAAATATTTGGGCCAAGCCACATCATAATAAGCAGAAGAGAAATCCAAACCCGCAGGGTTGGAGGAATTTTTACCTCAACTACCCCCATCTAATGTACGTCTTTTCCCACCTAGGGAGGAAAATGAATGAAGATGTTACTCATTCTATCCCATCTCCTGACTCATTTCCCCCATGATGGAGGTGTAATTCTAGGTCATATCAACGCTCCCTTCAAGTCACCCTTCACCACGAAACTTAGAGAGGATCCCAGAATGGAATGAGAAAATCCAGAAAAGGACACCAAGAGTCCTCCTACCATTCAACACATGGTAAGAAACATGCATTAAGTTATTTTTCATTAAATATTTTAGAGGCCAATTCTATAGACCAAACATAGAATGTTGAAAATATCGAAGAACATAGAGAGAATGGTTCTGCCTATAATCGGATACACACTAAACCAAGAGGAGTGCATACCCAGAATAAGAGGGACGCTTAAAATTTGGGTGCCCCCTTCACCAACCCCTAATTACCACATCACAGGTCCCTAATAATCATAAGAATAAGAAAAAGTTAATATATGACCCACCTCTTCCTCTAAATAAAAATTATTCCCTCAGACTCAAGGGGATATTAACCTAGTATATGGAAGAGATGAATGAGTTAAGGTGAATCAATGTTTAGCTTTCTAAGCAATCCATCCTACTGGGTTTGTTCCCCAAGTAGAACATCAACATATCCTTTTGGAAGATGTACTTCTACACCAAGATCTCATCCCATAAAAAGAAACAAGGCATGACTGCTCATCCAAGGCCGTAATGGGATCCTCAATCTACTTAAATCTAATTCTAGAAGAAAACCAATATTTTTTTCCATTAAGGAAACAACCAGAATAGAACTAGGTGAATCCTAAAAGGATGTCCCTTGTTAGGTATCCAACTCAAGTACCAACAACACTAGCACTACCAAATTTCCATCTGCTACACCGGCCAATGCTAAGGCCTAGAATGATGCACATCAACGACTCATGAAAATCATCAAGTCATTGATAACATGATTAGAATACATAAAATGGCAGCACACTTTGATACAACCAGAGTGAAAAGCTTACCGTGATTGGCTGAGAAACGTCCCACCACTACTAAAATTCAGGAACCCATTTTTCCTAGTGTTTAATGGCATAGGAAACATAGAATAGCATTTGAGGAACTACTAATCTTATTGTGATCCTATAATGGGAACCACAGGGAAACAATAAGCATTATAACTCAGTTACATTGTACAAACCCTACAAGGCCTGGCCTTTATATGGTATAATAGTTTTCCAGCTCCTTAGATCATAGGATGGGATAATCTTTGACAATAGTTCCTATTCCATTTCAGCTCTATGTTTCCAAAGACACCAGTCAGAGACTTCATGAACTGTAAATAGTGAGAAAATGAAAGAATCTATAAATTCATTATTATATGGAATGTTTTGACTTAATATTTCAACCGACCACTCCCCCATGATGAGATTATTTATTTGTGCATTGATAATAATCAATATGAGTTTTGAACACCACTAATATTGGTAAAATACACAAGTGGGTTTTGGTTTTTCGAATTTTTTTCCCAAATAATATAAGACTCCTTACAACATACTAACTTCAAGTCCTGAGTAGCCCCATCGGCCCCAGAAGAAATGATGCGAAGAGTTGAAGCAGAATCCATTACACTTAAGACACCTCCTACACTGGCTCCAGCTCTAAGGCCTGCAAAAAATCTTAAAGGGATCCTGGGATGTCAATACCCCCCCCACCTCGACAAGACGAACAAAGGATAACCATGCGAAATATATTAGAGAAATGGGATAATAATGTTTACTCATTCTAACATGACCAGGTCTATGGATACTTTGAAGCCGCCATGAATTGTGACTTTATTAGGCTTCTAGAACCAAAAAGGTCTAATGAAGTTGGTCTCAATTACTGGATAGACTATTTTCCCTTCTATATGATACTGGGACACAACATTTTATAGTGTTTTTTCATCAAGGAACTCTTCAAAATAATGATAGATTATAGTCAGGTCAAGCTAGGACCACCAGCATCACAAGGGGCATATGTCCCCACCACTAACATGGATGAATCCGGATAATAGAAAACTATCTTTAGAAAAAAGGAGTAGAATTGTGATAGTTGAATAACCCTGAAAATAGTCAAACGATCCCATTTCATACTACAAGTCATGTTGAAGAAACCCACTACAACCCCCCCAACAACTCCCAATTCCACACAGTCGACATCCACATCCCTATAATCCTCCAAGGGTCGACCCTCAAAAAGGTAGTTCGATCAGAAATGCAAAGAGAAAGTGTAAGAATATGGGTCTACAACAGTGTAAAATATGGATTTAAACCTCTTATATTTAATGACATCTTATCTAAAAGCATGGGAATTTCCCTTCCAACTGGTACCACTCGAAGATATAAGTCAGGGAGAGTCATCATCAGATGAGAAACTGATTTTTGTCTCCATTGATGTCATCCACTTAATGGACCCCTACATCGATGAATATTATTGTTATGAACATGAGTTCCCTATACCCATTCGGTGATATAGAGGAAGAGGTCACAGGAGTCCAAGATTATTGGAAGATGAAGTGAAGGAATAAACCAAATTCTTGGCTGCATCAAACTCAAACCATCAATATTACAGAAACCCGTAGAAGAACCCTCCAGTGGACCCAATAAGAACATGTACATTTCAATACCCCTGCCGAAAGAAACATTAGCTCGATTATCCTAGAATATCCATTAGAATTTTAGAAAATTTATAATATCCTGAATCATTCTAGAAAATATACCACACCAAATTCACAAAACTGAGAATCCCCATCAACTATTGTCCTAGGGACCGACACATCCTCATCCAATTTCGAAGCCCCTGATGTTCCTTTGAAAGAGAATCCCTAAATTGGGAATCACTAAACTTTAGATCCAAAATAGGATATTATAATGTATTTATACTTAGTAACAGTAAATATATCAATCCAGGATGCACTAAATATATCTAATGATATCAGGGAAGCACTCATCGAGTCTTTGCTAAGTCTCCAGGAGCTTGAAACTGAGGTAGTCACCATTGAAGTCTACTTGATGAAGACTAATCCTATAGAATACCATGAAGTTATCTTCTTTATAGTTCAAGATGAATACTCTATCATGAAAGTGCACAGAAAACTCTTATATGTGTCTTGGAAGATAAATAGTGTTGATATCTGAAAAGTCTTCATAGATAATGGCTCTAGAGTTAATCTCATCTTACTATGGACACTTCCTCGACGGGGATTCATTGTTGATAACCTGATTCCCTACAACACAACTATAATGAGATATTAAAAAAGGTAACAAAATATGTTGGTCCAAATCATGCTCAAAACACAGTTTTTCAACCTTATAGCCGACTCATAATTTTTGGTAGTCAAGAAAAATAAGGGCTTCAACATTCTTTTAGGATAGACCTACTAGAATCAGTATGTTGTGATTTCGTCATCTTAAAATTAGTGTGTCAAATAATATATTGACAATAGGATTGGGAAATTACCTGCCAATAAGTCCCCATTCGAATATTGTAAGTCAAACTATATTGATGCAGGATTCTAGGAATAGAAAGGGAAACAACCCTCAACCGATGGAATTGATTAATTCACCTTCCCCAATGGTTTGAAAATAGTTCCCACCGACCCTTCCAATCAGCTTAGTAATGAGTACATTCATCTCATAAATCATATTGAGTACACAAATTCTAGTATCAGATGTTTATTCCACAATCCTTATGATTTCAGTCACGGCTATTATGACTGATAGAGATGAAAAAACCACTAATACCTCATATGATGGTGAATGATTAAATAAAAATTCTTTCGAACTATCCTCCTAGGTCCAAAGATTCCATGCCTCATCCACTTGGGAAGAAGGGGAATAATTAACCCTTCCACCCCTCACTCCATCCTCTCTAGAAAATTCCATGCTTTTAGTTGAATTGTAATAAGTTATATCATCTCCCAAAAACCAAAATTGTGAATATTCTCTTGTCTCTAGAGATATCATCTCATGAATTGTTTTCCCATCAGAAGAAGAGTAAGATGATGAAGAGGAATAAGAGGAGGAATAAAAATACATTAGGGATTCCCCTCTAGCATTCGATGAGGGTATCTCTACGACCTATTCTAAGCTCAGGGAAATAAACCTAGGTATAGAGGAATACCCATGGCCCACCCTGATTAGTGAGGCTATGCATTCTCGAGAATAAGAGGTATAAATCTTTTTCTTAAATAAGAATTGTTACGTTTTCACCTATAACAATATAGAAATTTTGGCCCTTGATCCCAAGGTGTCCACTCACCACCTGGGCCTATTGGAAGACCACCATGGCTATAAGCTAGCCTCCAGAAGAACTCAGCAGAAAGATACTTCCCAAATAGAGGCTGAATTTGAAAATATCATTAGAGATAAATTCATTCCAGAGGTACAATATCCCATATAGCTGGATAAAATATTCCCCTTCAAAAATAATAACACATATATCAAAGTCTGTATCGATTTCTGGGACATCAATCGGCATTTCCTAGAAGATAATTTCCTAGTCCCGGTCACATAATTAAAAATCAATGAAACTACTGGATATTAGGCTCTCTATTTCATGGAAAAATATTCATGTTATAAAAAAATCTAAATGGACCCAGAAGATGAAGAATCCACTACCTCCAAGACTCCCCTAGGAAGTTTATTGTTATATGGTGATGCCCTTCAGTTTGAAAAATGACGGCGCCACATATCAACGTTCCATGCATCGCATATTAAAACCCTTCCAAGGAATGTGTTTTGAATAATATGTTGATGAACTAGTGGTTAAATCATGAAAACATTCCAACCACCTAACATATCTTGAATTCTTATTCAAAAAAA
Organism: Viscum album; assembly: GCA_963277665.1. NCBI lineage: Eukaryota > Viridiplantae > Streptophyta > Magnoliopsida > Santalales > Viscaceae > Viscum > Viscum album. Next base: position 85,047,419 of record OY728140.1, on the reverse strand, counting down.
CTGCGATAGAACACTCTATAAATGAATCCCTTGAATTATGTTATCGAAGTTACCTCAGGGAACCTCCTTGAAATTATCATACAAAAACATGGAATCGAAGTCGAACCTAATAAGACAAAGGATATTCATGGAATGTCACCTCCTTGGAAACTAAAAATGTTAAAAGGAATTTAAGGAAAATTAGCCTACATATAGCTCTTCATTTCCAACATTGCAAGAAAATGTTTTCCTTTAACTAGGTTGACGAAAAAAGGGTCACATATCAATGGACAGATGACTAATAGGAAGCATTCTCCAATATCAAGAAATAACTTTTAATTCCACCATTTCTAACACTAGTTGTCAAAGGAAGACCACTTTTCATGTTTGTGACCGCCTTGGAGAAATCACGGGGTGAATACCTTCCACATAATAATGACGCCAACCACGAAAATGGCCTCTATTATCCAAGCCAAACCATGATCGACATTTAGAATCATAATTCAAATATAGAGAAGAGCATTATGACCCGAATATTTATGTTCCAAATGATAAGACACTATTTTCAACACCACGAGACCCATTTGACCTCTCATAAAAACCCTCTCATGTATATTCTCAATCATACAATGCGGAATAGATGCTTGTAATGGCTGGTGGTTATCCTATAAATGTTTTACATATGGTCCGTGTTGGAATCATGTTCTTCTATTCATTAATTGGAGTATGGTTTGTGTTTGTTGACAATATTCAGTGGAAGTTCAGAATGTTTACCAGAAAAGTGATCATACAGTTCATGCAGACAAGGATGAGAAGGAATACATCGGTCTTGTAATGATTCTTGGGCGTCATTGATAATTCCAAGACATTAGAACCCAATTCAAGCTTCCTTTTTTGTTTTCTACATTGAGCATTGCTCACTTAGACTTAGAGTGTTGGCTGAGTTGATTCTTGCATTTTTTGGTTTTCACCTGGATTGGGATCTATTGAATTTATTTTCTGATTGCCAACAAACCCAAAGGGGGAGATTATTGGAACCATGGTCTTCTATTAATGAATTGGATTATGGTTTTTGTTTGTTGACAATCCTCAGTGGAAGTTCAGAATGTGTACCAGCAAAGTGATCATACAGTTCAAGCAGACAACAGTATTGAAGGTGGCGTTGTTTCCTAGTGTTTGCTAAATTTTTGGGCCTGAAAATCGACAAATGGAGAAAAGTGTTCATGGAGAAGAGATTTTCGCACCATGTACTTGAAGGAGAGGTAACATGCATGCCTAGTGTTTTTCAGAAATAGAACATGGAAAAATGAAAAAATGGATAAGGGTCGTGCAAGTATTGGTTAGGTCACTCAAGTGACCTGCGCGCCAAGAAGGGACTTGCGCGCCGGTTCCTAGGAGGTCTGGAAACTTGCGCACCTATTTTTCTTCATGATCAAAAGTTCCAAATATGGAAAAGGAAAGAGTTTTGCACATGTATTGGTTGGGTTGCACTAGTCAGTTGTGCGACAGAGGCTAGGGGAGATGAGTTGTGCGCCAGAACCTGCTCGCCGAGAGGATACTTGCATGCCACTGCGCAGGGGGTCCAGTTTGCCTATAAATAGAGGACTACCCCTCCTCATTTGGAATGAATTTTAAGACTTAGATATATTTCGAGCTCCCGTCGCGCAAGTAGTTGAGTCGCGAAAGTGGTAGTTGGGTCGCGCAGTTAGAGGTTGTGTGCCGGTTGTTGGCTGCACGCCCAAGGCGGTTTGGGTGAGAATGGAATTGAGTCACGCTGGATTGAAGTTGAAGTAGGAGTTGTCACGCTGGTGGTTGGTTAATACCTGCACACCAGTTTGATCTTTTCCTCCGAATTTGTGCCACACAGAAGACCTGAGTGCGAGGGATTAAAGAAGCATGCCAGTGTTTTTGAGCTGTGTGAAAGTTGGGATATTGCTTGGTACCCTTGAAAGGAAGTGATATTTGACTACAGGTGAGAGTTAGACTTCCACAGGGCATCTACACACAACAAAGAATGTATTCTTTAGTGATGATGAATATACCTTCATGTCTATAAACTAAGTGTGACTTAACCAAGGGTTGTGAGCTAGGGGAGTCAATGGGAGTGACCCAAGGGACGCAGTGAAATATCCCTAAACAATTGTAAAGGCAGTGAGCCTGGGATAAAGTGACTGTTCCCAAACCTTTGTAATCTATATCTAGTGAAGTTTAGTGGAATTAGGTATGACCGAAAACCTATTAGTGTATTCTCCTTAGACGTATCCCTTATTGGTGAACCAAGTAAAAAGTGATGTGTCTTCTCTATGCATGTGAATGTTTTCTTTCTGATCATATTCATCATAACATTTCAACAAGTTCCTACCAATGTTGCAACAAGATCCATCACATTAAAAGAAAAAGTTGTCACCCTGATTCACCCCTCCCCTCTTTCGGTGTTTTTAGGTCTTTCAAGTGGTATCATAGGGAGGTTTCTGGTGTTGAATCTGTCCTTTGTCTTCATGGAGAATGCAGTCAATGTCAGGGAAGTCCCTCACTTCGATGGAAGTAATTTCTAGATCTGGAAGAACAAAATGAGATCTCATCTAAGATCTCTTGTAATGGAAGTTCTATTTTCTACTGTTCAAGGAATACAAGTCACTGATCCAATAGGTCTGTCTATGACTGACACAGACAGGAAAATTCTTGATGTAGATACTGAAGCAAAAAATGCACCAACCGCAGCCCTTTCTGATCAGATCTACCTAAAGGTGATGAATTGTACCTCAGAAAAATCCATGTGGGATAAACTCGCAAATATTTATGAAGGAGATAGAAAAGTGAAGGATGAAGAACTACAAGTGCTGCCTAATAGGTTCGATGATTTGAAGATGCATCCCGATGAGAATACAGACTCCTTCTTTAATTGAATCACTGAAGTAGTTGGAGCAATTCGGGGACTAGGATAAGAAATCAAAGACATTGACATTTTGAAGAAAATATTGAGAAGACATCCACCTCTGTACAATTCAAAGGTATCAGCCCTTGAGGAATGATATCTTTCAAAACATTCTCTGGATGAACTTCTAAGCAGCTTGGTAGCATATGAAATGAGAATCAAACTAGAAGATGCTACGACTCGTGTGAGAAAGGAAATGGCATTTAAGGCCATGGATAAACTAAAAATTTCAAAAATATTGTAGTGGTTAAGATGATGAAGAAAAATAAATTCTTTCTCTCATTGCAAAGAAGTTCTAGAAGGGAAAAGGGAAATTAAAAGGGAAGTTACCTCTCACATGTTTTTGCTGCAAAAAAGGTGGGTGCATTGCCTCTCAGTGCTTAAGAAAGATCAATGATGAAAATAGTGGAGATGAAAGCTCTGAAAAGCCTCGGAGAAGGTTTTTCAAAATGGGATACTTCAAATCTGGAAAGAAAATGCAAAGGAAGAGTTTTGTCAGTGAAGAGGAAGAAGATGATAAAGAATTCTGTGATGAAGAAGAACCAGAAGAAGAACCAGAATTCAAAACTGGAAACCATGCTTCCATGATGGCCAATGTTGAAAAGTAATAAGATAATGGAGATAAAAACAATTCAAAACTTGTGCAGATCTCGAGATGCAACTTAAGTATGTGTTTAGTAATCTTAAGAGTAAATTTAAGAGTTTGAATAAGTGGAAATCAATTGTAGAATAATCAACTGAATACGGTGATCAACATGAAGCTGAAATTGAACGACTGGAAGAATTTGTGAAGGTACCGTCTAAAATAATTGAAATCAATGATGATGTAGTGGATCTAAAGCTGATAATTGAATAGTAGGAAAAGGTCATAAATGACCTAACCTCCAGACTTGAAGAAAAATCCAAGACTGCAAAGGGTTTTGAGGAGGCAGTTTTTACTCTTAAGAGTAAACATGAGACTGAATCAATTCCAACAGAATCAATGAAGAAAATACAATTTGGAAGATTCTCAGATGCAGAATTACTAGCAAGATCTAAGTGTGTTTCAGATGGGGTCGGAAAAATCTTGAGTGATCAAAGACCCACTTGCCTGGGAAAGAGTGGAATTGGCCATGAAGCTGAGGCATCAACTACTATAAGTGAAAAATCCAAAAGAAATATAATATAAAAGTTGGACTTGTTGAAACGTTTCCTAAAGTGCTAAAAAAGGAACCCTCAATCCAAACTAAAATGAGAACTTAAAATTACCCTCAAACATTCAGAAATGATAGCTAGTTTAACTGTTCTCCCAAGGAAGAAGGTATGAAGAGAAATTAAAGTGAGAAGAAATTTCCTCTCATGAAGTGTCAGTTCTGTGGCTATTTGGGCCATACCATGTCTTATTGTGAAGAGGAAAGAAGCTATATAAATGGAGAAGATGTAGGAGTTCAACAAAGGAGAACAAATTCATATCCTAATTCTTTTAGAAGAAAGAATTTCTATGGATATTGTTTTCGTTGTTCTAACTTTGGTCATAAGGCGGCTAATTGCAAGCAGAGAAGTGACATGGACACCTCATACCGATGTTCCAGACAAGTCAAGTCCTGTCAGCAAGACAGTGTTTCTCTTTCAAGCAGGTTCTCTCCTCTCAAACAAGATTTCGACTATGAAGAACCTTGGTACATGGAATAGATAATTGAAAGGCCATCAGTACTCTATACTCAATCCAATGTATCATGGAAGGAAAGGAAGAAGATTGAGAAATCCAACCTTGCAGAGGTGGCCCTCAAAGCTACAAAGAACAACAGTACCTAGATTCTGGATAGCGTTTGTTCATTTCATATGATAGGTAATGCCGGCCTGTTAACAGATATCAAAAGGAATGTTGATGGTACAGTACGATTTGGAAATGATGGAGCTCTAAAAGTCAAAGGGAGTGGAAGTACCGAATTATCTAATAGATAACTAAAGAAGACTAAAGTTCTTTACGTAGATGGCCTACGTCATAATCTAATCAGTGTGAGTCAACTCTGTGACTCAGGAAATATAGTTAATTTTAATCCGAAAAGCCACACTATCAAGGGAAAGACAGGCAATTCACTTATGAAGGGATGCAGAACAGAAGGCAACTTGTATCAGTTTGATAGCGACGAAAATGTATGTTACATGACTGTTGAAGAAGAAAACAATTTGTGGCATCATAGACTGGGACACATCAATCAGCAAGACATAGAGAAAATATCAAAATTGAGTATTTTCATGGAAATTCCCAAACTAAAGCATGACCGAGAAATGTCTTGGGATGCTTGCATTCGTGAAAAGATGGTCTCCTGTTCATATCGGCCAAAGAGGAAAAGGGCATATCACCTTCTTGATCTGATTCATACAGGTGTATGTGGGATGATAAATGTTGCTGAAACTCATGGAGAAATGTACTTTGTCCTTTTCATAGATGATTATAGTATAATTGCATGTGTGATGGTCCTTCAGAAGAAACGACAAGTCCTTGACTGCATGAAAACATATCGGCGAATCACCGAGAATGATATCGGACGAACAATCAAAGTGTTGCGATCTGATAATGGAGGAGAATACACTTCCATTGAATTTGAAAATTATCTTGAGAATAATGGTATACAACATGAGGTAGCTGTTGTGAGAAATCCACAACAAAATGGAGTTGTTAAACGTAGTAATCGACAGGTGAACAACATGGCACGAACTATGCTGATCGAGAGTCGTATTCCATGGAATTACTGGAAAGAGGTTGTTCAAGCTGCAGTGTATATTCAGAATCAAACATGACTTTATATGGGTGATATGAAGACACTATATGAATTTTGGCATGAAAGTAAGCCCTATTTAAAATAATTTCATGTCTTTGTAAGTAAATGCTTCATCAGGATCAAATAAGAAAATCAAGGGAAGTATGGAGACAATGTAGATGAAGGGATTTTCCTTGGTTACTCAATGAACAGAAAAGCCTACAAATGTTTCAACAAGCATTTAGGAAGGATTGTGGAAAGTAGTGATGTTAAGATAATTGAAGAGAAAGCCACAAATTCTTCAAGGACATCATATGCTGATGTGATAAAAAGTGAGGAAGAAAGTGAACGTGGAGAAAATACAAATACAGAAATAGAGGAAGTTGTACAAAATACTCAGTAGAAATTGAAGAAGAAACTATGGCTGATGAGAATGCAACTGAACCTCGTAGGAGAAATCGAAGAGCTGAGATTGATCCATCCAACATAATTGAGGACAGGAGTGCAGCCACTCAAACAAGAAGGATTAGGAATAACACACAATCTACATTTCTATCAGTTGTGGAGCCATCCTCATTCGAAGAAGCTGTGAAGTATGAATCTTGGGTGAAGGTCATGAATGAAGAATTATATCAGATTAACAAGAATCAAACATGAGGTATTTTCCAGAGACCCGAAGGCCACAATGTGAATGGTACAAAATGGATCTTCAAAAATAAGTATGATGAGCATGGAAGTGTCATCAGAAACAAGGCACGACTGGTATGTAAAGGATGCTCCCAGATTGAAGGCATTGATGTTGAAGAAACCTGTGATCTAGTGGCTAGACTAGAGTCAATCAGGTTTTTCCTAGCCATGGCACTCCAAAGAGGTTATAGAGTATATAAAATGGATGTCAAGACAACATTCTTTAATGATGTACTCAAAGAAGAAGTCTACATTGAACAACTGATGGGTTTTGTTCTAGGTACTGATGAAACAAAGGTTTGAAAACTAAAGAAAGCTCTATATGGTTTGAAGCAGGCACCACAGGTGTGGTACTCGCAGCTGGATTCGTATCTCAAGAAACTGGAATTAAAAAGAGTAGGAGTAGATCACAATATCTATGTGAAGAAATATCCAAAAGATAAATTCATGGTTCTAGTCTACGCTGATGATATCATATTTGGTGGCAGTAGGCAGAAATTAGTGGACCAATTTTCCAATCACTTGAAATCAGAATTTAAAATGTCTATGATTGGGGAGATCACATATTTCATGGGGTTGCAGGTGATTCAAAAGAAGTTGTACACTTTCATTTCTCAGGAAAAGTATGAAAGAGAGCTGATAAAGAAGTTTAATATGCAAGACTCCAAACCAATGTCAACTCCGATTACATTTGGAACTAAACATGGAAAGCATGATGATGGGGTATCTGTAGATCCCACTATATACATGAGGATCACTGTAACACCCCGAGATTTTATGATAAGTATTATTTTTAATTTATTTGATGTCATGTTTTTTATGCTACACCATGATTATCTTGTGCTATACGCAACACCGTATTAGCTTGCAGTATACGCAACACTATTCTTAGAATGTGTTACACACAATTTCAAGTTCATTTCATAATAGTCATTCTACGAAACACTGAGTGTATATATATATATATATATTAAATCTATAAATGAAATATGGTTGGATTCTGTTATACGAAACAATGGATGAGTATTTCACAACACGCAACCCTGACTTGGCTTGCATTACACGCAATCACGACTTTCCTCGATAGAGTGTGTTGTACGCAATACCAGGTTTCACTAAACAACAATATATGGTTATAATATTATTATGAACTAGCCGTTATGAATAGTATAAACGAAATTTTGAATTTTATAATATTATTATTCATCTTTCACATTTTCTAGAACATGGTATGAGAACAAAATCAATTTTTTAAGTAAAATAAGTATTTTTCAAAAAATATAGTTTTTCCGCCTTTTGATGGCACACCCACTTTAAATATAGTTTTTTACATGTTCTTAAGTTCAATTTTACAAAATAAAATTATTCTTTGGAATAAGGATATAAAATTTTACCTTGGTTAAATTTTTCATATTATTCTGATAACTTTCATATTTTAGTGAATAGTAAAAACACGCTAAATTTTAATTAAAAACAGCTTTTTTCATCGTAATAATTTATGTGGTTAAATTATAATATTGAATGGTTTTAAAGTAAAAATATAATATATTTTTAGCATTTAATATAATTTATGTCATTAGTATTGATTTTACATTGAATTCGTAGGTTAAATCAATTCAATATTTTGTAATGTTTTAAACAAAAACGCGTTTTCTTTCGACAAAGTGATTACTTTTAATTTAATTCCTGCAACTTCTGTGTATTGAATTTATAAAAATGTATTCCATATTTGGAATCAGTGGGTCCAAATTATGTTAATAGGTTACTTTTAGTTTTTTTTTGATATTATGAATAGTAAAATGGTAATTTTTATTTACTGCGATTAAAGGTAAATAGGGTAATTCAAGGTTAAAAAAATATTATAATAATTAAAAATTACCTTGACACTTGTCCAAAACTTATTGTATGAGTAATGGCCGACCATGGGAATCCTTGGGTTGATTTTAGGATCCCATGTAGCCACTTATGAATGAAAATGACACATTAGATTAATTAATTTAATGTAAAGACAAAATTGGCATTAACATAAATCTTTTAGTAATTAATTTTTATAAGGGGATATATAAATTATCATTTCGACTATAAATATTCATTGTAAAGCTAAAGATATTTCCTACATGTCGTTATGTTTTTCATAATATTTAGACATCAAATAATTTAAATTATTTATGCCACAATAATGATGCATTATTTACCTCATTAATAAATGATTTAAATAAATTAGATTATAATGATTAAAATATTATCCAAAACATGTCCAATTCTGATTGGATGATTTTATTTCGACCATGAGTCATATTATATTCATCTTTAATTATTTTTGGACCTTTTGAAACGGCATATATGTTTATAATAAAATAATATTTTCACACATTCCAAAAGAGCCCCTCCCCCTTATAAAAGGAGACCATTTCTATCTAATTCCTCACACCTCTCAAGCCATTTGGATCTTCCAAAATCTACCCAATTAAGCTCCCTACATCCCTCTACTCCCCCTATAAGCTTTACCTTAGGAATAATGCACTCCAAGAAGTCCTTTTGGTCCAAACCAAAGGAAGTTACCCAAATTAAAGGTAACGGTTTCTCTTAAGTTGTTTTCTTTTATTCTAATTCTCCAACCCCTAAACTCTTTTTAATCCTTTCTTTTGTAACAAAACCAGTATCCTAAATATACTAGGATGTTTTTATTAGAAGTATTAGAAATACACTTACACACACCTCCATCTAATGGATGAAGAACATAATTTTTCTGTGGTTGGAAAACTAACGCCTCACGAAATGATGATTGTTCGATTTTCTCCTACCGCCTCTCATGGTGGCCATTATGATGGAACTGTATTTATATATGATATATATTATTTTTATTATTTCTTTATGATTCTTTACTTCCCAATTATATCAAGCCTTTATGGCTTCCATAGTAGGTAAATACGGTGATATCATTTGAGGAAGTGCGGACTACCGCCCCCTCAAAGTGATGTGATTCGTTAATGTCTTATGTGGGATGTATAAAGGATGGAGTTAATGATATTATATATGATATAATACTGGAATTATAATATAACTATCCCATTAAAATGATAAATATAAATGAAAGTAGTGTTTATGCGTATGTACGGCTTACCGTCTCCATGAATGGTGCATTTCATTTCTTACCTCCATATGTTATGTACTATTATAAATACATGTATATTATGGATATATAATGAATATATATGATATATAAATCATTATTTACATTCTTGAAGTAATTAAATCATGATATAAGTAATAATAACATCAAGAACAACAAGTCCAAACACATACGATAAATAAGATGATTTTACCCAGAACGTTGCATTAACATGGGATTTAAAAAAGAACGGGTAATAAAAAGTCATAAGTGAACCATATATGATATCATAACAATGAATATGATTATGTAAAAAGTCAATGACATTATTTAAATCATTATACAGGAGGTTCAGGTATGTACGAAGCATATCGGACCTAAGGTAAGGGATAACTTTTCCAATCTCATTTCTATCCAAAATTGTTTATTCGTAAGTATTTACTGGGGTTATATTTATCATCGATGTCCCTATTTTATAAAAATGATTTCATGTATGTTTAATGTCCTTTTTACCCATTTTTTACTTTTACTACATGGTATGTAAGGAATCTTTCTTTTGTTTACGTTACGTGGTACTTTTTTGACTTTTCCGGTAAAAGTACGAGAAGAATGTTTTTTTAACAGATACGACATGAAAGGATTTTTACGGTTTTATAAAACCTTATTTTCATAAAGATTCCTCCAAAATATTTCATGACTATTTTCAACAAAATTTATTTCTTTTAAAATTGCATGACGTTTGGTGAAATGAAATTGATTTTGAGGAAGAAAAGATATTTTCCTCAATAATTCATTTCAACTGTTTTATCAAAACCATTTTCCTATCTAAGATGACATTATTTCATATGTGTATGTTTCAAGTATAATGTCTATATGATTTACATGGTTTCACTTTTCTTATGATCAAATGATATCCATTTGTTTTATATGGATTATGTTATGATGGGATGATGTTTATGAAACCCATTTTTATTCTTTGGGTTATGATAAATGTTTATGTTTCTGTTGTGGCACAAGTAATAATGATTTCATTATGAGATGGGTGTGACCTATATCTCCCTCCAATGCATTGGGTAAAGATTTATATCTCATGAGATAGACATTGCTAAAATGGCAAGTAAATCTGGTTAAGTAATACAGGACTGGAATGACAAGTAAACCTGGTCCAGTAAGGGACTTTGTCCACTAATATGGTGTTGGAAGCAATGCCTTGGATACTATGGAAATAATATCATGTGATCAATGTTTTTCCACTTTTACATGTTTTATTCACATGCTATTTTATCATGATTGATGTTCCATTATGATCTATGCCTTACGTACTTCCATGTTTTATGTCATTGCTCAAGAATTAGATGTTTAAATTTTATGTTCATGTTTTGAAGTTCAAATATATATGATTTGATTTATTTTCTCCATGCTTAACATTACTAAGCATTTGAGATCTCCCTTTATATATTTTCTTTTCTCGAGAATTTTAAAGAAAGGTTTTATGTAAGAAAACCAAAAGGGGGAGATCTTTATGGGAGATGTTGAAGATATTTCACCACGATTAGAAGATTACATTCCGAGTTTCCAAAGACACTAAACTGTTACGGTCCTTATGTTTCTATTTTTCGTTATGAATTAAGTATTCTGAAAAAGTAATTTAATGTCCATGTACGTTAAGATTCGGGCCTCTACAGTTGGTATCAGAGGAAAGGTTTAGTCAACCGTTGGAAACTATGATGCGAAAACCTTTGTGAGATCCCTAGAAATATTTCTAAGGAATGTCTAGGGATGTCTTTAAGTTTAATTATAAATATAGGTTATAGTCCTAGAATTATGGTAAAGATCATAGAATTAAACCTAAGATGTTAGATATTGAATTTACTCCCCCTTTATTATGTTGTTTTACCTATCATGATTTTTTTCTCTCACACTATTCTTTTTGGGTTTTAGAAAATGGCTAGAAACATGAAGATTCACGATAATGGAGAATATGATGGACAATGTAATGATATTTTTCATGATCAAGAAAATGAAATGGGATTTGGAAGGCGAAACATCATTATTATGCCTAATCATAAATCTCATAATATGATCAATAATCTCAGCTTTGGTAAGTTTCCTGACTCATATAATAAGATAAATATGGAGTTTCATGATAACATAGGGGAATGAACGTTCAATTTCCCTCATGTAAGTCATGTGGGAAGAGGCATCGAGGAGAATATTTCAAAGGAACCAGAAGATTCTTTGGGTGTGGAGAAGAAGTACAGAAAGCTTGTAATTGTAATGGAAAAGGTTCAGTTAACACCATGAACAAGGATAATGGTATTGATAAGACATCAACAATGGTTAAGTGTTTTAAATGTGGAATGTACGGGAATTATGCAAACCAATGCTCTAAGGAAAAATCTCATAAAGGGAATCAGCATGGTCATATGGGTGGTATTTATGTGGATGATGATGAAGATACTAAAAATGATATATGAGATGGAAGAAAGGATGAAGCTCAGTCAGTGGTTTAAGAAGGTAGTGTAATGATTTTATGTTTATCAAGAATAATGTATGGTACTATGGAATAAAGAAAAATCTAAGGATTGTTACACTATTGCCTTTTCTTGAGTTTTTAAATTATATGATGAATGTTACCAGTAACCATGAAAGTTTATTCAGATATTGTTGGAAAATAGATGATATGCGCATAAAGAAGGGATAAGGATAAAATGAAATGTTTGACAGTATTCATGAGATCTTGACTAATATAAGGATAATGTGATATCATGGTTTGAGTATATAAAATTTTTGGGATTTTGGTATGTGGAAAGAATTAAATTTTGATAGAATTCATGTTTTCACTAAGGTTCAATGGGTATTCAAACGAATACATGATTAAGGTATTCACATATTTGGAATGTGACCAACAAGATATATCTTATGATATATGGGGGATAAATGATGGTATTCACATTCTTGGTTGATAATATTTCTAGTAATCATTTTCTTTATACTATAAGATTGGACAGAACTATTTTCGATAAGATTAAAGGTTGGAATTGATTAAGTTCAACTTCTAATAGAATTGTTTAACTCTAGAACTTTGTTCGATATTATTTATGTAATGTTATAATAATGTAGTTTTAGAAAAATGGACAACCTGCAGGATGGGTGACAACCCGTCGCGTTGGACAAGGTTGTGGGAATCGAATAGACAAATGAAGTGAAACAGGCCTTTATCGCCTACCACTGGCCTACTGGAAGTCCCTGGTTAGTAGAAACTAGTTTTATTTTATTAAGCGGTATGATAGATGAAGTATAAGTTCATTTTTGGAATCGTATACGATTAACCTCACCATAGATAGACTTATATATGTTTGATAACATTTTCTAACCTTTTGTTTGAAACAGATGGAATGTCCCATCATTCTATCACATGATCTACTAACACTTCACCAATAACAAATTCAACTTTATTTCTTTATGAGATTAAGTGGAAATTGTTCAAGGCACAAACAACAGTGAGATAGTACCAAAATCATGTAATTATTTCTTTTAATTCATCAACATTAGGGAAATGATCTTGAAAACCAAAAAATGTTGTCCTAGTGCCCTCATATCTGATGAATCAGATGGTACCTTAGATCATCACAAATTTATGGCTTTGTGATTGTTGGCTTTTTCATAGCCATGTTCTCTACCACTCTTCAACAGAATTTAATGGTTAGATTTCTCTTCCATATCCATATTTTCACCTATGTTTTTCTATGTGGAAACGCAGTGATTAGTTAATTTGGATAACCGTTACGTTTCATGATTTAGTTTTTAATGATTAGTTTTGTTATTCCTTTTTACAATGTGGTTTTCTAGGAAAGAAACTTTAAAGTAGTAAACCATTTATAACCCCGACGAATTTCGAGGAAGAAATTCATTTTAAGGGGTGTAGAATATAACACCCCGAGATTTTATGATAAGAATTATTTTTAATTTATTTGATGTCATGTGTTTTATGCTACACCAAGATTATCTTGTGCTATACACAACACTGTATTAGCTTGTAGTATATGCAACACTATTCTTAGATTGTGTTACACACAATTTCAAGTTTGTTTGATAATAGTCATTCTATTAAACATTGAGTGTGTGTATATATATATTCAATGTATAAATGAAATATGGTTGGATTCTATTATACAAAACAACGGAGGAGTTTTGCACAACACACAACCCTGACTTGGCTTGCATTACACGCAATCGCGACCTTCCTCGATAGCGTGTGTTGTACGCAATACCAGGTTTCACTAAACAATGATATATGGTTATAATATTATTATGAACTAGCAGTTATGAATAGTATCAACTAAATTTTGAATTTCATAACATTATTATTCATCTTACACATTTTCTAGAACATGGTATGAGAACAAAATCAATTTTTCGAGTAAAATATGTATTTTTCAAAAAATGTAGTTTTGCTGCCTTTTGATGGTGCACCTACATTAAATATAGTTTTTGACATGTTTATAAGTTCAGTTTTACAAAATAAAATTGTTCATTGGAATCAGGATATAAAATTTTACCTTGGTTAAAATTTTCATATTATTCTGATAACTTTCATATTTTAATGAATAGTAAAAACACACTATATTTTAATTAAAAACAACTTTTTTCATCGTAATAATTTATGTGGTTAAATTATAATATCTAATGGTTTTAATGTATAAATAGAATATATTTTTACAATTTAATATAATTTATGTCATTATCATTTATTTTACATAGAATTCGTAGGTTAAATCAATTCAATATTTTGCAATGTTTTAAAAAAACCCGTTTTATTTCGACAACGTGATTAATTTTAATTTCATTTCTTCAACATTTGTGTATTGAATTTGGAAAAATGGATTCCATATTTGGAATAAGTGAGTCTAAATTATGTTAAAAGGTTAATTTTATTTTTTTTGATATTATGAATAGTAAAAACGGTAATTTTTATTTACTGCGGTTAAAGGTAAATAGGGTAATTCAAGGTTAAATAAATATTATAATTATTCAAAATTATCTTGAAACTTGTCCAAACCTTATTGGATGAGTAATTCCCGACCATGGGAATCCTTGGATCGATTTTGGGACCCCATGTAGCCACTTATGAAAGACAATGACACATTAGATTAATTAATTTATTGTAAAGACAAAATTGGCATTAACAAAAATCTTTTAGTAATTAATTTTTATAAGGGGATATATAAATTATCTTTTCGACTATAAATATTCATTGGAAAGATAAAACTATTTCATACATGTTTATATGTTTTTTATAATTTTTAGACATCATATAATTTAAATTATTTATGACACAATAATGATGCAGTATTTACCTCATTAATAAATGATTTAAATAAATTAGATTATAATGATTAAAATATTATCCAAAACATGTCCAATTCTAATTGAATGATTTTATTTCCACCATGATTAATCTTATATTCATCTTTAATTATTTTTGGACCTTTTGAAATAGAAGATAAGTTTATAATAAAATAATATTTTCACACTTTCCAAAAGAGCCCCTCCTCCCCCTTATAAAAGGAGACCATTTCTATCCAATTCCTCACACCTATCAAGCCATTTTGATCATCCAAAATTTGCCCAATTAAGCTCCCTACATCCCTCCCCTCCCCCAATAATCCTTACCTTAGGCATAAGTCACTCCAAGAAGTCCTTTTGGTCCAAACCAAATGAAGTTACCCAAATTAAAGGTAAAGGTTTATCTTAAATTGTTTTCTTTTATTCTACTTCTCCAACCCCTAAACTCTTTTTAATCCTTTATTTTGTAACAAAAACAGTATCCTAAATATACTATTATTTTTTTATGATAAGTATTAGAACTAAACTTACACACACCTCCATCTAATGGATGAAGAACATAATGTTTCTGTGGATGGCAAACTAACGCCTCACGAAACGATGATTGCTCGATATTCTCCTACCGCCTCTCATGGTGGCCATTATGATGGAACTGTATTTATATATGATATATATTATGTTTATGATTTCCTTATGATTATTTAATTCCCAATTATATCAAGCCTTTATGGTTTCCATAGTGGGTAAATATGATGATCTCATTTGAGGAAGTACGGACATCCGCCCCCTCAAAGTGATCTGATTCATTAATGCCTTATGTGGGATGTATAAAGGATGGATTTAATGATATTATATATGATATTAAACTGGAATTATAATATATCTATTCCATTAAAAATTATAAATATAAATGAAAGTAGCGTTCATGCGTACATACCGCTTACCATCTCCATGAACGGTGCATTTCATTTCTTACCTCCATATGTTATGTACTATTATAAATACATGTATATGCTGGATATATAATGAATATATATGATATATAAATCATTATTTACATTCTAGAAGTAAGTAAATCATGATATATGTAATAATAACATCATGAACAACAAGTCCAAACACGTACGATAAATAAGATGATTTTACCCAAAATGTTGCTTTAACATTGGATTTAAAAAAAAACGGGTAATATAAAGTCATAAGTGAACCATATATGATATCATAATAATGAATATGATTCTGTAATAAGTCAATGTCATTATTTAAATCATTATACAGGAGTTTCGGATACGTACGAAGCATATCGGACTTAAGGTAAGGGATAACTTTTCCAATCTCGTTTTTATCTTAGATTGTTTATTCGTAAGTATTTACTGCGGTTATATTTATCATCCATGCCCCTGTTTTATAAGAATTATGTCATGTATTTTTAATGTCCTTTTTACCCATTTTTTACTTTTACTACATGGTATGTAAGGAATATTTCTTTTGTTTACGTTACGAAGTACTTTTTTGACTTTTTCGACAAAAGTACGAGATGAATGTTTTTTTAACTTATACGGCATGAAAGGATTTTTACGGTTTTATAAAGCCTTATTTTCATGAATCGTCCTCCAAAATATTTCATAAATATTTTCAAAAAAATATACTTCCTTTAAAATTTCATGACGTTTTTTGAAAAGAAATTGATTTTGAAGAAGAAAGGATATTTTCCTCAAGAATTCATTTCAAGTGTTTTATCAAAACCATTTTTCCATCTAAGATGACATTATTTCATATGTGTATGTTTCAAGTATAATGTCCCTATGATTTACTTGGTTTCAATTTTCTTATGATTAAATTATATCCATTTGTTTTATATGGATTATGTTATAATGGGATGATGTTTATGAAACCCATTTTTATTTTTTGGGTTATGATGAATGATTTATGTTTATGTTGTGGAACAAGTAAGAATGATTTAATTATGAGATGGGTGGGACCTATATCTCCCTCCAATGCATTGGGTAAAGATTTATATCTCATGAGATAGACATGGATGAAATGTCAAGTAAATCCAGTTCAGTAATACAGGACTGTAACGGAAAGTAAACCCGGTTCAGTAAGGGACTTTGTCCACTAAGACGGTCTTGGAAGCAATGCCTTGGCTATTATGGAAATAATATCATGTTATTAATGTTTTTCCAGAATTACATGTTTTATTTACATGATATTTTATCATGATTTATGTTCCATTATGATCTATGTCTTATGTACTTCCATGTCTTATGTCATTGCTCAAGAATTAGATGTTTAAATATTATGTTCATGTTTTGAAGTTCAAATGTATACGATTTGTTTTATTTTCTGCATGGTTACCCTTAATGATCATTTGAGCTCACCCTTTATATGTTTTCTTTTCCCCAGGATTTTAAAGAACAGTTTTATGTAAGAAAATCCAAAGGGTAAAATCTTTATGGAAGATCTTTAAGATCTTTCACCGCGATTAGAAGATTACATTCCGAGTTTCCAAAGATACTAAACTGTTACGGTCCTTGTGTGTTTGTTTTTGTTATGTATTAAGTATTCCACAAAAGTAAAGTAATGTCCATGTACGTCAAGCTTCGGGCCTCTACAATCATTGGTAGCCTTCTGTACCTGATAGCGACACAGCCAGATATTGTCTTTTCCACATGTCTTGCAGCCCTCTTTCAGAGTAATCCAAAGGAGGAACATATGGTAGTAGTAAAAAGAATCATGAGGTATATTCAAGGTACCAACAATTGTGTGTTATACTTTCCTGCAGGAAAGGACAGTGATTTATCATCTTTTTCTGATGCAGACTATGTTGGTGATGTTGTGGATTGAAAATCCACTAGTGTTGGTGCTTTCTATGTTGGGAATAAATGTGTTGGCTAGTTGAGCAAGAAACAAGAAAGTACTTCTCTTAGTACTGCTGAAGCTGAGTATATCTCTACCATGAAGGCATTCACTCAACTTCTATGGATGAAACAATAACTAACAGATATTGGTGATGAGGTAAAGCAACCAATGGTCATTTATTGTGATAACAAGAGAGTAATTAATCTTACGAAGAATCATGTTTAACATTATCATACAAAACATATTGAAATCAGGTATCACTTTATCAATGAAAAAGTTGAGCAAGGAGTGATTAGAATGGAGTATGTGGGAACTGATGAGAAAGTGGTTGATATTCTGACCAAGCCACTGTCAGCGGCTGTGTTTGAAACACATCAGTAGAACCTCGGTGTTCAGCAACCTCCTAGTGCATAAGGAGGATACTAAATACCCCTCTCCCCGATTAGTATAACTATTTTTTATCTGTTTATGGATGCGATGCAGGTTTTTGGGGGAGATACTATCCAGGGGGAGTGTAGTTTGAGCTGAACAATGAACAAATTACCGGTCTTTGGGTTTATTTTCAATGGGGGAGAAAGGAATAAATTCAGGCATGTTCTGGCATGTAATTCTCCTATGACATGATGTGGAAGGATGAGAAGAATGTGAATTCAGGGTCAGTGATAGGATGAAAAGGATGAGAAGGAACACATCGGTCTTGTAATGCTTCTTGGGTGTCATTGAGAATTCCAAGACACTGGAACCCAATTCAAGCTTCCTCTCTTGTTTTCTACATCAAGCATTTCTCACGTAGACTTAGTGTGTTGTCTATGTTGATTCTTTGATTTTTGGTTTGCACATGGATTGGGATCTATTGAATTTATTTTATGACTTCCAACAAACACAAAGGGGGAGATTGTTGGAACCAAGATATTCTTTTCATGAATTAGAGTATGGTTTGTGTTTGTTGACAATCCTAAATGGAAGTTCAGAATTTATACCAGCAAAGTGATCATATAGTTCCAGCAGACAACAATATTGAAGGTGGCGCTGTTTCCCTGTGTTTGCTAAATTTTTGGGCCTGACAATCGACAAATGGAGAATAGTGTTAATGGAAAAAAGATTTTTGCACCATGTACATGAAGGAGAGGGAACTTTCACGCCTACTGTTTTTCAAGAATAGAACATGGAAAAATGGAAAAGGGATAAGGGCCGTACAATTATTGGTTAGGTCACTCAAGTGACCTACGCGCCGAGAAGGGACTTGCACGCCAGTTCCTAGGAGGTCCGGAAACTTGCGTGCCTATTTTTCTTCATGATTAGAACTTCATAATATGGAAAAGGAAAGAGGGTCATGAAGGTATTGGTTGGGTCGCACTAGTGAGTTGTGTGATAGAGGCTAGGGGGGATGAGTTGCGCGTCGGAACCTGCGCGCCTAGAGGATACTTGCACGCCACTGCACAAGGGGTCCAGTTTTCCTATAAATAGAGGACCACCCCTCCTCATTTGGAATGAATTTTAAGAATTAGAGATTTTTCGAGCTCCCATCACGCAAGTGGTTGAGTCGCATAAGTGGTAGTTGGGCCGTGCAGGTAGAGGCTGCACGCCAGTTGTTGGCTATACGCCCAAGGTGGTATGGGTGAGAACGGAATTGAGTTGTGCAGATTTGAAGTTGAAGTAGGCAGTGTCGCGCAGGTGGTTGGTTGATACCTGCATTCCAGTTTGAACTTCCACGCCGAATTTGTGCCACCCAGGAGACATGCGCGCCAGGCAGTAAAGAAGTGTGCCCGTGTTTTTGATCTGCGTGAAAGTTGAGAGATTTTTGGGCACCCTTGAAGGGAAGTGAGATTTGACTACAGGCGAGAGTTGGACTTCAACAGAGAATCTACACACAACAGAGGATGTATTCTTTAGCGATGATAAATAGACCTTCATGTCTATAAACTGATTGTGAATTCACCAAGGGTTGTGAACCAGGGGGAGTCAACGGGAGTGACATGAGGGATGTAGTGAGCTATCACTGAAAAATTTTGAAGGCAGTGAGCCTGGGACAAAGTGACTGTTCTGAAACCTTTTTAATCCACATCTAGTGAAGTTTAGTGGAATTATGTACGACCGACAGCCTATCGGCGTATGCCCCTTGGACATAGCCCTTAGTGGTGAACCAAGTAAAATGTGCTATGTCTTCTCTTTGTATGTTAATGTTTTCATTATGATCATATTACTTATACAGGTTCAACAAGTTACTACCAACAAGGGAACAAGATCCCTCACATTAAAAGAAAAAGTTTTCACCTGGATTCACCCCTCCCCTCTCAGGGGGTCCCGGGGTCTTTCAGTTCATGCCTCTAAAATCCATCAAATGTCATATGTTATTAGATTTTATGGAAGAGCACCCCACTAAAAACATGAATTCAATGGATTTTGAACTACCCAATGAAGAGGTGTTCTCAGTTCAATAGGGTTCCAAGACATAGGAGATGTATTTTGACGGTGCATCCAGAAGCCCGATAGGAAAAAGGATGGAAGAACCCAAGTTCAACAAAGTGGGGCTAGGAGTCATAATAATATATCTAGAAATGTTATTCCTACATTTCCCTTTCCTAATATTAGAAGGATTCACAAAAAATTAATCCAAGTACCAAGTTCCCATTATAGGCCTAGAACTCGCACTTCAATCAAAAGAAAAATTATTAATTATTAAAGGTGACCTAGAGTTGGTCATCAAGTAAGTTAATAGTGACTATCCCATCAATAAATAGGATCTAATCCCTTTGATGGACTATGTTTTGGAGTTTATGTAAAAATATTCTATCATATTTTACCTTTACTCATATTCCCTAATCGCAAAACGCAAAATATAATGTGTTAGCTAATGCAACCACAGCTTTGGCCTAACCTGATTAGGATGAAACAGTTTTCATCACTACCCATAATTGGAAATTCCCACCATTCATTGTATTTAAAACAGAATAAATGAAAATGATTAGTCACTCCATTGAGCCTTATGGTCATATCACCAGTTGGATGAATCCCATTGAAAATTGCCTCCAAAAGGAAGAAATCCCATTTGATAGAGTTGGAAGATAGATAATTCTTTGATAAACAATAAACTTGTTTTTATACATTGGCATGTACCTACAAAAGGTCCTCCATAAGAGAGGCATTGATGGGGTCATTCATAGGTGAATCGATGGGGAAGAGACCTATGCCTTCAAGAAAGAAGTACATGCCAGAACTTGTGGAGAACATCAGTCAAAATCCAATATATTTCATCAAATTTGGAGGATTGGATACTATTGGCCCACTATGACACATGATTTTATTAAATTCACAAAGAAATTACATCCCTATCAAGTTCACGCTAATTTCAACCATCAACCCCCATAGTTAATTTACACATCCAAGTACTCTTTCCAATTTCAATATGGGTAATGGACGTCGTGGGACTATTTCAACCTCTCACACCCAAAAAATTAATGTTTATTCTCACAGAAACTTACTTCTTTTCAAAATGAGAAGAAGTTTTACCTATCCAAGAGAATGGGAAAAAACATTATCAGCTTTGTGAGAGACAATATCATCACCATATTTGGTGTCCCTCATATAGTAATAATGGATAATGGAAGTAATTCATACACTATTGAATTGGAAAAGTTATACCAAGAGTATGGCATTAAGGCCAACCATTCATCTTACTATCATGTAGCGGCCAATGGATAGATAGAGGCCTTCAATAAGACCCTATTCAATATAATCCAGAATATGGTACACAAGGACATGAAATCATGGTTTGAAAAGATCCTCTATGCCTTGTGAAATTACTGGAAAACTACTCACATCACCACTCAAGAAGCCTCATACTCATTAGTATATGGGAAGCAGGCGGTCCTACCAATCAAAGTTAAACTTCCATCACTATGTGTTGCCATCTGTGATAAACTATCCATATATGAGCAGCCCCAGAATCAGTTTGGTGGTATAGAGAGGTTTGATGCGAAAATATTTCACACTTTCCACTATTTAGACATTCACCAGAACCATATTTAATGAACCTTCATTAAAAAGGTTCTCATTTAGTATTTACTTGAAGTAGAATTGGTGTGGGACCTCATAACCCTAAAAATACTAAGAAAGAAACCCACAAAAATAGAGCAAAAATTGGAAGGACCATATCTCACACACGAGGTATACTCTAATGGAGTATATTCCTTAATATCAGTGGATGGATAGCTCATCACATCTCCCTCCAATGAAAGTTTTGGAAATAAAACATTTGGGTAATCATAGGACACTCAGCTTATCTATAAGATGTTAAAGTACATAGCTCTATATGCATCCATGAAGCACAACATTAAACTTCTTAGCATTGTTGTCCTAATCACATGATGGTAAACTTCATGATAAATATTTCCTCACCACATGATGTTAAACTGAATGGCCAAATCATCTTAACCACATGAAGTTAATCTGTAAGGGAGTCATTATTCTCCAATCGATGGTTTGTTGCACATGAGTAAGATCAGGGTGGGTGAAAGACAAAATGTCCATATTTCCATGTGATATTTGAATACCCATTGAAACTCTATTTCTCTATAACTACGTGTGGCTCGAATCCTTCCTTCATAGGATACGTAATGACTCTTGGATTCCCAACCGAGTCCATCCATCATATAAAAAAATACCCCCTCTATGTGTATGGTCCAAACATATATAGGGAGACCCACATAACTATGTATGGATTGATTCCCATCTGTCAATTGGATATTTATTAACACCTCAATCATGGATATTGGTCTAGCCACCACATGACGCAAATTCCCATGTCATACCCTTAACCACCCATACATTGAAAGAGGACTCATTTTCATTACTTGTTCTTCACACCAAGCATAACTCAGATGAGATTAAGATTGGTGGTAAGGGTTTCTACACAAGAAAAAAGTGTGGAGGCTCAATAAAGGTCCATCACCTAATAATTATGGATAACAATACCCCTATCCATGCCTATGGACCAGACCTGCATATGAAGTCCCCTTTTAGAACTATGTGTGTCTTGATTCCTTCCCTCACAAGATATGTTGTGATGGATGGATTATATATCTTTCTCCATCAACCATTCAAAATAAATGATATCCCTTCCCTATGCATGGATCAGACCAATATAGGGAGAATTGTTATATAACAACATGTAGCTTGATTCCTACCCTCAAAGGATACATAGTGCAACATGGATTCTATATCATGGAATGCCACCATTCGAATATAAAATTTCCTCTCCATATACAAGGGTCAATATGGTACAAGGAACTTGTTTTTATATCTATTTGTGTCATGATTATTTCCCTCGTAGGATATGTAGTCTTGCCTTTATTCTATGTCTTGGTCAATCCTCCATCCAAAAAAAATGTCCTCCCACTGTGTATGGGTCAAAATTTCATAGGTACATTCATCGAATTACGTCAAGCATGGTTCCTACAAATACTAGGTACATACTAATGCCCAGGTTCCTAAACTTGGGACCGTCTACAGAAATGATCAATGGAGAAATTTCCCCATAATTAATTATGTTACCCTTGTGTGGTGGAGTAATCATTTTTCATCAATTTTTTCTCACATTGAGTACAACTCAAGTGGGATTTGGTACTTCATCACAGAATTCATCATGGGCAAATCAATTAACTCACAACACTATTCCTTACAATAATATATTAAACTGAATGGACAAGGTCCATACCATATGATATTCAATTGTAAGGTACCTTAAGAACTACATGTAGCTTGATTATCAATATTAAGAGGTACATAGTCACACTCATACCTAGTTCCCGATTCCATCCACGTAAAACCAAAAAATACTCCCAATATCGTGCACATAATATGCAAGCCTTTGTAGGAGAATACAAATCATGATTCCTATAACAAGTGAGTTTCAAATGATTATCACCTCCCCCCACATACATGTCATATCTATGTAGGGGATTCCATAAATCACAACTAATCATGGTTAGGATAGTCCTTATATACTCGTATATACCCTTTTTATAAATCAAACACTATGACCTGTGAAATCTCATATTTCCATAATAATTAATGGCCATAAAAAATGGATGGTCAGTGTCCTACAGAAACCTTTGTTTGACTATGCACATAATTCCCTGACGACTTTGAATAAGTTTCCCACAAAAAGGGCCTGTCAAGCAATGGAAATTTTATCCTCAGTAAAGGATTCTCCTACTTATTCTTGACTATTATATCTCAAGCCTTTCACCATTCCATTTAATTATAGGAACCCTAGGTTCATTGTTTTCACTTTCCTTCCCTACCCACATCTAAGACATGACATAATATACTGGACTGATTAACCCATACATTCGCATGAATTATCCAACATTTAGTCCTTACAAAACAACATTAAACTATGTTTCCAATGTTTCTTTCACAATACTTAAATCTGTGGGGACCCACAACATCCATCTCATTCATGCCAGGTCACCAGCATCCTCACCGCATAATGTTAAACTGAAAGAAACAACAGTTTACTCGATAGAGAAAACATTAACACCTGTAATTGGTTACTTACCATGAAGCGTCATAGACCATTGTATGACTTGATTCCAACCCTTGATGTATACGTAATGATACTCAGACTCTCATCTTTATTCAGCCAAACAAAAGTAGGAAAAATTCCTTCCCCCCTATGTGAAGTATAGAAATATGTAGGGGGATTCAATAATGAACTATATGAAACTTGATTCCCATCCCATGGGATACGTGGTGGCACATGAATCCTATGACCTAGGTCAAGCTATAAAATGAAAAACAGTGTTGCTTATTTTGAATGTAGACTAAGTCAAAGTCGAGGTCTCCCAAATAGGTCATATTTGAAGGACTTTATTGAGAATACCACAAGTACCCTCTCTCATATCATGGTATCTACGTCCTCGCCGCATGATGATAAACTGCATGGGACCTAAGTCCTTCTGTACGAAGATAAATTGCGTGATAAAATGTCCTTGTTATATGAAATTAAACTACAAAACACCACCCAAAGTATAAAATTATCCCTTCCTCAATTATTACATCCTCTAGAGGTGGATTAAAATACTTGTCACCCCTTGTTTCTTACACTGAGCATAGCTCACGTGGGATTAATAATTTTGGTAGGGGGTTACCCACAGAGTCTTAGAAAATCAATCCCCAACAGTTGGTCCAGTTGGTATAACCTTAAAAGGTGCATTATGGTAATTTTCCCCACACAATGAGGGGCACAAATTTCTAATCATAAGAAATTAAAATGAAAGGTATCCTAAATATATCTAAAATCACCCCCTAGTGTATGGATCAGGACTATATAGAGAGTCTGATTTTAGAATATATAGATCATTAAACCTAGGTCAAACTCTAGTAGAATTCCCTACCTTATATACGAATTATATCTATTTTGGAGATTCCACAATTTTATGGGTAATCATAGCTTGAATGTGTCAAATATTCTCAGGCACATCCTTTACATCCCTCAAACTCCCTTCTTAGAGTGCTTTTTCATCTTCAAAAACACCCACGACCTTCCCAAATTGATGGTTGAGTCTCGAGGATACCTTTTTTTGACTATGCACAAAATGCCCTGAAATCTCTTCATGTGTTTCCCACAAAAATGGTATGCCAGCTAAAGGAAAATTCATCCTTAGGATATTTTCTTTCTATTTTTCGTAATTCCATCACCTCTCAAGCCTCATTTAATTTCTCCTAACCCATGATCCCTTGAAACCATGGTTTACAATTTTTTTCTTCCAACCCACGTTCAGGACTTGTTGAAACATCCTAGCTGAGTTATTCTCCATTTAATTAGGGAATCTACATCAATGTCTTAATCATATAACATTAGAACTATGTGAAACTTAATACCCAATGTTCACTCATGTGCTCAGACCCATCAAGAAATATTTCCCATCATGTGCCTCTACACAAAATGAATCTTCATGGGAAATTTTAACATGAGTCCCACCCCATTGGTAACCCCGTGTACAAAACAACAATATCTCACTCCTATGAGTGAGCTAGATTCGCATATGGATGAATATCAAAATAAATATGTCTGGATTGATTCCAATCATCATAAGAGATATAGTGACACCTGACTATCATATCTCTGGCCCAGTTAGGACAACAATTTACCATCCAATCTTGTGGAAGTGTTAGACCTGCATAGGGAACCCCCTCTCACCCATGTGTGGAAAACAAATTGCCAATTTTTAGAAAATTTCAACTTGAAATGACACCTTTTATACTATCCCCTCCTCAAAAACCATTATCTATGTCCAGAAAGGACTGAATCCCAATAATCATCACTAGCCATTCACAATGGATGTCCAGTGTCTTACAGACACCATTATTTGACTATGCACAAAATTCTATGACGACGCTAAGTAAGTTTCCCACAAAGATAGAATTTCAACAAAAGAAAAATTCATCTTCATGAAAGTCTTTTCCTACCTCCGTACACCCCTTTGAATTTTACAACCCATCTCACTCATCGGTTACAAAATCCCTCTGGATTATAATTTACATCTTTTCTTCCCTCTCATGCTTGAAGATGGTAGAAACTCTATGGGAAAACTATAACGAAAATGGAAAATCATTTACCCCTCTATTAAGAGTTAAAATAATTTAAATCATGGGTCTAAAATGTCCCTGTTGCACGACATTAAAATAAACCATGCTTGAAACCTCCTTCACACAATTCAAATTCATGGGGAAGAGGGTTCTAGAAAAAAACTGATATAAATCCCCATACTACTTCCAATCATTGGTCCCCCAATAGGTCACCCACTGCGGTCTTAAAAAAGGAAAAAAATAAAAATTTCAATGAAATTTCATAGACATTAGGAATAGATGTCTAGTGTCCTAAGAGCACCTTTTTTTGACTTTTCTCACAATGCCCCTCCAACTCTGCATTAGTTTCACACAAAAATTGAATTTTAACCAAAGGAAAAATCTTCCTCAGGAGATGATCTTATTATCTCTATACACCCCATGGATTTCTTTCCCCATGTCATGTCCCATACCCGGATACCAAAAAATTAGGGTCAAGAAAAATCCATCATCCATGTCTGAAAAGTATAGGGACAACCTAGGTCCATAATCCACAATTGGTCCCCTTTCCCCATAATTCCTGGTAAAACCTCTTTGACCCCAAACATCATCAAATGTCAATTTTTTTCAACCTAAAACATTAGTAATGATTGTATAGGTTTCCAAGACTTTAAACTACCCATACAAAAAAAAAAACATGCGGGGATGAAAAGTTGCAAAGTGAAACCTGGAAATACATTGAGTACCTGCTCGCTAAACCTAGGCATCGTATGGTTTATGAAAAGTATAGAGAAATCATAAAATCAAAATAGACACAAATCTAGTAATGTCGAAAACATTAAATGGGCGGCCTAAGGCATGTTAAGTTATACCCACTGATATTGCATCAAACCGGGCTTAGGAAACAATTAGGGTATTAATGAAAAAACTCAATGTTTGTGTGGTTTTCCCTTGTAACCCAAGAAATAGTCATAATATCCTCACTGAGTCCCTTGTATTTGAAAAAAATAGATCCTTTTTTAATATTTCATTTAAATAAGGATTGTTTATACATCGGAATTTCATCATGTTTTCCCTGATCAAAGCCCATTCTGATGGGGGCATTTGTAGGGTCCTAAAAATTCCACATTCAAGATAATAAAAATTCCATTAATATCAACAATAGATAGAAATAATATCATGAAGAATATTGATGATATTAAAAGGAAGAATAAATATTGTAAGGAAAAATCTCTTTGCTGGCCACCGCTCTGCATGGTGGTCTGCATCGAATGTCATCCGCAAACTGATTAGTTCCTGGAAAGATGATGACATCACTGATCCCCCACAAAGAAAAATAATTTGTGGTAGTGAGTAAAATAAATCCACCCAATGTAATATTTTCCCCGTGAACTCAAATGGTTCACAGTTAAGGCAATGTTGATGCCTCCTGGGAATTCATTCATTGGACACATGTGGTATCTACATCGTCATTCTTGAATATCCCTAGCAACAACAAATGATGACCCATATGGACTAAGTCATCACTAAGACAAGGAGTTATCCATGTAATTTATGCAAAAAGACGCTCTTCATACACTCCATTCCATTATAAAATAACCTTGAGGGGATCAAAATAAGTGAGCTCTCTTATAGGAGAAAAAGGTACAAAACATGGATAAAAATATAGTGGGTGTGAGATAAATCCCTCCTGAACTGGAAGTAGTTCACAAACACTATCCTACAAACCATTTGTGGGTGGCCCTTCATGGAACAACATCCAATGAACCATAAGTGGAAGACCATCCAAAAAATATAATATGTGAAGGCAGTGTCATTTACAGAATTGAGGCATCATTTTTTGACCCATTGAATGAATCATAAAACATCACACATGAATAAAAAGAGTTACCAAATTACCCTTTGTGGTGAAAAAGGTTCGCAAAAACCCCTTTGTGAAAGCTTATACATGGAAGCTCCTACATGGCCATCCCTATGAGGAAAATCACATAAACCTTTCAGCTCATACCATAGGGGTTCTTCCCCGCTTTCCACATCGAGATCACCATTTGGATGTGGTCCGAGCACTCTAGGGTGGTCCCTTCATGACCATCATTAACCTCCATTAAACATGAGCTGTCACACCATGAAATTTTCAGGTTGGGTCGACAATATTTTCCATTGTTCCCTTATTCCACCCCCAACATACATCCCTTAAATACCATGATTCAAGATACACTTCATGAGACTCCTAAAATCCCATCACCAACATCCAATGCCAGGTTGATCCAAAACACCATAGAAAATCACAATCTGAATTTTTCTTACAAGCCCACAAACATCCTTTGAATCCATCAATCTCTATGACCCCAGTGATTTCTTATCTTTATAAAACTCTCTGGCCAATGGAAATGGATGATCAGTTTCCTAAGGACACCTATACTTGACTATATTCACAATGCCCTAATGGCTCTTCATACATTACCCAAAAAAGGCATATCAACCATAAACAAGATTCTCCTCATGATAGGATTTTCCTACCTCCATACACCCCAATGGATTCCATTCCCCATATCCTTTCTCCAGATCAGATAATCCCTAGATTCATGGTTTAGGAATTCCTTCCACCCATATTCAAGGCATGGAATAATTTCATGTCCTTCCCTAACTTTATTCATAAGGTCTGTCCAGTTAGGAACCAAAATCCTAAATAGGTTTTTAGATATACTCAATAGGCTGCCACTAATGGATTATAGTTTTATCTATTAATTCCATATAAGATAAGTAGTGAGTAATTAATAGTAATAAATGTGTGAAAGTAAATAAATAAATAACAGAAGACTGGGTTCCTTAGGGGATACTTGAACGAAATTACCTACTTCACCCTAAGACCGATATATCTGAATAGATGTCACCCTGTATATATATATTAGATATATAATGGTATTTATATATATGCCTCATACATATATATAGATATATATATGCGTATTTCTAGGTAAGCAGTAATAGTCAGGACCCATGGCATA
The DNA here is from genome assembly GCA_963277665.1 of Viscum album. Classification (NCBI taxonomy): domain Eukaryota; kingdom Viridiplantae; phylum Streptophyta; class Magnoliopsida; order Santalales; family Viscaceae; genus Viscum; species Viscum album. The sequence continues at coordinate 85,018,169 of OY728140.1, read as the reverse complement.
AGCCCTAGAAGTCCATACATACTTATAAGGGGCATTTCATAACTCTCGTGGCATATGATAATGGAGAGATAACTAGGTCAACATAAAATTCCAGTATATATCATCAACCAAACCCAATACTGTTATTTGGACTAGAAAATACATCCCCAATTTTAATTAATTTTCATTCTAGGCATATCTAAGGCACTCCTCCTAAAAGGACCTAGGTATCACTCTGGGTAAACTATAAAACCCATCACTATAGAAGTTCATCTAAGGTATTTGTATAAGGAAACCATGTATGAGTTTCGGTATAGTATATAGGTAAAAACCTTTAAGATCATACATGGTATACTACATAAAGAACTAGGTATCCCATGTGGAATGGTATAAAAACCTTTCTCATTGATCCCATCCATGTTAATCCACTATGGGACCAGGTATCACTCATGGGAAGGGTAAAATCATATTCCTAGGGAGCCTATTTGAAGTATTCTATAAAATAACCCATGTATCTCCCCTCATGTGTTGAGATTCAATTAAAATTTGAAATTGGTAAGCTCGAAAATCCCATCTAATATGACCTTTTTGGGGACCCCTGTATCACCCTTTTGTTTGGGTAAAGGAATTTTCAAATATAGTATTAAACTCATACCATTCAAACAATACATTTACTCATGTTGGAAAATTATATTGACAAGACTATTTCAAACTACAACATAAAAATTAAGGAGCTATACCCATGGAATACCATTTTCTTTTGGTACAATTCAAAATACATTACATATATAAGGGGGAAATCAACACACCTCAATTTGTGGTTCAATTAAATTTCAAGGCATGAGGTTCTTAGTCCATCAAAGAAGGCATACCCATAGGGGTGGCTCATGTCAAGTTGGTCATCATGTGATGTTGATTCATAGGTTTCTAGGACTATAAAAAGAATTGATACATCATTTTATTTAGTTAATTAAACATTTAAACGTATTTATTGAAAGGGTTTGGAGAATGGCATAATGATGCACCATATAACGAAGTAGGTCATTAGAGAAATAGAACAAGGAAATAAACCTTAGATTGGTAGATAAAACCTTTTCTGTTATCACATTTAGTTTCAAAGTAGAATGGGAGATCAAAAAAATAGAAAAATACCCTTAAAAGTCATGTTATATCACACTAAAATAATTCTGAATATGAAAATAAAAACTGAGAAAAAAATGAAGAAGAATGAGGATATTATTGATGGCTATCCAATGTAACCAACAATGATGGAATCAGTCAATGGATGAAGAACCTAGATAAAATCCTAGGTTTGAGGAATAGAAAAAAATCACATGGCTTGGAGAGGTTCTCTAAATGAATTGGGAGGATAGATAAGGGAGATAACTTAAATTAAGGTAAGGTAAATTTGACTTTTTCACACATTTTTAAGAGTAACACTATTTGGACACATGGTTTCCCAAACTATTTGCCTATAATATGAGGCACCACTAATTATATAGAACTCTTCATACAGACTTGAATATATGGTTTGGAGCAACCATGAGACCCCTTTAATCCCATTAGATATCCCTATATCGTCATATCCCCTTTTGCGTTTACTATGGAACCTGCATGATCTAGTCTCATAGTTATCACTAATTGTGTGATAATCATCCACCTCAATCTTAATTTCCAAAATTTAGAGCTTCTATCTCTAATAGAAACCCAGAAATATCATCCCAATATTTTCATACATATTTATTACATATTTTATATGACTGTTCATTACATTACCTAAACACATGCCTGATAATTGTAAAGGTATAATGCCTTTAGAGACTAGACCCAAAATACTTTTATTTCTTGAATGATATTCAACATATCCCATAAATATCTTCCCATGTAATATTATTCTTAAAAATACCCTACTTAAATCCTTTCATTATAACCTTATTAAGGGAAACTTAGGAAAGGGTGAGCTCAGATTCCCAAAAAGGGTAAATAAGAGACATACATAATCATAACATGACCATAAGGGTATGAGAACATGAGAATAACATATGAAAACCATACCCTATATATAAAATATTATAATCTTGGGTCATGTCATAAATATTGGAATTTGATAATACCCGAATCATAAAGAAATCATATAACATGATCCATGAGAGCATAACATTGGAATAATACATAGAATTGTGGCATACACATAACATAGAAAATCGTTTCCATAATAGTCAGGGATAACTTCCAAGGATATCATAGTGGAATGGGATCACTCAATAAACCATCATAGTATTCAAGGTTCACTCCAGGACTATCATAGTGGAAAATTTACCTTACTGGGTACGGTTCATTTCCCATTTCAGTCTTGTCTATCTCATGAGATATAATTATTTACACAGTGCATTGGAGGGAGGTATCACCTAATACATAATGAAAATAATATTTATGTTTTCCACAAGATCATAAAACATTCATCATATCATAACCCATGAAATTAAATGGGTTTTATAAACGTTCCATCATATAATAACTTGGCGAAAAGAGACATCTTTCATAATCATTTCATCATTTCATCATAGTGTAACCCATGAAAAGAAGAGGATTTCGTAATAATTCCCTCATTGTGTAAATCATGAAAGAGAAATAGGTTCCATAAAAATCATTTCATCAAAAACATAAATCATTCAAAGAAAAAACTAAGAATAGTATCATTAAATCATAACCCCGGTAAGGCATATGTAACATCAAGAGGTGTCATCCTAGAAGGAAAATTATTTTGAAAACACATAGGGAACATTTATTTAGGAAAATAAATTTTCATTGAAAACAAAATTTTTTAAAATACAAATTCCTAAACATTTTTTAAATTCTCATCTTTGAAAAAAAAATTTAAAACTTATAAAGGAAGATCGAAAAATTATTTGAAACATTTCTTTACAGAAATATATTTTTTGCTTTGAAAAAAAAAATTAAAACTAAAAAATCATTAAAAAAATTTGAAAATAATTTTATTTTAAAATAAACATTGAAATTTATAAATCAATATTTAAAATAATTTTTTTTCATGATGGCATAAAATACCATTCATTTCATACACTTTAAAACAAATATTCTTTTACTATTTTTTGATAAACAATAAATTGGTATTATTTGGAAATTAACATGAATATTCGTTTAAAAAATATTTCAAAAATTAAAACATGGGTAAAATGAATTTAAAAATAATTCTGATAATTTTATTAAAATCTTTTAAAATAAATTAGAAAAAAAAATTTAGAATATAGAGTGGTTTCGACTGAATAAATAATTAAAGATTATTTTTCTTAAAAACATTCTCATGATATATTGAAAATATATAAAAGGAAAATGATGGGAAAATGTATTATCCTAACATAACAGAAGGAAAATGAAATTCATAACTTTAATGAGAGATATAACATAATATTAACACATAAGAAGCATAATAAAAAAGAATATCGATAAATTATATGATTGTAAAATAATACTCTTAACACTTTGGTAACTTTGATTTGTAATCCCCATGAAAGAATAAAATAAAACTAAATATATAATATCATGAAAATAATTATTTTAATGATATAGCAAGTTAATGAGATAGTATATACATCTTATAAAATAATATAGGTGTATATTATGACATGTGTCTCAAAGAAAGAAAATTGTGACCAAAACCCCTTACCGCATTGGTAACTTTTTAACCATAAACCCCATGAAAGAGATATTCGGAAATGGATATTTATTTCCAAATAATTTTAAGTATAATAATCATAAAATGCATTCATTTTCAGTATATACTCCACTTAAAAGAAACACATGGTGAATATGGCTTGTGTCTTAGAGAAAATAAAAGGAAGACGGAAATCCCTTACCTTAAGTATCCACTCTATTTGTAAATGTTAAAACTGCACTGTAATAAATTAAAGTTTATTATAAATATATTAGATAACCCTAATCATTTATATAATACCATATATGACTAAATGTTTACCTTTTATTACAATTTTATAAAGAATTTTTTGTTAAATTCACATTTCAGACAATAACTTCTTTGTTTTTTTATGTTGGTTTTGATTTGTTATTTTTTGTTCCTATTACATTTAACATGGATTCATATTCTCAACAATGTTAAAAATTATATAAATATCATATAAATACAACATATATTTATTTTGGGTTGTCCATAATAGTTAGATATAGAAACTGAAATACACTATTCATTGAGACAGTAGGTCATACGTATGCATGAACATTGTTTCCATTTTCATAAAGGATTGAATGAAAGAAAGATAAATAATATATTTTTATTAAATAATAATTTTTATTTTATATATGTCACACATTTTCATTAAACCCATCATTATTAAGTTCCATGTAAATAATGAATAAATAACATCGCTTCGCGAGGTAGTAGTTCGCAGTACACATAGGCGATGTTATCATTTTCCAAAAAAATAGAAATTAAAAATTTATATTTGATATAATAATTATAAATGTATAATAATATCATAAATATCATGTATAGATATTTTATCCATTATCATATCCCCCAGTGATATGTGGTAAGGGAAAAAACAGATGACATCCGTTCTTGAGGTGGTGGTCCGTCGTATACACAGATGATGATTTTGTAACACATTTGATGTATGTGGATATGGTTTAAGTCATGAATTTATCATTAAAATATCTAATTATATGGAATATTTTGATTTTATTATATCATAATGTTTTAATAATAATTTAATGATATGGATGAAGAAATAAAATAAAAATGTTTATTGAAGAATATTACCACTTATTTGGGTTACATCCTTAGGATTGCACCAAAAACCTTCATATGTTGGATTTATGAAATAATAACGGATTATAGGATTATAGGAAAGAATTTAGGAATTTATTTGGTCAGTTATTGGATGAATAAAATTGTTATTTATTTTTGGTGACAAGAGGTGAGTGGGTGGACTTTTATAAGTGAGGTGAGTGGCACACATGTAATTTTTTAAACGAAAAGGTTGTGCTCACATTTTTCACCTGAAAAAAGAATTAAAAATTGTATTTTATATAAAATACAAAATATAATTTTTAATTGTTTCCATTAAATGGGTTTTGGAAAAAAACTTTGTCATTTTAACCCATATTATTTTAGTTTAATCCCCTAGGTAAACCCATTTTTACCTTAACCACATAAAATAATTTTTACTCATTTTACTATTCAATATGGTAAAAACATAAGTTTAAATTATTAGATAATATAAATTATATGGATTTAAAATATTAAATACTTTTTTCTAAATTCTATTCAAAATTATTTGAAAATTAAATTTATAATTAATACCGTAAAAGAGATTAGAAAGCGTATTTTCAAAGAGAAAATGTTCAAAAGTTTAAAAAGTTTTTATATAAAAATTCAAAATAAATAGTATTATAATGAAATAAATTGGATTAATAGATATATAATTGAAATAATTTTTCTTTTAAACTGTCTTAAAACAATATGGAAGTTTTTTAAATCTTTGAAATAAATGATAATTCTTATGAAAAACCGGTATTTTTTATTATTCATCGAAAAATATATATTCTCAAAAAATTCTCAGAAATTCACCCAAAGATAATTTCTTCATAATTATTTTAAAAATTAAATTTATATTTCAAATGTATTTCTTAAATTTTTCCTAAATTATTTTTAAAATAAGTGTGAAAAGGTCGAAAATATTGTTTTTTTTAATACACTTTTTAGCGTAAATTTTGATTTATTCTTATCCAATGTATATAAAACACATATGATGATTGTTAAAAAAATTACAATATATAATATATAATTTTATTTAAACTCATTGAAAAAAAGTTATTTGGTTAAATTATTTTTTGTAAAACAGTTTTGTGTATATAAAAAAATTTCAGAAAACATATTCCTTTTATTTTCAATTTTTTATGTTCATTTATACTTAATTAGTCGAAAAATATTTCATTATATATACATGTGTAATCCATATTTTCATAATTTATTTAATCATATTCATACCCACCAAACCAATGGCTAGGTGATTACTACTCTGTTAAATAATAATATTTCAATAGTATGTTAAGTTTCATTTAAACTTGATGTTGTATATAATGCATGTTAAACTTAGTGTTGCATGTAACACAAGATAAAATTAGTGTTTTATGTAAAAAAAAGATAAAATTTTTCTTATGTATACTAAAAAATATCAAAGAGATTAAATTTATTTGAAAATATATATTTCACAAACTTTCATGGTGCTGCGTTTGATGCTCTTGAACTGCTCATTATCCTCCAAATTACATTAACAACATAAAACATAAGGTTTTCCAGGGAAAATTAAGAGTAAATACCTCTTAAAAATATTGGATGTTACAACATCACATCATTAAAACAATGTGTCCCTGCTTTTTCCTTTTGAGGGTGGTAAAACATCATCTTATAAAAGTTCCATCTACTTAGTATGTGTGTCGGCCTCAGACTCTCAGGTCTCTCCCTATACATAGCTATGCTACCATAGCACCCATAATAGGTAATCTGACATGCCGAGAAGAGACTTCATTCCCTAATCAATGATACGTATAGGATTGTCCTTAAATGATGCATCTACCACTGGCTCAATATGCTTAGGATCAAATGAATGATATGGGTTGAGATAATAACAGTGAAGTTATGATACATGAAAGACATCATGGATGGCCTGGTGCCTTTGAGGTAAATCTAACTGATAGGGTATCATCCCAACTCTCTCCAAAATCATGAAAGGAATGATTTTACGAGGGAGTAACTTTCCCTATTTTTAAATCTATCTATGAACTAATATTGGTGAAAATAATAAAAGGATTCGATGTCCCACCTCAAACTCTTGAGTTTGGTGATAATGATAAGTATAAGTCTTCTACCTAAATTGAGTTATAGTCATATGATTTAAAATAATACTCACATGTTTTATGTTCTCTGTAATGAGATGAGGTTTAAGTATAGTTTCCTTACCAACCTCTAATCATCATGAGGGTGAACAACATTTCCTTCTATATTTGGCCTCATAGGGAGCCATCTAAATAGTTTCCTGAACGTTGTTATTGTAGGAAAACATGAAAATTGGTTGATGATTCTCCTAATAACCCTCTAAATCAATTAAATACACTAAAATTATGTCTTATAACACTCATATCGCTCACATTGAATGTCAGTCTGAGGGAGGTATGACGTACTTAGAAGAACCCATGAACCCAATGCCTTTTATAGCCTCTACCAGGCCCACGATGTAAATCGATAATCTCTGTTTGATATTATATAGCATGGATTACCATGAATAATTATAATCTATAGAATTTGAATCATTCCAAGAAATTCTATTGAGTAGGTATCCATGATTGGTTGAAATTATGTGTCCTTGGTCAACTTATCGATGACCACCCATACCACATCGCTGCCTCAAGGGGATCTCAATATTACCATTATGAAATCCATGGTAAAATCATCCCATTTTTAATTTTCAATAGATAGAGGTTGTAGAAGTCTAGTAGGGACCTGCTGCTCCATCTTCACCTACAGATAGGTGGAACACCATGTGACAAAAACTATGATCTACCTCTTCATACCTATCCACCAATATCGAGGACGTATGAATCAGTAAATCTTAGTAATCCCCTTATGTAATTAAAAAATAGAGGCATAAAACTCCCTCATCAATTCTTCAAGAATTTCTATATGAATGTATTGATGCCCATGAATGTGTAGGATCTCATCCATATCGATAACTCAACTAGGTTGTGGGTCCTCACTTTTGACACTCTCCCTTAGGAAAATACCCTCTAGATCTTAAATTTAACTCATCCTTATCAATTTCATAAGGAAGGATGACACATCCAAAGATTCTAAAAAAATCTAATCAAGATATTCCTAAACCTCCAATTGAATCTCTAAAAACAAGTTCATCAACTGACACTCACTACTGGCCTCTTAAATGGAATGTGTATGAGTATTTTAACTTAGGGAATTAGCTACTTCATTACAATTTTTAGGTGTATAAGTGATCTCAAATTCAAATTATGGTAGGTATTATACACCCATGTACAACATGAGATTCAATTCATGTTCTGTAGAAATTAATTTGAGACTTTTGTGGTCCCTTTAAATGATGAACCATTCTCCCAATAGATAAGTCCTCTGATAGTGTAAGGTATCAACCATATATTTTAGCTCAAGGTTGTTCATATCATAATTAATCTTACCAGATTTCATATGGTTCTAAATATATGCTAAAACTTGATATCATTAAATAAATACTGATTCTATCCCAATTCCTAACACATTACAATAAACTATGTTGCTTCTACCTGGATCTGGCAGAATCAAGACCGGTGTTGAATTAAATCTTCCATTAAACTCCTGAAAAAACTATCATAGGCTTCAGAATATAAGAACTTCATTACCCACTTACTCAATACCATGATAGGCATTTATAGGCATTATAATCCAGGAATAAAATTCTTTTAATATCCATCCAAGCCCAAGAAACTCTATATTTCAGAAATATTCTTGGGGTACTCCCAAGAAACCATAGCTCTCTACTTGATTATGATAATAGATAATCCTTCCTCTAAGATTATGTGACATGGTATTTTAACCTTATTGATCTAAAAGTAGTATTTTATGATCATAGTATACAGTTTGTGCTCTCTATATGTATTCATTGTGATCTCAAGATTTTTGGCGTGGTCGTTTAGAGTATGAAAATTCACTAAGATATCATCCATGAATAATTTCCTAAATGATTCCAAATATGGGTAAAAATTAATTCATCTAGTAAATGATAACTCTTGGAATGTTCCTAACACTCAATTTCATAAAAAGGTACCCATATAATCCCTATCTACTTCAGAACATTGTGCATAGTATGTATGAGAGCCTAAAACACATTTGATGGTAGCCTAACCTTGGAGAGAACTATTTCTCCTCAGATATGGATGAATAGGTTTTCTATTAAAGGTAGTGGATACCGGTTTTTAACCATAATCTATTTTAATAGATGATAATAAATGCATATCCTAATGGTGCCATCCACCTTCATAGTGAAAAGGATAGGTGAAACCCAAGGAGAGGTATTGGGTCGTACAAAACCCTTAGCATCCAAATCCTCAAGCTGATTTATAAGTTCATAAAGTTAGTAGGTGACATCCTATATGGTGGAATAGGTACTAGTGTTTCTTGTAACACTATCTTGATAGAGAACTCAACTTCCCATGTAAGAGGTACCCCAAAATAAATCATCCTAGAAGACATCCTTGAAATAATCTTCTATCAGAGGGAAATCATTAAGTCACATTCCTTAATCACTCATAAAAATTAGTAATCTAGGATATCACTCCAATAATACCAGGATTATTTAGTCTATCTTAACTTTCCTAGACATCCCATTCCTCCTTATGAATATAGCTATTACCCTTGGATGATTTGAAAGACACCGTCCATTGATAGAAATAAATGATCACGATAAGGTACCAACTAGTCCATCTTGAGTAGGTTGTTAAAGACCTCCATCTTGAGGAAAAAGAGATCCCATACCAAAAATAACCACATATCTCTTGGGGGAATACCTTACATATGCATATAGTCTCAGTTCAGATTAATAATGGGTTTTCACGAGTTATTATTCAACAATAATTCTCTATTTATAAGCATCGGCATTCCATAATTACAACAGATATGAAATAATATGAATAAACTATATTGAATAATGTAGAAACTAAATTAAAGGATACTAAAGGTGTTCCTCAAATTATAGAAGACTATGGACTCTTCTTCTCAAGATTTGGATGCACTATAAATATATCGATAGATCCATATCCCTAGAATGCAACCTAAATAACCTGGGAATGTCCACTCTATTGGTGTTGCATATATGATGTATGGGTACCTCAATCACATCCACCTTCTCATCCTAATAGGTCAGTATTATTCCATCTCCCTACCTAGTGTGGATCTACTGATCCTTTACTCGATTGCAGATTCAAAACATATCCCTTATCACTAGGTATTGGAGGAAATGTTCGGAAACCACACTAAAGGTGTAGAATCCTACCATGAAATCAACACTCAATTGGGTATTTCATAAACTAGGTATTCTTATATCCTTACCTACTGCACTGCTGACACACCACATAATTTTTATTGTGTTTCATCTAGCCAGCACTAAACTCACAAGCAGACTCAAAGTGATGTATTCTACCAAAAGATGAACCACCTATATATCTCAATGTTGAACCACCCTGGCTCACACTTCTAGCATCCCCTAGGTTATTCTATGTTATTAGGTCCAAGTTCACTATCTCATAAATCTTATTCAACTAGAAGACATTTACCTATGATCAGATAGCAGGGTTAATCTTATCCTCAAACCATCTAGATGTCGTCAACTCATCACCAAAATGTTGGTTCAAAACATTGAAGCTCGGTGAAAAATTAAGAATACTCCATCATAGACATATAAACCTATTATAGGTGCATAGATACCCTATTTTTGGTCTCTCTTAGTGTCAGATAGAAAAAGTTACCACATAAGGATATCTAGAAGCCCACCCAAAGTATACCCTAATGTTGATTAGCTAAAGTGGTAACATCCCACCAACACTTACCATAATTTGGAAGCATATAAGTCATGATCTTGAACATACACTCTAGAGTCATATTAATATGATCTAATATGGGTAACATGTCCTCTAAATATTACTCTACAACCTAAGTACTTCCATCCCCCTGAGAAGGTGGGAGTATGTTGCTACGGAAATTCTCATGACAACTCTGTCATAGTAGGGGTAGGACATAGAGCTCCATGTACAAATTTCATGAAGCATATGATGCCCTCTCGGAATTGAGAATTGACACTAAATGGATAAATAGAAGGATGTTCCTCTAATAGCACCATAAGTGGAAATAATGGTGTCCCAGATCCTGTCACCTCTATAGCATGGTCACCTCCACCCTCCTGATGCATGAATCAAGGACATCGTGGTTTCATAGCTCTACAATTTTCAAATGCAGGCCTCAGATTTGATTTAACCTAGTTAGGATCACATATATCAGAATAGGATAGGTACCTACCTTCCTATATAAGAGTCATGCACTTTTTCCTACTTCTAAAGAATTGTCTAGGTGGTAAGAAACATCATTGAGGTCATAGGAGATAATACCCACTTCCCACTACTAAGGTTGGGTGAGGGTCACAGTCACACATTATGCAGTAAAGTTCTGGTATATGGAGTTTCAATTGAAAGGTATAGAGGCAAACATTTTACTTTTCAATTGATATCCACGTATAATGGTAAAAAAATTATTTAAGAATTTAATTTTTTTAGTTCGTACTAATTTATATTTATATAAATATAATGGTTCAATTAAACGAGTCACAGTTTTCTAGTTATAAAGGAATAAGCATTATATGATATAATTGGCATGTCATAAAACTATAATGTGGCCCATTACAAATTATATTAAGATTTTATAGGTCATATAAAATTATTTTATTAAATGAATTACCATTCCAAATTTATAGACTTATATGCTTCATAAATTATAATTTTCATTCATGTAATAAAAATCCTATAATATTTCATCCCATGAAACTAGTGGTCTATGTCTCAAACATGGTATAATTAGTTATGTAAGGTGCTTTCATCAAGCTATATGGGAATACCATTTAGGTTTATGAAGACACATTAATTAATCATATTAATTTACCCCTACAAGAATCGTTAGCACATTTCCAAATATAGTAGTCAAGTCACCAATAACATATAGTAAAAAATGAATGCATTAATATAAATATCACATGACATATGCATGAAATGTGAATCCTAAAGTGATTATAATTATGCATAAGATGATACCTCCTTAGATAATCGGGAAAATGGTAAAGGAAAAATGACAATAATATAAAACCTAAAAACTAATCAGTGTCACCCAATTGTGAAATTAATACAATTGTAACATATACAAACCAAAACAACAATATCCCAACACAGAAGATTTGGATTTACCCTATACATGGGTTATCTACTCTTAGAAACATGATCAATACAAAATTTTGACGTGTTCCCAGTCTACTATATGATACCCAAACAATAATACAAAAGGAAAATACCTTTAATACCACTTTTTAACACACAATTCCCAATTAATTTATAAGTAACCTAACCCTATTGAACACCTGGACTCAAGAATCCATCCCTATATGCTGGAGGCTGTCAACTAGTAGTGAGGGTCTATGGTGGTTCGGTGGAGAGATTATACCCTGGTGGTCAGAGTGTAACACATTGGAATAAAAAAATATAAGCATAGGAAACTATATTAACAAATACTGGAGGAATAATAAACCATAAAAATATAATAAAAACGGGGGGGATGAATCAATATCATATATATAAATTGATAATCATGTCATGATGTGATATAAATGGAAACATACATGGGATACAGTGTATGGGAATATGTAGCATGATATAAAAAAGATAGAAATACCAAAAGTTATATCTACTAGAATCATAAGAATGGGCTTGGTCCACTTCTTCCTTACTCTGTCCTTGGAAGGTATGTCTAGCATCCATAGATGGATGCTTCCCTTTGACCCTACCTACATCCATAAGGTCTGTTTGGGTACCAACTAACAGCCCAAATAGGGTGTAATATATACTCAGTAGGGCACCATCAATGATGCCTAGTTTTATCCATACATTTCAAATAATATGATCACTTTCTAGGTATTAATAATAATAAATATAAGACAGTAAATAAATAAATTTAATTAGATAATGTTCCTCATGGGATAGTCACCCGACACTACCTACTTTAGACTAAGACAAAAGTTTCTAAATAGATTTTACCCAACATGTATATTTAGATATATAAAGTTATATATATATTCTTTACGTACATAAATTTATATATGCACATATATATATATAGAAATAGTCAAGACCTGAGGTGTATGTTATAGGCTTCCAAACATACTTATATGGGGCTTTCATAAATCTCAAGGCATATGAACAAGGATAGATAAATGGGTCGACATAAAAGTCAAAGTACAAATAATGGACCAAATCCAACCTTGTTTTTTATCTTGGAGAATTCATAACTAGTTTTAATTAGTTGGAATTCTTGGTCCATCTGAGGAACTCTGTAAAAAGTAACCTCAGTATAACTCCAAGTGCACTATAAAACCCATCATCATAGGAGTCCTTCCAAGGAATTCTGTATAATGAAACCAAGTATCACTCTCAACATTGTATATAGTTAAAACCCTCTCAACCCATCCATGGTATACAACATTGGAAACCAAGTGTCACTCATGGCATGGTATATCAGCATTTCACATCTATCCCATCCATGTTAATAAAATAGGGGACTAGGTATCACTCTTGGGTAAGGTAAAAGAATCTACTCAGTGACCCCATTCAAGGTATTCTATAAAATATACCATGTATCCCCCCACCACTATATGTGTTTTAAAACAATTATAATTTATAATTTTTAAACATAATGAGCCCATCCAAGGAGACCTTAATCATGACCCATGTATTTACCTTGACTCAGTGTAAAGGATTAGTCATAGCTATAAATAAATTCATACCATTCAAACAATACATTTTAATAATGTGACCAATTAAGTTAACATGGATAATTCATGATACAATAAGAAAATAAAGTGTTTATACACATGTCATACAATTTTCCTCTTGTTTAAATCAATATCCAATACATGAAAAATGGGAAAATCAATACACCTCAATTGGTGGTTCAATTTAATTCCAAGGCATGAGGCTCATAGGACTTTAAGGAAGGCACACCCATAAGGTTGGCTCAAGTTGAGGTGGTCATCCTCCAATATTGGTTTTTAGGTTTTTAGGACTATATTAGGCATTGAAATATAATTTTATTTATTTAGTTAAACATTTATGAGGTGTCGCCAGAGGGGTCCATTGCATGGTACAACGACGCACCATATAAAGAAATGAGACTTTATTGAAAAAGAACTAAACCACCTACATTAGGTTGGTAGATGAACCCTCATCTATTATCAGCTTCATATTTAAAAGGTAACTTGAGAAATCAGAAAGAGTAAAATTCCCTAAAACTATGTCATGTTATATTTCATCATAATAACATAGAAGATAGTGAAGGGAACTAAGACAATAAGGAAGATGAATGAGAAGATTATTGTTGGCTATACAATGAAACTGATGAAAAAGGAATTAGTTATGGAATTAGTAACCTAGATCAAAGGCTAATTTGAGTAAGAGGAAGAAATCCCATGACTGGGAGTGCTTTTGGATGTGAATGGGGTAGAAAAAGAAGGGATTAACTAAAATGAATATAGGGACAAAATCATATTTTTCACCCATTTTTAAGAGGCACATGCTTTGGCCACTCGGTTTTCCAAACCATGTACCTAAATGTTGTGACATCACTGGTTATGTGGCACTAAGCGTACAGCCCCTTACAGCACACTGGAGAGTCACGCATGGCTCTGCACCCCTCTATAGTTTACTACAACACCCACATGGTTCAATTTCACAGTTAACACTAACCATGTGAAAAATATGTGGCTCAATTTTCCATTCCATAATTTGGAGCTCCATGTCTGAGCAATCCGGGGATTCTCCTGAACCACTCCTTATCATCTTAAGAATGTTACTAGAATAAAATATTGGACTATTCATGGAAAATTAAGCGTTTGTACCTCTATGAAAAATTAAGTACATTACAAAGCTAGAGAATTTGAATTAAATGAAAGTAAAGAACATCATTCAGTGATTTAATGGTTGAATAAAATTGGAAATAAAAGCGGAAAAAGGGAAAGCATATTTAGGTGATTTATCCATTTTCCTATGTGCACATCATAGGATCATCATCGGTTTCTCACTATGTAATTTCAGAGTAAAATAAATAGTAAGAACATCAGCACAACAGGACCATAGAAACATAAATCATCGTGTATATAGAACATAAAGAATACAATAATAAAGAAACAAGATACGACTCAAAATCCCCCTACCAAGGGCTCACCATTACCTTTTTTTAAGGCTACATGTTGTTGGTAGACATAATCATTGTCGATTATATGTTATATAGGTTTGTCTCCCTACGGAATAGCCCTAAGACATCCTCTATAGAACCAAGAAACAAACCCAGAGACCATATCCTCTCTTATCGAGATCTTCTATGTACATCGTTGTTATCCGAGATCATCCACCATGGTCGTCCATTCTCACCACCATTATCTAGATCTGGTTTAAAACATATTCTTCAACCTCAGGGATCAAGACCAAATATCACTTCCTCTATAACCACTCACTCATGGCCCCATGCACCAAATGCACTTGGATACTCCTCAAACAATACAAGAAACCCCTAGGTGGGTTCAACCTTCCTTCGAAACTAATATATATAGGTCCATTAAGATTATTATAATAGGGTTTTTTAGGAAAAAAAATCACTGAAAATTTTAGTTCCCTTAAAATCTACAGGCCATTATGTGTGTGAGAAAAGAACTAATAAATGCGCCTCATTATCAGTACTTTTATTTATCATTGAAAAATGGATCCTTTATCAATTCTAAAAATAGTTCCAATAAAGGGTGTACTTTATCAATTATTTTTATCAATGATAAAGTATACCTTTATCAACACTTTTCTAAGTGCTGATAAAGCATCCCTTTATCTACACTTTTACTAGTGTTGATCAAGGGGAATACTACTATAGTGTGCTGTTAAAATTACACCACACTATAGCATCAAATACTGGGAGAAAATAACTAATTTAATTTAAATAAAATCTATAACACAAGTAAAATAAGGAAATTATATATTATAGACAATTAAAACATTGGTTTCTATCATTATGTAAGTAAAATTTATCAAATATATTAAATAACCTTAATGTTATTTTGTATTTGGCCCCCAACCACCAATCTTGTTATTAGTTTCCAAACAGACCACCCAATATCTTGAAAATGAATACACCTAAATAATAAAACAATTATTATCCTAGTAATACTACAGAGAAATAAATTAAACACAATTTTTCAATTTTAAACAAAAAATATATATTTTGATTCGTACCTAGAACAATGTGCATTGGATTGAGTTGTGTTTGATTCTTACATGTCACGCCATTTTTTATTATTTTCAAAAGTACATTACCTTGAATTGGTTCACATTTGTGGTGATAAAAACTCACTATGGGTGTGACCTAATTCAAGATCACTTTCTTTTTCGGAACAATCCATAAACTGTCACACCATTTATTATACATCTTCAAGAATAATCTATATGAAAATTAATTAACTAAGTATCAGATAAAAAAATAAGAAAATTAATTAATAAATATCAGATAAAATAATGAGAAAACAATATAATACTTTTTTATTATCATTATTTCTTATGTGATGTGTGTGTTGAACTAAAATGGTACTTATATATTGAAAACACACTATTTGATTCATATTTACCACATCATGTGTTGGATTGAAGTGATGTCAATTTCTACATGTAAAAAATACATTACAGATCATTTTACTAATGTTTGAAAATAATCGGACATTTGTTTCTTCATTTTGGATATTAATGTTCACTTTAACAAAAAAAATGACACCTTTATATAGAAAACACACAATTTGATTCATGTTAGTTACATCGAGTGTCAGATTGATGTTCAATCAATTATTAAATTTAAAAAATGAATTATAAACTTTTTTTCAAAATTTTGAAATCAATGTGATCTCATTTTTCCATTTTTTTCTATTTGATGTGTTTTCTAATCTAAAATGATACTTTTCTTTTCAAAACATGCTCTTCGAGTCAGAATGACCACATTGTGTGTCAGATTGATATATGGTCAACACCTATACACTAAAAATGAATTATAGATAATTTTACTATGGTTTTAAAACTATATGATCACTTTTCCTCAATTTTGGTGATCTGACATGCGTTTTAAAATAAAATGGCACTTTTCTATTAAAAACATGCACTTCAAGTCATGATGAACTCATCGGGTGTCAGATTGTCTTGTGGTCAATTCTTATACATCAATGATAAATTATCGATCATTTAAAATATTTTAAAAACAACCAAAGCTCTTTTTATTGGATTTAGATATTTGAGGTGTTTTTTCAAGTAAAATGGAACTTTTGTATGCAAAACACATACTTTGAGTCATACTGACCACATCAAGTTTTGGATTGACATGTGTTCCATTACTATTAATAAAAAATAAAATATATATCAGTTTCCTAATGTTTTAGAAATATATGATCTCATTTTCTCAATTTTGGATATGTGGTTCATTTTAAACTAAAATAATACTTTTAATTTGAAAACTAGTAATTTGAGTCATACCGACCGCATTATGTTTTGTATTTTTGTGCAGTCAATTTATATATGTTAAAAATGAATTATGGAACATTTTCTAAATATTGAAAACATACCATGCTTTTTTTCTCAGTTTCGGTGATATTTCATACATTTTAAACTAAAATGGAACTTTTATGTTGAAAACATGCACTTCGATTTATACATAAAAAAATTGGGTTTAAAATTTATGTGAGGTCGATTCCTATAAATAAAAAATGAATTATAGATTATGTCACTAATGTTTTAAAATAATTCATTCTTTTTTTCTATATTTTGGTGATGTGAAATGCATTTTAAACTAAAATGAAACTTTTATATTGAAAACATGTACTTCGATTCATACTGAACACATCATGACTTAGATTATCATACCATCAATTCCAACACATTAAAAAGGAATTATATATTTTTTTACTAATGTTTAAAAACAAATCTAAGATTATTTTATTGGTTTTGTCTATGTGAAGTGTGTTTAAAACTAAAATGGAACTTTTATAATATAAACATATACTTAGCATCATACTAACCACATAAGGTGTTAGATGGACATTATTTCAATTCCTACATGTCAAAAAGAATTATAGATCATTTTCTAAATATTTAAAACAATATGATATCATTTTCTTTGTTCTGGATATGTGATACATGCATTAAACTAAAATGACACTTTTGTATTGAAAACACACACATAGAGTCATATCGACCACATCATGTGTCAGATTGATGTGAATTCAATTACTACACATCAAAAATGACTTATTTATTACTTTTATAAAGTATCAAAACAATAGGAATTTCGGTTTCTTGGTTTTAAGCATCCGACGTGTGTTTTTAACTAATTATTAAAATTAAAAAATGAGTATCAGATAAATTTGATAAGGAAATTAACTAAAAAATTAATTTAAATAATGAGAAAATTACTAAATAAGCTGTAGTTAGTCACCTCTTCATGTTGTCTATATATATTCTGACAGCATGTATTCTACATATTTGTTTCTAAACAAATTGAGTTCCACCATTATACTTCTCCTTCAGAAATATATCAAAAATAATATATATGCATTACAATAATAATTATTCCCAAACCAAGTGTATATCTAAGGTTATATACCATACTAGAACACAAACATAATAGTCAATCATCTAAATTTGATGTCAATAAACATTATTACCTCATATAATTTTCCCACTCATATCTAAAGAAATTTAATTCTCCTTTTGAGTACATAGATTTTTTTCAATCATGGTGTCACTAAGATAATATAACTAACAAATGATTAAGAAATATTTTAAATTAAAATATAATTACCATCAGAAATTACTTGTTTAAGGATTCTAGTCCTTTTTTGTTATATGATATCTTTCATAAATTTTCAGACATAATATCCATAATTATTGTTGTTATATTGATTCAGAAACCATAGAAACATTAACCAATGAGATTGAATTGTTTTGAAATATGTTTTGTAGTTAAATATTTCAATATATACCTTAATATATTTCCATTTTAGTAAATCTGTAGGCTTATTTTTTATATTCACTGACCTCATAGCTTGACTTCGAATATATTTATAGATCACCCTATATTAAAAATATTCTTCATAAAAACATTACGACATATAATTCAAATTTTATCTATAAAATGCTGGGTTAAGTGCATTAAAAATTTATATTAAACATATTGTGTAAATGGTTTGATGAAAATACATGCATTTGATCCAAAATAATAACCATTTTGTGTATCCAAAGTGATTGTGATCAAAATCTACTGATTCATAAAAAAACAAATAATTAATGAAAAAAGAAAAATATATATTACATAATTATATTATAGATTTTTACCTCTACAATATTGGAATCAATAAGATCATGTTGTATTGTATTTAATTCTCAAAGGCCTTGGTTAGATCAACTTTTTTAAAATCAATTTTTTTTACCACAAATAAATTTCCTCCATATATATGATATAGTGTTTAATGAATCCAAATCATACTTCATAGGGTTTTCCCATTATATAGTAGTAATATAAACGTGTGTAGAAAATATGAATATTTATTAACATTAATAAACATCATATATAAGTTTTAGATGGAAATATTATTAAAATATACCTCATTTATGTATTCACAACTAAAAATCCTATCCATTAGAACATGATAATCTCATTTATAATCTCTAGATAAACCATTTATATAATAAAATTTACAAATATTTCTTCTTAATATTGATTTAAGGACAACCATATTTGAATTTTTTGTCTTCATGAATTTTTAATGTTAATATATATTATAGTGTAACTAGTGAGAAGAAGGCACTCTTGGAAGGTCCTTCTATTTTCCTGATCAAATCATTGGATTATCTTGATTTGACCATCCATTTCCACATCATTTTATCCATCTACAATATCATACCTCGCTGTTTCCAATGAAGATGTAGGAATTATTTTACAATGTTTGAATGTTTTATTATGGGGGTTTGGATGGTTTCATAATCATTCAAATTGGGTTCACTATTTATTTATGGAGCCGAAAACACCCAACATTTCTCCTATTTGAGATATTTTATAAAACTACATTCCAAACGTAGGTGTTTGTTGGGAAATGGTATGACAAAAATTAGGGAGTCACATTTTTTGAGAGGTTGTGTGGTAAGGTTCATCAAACCCTCTTGGGTGAAATTGTAGCCTATATCGGTACTCTCTTAAAGATTTAAGATATATTTGTGAATCCTTCATTAACTACCCAGTATGATATGGGTCTCCCTTGAATTAACACACAATTATTAGCATGAATAAATTTTATAACACTCTGTATGTATCCGAGGTTCTTCATTTATGGATACATTTTTATCAATCTAAGGTTCTTCATTGATGGTACCCTAATTTGAATGGATTGGATATTCTTCAGTCATTCATCATCACGATACTTGTTTCAAGCCATATTGTGGTGTACTCTAGAATTTACTTTTTTCTAGGGACGCATAAGTTATTTTGACATTGGGATTAGGTCTATGATATGGGATTCCTACATATCCTTGTGTAATAAATTATAAACCACATATTCTAGTTCCACTTAATGAGACACATCATACCTTTTAAGGTCATGTGATAAGGACCAAACTGTGCAATTTAACGCCACGTAGAAAAGATGTCTTGGAGAAATATGGACAAATAAATTTTAAGGTGGGAATTATTCAGAATCAACCCTTGGTACTTGGAATGGGAGTGTAATTTAAGGATACATATGACCTTACTGGGAATGTGGCCCATAAGAAATTAGGGTTGATTTTGTGTTTGGGTTTGGAACTTAGGGAGGATTCCTACTTATCCCCTTTGGATGGGAATAAAATCCCACATATTTTGGTTGTGAGGAACCATTACATTGAAGCCCCTTTTGAGTGGTTTCATGAGTAATGTCTCAACTCATAGTGATTTATTGGTTTTATTGGGTTTTTCACCTATGAGGATTCCTATTTTAGTGGGTATGGTTTTGGGTATTACATTATAAAAAAGGATTCCCTATGAAGATTTTTCTCATAGGGGATATTTACCTATAATATTGATACATGTATTTGAGTAACTATGCCTATGGAGTCCCTATAAAGGGATACAAGGGGGATATCTTGAATAATTATTCCCTGTAGTGACATGTATCTAATTGTATGGATGTCATAATCATTACTAGTATCTAAGAAAATGTGATTCATGCTCAGTGTGAGAAACAAGAGGAAGTGAAAGATCTATAAAATCACAAAATTTCTTTCATCCACTTTTGGATGATTCTATGGTGATGATATAAGAATAAAGGGATTTGATGAGTATGTCTCCCCCCCTTTCATAACTAGGATAGTAACATTTGGCTACCCACTAGGCTACAGCCCATAATAAATTCAAAGGGATTACTCAAGGATTGATTCCCTAATACTAGTCCTAGATATGATAGGAGGATAATACATTTACCCTATAAATAAAATAAAGCATTATACCCCCACTTACTATCTAAAATTGGAAGTCCTTGGTCTCAGAGACAGTTATTGAAGGAGATGGTCTTAGCCCTTGTATCTGGAAGATGATAAGGGTAGAAAAATCACAAGACCTCGTGACTAAGACTGGGAGGTCCCATGGACTACTCCTAGGGTCAGGTTTCTCATGATATAAGGTATGTATAACCAAACATACCATGAGGAACCTACTTATCAGGTTGGACAAGTTAAGGAATCCATTAACCAAAAAAATGCATAACCAAATGGGAGACAAGTTGGGGTGTCTTTTGACATGGTTGTCCATGTATAAGGGATTTAGTGGAGGATTTGATTTTTCTTCACTCATATGGGAGTCCAAAGTAATTATTTTTCCCTAACATTTCTATCATAAATATAAGACACAAAAGGAGGCTCATGCAGGTGAAGGTTGGGCATGCTGATGGAGGATCGTGCAGATGAAGGCAAAATGAGATGAAGGGTCTTTCATAGGGTAAACATGGGTGAGCTGATGAGATCTCTTAAAAATAGAGAACCACACTAAAAACAATTGGGCAAGGACTTACTCTAGGATCTATTGGTCTCTTCAAGTGTCCTTGGATGGCTGGCGCTTAAGTCCTCGGCTTCATAACGGTACTTATCCCTATTGTGCTTGGTTTAGGAGAGGTGGTTCTCATAGGTGATCTTGATTTTATCAAACTAAGGGATCTTTAATCCAACTAACCCTCTTAATTACCTATTATTTAGAGGTTTATAAATCTTCCTAATAGTTTATGAAGGCTTGGGATAAGGACTAGGGAGATCAGAGCTTCGCGGCTTCTCTAGGTTTTTTAGTCATTTTTGGAACCATGAGGAATATCTTGAATCATGGTGATTTGGAATCTTTTCAGGGATTAAAACAATGAGGATTCTTGTTTTTTTAAACTATGAGGAGAATTTAGACTCATGGGGATTTTTTTGGTTGGGGATTAAACCTAAGAGGATGCGTATATTTATGGAACCATGAGGAGTGTCTCAAATCACATTGATTTGGTTTTTTTGGGGATTACACCTAGGAGGATGTCCAAATTTATGGAACCATGAGGATTATCTCAACTCATGGGGATTTGTTTTGGTTAGGTCTAACACCATGGAGGATGCCCATATTTCTATAACCAGGAGGAGTATATTTAATCATGATTATTTGGTTTGGTTGGGTCTTACACCTAGGAGGATGTTCATATTTCGGGAACCATGAGGAGTATCTCATCTCATGGTGATTTGTTTAGTTGGGGATTATACCTAGGAAGATGCCCAAATTTGAGGAACCATGAGTATTTTCTTGAATCATGGAGATTGCAAAATAGTGGTGTTGTTTTATGTGTCAAAACCCAAACTTTCCTCTATCCAGCCCAAAACATTCATGGTGCGACTCCCCATTTTTAATGGGGGTTGGGGTTAGTAATGGTAGAGAAGGGACTCGTTTGGTGGCTCGGTACTACATTCTAACACTATTCTCGATTGGGGAGTGGGTTAATATTCCCCAATGTATGGAACTAAGTGTTCACTTAGGTTTTTATCCCTGGTGGGGCTTACCTAGGCATGGGTATCCTAGTTGTGGGTCACCTAGGTGCTGGCTGCCCAGGTGTGGGTCGCCCTGGTGTGGGTCACCAAGGTGTCGGTTGCCTAGGTATGGCTTTCCTAGATGTGGGTCATACAGGAGGTTCATGTGGATATGGGTCACCCTGGTATTGGTTATCCAGGTAGTTCCCGTACTTATGGGTCTCCCAAGTGGTTATCCCTTGTGGAGGCTTCATCCACAGAGAAGGTTGGATATCAAAGTTTCCCCAATTATGGATGGACTACATGGTTAAAGGAGCTACATGACCAGAGCTCTAACCTTGATTCTTCATCAAAGAGTTAGTTTTTCCTTCAAAAATTGGGGCTGGAGGGGTATATTTACAAAATTATTTTAGATATTTGAAATAGGGGTTGCACTATGGGACTAAAATGAAGTGACTTGCACAAAAGGGATGCCCAAATGGACGACACGATAACACAAATTCCTTTATAAAATTTTCCTACCTTCAGATAACCATAACTTTTGATTTGTAAGTTTTTTTGGGCTCTAAGGCCACCCAAATCGAGGGTTTTGAAAGTGACATACATTGTTGAGTTATTGTATCATGTGAAAAAGTTCTTGGAAGACACTAAAAATGCATCTTACAACATCATTACCTTTTTATCAATGATTTTAGGAATCCATGACCAACTCTCAGAGGGAGGTTATCACCATAATTCCATTGGATTGGGAAATTGTTTTAAGGAATATCCATCCCTCATTGTGTGATAATTCTTGAAACACATAGAAATTAAATATTCTCCTTCTAGAATAAAGATGAATCTCTACTCAAACTCTACATTTGGTTTCTAAGTGATGATAACATCATGAATTCTACAGCAAACTGCATGGAATACATATTTCAGTTTCAAAACACAATTCAATCCTTTTTTCATCAACTATTATAGTGTTTTATTTTGAAAAAAAATGTTAAGGGCATACAACATGTATATTTATATGATTAGATGACTATTCTATGAAAGTTACAATAATATCATTGACTATTGTAATATCTAGACCATAAAATGGAATATGAAACTATGTTCTAAACTCTTGAGCTGCTTCAGTCCCCAGATCTTTTGGGAATTATTTGTAGGGTATCATATCTCTAGGAATATTATAATCTGAACCCATCGCAACAAGGATGTTTGTGGGTGTTCATAGATAAGAATCACATAAAACATCACCCTATATAAATTTAATAATATAAAGTGGTTGGAAGTTTTTTAATTCATATTTAGGAGAAAGAATAAAGAAAAAATTTATTGCCTCGAGTGAGGTATATGGTTGAGAGGAATGAATTGCCTCTAATATAGTGGGGTCATTTGGATCTTCATGTGCTGATATTTGTTCCACTGTCAGTTCTCTTTGATTCATTCACATATATCGTTCTACCAAACTAGAATAGACAATAATATCTTGTATAACATCTATCTATACCTGCAACCATTTTTTCATATAATATGTATCTTCTTGTAGATTTTTCTTATAAAAATATATTCAATGTGACACTTAAAAAACAACACCTATAATGTGACCACATTGTTCTGGCTACTTCAAATCTTCTGAATGTAGTTTTTCTTCAGGTACAGTCACTGCTGATTCTAATGTGTAAACCATATAACAAATACATGAAAATAAATAGATATTTGTATGTAATTATTTTATAAATCATAACTAATTTCTATTTTGTCAAACTTAAACATTCTTCCCATAACTCTTGTGTGTTTTCATCAATAAGGTAACACTCTTTATTCCCACAGGCCTCTTTCCATAGCACATGACATGGGATAGAAGTTGCTTCATATTTTCATTCATCAATATGAAAATTAAAAAATGGGCATATGTAGTTTCATATCACATAAAAATTTTATTTTAGATTTAAAATACATACCACTTTCTTATCTAGTGAAGAGTTTCATATCATTTCTTTTAGATAAGGGTAAATTGGTTTTGATGCATGTTTTTTATTTTCACCACTTTTTTATTGTTTAAAAAATAAAAAATTTTGAATAAAAATTGATAAAAGAAATAATTTAAAATAATTTATTATCAATTACAATACACTTGAAATTATTTCTCATCGCAATGAATGAAGAAAACACTCCATGTTTCCCTCTTTAAAACGTGTTCATATGTAACTGGTGGGTGGGGCGTTACTTTTCCCTTAGTACCCCTAAGATAAATCTTGGTAAGATGGGTCTAGAAGCCTCTATTGGAATTTTTAATAGCCATTATGACATATTTCTTATGAAAATCATCTAAAATAAATGAATTCATTAAGGGATAATGAAAATTAAATCATATTTTCATTATATAATTGTTTAGTAAAATAGAGAGAGCATATCATAACATAGCCCTAATATCTTCCCAAAGGGTTTTCATAATTATAGGATATGCATTGTGTCGTGAATATATATCAATTAGTACATTTATTCTCATTATAGAACAAAAAAAATAATGAACATTGACATATTGAGGTCTGTAGGTTCCCCACGTTGATTCAAGACAACCTCAAATTTTTTACCATTGCTTCTTACCTTGAAAATTTTAGTCAACAAATTGATGAAACATCGTTCTTGTCTTTTTTTCATCAACATATATTTGATCCCCCTACAATTCATTAGTTTTAGTAGCAAACATCTATTCCTCCCCATTATTGGTAACATTATTATTTCTAAAAGCCCTTGATTGCATGAATAGTAAAAAGAATTAATTTAGACTATATTCATATAGTAGATATCAAATAATATTATTAAGAAAACCATGGTATATTGAAAAACACTTTAACCTTCTCATTGAACTATCTTTATTTTCATCAAAGGTTGTAGGGATTTTGATCCTCTATCGAGAAACCTAATCCCCTCTTTATGGTCCCCTATAACATACAGGACATTGATGATATTGGGAACACCATGAAATGATTGTCATATCCCAATGAAAGGGACATCCTTGACTGAATGTTCATCATACCCTATAGATGTTGTTGTCTCCTGTTGGAAAATTGAACCATTATTTTTTGTTGGATTACAGAAATAAAATACCTACACTGCTTGTGATTCCATTATGAATGACTTTTCCTTATACCCTTACACACTAAAATTCGCCTTCATGAATCCCATTTCATCAACATTCACTGCACTCCTAGTTTCAATCCATTTGTAATGTAAAATTAGCTCTTGGGTTTTCTTATAATTCAACTTGTATATCTATTCGATGATGCCAAAATATGATGTATTCACATATATTGTATTTCTACCCTAGGAACCAAATATGTGTATCACTTTCACGACAATCATAACTCCACTATTTTTCATCTTACTTCAGTAATCATGTTATGTTGTATAGTACTTATAACCATTAATTACCAAACCATTGTAAGATATAACATTTTCAGTTGGTCCCCTAGCTAGCCATTGAACTTGTTCTGCAATTGAACTTATATTTTCTGATAAATCATTATAAATATTGTTTTGGAATCCCTCAATAAACTATTGATTATGTGCATTTGATATCCATTCCTGATCACTTGATGGATTCAAATGTCTAAGAATCTTTGTGTGGGCTTCATCATATAGATCTACATTTTCTCTTGTAATGTAAAATGTAAAGGTGAGGTTGCTCCCAAATTTTGGTGGTAATTAAAAAAACTTCAATTCAGAAAATCCATTCACCTATAACTCATGATGAGACATTGGGAGACCCATGATATCAATATTTGATGGTTAATAGATAAAAAATCAAAAAATTCTTTAACAGAATATCATTATACAATACAACTTTCTTGATGAATTCAATTAATGACATAGCCTTTCAAAATCATCATATATCTCCCAATGGGTTACATCCATCTATAATGGAAAGGAACACATAGTTGAAACTCTCTAAACAATTGAACCATCAGGTAGAATATTATATCAATGAATGATGGTGTGAAGAACATCTATAATTCACATAATATTAATGCAACCTCTTTATTCATGATTAGAAACATCACTAGGTATATATATTTTCTACATATGGATATAAAATGAGATTATAGTTAATGTATGTCATATATTTTCCATAATAATGCAATCATAATTGATGAGCATGAGAAATTTCATCAAAAGATGACAATCATGTTATTTTATTCCCTATAACATCAAATTATTCATTCACATGAAATTCCTGGTATTTAATGATTTCCCCTCTAGAATTTTTACACCATTAAGGAAAATGAATAATTCTAACTTTTATTTTCTCTATAGAGTGTATCATTCTAGTGGAAATAGTATGCTTTTACCCTTCACTGATTCCAAATCTTATATTATCCCATATCAAACATTTCCAACCTAACCTTAATTCTATCTTTAATTTTCCTAGGAAAATTTAGTAACATTCAAATAATAATATCAAATAAATTTATTTATATATGCATGACATAAAGAAAAATATCTAATTTAAAAAAATTACATTATAGTAATTCAATTAAAGCTGATATATTTTTCTAACCATATTTTTTATGGTTTTCTAAAAATGGTTTATCAAAAATATTTTCAATAAATTTTATATTTTCAAAATGGTTTCAATATATTTTATGTTATCAATATAATTTCATAACATTTCTTTGAAAGGTTTTTTGAAATGGTTTTTTGAAATGGTGATCACCCATTAGTGGAGGCAGTGTTTACCTTATTTATTATTTCTATAAAATGTTATTGTCCAAGATCAATATTTATGTCATTAAGGTAAAACATTCCAATGTCCTAAAAACACAATCTTCAAGCAATCTTTCAATTCAACTGATTGTGTCCATTATTCAAAAATGGGACACCCCAACATTCCTTCTATACTATAGCCTAAAAAATTTCCATACTCAGTAAAGTCATTTATCATCCCACAAAACATGGACCTCAATGTGAATTCTTCACTTCTATGAGAATCATACATTATAACACATGTATCCCACATTAGATATTTGATCAATGGATCCAAATATAAATAAATATCATTACCAGGTTGTTTTGATCCAGATATAATCAGATACAACATGATTAATTTTTTTATCATGCATAATCATGATGAAAAATTATAATTTACCAACAGAATTGTCCATGTATCGTGAGTAATACTCTGCACACAAAACTGATTTATTACATCTGTCAATAACACAAGATAGAAGTTTATCAGCGCATTTCCAATGTTATGATACTCATAATAAATTTTCTTCCATTGAGTATAGTCGTCAAGATTACATATTTTCCCATCCTATATTTTTGTATCTATATTTCATTTAAATTTCTCATGGTTTCCTAACATCTATATAGTTGTTTAAACTGTGTAATGATAATAATGTACCATACAACATTCAGAGGACTTGATACATCATTCTAGTATCAATCCATGCCACACATATATCATTTCATGTGTGATTTATGGCCCTTGAGAAACAATATGAAATCAATAGAAAAAGAATGTGTTTTTTAGAGATCATTCACATTGAATATATCATTCTTTTAGTATCACATTGTCAACAAGGAAGTTAATTTTATTCTTGTAGCACATCACTCTAGATACTAAGTAGTTCTGTAAAGCTGGTGTCGCTCCATCCACTACTAGCTTTAAAATTACATTACTTTAATACATATTATAATGGTTAGTATTTAGTACAACCAGTATAGAATTATCTCTTTGAAAAAAAATTTAACTTCTTAAACAACTTTAGAAAATCATAAAGTGTAGCTTCAATTTCCTTTTTCATTTCTTCCATACAATCTCAATAATCATTTATGCTAATATTCATATCAAATGATCCATAAACCATAGTATCATCACAATAGTTGTGCACATTCCCTTTTTCCCCTTGTTTAGTCCACTATTTATAGATCTGAACTATTCCGTGACAAATCAAATGTTCTTACAACTCTTTCAAATGAATTTTCCTTGAATAACAACAACATAAACTTGAAAAATTTATTTTACAAGGGTCATATGAATGTAATATTGAAAACATGATGAAATAATTAACTCTATCTTCTTATACTTTTTTCATATGATTATCGTGCATCGATTTTCAATTCATAACCATCTTATTAGGTTTGTAAAATTTTTGATTTGTACAAAAAATAAATTAGTACATATAAGATATTCATAATCAAAGTAGAAATTTATAGCTAATTATATTAAGGGGAACCCAACATTTTAGTGTTCTCAATGATAATTCTTGAAAAGTATTTATTTTACACAAAGGTGACATGAAAATAAAAAACTTGGGGTAAATATATGGATGTTGGTTTGGGTTCTTGATTTGATGTTGTGTGGGAAAAAACTTGTAATTTGAGGATAGATTCTATGACCATGCTAGTATGGAGTATAACAACATGGAGGATTTTATGTTTATTCATTTATTCAATTGATATATGATGGGGTAGGTGATGTTTCATTAATAGTATAAGCAGATATTTAAAGGGTTGTAATGTTTAGGATACTTTCACCTTTCAATGGATAAATGTTACATATAATTAATTCGAATGTCCAGAAAAAGCAATGAGAAATTGAAATCATATGGTACATTTGACCACTGACAATCATCGGTTGACTGTTGATCGTTATTTCCTTTAATCGGGATATTTTACCATTGATAGGTATCCACATAAATCATAAATGTTTTTCCTCTCAATTATTCTCATTTAACATGTTCTGACACACTTTACATCAAAAATCAAGGTCTTTAAAATAATAATTTCATTTATAATTATAAAATTTAATCTTATTAATGTTAATAAAATGGATTTATTACTCAACCTAATCACTAGCATAAATATACTAATCTAATCACGGCTAATAAATATTTTTGAAAATTTATTTATTATTGGATAGAAGAATTCCCTTGGAAGTTCTTGTTAATGGTTTTCATTTAATTGTGACCTATCTTTATAAATTTTTGGAAAAAATATATTTCCTTGGAACATACAATGTCATGTAATTAATAGATTATGATATTGGGTTAAAGAGATTGAAATTTTCTGAAACAAATGGATGAAACTATTATCTATAAAAATAGTGAAGTTGGATTCCATGTTTCTAAATTTCCCTATAGATTATTCGAGACCATGTATTATAGGGATACCAAAAAATATATTTTTATTATAACCCTCTTATGAAACCCTATTTCAAAAATAGTGTATTTATCAGTATTAGGTATATTTCACATATAGTACAATATCTAGAACCTCAATAAATTTTCATTAAAAACACAAAAAATTACATTCCATTAATAAACATTCAAAAATAATAATTTCACATGGATTTCACATCACTGAGATCCAAGGTATTCAAATTCCACCTCTAACAGATAGTGAAAAATGTTATATAAACTAATTATTCCTAAAAATGTATCTTATATAATTTATTAATTCCATATCCCTTGATATACCTAATCCAAATATGGGGTTATTAATACCCTTATATTCACCTAAATTTATATCAAATGATTCGGAAATATATTAAAATATTTATTGAATCCTTGCGGTTTTATGCCTTCCAACCCAAAAAAACTAACAAATATCTAATTTTACTATAATATGGGATAACATATTTGTATATTATAAATATTGAAACATGAAGGAAAAAAGGTTCAATGAATGGGTCTCCTAATATATAAATATATAAAATAATGAAACCAATGTTTATATGAAATTAATGATAGACTTCATTGAGACCATATGAAATTATCAATTTATATATAAACACATAATTAGTTACAAGGTCACATAAACAATTCATATCAAAAAATAAATAAAATCATGACCATAATCCCAACAAAAAACCTATTACTGAATCTACCACCATAACGAAGTAGATCACAATGAGCTAACTCCCAAATCTAGTAGTAAAACCCTTAATAGATATATCCAAGATAGTATTCTCGTTCTTAGAAAAATATATACCACATGTATGTTTGGAGGAAATTATAAAAAACATTATAAAATTATTCCACTATCTTCTAATATTGTATGTGTCCAAAATAAATATTTTTTAAATAAGAAATTTTTATGGGTGGCACTAAAAACATTCCTAATGAAGCACAATGGATCCAAATAAAAATAATATTATGTAAAAGGCTTAATCAAAATAAATAATGTTATAAATAAAAAGATGAAACTTACTCACACACACCTCAAACCAAGAATAAATTTGTCAATATCCACCATGCATATTTTAGGTAACTAGATAAGAAAATGAATCTGAAAAATAAATTTCTCAACATATATAATAAATAAGTAAAAATAATAGTACCTTCAATCGTAAGATTCATATTATAATTCAAAAAGTAATAGACACTCTAAAATACATTGAATCCTCCTGAGTAATAGACAGGTCCATTATATAACAATTTACAAGAGTATGGTGAAAATATGTTGAATCAAAAAAATGATTTTGTGTCCTCACATAATGGGAAAACCCCATACCCTTTCAACTCTCTATGAAAATAATATAAATCTTATTGTATAATATCATAAATTATATACCTCAAACCTTATATATTAATATAATCATATCATAAATACGTAAAATAAAACACATACTAAGCCACTATAATAAACCCATTTAATATGTCTCTAAAACCATTTATAATCTTAATCAAAACCATGTGTTTACTTTTAAAGCAACATATTATTATTTTTAACTCTAAAAAAAGTAATTAAATTCTTATTTTAACCAAAAATGACCATTTAACCATTCAATCATGTAATCCACTTAGAAATAAATTTTATAAAATAATTAATTATTCATATTCATTTTCAAAACTAATACACTCAATAAAATACAAATCCATTTATTATAAATCACTATAAAACAAAAAACAAAAATTACCAACCTGTTTTTCAATTAAAAAACCCTAAAAATCCATTCTTCCTTTTAAAATATTTTCAAAATCAAACATAAAAAAACTATACTAATATTTGAATCTAAATAACCCAAATATATAATTTTATATAAATATAAAATCTATCATCGAATAATATATATATAAAAAGAAAAGTACCCAAAAAATTAAAAAAACATAGTCATTAATTTAATTAAAACATATTAATTATAATTAATGTTGTGGAACATCTAACTAATAAACACACCAATGAAATGAAAATTATTACTTTCATTATGTGATGATAAATGAATTATAATTAGATAATTTAAATTTAATTCACGAGTCTCTAATATCTAAATAATTTAAAAAACGTTTAAATAAAATAGAAATTAAATCATTAGGATTTCTATTTATCAAAATTTTAACCCTAATCATTACAAAGAGTAATCAATTCACACTTCATGTCACATTTATACATTGATTTACTTATACTTTTTCCATCATAATCATCATATGACACCACCCTTATAAAAAACATTAAATTTTATACTAATAATTTGTAGAAACTTATATATTAAATTGTAAAATCTTGAAACCAATACCTAATGTGAAATAAAAAAATCTTGAACCCAATCACCCACTGGTCTAACTTACAAAAAAATCCATTCAACAAAAATTTAAGACAGCGATGGTGGTGTGGTGGTCAGTAAGGGAGAGGGGGGAGGTTTGTTGTGTTAGCTAGTCAGTTGAGGGAGTGGAAGATAGTGAAAGGGAGGTTGTTGGAGGGCTCCTTCATAGTGGTAGGTGGTCAGTCTGTGATGAAGACAACCAAAGAGGGTAGGCGGTCGACAAAAAAACAAATAATGGACACAAAAAATATTACATGGTTTGGACCAGTTATGCGCGAGAGAGGTGATCGATGACACTAATAAATGAGAGAAAGATGAAAATAATAACTTACCATAGAATTGCAAGAGTTGATTTTTCGGAGAGAAGGTAGAGGGGGAGTCATGGTAAAGATGAATTTCCACAAGAGATTGAATGACGGGAGGGAAATCAGTTCTGTTATGGTACTATTTAACATATCAGAATGGGTATTATCAACACTTTCAAAAATACACTGATAAAAAGGGGTTTTATCAACACTAAAATAATAATCTATAATAAAGATGTGTTTTATCAGCGCATTCTTAGCGCTGATAATGACCTATATAATTAATTTTAATAATATAATTAAAAACAATTAAAAAAATTAAAAGTGTATTATTAAAACTAAATAAATAAATATAAATGTATATAATTATAAATATTTTCAATAAATTTCAAATATGTATTTATAAATATAATTGTAGACAAATATTTATAATTAAAATTATAAATAAATATATTTTTAAATATATTTATAAATATCTCTATATAATTATAAATATATTTATATAATTATATATATTTATATAATTATATATATTGGTTAGATATATATAAATATATATATAGTAAATATATTCATTATTTGGATATATTTATTATAATTTTATAATTATTTAAGTATATAATTATTTAATTATAATTAAATAAAATCTTTTTAAAAAAATTTATTTTTATTTATTTATTATTATAATTATATAATTTTATAAATATACTAAAGATATATTTATAAATATATTTATTTGTACAAATTTATTTATTAATATTTTTTAAAAATTAATAGTGAATATATAATCTTAAATGCTTGAATGTTAAAAATTAGTGAAAATGAATAATTAAAAATTGGTAGACTTTAAAAATATATAAAAAATGGATATGTTTTGTTAATTATAAAAAATTTCAAAAAAATAAAATAAGGATATTTGTTAAAATGAAAATGAATATATATTTACAATATTAAAACATAGTAAATAAATATATATAAATAAATATTATAAAAAGTTAAATTCCCAAAAAATAATAAATATTAAAAATGAATAAATAACACTAATTTAAATTATATAAAATGACATTATAAAATTAATATTAAAATTTGAATAAATTTCATAAATATTAGTTGTGTGTGTCTTTCTATATATGATTACATTAATTGTGTAAATAGTTTTGTTTGTGAAATTGATATATATATATATATATATATTAGTTTGATATATGTTAAATTAAATAGTGAAACTATATAATATATAATGTATATTAATGAAATAAATAATAATACAAGTGAATAAATTTAGAAAATTATTTACTGTTATTAATTATATGAATAATTTTAAAAAATTTGAAAATGAATATTTATATATGTAAAAATTAAAATGAATACATATTCAATATATAAACTACATTCATATTAAAATTAATAAATGTTAATGAATATACATGTATAAATAAATATCATAAAATTGATAATATTACAAAAATATTCAATAATGAAAAATTGAAAATAAATAAATTAAATAAATTAGTAAACATGTTATTTAATAATTATTTATAAACTAATATTAAAAATGAATAAATTACAAAAAATATTAAATGAATAAATTTGTAAAATCTTTAAATTATAAAAACAATATAACCACACACTTAACATTACCAATGAATAAATTATATTAAATGTTTGCATGTTAAAAATGAGTGAAATTTATATATATATATATATATATATATTTATATAATTGAATAATTCATATACTATCTATAAATATTATCAATGAATAAATTTATTAAATACTTAATATACTAATTAAAAAATTAATTTACTATTTACTAATTTATATAAATATGTATTTATTAAATTTATTCTTTTTTAATAATTTTATTCATTTTTTGAAATTATGAATAGTATATTAATTATTTAAGTATATATATATATTTAATATACGAAAAAAGTCCAGTTAGAAGAAAAATCTCCTGATTATTTATTAAGGATGAAGAAAAAAATAACAGGAAAACAAGAAGACAGACGGGGTCATACAAGGACATGCCTTTATCTAGGAAGAGAACTACGAATGAAGAAAAGTAGAATCATTACCATAATCATAATCTGAATCATCATCATCATATGTCATTTCCCACTCTGAATATGAAATTCCTTGATTGAAGATCCCTAGAATCCTCTCCTTGGACTTTTTATTCTATGAAATGAGATGGATCTTTGATGCCTTGGCAGATGACCAGGTAGCCACATTCTAGGGCATGCTGGAATAATCCTTCAGTGGCCTTCTTTTTTTATAAACCAAAGTAAGACCTTCTCTACTGGACATTTTTCCCTTTCCATGAACAACTGCATCCTTAAAAGTGACAGAATCACCATTGCCTGAAGATCCGAGATGAGTAGTTTCAAGCAGAACCATCTGCTTTTCTTTATCACTTCCATCATCTGAAACATTTCCCCATTTACCAGACATTCCTAAAGAGATGAAGACATTCTGAATCTCTTGAAGATAATTGGATCTTTGTTGAACATCAGATTTCCCAATCCCATCATCTTGTTGAATGTGTCAGGTAAAGATTGCATCCAGCGACTGTACAATGTGTCCTTGCTCATCAATTAATAAAGAAGAGCACTCAAGAATAATACCAACATCCTCAACAATCTCATATATGATATATTTAATAAATTTAACTATAAAAAAAATTGGGTGGGCTCGGTTCAGCCTATGAACCCACATTAATATATTTTTAAAAAAATGAATATATGTAAATTATGAAAACTACAACTCTAGTAAAAACCTTAAATGTTAAAAAAATTCTTAAAATTTTTATTAATGAAATTTGTATTATTAAAAATGAATAAATATAATATATATATATATATATATTAATAAATAGTATATTAGTTATTTAATTAGTATATTAGGTATTTGATAAATTTATTCATTATTTTACTTATAAAAAATGTATTAATTATTTAATTAGATATATATATAATATTTTTTTAATTTATTAATTTTTATATATAAATTAATATACTATTAATTACAATATATATATTAAAATAATAAATAATATATTTATAATTAATTTTGTAGTATACAATTTATTAATATATGTCAGTATATATTAATATATATATCAAATCTTTAATATCTATCAACATATTTATATATATATATCAACATATATATATATTCATATATTAATATTTAAAATATAAATATATATTTTTATATATGAAATAATAATATAATTATAAAAAATGAATAAATACAAATTAATAATAAAAATGAATAAATATTAAAAAATATTAAAAATTAAAAATTAAAAATAATAATATTTATATATTGATATTAATATTAAATATATATATATATATATATATATCAATTTATATTTTTTATATGAAATAATAATTTAATAATAAAAAATTAGATTAACTCAACTAGCCCTCAACCTAAAGGACCCACCATTTAGGCAGCCTAATAGGGAAGGCTTACTGAGGGAGTGGATTGTGGCGAGCAGAGGGTATCCCAACACCCACATAGGCCCATGAGTATAGGTATGATACCTTTTAGGTGTGTGGAGAGTGTAGGAGGGCGCTCATCCCTATAACAAGCCTATGGTGTTTTGATGCAGCATAATCATATAAAAATAAATGGTTGAATGACTAGAAGTTTGATGTGGGACTCGGGTATTTGATCAGTTTAGTTTATCAGCACTTTAAGTGGAGTTGATTAAGACAACCTTAATAAATTCTAGAAAAGGCACTCATAAAGGTTATCCTTTATCAACACTACAAAAAAATCATTTGTAAAGGTGATATTTTATAAGTTCTTTTTAATCACTGATAAAAAACACCCTTTATTCGAACTTTTTTTAGAATTGATAAATGAACATTTATCTACACTTTTTTTGGTGCCAAAAACCCCAAATATGTAATTGTGTGATATCCTTTGGTCAATTCAAAAACTGAAGTAGGAGTCTCCCTCACTATCCTCCTCAGAGAACCAGAATCACCGAACCAAGGAGGAACACACAATTAAATTGTATTTGTAAAAAGAAGAAAGATTTGTGAAGCACAACTATCCACTCCTCACACTGCTTCACCAAGTCTAGTCAATGATAAAGATGATACCCCTTAACCAGACCAAAATACCAAATGGATAGGGCTCCCCACCAAGCCCTAACCAGATGCTAGTTAATGTGTAGAAGACCCCAAAATCGAGAAGGTTGTAGGTGTTATGATAGTAACAAAGTTAATGTGTAGAAGACCCCAAAAATCGAGAAGGTTGTAGGTGTTATGATAGTAACAACGCATGGGGCCCACTGAGTGGACACACATAGAGCTTATAAAAATACATCATACTAATAAAACATTTAATTTACAAAATAAAAGTGAATTGAATTCTCCACTATTGGAATTAAATTCATAGATAGATTTAATATAAAATAACATGACTCTTCTCCACCGTGAAAATTAAATCCTAAAATACATGATTATTTGGTACCACCTAAACTATCATCAACTTGGGTATAGTCTAAACAAGAAACAAAAACAGGGGAAACATTTATACAACCTTAGTCATAGTATTGGTCCAACTACCCCTAACATGCATCATTAGTGACATATTCTTCCTAAAGTTTAAAGATATTCTAGAAATGATAACATTCTAACAATTAGACAATTATAGACATATATATGATAAAATCCATAACTACACTTATCCGAGTCTATCTAAAATATGATGTCAATGAGGAAGATACGACCAACAAATATCATGCTAACGAGACCACAAAATAGCACATATGGGCCCTACAGAACACAAATAAAACAGAGCAATATCCATCCCCACACATAAAAACATGGAAAAAATAAAACATTGGCAGATCACAACAAATTTAAAATCACTAAATAAATAGTTCAATCATGAAAAATAACATCAAGGGAGATGAGTGCAGATAGAATTCATTATAGAAGGAAAACACAGAAAGTGTATCCACCTAAACCCATGAAAACAAAAATGAATCAATGCACCTAGAACCATCAACGTTAAGCCAGGAATCAACACTTGAAAACTCAATAGAAAGACTCTCGATGAAAGGATCTAGAATATTCATAAATATGGATTCATGATCTCTGCATAATGAGACAATTGTCTCAAAAACATACAATGTAAAGTTCATAAAATAAAGGAAAACATCAAATATATAGGTGAGTAGCCCCAATATCCTAGGAAAACGCTTAGATATGAGAATAAAGGCAGAAAACCAGCTATAAACTTATGGGAAAACAATCCACAAAAGGGGCACACATCCTATTTTAGTCTTACTAAAGGAAAATGAAATTTAACACTAGAAAACCTAAACAAATCCACTAAAAGGGTCGACCATAAATGCCATGAAACATGGTGATCAGTCAAGAAACAAACAAAAGTACCCACAAAATACCAAGACTAAACATTGAACTCACTATAGGTATTTTATATATGAAAATATATCTTCAATATTAATCCATGATAAATCCCATTTAAGCCCTATAAAACTGATATAAAAACGAAATTTTATTATAAATGTTTTAATTGATTCACTACTACAGATATTTCATTTAATAGCATGAAAAAAAGGATTTTAACATCACTAAAAAAGTTTTGGTAACCTCATCGCTATTAAAGGGGGTCCCCTTTATTAGCACTAAAAATATATGATAAAGGATTGCCTTTATGAGTGCTAAAGAAAGCAATAATAAAGGTAAAACATTATGAGAACTATTAATAGTGACGATAAAGGCCCAAACTACTTTAAAGGCCTAGTTTATGGGATGAGGATATGAGTAGCCCACAGGCCTCGATATAGGGAAATCCATCATGTTGGCTTCAACAGATTCTCAAAGTGGATAGGAAAGGCTGGACAGAGTGAATATCTCAAGGCCCTTAGACCAAAACACCCTCGGAGCCAACTCTGAAGGACTTAGGAAGGCTTGGATTGGGGGGAAGAAATTCTTTTGGGAGACAAAAATAGGTAAGGAGTCACTTTGTAAGTAGGTTACTCTCAAAGATATCGTAGCAATAATGCTGGGGAACTGTTTTGACGTTCTAGATGCCTAAGATCCACCACTGCCTCAAGAGGAGGATTCTACTGGTGATGATAGTTTTAGTCACCCCTCAGTGGATAGCATGGACCGAATTCTAGGGAAAGGTCTTTACAATCCTAAAAATAAGAAGTGGGAAAAAGGAATGTGTGACTTGGGGAAATGTATTGTGGTTCAGGGGAAAAAACTGAATAGATGCAAGGACTACTCATAC
The DNA here is from genome assembly GCA_963277665.1 of Viscum album. Taxonomy (NCBI): domain Eukaryota; kingdom Viridiplantae; phylum Streptophyta; class Magnoliopsida; order Santalales; family Viscaceae; genus Viscum; species Viscum album. The sequence continues at coordinate 84,979,114 of OY728140.1, read as the reverse complement.
TTTCCAAAATCAATGGTGACATGGTTGGCCGAGAAGGGTAGAAACAAGGAATGAAAAGCTATACAGAATGGGGAAAGTGGATAATTGATTAGGAATACAAGGGATAGGGAAGAATATAATGGGGAGTGCTTGAAACGTATCTTGAACTCCAAGGATGAAATAACTAAATTTTTTTTTGGCTCAATGTCTTAGAAGAGGAGCTCAAAAGAATTTATGAGCAGAGGTTGAAAGTTGATTCCAAAGAGGAGGAAGAAGTGTGTATATACATACAAGATTGAATACTGGCCTGAGGATTAAATTAGAGCATAATTAACATAGAGGAATTTATTTTGACAATGTAAAGGATGATCACTCTCCTTGAAGAGCTCATCAGAGAGGATCTAGAAACCCAGGTTAGTACGCTACACTGGGAACTTTATAGAATAGCGGAGTCAAGTAACCTTGGTTTGGTGTTTAATAATTTTGTGAGATCTTTCAGCACATAGTGGTATCTTGATGGTGAACAATGGTTTCTTATCTTTCCTTAAAATGGTTTAGTAATAAAAAATTTAATTTAGAGGAACAATGTTTTGTATAATTACATTTATAATTATCCATAACCATTTAAAAACATGATTGTTTCATCTTTTTTGGTGCATGCAATCCCCTCTCAAAAAAATCCTCTCATGTTATCAGTTGCCGAACAAATAACCTCATCTTAATCAAAATAATCCACCTATATAATAAAACAAATCTTCCATTGGTAACACTATAAAGAAATAAATTAAATATTAATATGAAAGAATAAATTAATAAAATATCATTTTTAAATAAAAAGAAACACTTTGAGTTATACCAGTCACACTATGCATCATATTGAGGTGTGGTTTATTCTTACACATCAAAAATGACTCCTGGATAATTTTTCTAAAGTATTAAAAAAATCCAAAAAAATTACACAGTTTTCATAATGTCAATTTGTTCTTTTTACTAAAATTAATGTCAATTTCAAATAAATAGACACACTTGGAATTGTACATGTCACATCGTACATCGGATTGAGGTGGGTCTGACTCCTACCCATCACAAATTACTTATAGATCATTTTCCTAAAGTATCAGAACAATCAGAATTTTTTTCTCATTTTTCATTATGAAACTTGTGTTTTTCACTAAAATGACATTTCAAACTGGAAACATGCACTTTGATTCATACTGTTCGTATCATGTGTCATTTTAACATGAGACTACATCCAACACATCACAAATGACTTATAAATATTTGTCCTAAACTATTAAGACAATTTGAGTGTGCTTTCTTTGTTTTTAGGGGGTGACATGTGTTTTGACCAAAAATGTCAATTTTAAACTCATAATGGACACTTTGAGTCATACTGGCCACACAAAGCATCGGATTGAGGTGCAGTTGATTCCTAAATATCCCAATTGACACATTGATTTTTTTCCAAAATTATCATAACAATAAGAATGTTTTTTCTTGGTTTTTAGTATGTCACTTGTTCTTTTTACAAAAATTAAAGTTAATTTGATATAAATAGACACAGTTAGAATTATATAGGAAAATAAAATGTTTGATGTATATAAAATTCCTACTATGGTAATTCAAAAAAATTATTCACTTTTTCTAATCATTTTTTGTATGGTTTTTCAAAAATGGATTACCAAAAGTAGTGTCCACATATTTTAATTTCTCAAATAGTTGATCACATGTTAGTAAAGATGGTGTTGTTCATTCTTCTAAACATCCATATAATGATGTCATCCAATATCGATACTTTTCATATTGGGGTATAAATATGCAATGTAATAGAAACAGAATATTCGATGAATGTTTCAATCTAATTGATTGTATACCTTGTTCGAAAATGGGACACCATAGAGTTCCTTTAATGTTATATCCTGACAAATTTAAACAGGCAGGAAAGTTAGTTATCATTCTACACAACATGGATCTCAATGTGAAATATTCATTTTTGTGAGCATCACACAAAGTAACACCTGAATCCCGCAATAATTTAAAATGCTCAATCAATGGATCTAAATAAACATCTATATCATTACCTGATTGTTTTGGTCCTAATATAAGAATAGATAACATGATGTATTTTTTCCTACATAAACACTATGGAATGTTATAATTTAGAAACATAATTATCCATGTATTATGATTTTAAATTTAAACATTAAAAGGATTCAGTCCATCTATAGATAATGCATGATGGAATTTTCTTAGCTCATTTCCAAGTTCAGGATACTTATGATCAATTTTCTTCCACTAAGGAGAGTATATCAGGTGACATAGTTTGCCATATTCATTTCTTGAATCATCAGGCCACGTCAGTTTCCCTACAGTATTCTCACTTCAATATAGGCAACAAAACCATGGAATTATTGGAATGTACCATACAAATTTCATATGACTAGATTCATCTTTCTTGTATCAATAAGAACCACAATTTGAGCATTCTTTAAGTGATTTATGTTTCTTTAAAAATAGTATACAATATTTTACGGTGGAATGTTTTATTTTAGAGATCATACCCATCAAGAGTTACATTCTTCTAGATTCTTATGTTCGTCTAGGGATTTGATTATCTTTTGGGATCATTTTATTCAAGAGAGAAAGTAGTTCAGTAAAATTGGCCTCACTATATCCATTTCCAACTTTCAAATTATACATTTTCAGTATGGCTGAAAATTCTGTATATTTAGTTAAATCATCATACAATGGAATGTTTTCATAACTCTTTAACATCTCAAATTTTTTTGGGAAATCATGAAGTTCATATTCAACTATCATTTCCATTTCCTTAATATGATCTTCATCATCATTCACATCTGTAATCATAAACTTGATACATTCTTATTCATTGTCCACACTTGTAATCATACTAGAGGATCTATAAAAAACATGTTACCCCAATAACTAGCTACATTTTCTTTTCCCCATGTATATTCCATCATTTATAACTTTGATCAAATTTTTGATAGATCAAGTGTTCTTTCTAGTCCTCAAGACTATTAATTCTTGAATAAAAATAGTGTAAACATAGGCAATGTATTTGAGAAGGTCCATATGCATGATGTTTTGTAAACATGGCGAACTCTTTCACTCTATATTCATATTCTCTTATTATATGATTAGTATCCATCCATTATTTATTCATATACATCCTATTAGATTTAGTAATATTATAATTTATCATAATAAATACACAAAATATTTTCAATTGAATATGGATCTCATGACTTTCTTGATAGAAAATGGAAAGAAGTGTCCTCTAAAATATAAAATATATAAGATTTTTGTTTCCACTTTTTGGTCTTCATCACCACTGTAATATATTTTTTCTTTGGGGAAAAATAATTGGATATTACCCAATATCCCAAAACAATAGAACATGATATTGAATGTTCTTATTTCTCTACTTTTATTTTACATAGTGGTCAATTGAGCATTAGGAAAATCATTCATCCATAATATTCATAAATCTTGAGGATTTTTATGAAATGGTAATTCTCTATTCTTTCATGATAATAAAATTCACATCACCTATAAACTGATTCACTAATATTATTTCATAAACTCTTCCTATAAGTTCTCCATGAACTTCCTAGGACCCTATATATGCAAGGGTATTAGAAGTCTCCAACACAAATCACATCATACAGAGCCTTACATGATCCGTACACTTTTATAAATTCATTATTATATCTACATTTATTTATTTAATTATATTAGCAAATTTATTCAGATAAGTTTTTAGTAAATATACAATTTGGTTTGTGATCGTACCACGATTCACTGTTTTATTCCACTCTTACTCCGCTGTTTTAAACTAGTTTTGTAATGAATATTACAAATATAGTAATAAATTTCACTTTATGTTTGAATCATTTAATTAATGTTAATAAACATTATAATGGGAAATGTTACTTTCTTTTATTATTTCAATGTAGGTGGAGGTGATTTGGAGGGCCCTTGATGAAGTGGAAGAAAAATGGGCCAAAATTGCATGGATCCATGGAAATATGTCCACTGTTTTGAATAGTAAACAAACTTTTTGCATCCTATTAAGATGAAATTTTGTGGACTTGTCCAAATTTTAATAGGATACATTTCATATTAAAGAACACAATCCTGATTTGGCTTCTATGGGGCTCATACGAACTGATATATCCAAGCCACCGAATATGGACCAAGTCGAATACGGTGTTCTGTATTTTATCAATATCTTGAGCTGTAGTTTTCCAAATGGTGACAAAAGTTTGGTGGGGACATTAAAGAGTAAGGGATACAAATTTTCTAATTTCTCCAAAGCGAGATAAGACTTTATGAAGGCTGAAACGCATGGTACAAGTGGATTAATGTAATCTGTGTGCCTAAAACCACCTTCTAATTTTCCTATAAAATGACACCTTGGGCTCCCCATTTGAAAGTTCGTACAAGAGGTTATGTTCTGACATTTTGGAGTAACAAAGGATTCCTTTACTCATCAAAGAAGTTCTGGAGGCCCATATCCTCATAGGGGGATCATGGATGAAGAAGGAGTTCCACTCGAGCTTCCTCCTCCTCCTAATATCGAGCTAAGCGGTGGGTGATCATCGCGAGGGAGCTACACACGTGAAGAGGGAGTTCTGGAACATAATTATCTACTAGTTTGGTGTATATTTAGGATTGGAATTGTTCTTTTATATGTATATTTACTTTTTTTGATGCATCTAATTGAAACACCTTTTATTTCATAATCGATCGGTGTGCAATTTAAAGTGTGCGGCTTGTGTTGTTCCGATTGGACAACATACGAACCCTTTTCTTTCCCAAAAATTTGAGATTTAAATGTTTCTTTACAAATCTAAAAGCATGCTAAATGGATGGAACTTGACTACATGATTTTTATGTCGTGTTTTAGTTCTAATCGCATCATTTTAAGAGGCTTGTGGGTACCCAAGATCTTGGTTAACCCCCAGGCAATGGATTACACTAAAACCTACTAATAAATTAAGAATGAGGAACTCTTAATGTGCTGTATTAACTTAGCAATGATCACATACCTATCTTATATTTTTCAAAAACCACCTGTTTTTCAACTCATAAACTATTTAAATTAAGTTATTTTTTTTTAGAAATTGTTTTCAAAGCCACCCCCAATTTAAGTACTTTTTATTAAAAACACACGCTCTAAACCTATCAACGCTCCTTGAGAGATGACCCAGGGTCTAACCTAGACTATAAATCAACCTTAAAATCATAATCAATTTTACCTGTCATGACAACATGGTCAAATCTTGGCTCCGTTTCCGGGGAGCGCTTTGGTTTTTTGTGCGTGTTTTTGATAAAAGTTTTGTAATTTTTGTGAATATTTGTTTGTTTTATCTTCTACCTTTGCATTTATTTTTGTGTTATAATTTATTTATTGTGTAGGTTCTTTGTATGTCACATTCTACTCTGGGAGACCTACAAAATTTTGATCTCGAACCGGAGATGATCCTACATCGACGAAACTGAGACACACAAGACAACACTTTGAAGGAGGAGACATCACATCTTAAAATTCTTCTTGATCCTTCTTCTTATTCTGAAACCAAAGTTAAAACTGAACATAACTTGTATAACATGGCTGAAAATAATAGAACACTAAAAGAACTAACCTCGCCTAATGTTGATATCCAACCCACTTACATTAAATTGCAAGGTGAGGCACCCAATTTTGAACTAAAATCTGGTTTAACTCATTTATTATCAAGATTTCATGGACTGCCTGGAGAAGATCCACATAAGCATTTAAAAGAATTTCATATTGTGTGTTCAACATTAAAACCTACTAATGTGGATAAATAACAAGTATAAATTAGGTCATTTCCATTGTCATTATAATACACAACTAAAGATTGGCTGTATTATGTTAATTCACCTATTAGAGGTTGGGCGAACATGAAACGATTGTTTCTTGAAAAACACTTCCCAGCCTCTCGAACTGCAACAATAAGGAAAGGAAATATGTGGGATAAGACAATCTCAAGGAGAAAACCATCATGAATATTGGGAACACTTTAAAATATTATGTTCAGGTTGTCCACACCACCAAATAAGCGATCAACTATTAATACAATATTTTTATGAAGGTTTAATTCCAATAGATCGTAACATGATTGATGTTGCTGTAGGTGGTGCATTATTGGATAAAACCTCAATCACTGCAGGGACCCTAATTAAGACCATGGTACAGAACACTCAATAATTCAGTTCAAGCTCCATTGTACCCACTCGAGGTGTCCATGAGGTGCAAAGTACTGAATTCGAGAAGAAGGAGGACAAAATGTTTGAATAAGTAAGTACCCATCTACTAAAACTTGCTATTTCCCAAGGGAAATTCCAATATCCTCCTCCCATAAATTGTGGAATATGCTCTTCTGATACCCACTATTCTGACCAATACCCCCAATTGAGAGAAACTTTTGAGAGTTGTGAGGCAATATTTACTGGATGCCACTATAACCAACCATTTAGGCAAGAACCTTACTATCCATACAACCCTGGGTGTAAATACATCCAAGCCTATTGGAAAGGGGGGTATTCAAACCAACCTCAATAACAATGGAACCAATAAGGTCAGAGTAGTCATCCAACACCACCTGGAAATCTTCAACCACCCCAAAGGCCTTTCCAACAACCCCCTCCAAAACCTGAACCTATCCTAGAAGATATGATGAAACAAATGGCTTCCAATAATCTCAAGTTCCAACAAACCACCCATGAAACCATACAAGACCTCAAAACCCAATTAGGCCAACTAGCTAACTCAGTGGGTGAAATAAAAATCCATGGGTCTAGTAAACTATCATCTCAACCACTTTTCAACCCTAGCGATGAGGGAAATGTTAGTGCCATCACCCTTAGGAGTGGAACTCAACATAAAAGCCAAATGAACCCTCCATTAGAGTCATCCTCTCTGAAGTAAACCACCATCCCAAACACTGAAAAATGTTTAAATGAGGTGGAACCTTGTCTTGAGATAATTCCTACCAAAGGAAAGATTGTGTCTATTGATGAGTTACCAAGCCCAAGAATACCTCATCCATTTCCCCAAAGAGATACCCAACCAAGGAAACAAAAGGAAACTGAACATTATAAAAAATCTTGGAGACTTTCAAAATAGTGCAAGTTAACATTCCACTGATTGATGTCGTGAAGCAAATTCCATGTTATGCTAAGTTTCTCAAGGAGATGTGTACACATAGAAGGAGACTTCGCGGTGATGTTAAGGTAAGTTTGGGGAGGAATGTCTCATCATTGATACAACCATCTCTTCCCACCAAGTGCAATGATCCTAGAACATTCTGAATTCTATGTACCATAGGGGAGTATTCTTTTTCTAATGCTATACTTGATTTGGGTGCCTCTTTTAATGTGATGCCTCACTCTATTTACTCTTCTTTATAGGTCGGCGAACTAAAGACCATAGGAATAGTTGTTCAGCTAGCAAATCAGAGTACGACACACCCATCTGGTGTGTTAGAGGATGTTCTTGTGAGGGTTCAAAATTTAGTATTTCCTGCTGATTTTTATATGCTAAAAATGAAAGATGATAGGATGAATAGAAACACCCCAATTATATTTTGGAGACCTTTCTTGAAAACCACCAAATCCATAATTAATGTCCATAATGGTAGATTATCTATGGAATTTCGTGGTGACATAATCGATTTCAAAATCCTTGTTGTCATGAAGCACCCCTCAGAAGAACATTCCTCTCTCTTGGTAAATTCAATTGATGTACTCCCTTCCCCTAAAATCACTTCATTTGTTTCCCCTCATCCCCTTTCTGAATTTTCCTCTTTGATTGAAATTCTTGGTAATGAATCATGTGTTGATTGTTTTAGTGGTCTAGAAAAGTTTCGTGCATGTTTATTAATTGATAATTTCTTGAAAACGGAGGATCACATGACTATCGATGATTCTGCTACGCTTGTAAAAGCTAATTCCTCATCTGTGGATGATACCATTGAGCAGTTAGTTGAGATTAGTGACCTCTCACTTTCACACACACTCCCATCAATCCAAAATCCACCTGAATTAAAACTAAAGAAATTGCGTCAAGATTTAAAATATTCATATCTTGAGAATGGAAACAATATTCCCTTCATCATTGCTAGTTCACTCCCTCCTGAGCATGAATTACAACTGATTGAACTTTTGAGGGAGTATAAACAAGCATTGGGATGGACAGTTGCGGAAATTCCTAGTATTATCCCATCAATTTTTACAAATCATATTTTATTAACTGATGAGGCTAAACCAATGAGGCAGACACAGCATCGACTGAACCCAAACCTCTCATAAGTATTTAAAAAGTAAGTAACAAAATTATTGGCTATTGGAATCATTTACCCCATCTCTGACTGCCAATGGGTTAGTCCCGTTCAATTAGTTCCTAAAAAAACTTCCCTAATGGTAATTAAAAATGAAGATAATGAATTGGTTCCAACTCGTGTGTAGAATAGTTGGTGTGTCTGTATAGATTATCGTCGACTAAACCAACACAATAGGAAGGACCATTTCCCATTTCCATTTATTGACCAAATGCTGGAGAGGCTAGCGGGGAAGTCCCATTACTGTTTTCATAATGGGTATTCTGGATACTTTCAGATCCATATTGCCCTCGAGGATCAGGAAAAGACAACCTTCACTTGCCCCTTTGGCACATTTGCCTATAAAAGGATGCCATTTGTCATGTGTAATGCTCCGGGTACTTTCCAGCGATGTATGTTTAGTATGTTTTCGAATACCTGGAGAATTTCATGGAAGTTTTCATGGATAATTTTACTGTTTATGTATCCTTTTTTGATGAATGTTTAAGTAGTCTTGGTTCCGTTCTACGTTGTTTTATTGAAAAGAATCTTGTATTAAATTATGAGAAATGCCATTTCATGGTGCGACAAGGTATAGTTTTGGGACATGTCATTTCTGGGGCTGGTATCCAAGTAGATAAATCAAAAGTGGATGTCATTTCTTCCCTACCATTCCCGAAAAATGTACGTGATGTGTAGTCTTTCCTAGGTCATGCTAGATTTTTCTGATGTTTCATTCGTGACTTTAGTAAAATTGCACTCCCCTCTCCCGCTTACTCCAAAAAGAAAAGGAATTTGTTTTTGATAAGGAATGTGAATAATCTTTTAATAAGTTAAAATGGAGTCTCACATCACCCCTGGTAATCCAACTTCCTCGGTGGGATTTACCATTTGTGCTCATGTGTGACGTCTCTAACTATGTAGTTGGGGCAGTCTTATCACAAAGGGTCGATCGCGATCCACATGTCATTCCCTATGCCTCACGTACTTTGGACCCTGCCCAAGAAAACTACACCACCACTGAAAAATAATATCTTTCCATTGTGTTTTCCTTGGATAAATTTAGGTTGTATCTTCTAGGGTCCAAAGAAATCGTTTTCTCAGACCATACAGCCCTTCAGTATCTCCTAAAGAAACTAGAAGCCAAACCATGTCTCATTCGTTGGATTCTCCTCCTTCAGGAATTAAATCTAGAAATTAGAGATAAAAAAGGAGCAGAGAATGTGGTGGCAGACCATATCAGGAGGATCCTTCCATCCTCAGATATTGTCTCATCCCCCTGTATTCTCATTAATGACATGTTTCCTGATGAGGAATTGTACAATCTGCAAGATGTTATTCCCTAGTATGCTAAAATTGGAAATTATTTGGTAGCATCTTGCATTCCTACTGATTTCAACAAAAACTAAGCCAGTCGTCTAAAACATGAGTCTCGTTGGTACATTTGGGATGACCCCTACCTTTGGCGTACATGGAGCGATCATGTCCTTAGGCGTTGTGTTCCCGATAGTGAGTTTCAGTCTGTCCTTAGATTCTGTCACACTCTTGCTTGTGGGGGCCAATTTGGTCCCCAACAGACTACTCGCAAAGTTCTTGATTCTGGTCTCTTTTTGCCAACACTTTTTCGGGATGCCCATGAATTTTGAAAATCTTGTCCTCGTTGTCAAAGAATGTGGAATGTCTCTAAAAGGAATGAAATTCCACAACAACCCTTTCTCTTTCATCACATTTTTTATTTTTTGGGCCATTGACTTTATGGGGCCATTTCCCAATTCTTTTGGAAAATTGTACATTCTTTTGGCCGTTGATTACGTATCTAAATAGGTTGAGGCATGGGCCACAAGGACAGATGATTCCAAAACAGTTGTAGAATTTTTGAGAACTCAGATCTTTTGTAGGTTTGGATTACCTAGGTTTATCATCAGTGACCAGGGTTCTCATTTCTGCAACCGAACAATTTAATATCTTTTGCGTCGGTATGGGGTCGGTCATCAAGTATCTAATGCTTATCAACCACAGACTAATGGTCAAGTCGATGTGTTAAATAGAGAGTTACAACAAATTCTTGAAAAAATGGTCCAACCCAACATGAAATATTGGATTCTTAGACTTGATGATTCATTATGGGCCTACCGTACTGCTTTCAAAACTCCAATTAGAATGTCACCCTGTCGTCTTGTTTTTGGAAAGAGTTGTCACCTCCCTGTTGAGATTGAGCACCGAGCCTACTGGGCCATCAAACATTGCAATTCTAATCATTCTGGTGCAGGTGCTCAAAGGAAGTTGCAGATTCAGGAGCTAGAGGAAATGAGAAGAGATGCATATGAAAACTCTATGATTTATAAGGAGATAACCAAGGCTACCCACGACCGCCATATCCTTTATCGAGAGTTTCAAATTGGGCAGAAGGTCCTCCTCTACAATGCAAGGCTGAAATTGAATCCTGGTAAGCTTCGTTCCTGCTGGTTTGGACCATACAATGTTATTAACATCTCTCCATTTGGTGTTGTCTAGGTTCAAAATGAAGAAACCAAGCAAACATTCACCGTCAATGGGCAATGGCTGAAGCACTTCCATGAATCCATTCTGGAGTCCCCGAGGGAGGAACTCCATGTTCAAGAAGCAATCTATGAATGAAAACCACCAGGTTTTATCCTTCCTTTCCACACCCTCTTTTCATATAGTGAGGACACTGCACAATCTATGTGTGGGGGGATGAGTAAATTCTGGGGTTAGATATGAATTTTTTTCATTTTCCCTTTTTTCCTTATTTATGGTATTTTCACTTTTTTCTATCTTTTTGAGTTCATTAGGTTTTACATTGTCATTCTTCTTTCTTCCCTTTTTAGCCTTCTTTATGGTACATTCATTTTTTCCCCATCAAAAATTTCAAAGTTCCATGATTCGGTGACCATAAAGTGGGGAAAGTAAAAATACCATAAAGAATGGTGATAAAGAGTATCTGTATGAATTTAACATCAGGGAGTAATTTTTAGTGATTTGGTTTTCTGTCAATTATATAAATGGTTGTATCACTGTGAAACATTTGAGATGATTGATGCCCCTTGTTTGAGTAGTTTTGGGAAAACTGTGTCACTAATATCTCCAAAAAGTTTTTCACCAAACCACAAAGTGTAAATATTTCTTACTTAATATAAGGTAAATATATATTGGGTTAATAATTTTCAGCTTTAAATGATATTTCTATACGTTCGTTCCTTATCTGATATGTTTCATTACTGTACCAGATTGACCTATGCATGTGTACCTAATGTCCGATTGTTGTACGCCATAAAAAAAAAATTGGTTGTGTCTTGGGAAGGTCAGAAACTACTCACCCTCAACCTTTGATATTGTTATAGTTATTTCAATTATTTTTGTGAGGAGATCAAACAAGGTTTGAGAGATGATTGTGAGATTTGTTCCAAATGCAACTTCAAAAAAAATATATAATAAATGAGGGGAGTGATGAAATGTGAAACATATGGGGATATCTAGGCCGGGAGCTTATGGTTTGACTTCTGGGAATTCTTGAAGGAGTGGGTCTTGAAATATTATTGCAAAGGATGTAGGACAGGTTCGGTGAAAAATCATTTAAAGCTGAATAATGTTAAAATAACCTATATTTATGTAATAGAAAGTTAAAAGAATAGAATGGAATGGTTTTCACACACACACATGGAGAGTTAGTGTAATGGTTGACTTTTGAATTCTTTTCTCATGTTGGTGTCATAATCATCTTTGAATTTTATTGTGATATGATTTATGAGATATCTTTTTCCATTTTCACTGGGAAGAACTCCTTGGTGTGGTTCGTGCATTGATAACATTACTTTTGTGAATTAAAATTTTCTCAAATTTTAAATCTTCATGATGATGGAAATATTTATATATGAAATATTTTATTGGGATATGTGACTTTTCCCAGGAGTGAAAATGGTTTGGTGGGGGGTGTGATCGTAACACGATTCACTTTTTCTTCACCCTTAAACTGCTGTTTTAAACTAGTTTTGTAATTAATATTCCAAATATAATAATAAATTTCACTTTATGTTTGAATCATTTAATTAATTTTAATCAACATTATAATGGGAAATGTTACTTGTTTTTATTATTTCAATGTAGGTGGAAGTGATTTGGAGGGCCCTTGATGAAGTGGAAGAAAAATGGGCCAAAATTGCATTGATCCATGGACATCTTTCCACAATTTTGAATAGTACACGAAATTTGTGCATCCAAATGGACTGAAATTTTGTGGGCCTGTCCAAAATTTAATAAGATACATTTCATAATAAGCAACCCAATCGGGATTCGGCTTCTATGGGGCCAATCCGAACTGATCTGTCCAAGCCACCGAATATGGACCAAGTCAAATGTTGTGTTCTTTATTTTATCAATATCTTGAGCTGTAGTTTTCAAAATGGTGGAAAACATCCATTGGAGACAGTCAAGAGGAATGGATACAACTTTTCTATTTTCTCTATAGTGAGATAAGGATTTTTGAAGGACGAAACGCGTGGTACAAGTGGATTGATGAAATCTGTGTGCCTAAAACCACCTTCCAATTTTCCTATAAAATGACACCTTGGGCTCCCCATTTTCAAGTTCGGCCAAGAGGTGAATTTCTGCCATATTGGAGTACAAAATGAGTTCTCTAAACATCAAAGAAGTTCTAGAGGCCCATATCCTCATATCGGGATCAAGGATGAAGTAGGAGTTCCACTCGAGCTTCCTCCTCCTCCCAATGTTGAGCTAAGTGGTGGGTGATCATTGCGAGGGAGCTACACACGTGAAGAGGGAGTTCTGACACATAATTCTCTACTGGTTTGGTGTATATTGAGGATTGGAATTGTTCTTTTATATGTATCTTAACTTTTTTTGATTCATCTAATTAAAACACCTTTTATTTCATAATCGATCGGTGTGAAATTTAAAGTGTGCGTCTTGTGTTGTTCCGATTGGAAAACATAAGAACCCTTTTCTTTCAGAAAAATTTGAGATTTCAATGTACCTTTACAAACCATAAAGGTTTCTAAGGTTCTGGAACTTGACTACACGATTTTTGTATCATGTTTTAGTTCTAATCGCATAATTTTAAGAGGTTGGTGGGTACCCAAGATCTTGGTTAACCCTCAAGAAAAGGATTACACTAAAACCTACTAATAAATTAAGAATGAGGAACTCTTCATGTGCTGTAGTAACTTAGAAATTATCACATACCTATCTTATATTTTACAAAAACCACTTTTTTTCAACTCTTAAACTATTTAAATTAAGTCATTTTGTTTTAGAAATTGTTTTCAAAGCCACCCCCAATTTAAGTACATTTTATTAAAAACACACGCTCTAAACCTATCAAAGCTCCTTGAGAGATGACCTAGGGTCAACCCTAGACTATAAATAAACCTTAAAATCATAATAAATTTGATTCGTCATGACAACGCGGTCAGTTTGCTTCATTAGTTTTGAGATTAAGCTCAAATTCACTATCCAGACTACTGGAATTTCTAGATCTATGTTTTCCAAAATCTCTTTTCTATTCTTATTTCTGGTCTTTATATTGTTTCGTGTATAGATTGTAGTAATATAAAACAACATTAATACATTTCAAATTGCCTAAATATATCTTTATTTCATCACGGGCTACTTCACATTTATCATATAGACAAATTATTACCTTGATTCAGTATTTATTTCCATATGTATCCTTAATATATGAATTATCCATGAAACATGCTATTACTTATTCACTGAGTTATCTTTAGTCAACTATCACCTTTAATTATATGATGTATGATATTTCACCACCATAATATAATACTATTTTCCTATTCAATAAATTCTACTATGGTTTTCACCATCCTTTTTCTCCTCAGATTTCTTTCTGCAAAGGTTCTTCCTCTTTATCATCAATATCAAATGTTATAAAAACTATATGTATGATTTCATATTTTACCACATAAGAAATGTCCAGGAGGAACCATTCTTCTGAAACATCCCCTTCCCCTCTTATGATTTTAGGAACAAATGTAAATACGTGAAAAAATTAATCATCATTTTGATATTCATCCATTATTGGTTTTTCATTTCATAGAATGAAACCTCATGTGATATCTAATTTTATTAGGATTCATTTTATTAATAAAAAACCTCATATTAAACATCTATATATTATAGGATATATGGATAAACTTTTATCAAATTCTTTAATGGGAGCCTCAATACTATTACATTAAAACAAAGAGGCATTCTCATAAGAATATTTTTTACTATTTTCACATCGTGAATATTTTCTTCAATAATATAAATTTCATATAGAAATATGTTTTGTTTATCAAAAAATCAAAAAATTTATTTGATCTAATCCTGATATCATTATATTTTTTGATAAAGCTTACAACATTTATTCTCAATAATTTTAATCCCATTCATCAAATTTTAGAAGCATCGCCCATATAACATCATAATTCTTAAAAGTATTCGGGAATTATGCCCATTTTCTGGTAGAGGTAGACATAGATTTCGCCTGGGATGATAGAGTTTTTCTATCTACTGATATGTATGAGTTTGAATTGAAAATTGAATATGATAAGGTGACTAGATTTTTCTTGGAGTGAATGATGATTGGACATGACATTGTGAGCTGTAAAAGGGGTCCGACTTGTACCTATTACTCAACCAGGGGCATGATGTCAAATATTGTAAGAAAAATCCTTAGAAGGTGAAATATTATTTTCATTCGTTTATAGGAAAATTACCAATGCAGGGTTGAGGTGATGTTCAATTAAATTTATAATTAATAGTTTTGGGTAGTAAATCTTCCCACCTTTTGAAATTGTATTCTCATGGGATTGGTCAACAGCATGTTGTTCACCTTAGGATAGTACATTGGGTGTTTAAAGAGTTGCTTATAATGGTTTTAGTTTAACTATATATCATTTTCCTAGTTTGTTTTTGGAGAATTCTATTAGTCTGAATAGAGGACAACCCTCTCATAATAGAAACAAAGCGTCTGGCATGGATAAAACAGTTTCTTCATATATTTTTCTTGTAGGTTCCGGGTGCAGCAAAAGTGTGTTTGGGCTAGCACCCAACCATAATTTTTACCATGATCAAAGATTATTCTAGGAACAATATGATGATGAATGACAGTCTCTATGGAATAAAACCAATGATTTAAATAAAGAAGAAAGAGGCCTAAAACCTTTAAAAATGATCTTGCACATTATATTTATAATTCATTTAAATTTAATTTCCAATGAAATAAAATACCTAGTTCTTTGGTTCTTTATTCATTGATAATGTTGATCATCTTGGATAAACCTTTCAGATTGTATCATTGTGCTTGTGAGGATCCAAACCATAATCCCTCTAACAGAGATCCACATGGACTCCAATGGTCTCTGATTGATGCCACTCTCTTTTCGGGTGCTAGTGCAGAGAAGTGAATGTCTAATGTCATTCGATCTTGACAATCTATTCTTCGATCTTGAAGAACATCTCTCATTCTTGAGAGGGAGAGAGGAGAGGAGTCAAGAGAAATTTCCAAACTTGGAATTTCTCTTGCATCATTGGTTTCCCATACATGGAACAATACACATATTTATCTATTTATTGACAAGGGTATTGAATTATAATATTTAATTCTGTGAAAATAATTAAATACATTCATAACCTTAGAGAAAACTCATGCTACATAATAACAATAACTGCGTCAATATTTTTGGCATGCCAACTTGTGAAAAATGGTGTCATAAATGAAATCTCTTTCTATATAATTATAAATGAGTTATTATTATTCTGTTTTGTGCCAACTAGTTAAATAATTATTTACCATCTTGCAAATAATTATTTTACTACCGGACCATCCTTGGTCTGCTTGAACTCCACTTCTATTTATTGAACACATGAAAAAATAAATAAATAAATTATTTTCATGAATTAATATTTTATCTACAAACTAGTAAATACAAATATATTAAATATTCAACAAAATAAATAAATATATTTTTATTCACGATACCACAAATAATATTTATTTAATTTATGAAATCATTTTGACTTGAATAAAATTATTCCATTTCCTTGGGAATAATATTTATTTGATTAATTAAATTCAAATAGAATTTAACCGAGACCACGAAAAACACTTAGTGCATGACCCTATAGGATTTTTTCTCATTGGCATTAGGTTGGCTTGCCTAAAGTCCAAGAGTACTATCTAGTAATATGTCAAGTCACCCAAGATAACGAATTTAAAGTCGTTTCAATGACATCCATATATGAACGCTCATTGTGTAATATAATCCATTTGTCCCTATATCTCATTAAGTTGGTTTCATGATAGTGTCATCACCTTTACACTTGATATGTCGTTCGTTGAATACCTAAAATAAACTCATTATTACACAATGTCCATGGAATTTCATCAGACGGTTATATTTCAATCAAAGGGATGAGATGTCAACTTCCATAAATAGAAGGGAAAATCCTTCCTCAACTTATCCATTAATAACATGTCATTTGTGATGCACCCAATGTACCCTACTTCCCACCAACTGTTTATGTGGTGTTTTTTCTCAGTAAATCAAAGTGAATGAGTCAGGACATGTATTAATGATAATATTAAAGTATAAGGACCATTACACACACTCATATATAGGAATATACGATGACACCAAAACATGTGGAATTCCTACAGGTGGGTATGTTCTCATAATCTTCTATATTTGAGATTACCAAGTGTGAACATCATGAGAAGAAGTCTCATCTGCTTATGAGTACACTCACGTAACGATATTTATACTATGTGTCCCATAATAGTATGTCATCCAACTGCATAATTGTATTTAAGAATATTGTCATAGCACTTCAAGGTTATCATCATATTGGGGTATTGATATGACCTTGTTAATGCAACAAATAATCCCAGATATTATTACACTATAGTCGTGCAGAACAATGAACAATATGTAATATGATGTTTAATATTTAAATATATTAAATATTCAAGTAATCAAAGAACAAAAAAAAATTATAAAACACCAAATATTACAAACTCTCACTTGGACTATACCCAACGGCCTACAACTTTTATACCACTAGATTTCGCATTATGATCTTCTCTCTACAGAGTCAAGGCTTTAGTCAAGGGGTCCTCTATGTTGTTTTCTGTGGAAATATTGTTCACTAAAACTTCACCTCTATGAGAAAATCCCTCAAGAGATTATACTTCTAAAGTATTTTCTTAGTCTTTTGATGTGACCTTGGATTTTTGTGAGAGACTTCGCTTCAATATTATCACAATAAAGTTTGATGGGATCTTTGCTACTGGGTAACACATTCAACTCTTGGATGAAGCTTCATATCCAAGCTACTTATTTAAATTCCTTATAATCTTCTATATACTCATATTATGCTGTAGGATTTGTGACCACACTTTGCATTGATCTCTTACGGCTCACTTCACCTCCATTCAAAGTGAAGATGTATCATGTTTCCTACTTCATGTCATCTTGATCAGCATGGAAACTAATATTTACATATCCTCTAATGACTAGTTCCTAATCTCCTCCATAAACCAAAAACGTATCCTTTTTTATGCCTTAGATAATTTAGGATAGTGTTGAATTCCATCGAATGGTGGTCACCTGGGTTATCTTGATATCTTCCTACTGCAAACAATTCATAGGCGACATCCATCCTAGGACATAGCATGTCATACATGACAGACCCA
Source organism: Viscum album (assembly GCA_963277665.1). Taxonomy (NCBI): domain Eukaryota; kingdom Viridiplantae; phylum Streptophyta; class Magnoliopsida; order Santalales; family Viscaceae; genus Viscum; species Viscum album. The sequence goes on along the minus strand of OY728140.1, from coordinate 84,961,027 downwards.
ATCATTGATGTGTATGTATTCCTTGACATTATTTTTCTTTCCTCATGTGTCTGAGGACACATTTTCTTAGAAATATGAAATTCATGTGAAGATGGCAACAATCCCCTCTTAGATTGTTGCATACTGAATTTCTTCAGTATCTTGTCGATGTAAGTACGTTGACTTAGGCCCAGCAATATTTTAGATCTATCAAGATGGATCTTGATCCTAGGAATATATACTACCTCGCCCAAGTCCATCATGGAGAAGCATTGATTCAACCATCCCATAACAGACTGTAAAATTGGTATCTCATTTCAAATAAGTAATATGTCATCAACATATACTATTAGGAAAACAACTGCACTCCCTCTAAACTATTTGTATACACAAGGCTCACATTCGTTCTTGATAAAACCAAATTACGTTTTGGATTCATAAAAATGAATTTTCAATGACCTAGATTCTTTATTTAATCCATAAACTAATTTCTACATCATGCATACCATATTGGAATCCTTTGGATTCATAAACCCTTCAGTTTGTGTCATGTATACATCTTCCTAGAGGTTCCCATTAAGGAAGGCTATTTTGAAATCCATTTTCCAAATCTCATAGTCATGGTAAGTGGAAATGGCCAATTGAATTCGGATGGATTTCTGCATTGAAACTGGTGAAAATGTTTCATCAGAGTTAATTCTTTGATGCAGCTTGAACCTTTTTGCAACCAATCACGCCTTATATGTACTGACTTTCCCTTCCATGTCCATTTTCTTCTTGAATACCCATTCGTACCCAACAATATTTACATAAACTAGAGGATTTACGAAAATCCAGACTTGGTTTTGGTACAGGTAATCCATTTTAGAATTCATGGATTCCTTCCCCTTAGAAAAATCTATGCCACTCACTATTTCCTTGTAGGTTATATGATCATTATTATCAACTAATAATGAGTCACCATCCTCGATAACTAGAAAATTGTATCTTTCTGGTTCTCTATCCTCTCTTGTACTTCTACACAATTCTTGTTCCTCTAGAACAGATCATTCTTCCATAGAGCTTTGTGGAATCTGTTCTTGTACCAACTCTTGTGTACGTTGAGTCTCAACTTCATTGAATTCTATCTCGCTCCCACCATCCCTTTTGGATATGTGGTCCCACTCAAGGAATACGGCGTGTCTTGACACTATATCCTTTTTGTCTAAGGGTTTGTATAGGTAATATCCCCTTTTTTCCTTGGGGTGTCCTATAAAGGTACACTTTGTGGATTGGGGTGAAATTTTGTTACCTGAATAGGACTTAACAAATTCTTCCCATCCCCAAACATGTAAATTTGATAACATGTATTTCTTTCCACTACATAAATCACATAGAAAACTATTTATCAATTTTTTAGGTACTTGGTTTAGTATATGTGCAGGTATTTGTAATGCATATCCCAAAAAGGATAATGGAAGACTTACATAACTCATCATTGATCTAATCATGTCAAACAAGGTGTGGTTTATCTACTCACTCACACTATTCTACTGGGGAGTGTAAGGAAGAGTGAGTTGGGATAGGATCCAAAACTTATGTAAGTAATCAATGAAGTCCTGATTAAGATATTCTTTATCACTGTCTGAGTGGAGTTTCATAATCTTCTTACCAAGCTGGTTCTCAAATTCATTCTTGTATTCTTTTTACTTATCAAAAGAATATGAATTATACCTCATTAAGTAGATATATCCATATCTAATAAAATCATATGTGGAATTTACTAAGTATGAGTACCCTCTCATTACTTCAACTATAAATGGTCTACAATCATCGGTATACCTTGAAAGACTGATTAGTTTAGTAGTCGTGGAATTACTAGATACATTCATAAGGTTTACATTACAACATAAAATGTAAAACTACAACAACATTGTTTCCATAGACAATACTGAGATCCCATATACTATCCCTGCAGGTCAGTCATAATATACATCTTCGCATCCTGGTAAAAATAAAACATAGAAAGTGGTGAGATCAGATGCTCGGTAAGGATAACAATATAGCAGAAGCTTTCATAAATAAGCATAAACATTTTAGGAAATGTATAATACTAAAACAAAAGCCTTTTCAACATAAATTTCATCATTATATGGAAAATAAAAATAAAAATAATTCCATTTACTTACTGACATGGATATTCTACTAGTTGAATAATCACATTAAATATCAATAGCCACTATCATAATGATGGAATAAATAATTCCAGACTTTCATAACCACAGAGTCAAGGCCTTATAACAAGACTACAAATAATATTTTGTCAAGGCCTTGTTCCATGACACTAGTTTGTCTCATGAGACCTACCAATGCATTGTGGAGCTATAGAGGCCTCCACCCATCACTTACTAAGTCTAATTCATTCATCATATAAAAGGTTTAAACATAACATAAACATTTGTATTAAAACTAGCATACGAAATATCAATAGTTTATCCATAAAGAATCAATGGTGTAAAAATAACATATCCATAGTTAAACATATCACAAAACCTTAAATACAATATGTAAGTTTTGTATCATAATAAATCAACTTCAAATAATCTTAAAATCCATCAAAGGATGTTGACATAGATGAAATCAAAACCTTTTTTAGAAAAATATCTATTTCTATTTTGAAATCATTTAAGAGAACATTTATTTTGGAAATATTCGTATAAGCTTTTAATGGAATCTTCAACAATGTTATAATGGCATAAAATAGCCGCACCCACCATATAAGATAAAAAAAGACATTCTTACCTTAATTTTTTCAAAAAGGTTATAAAGGACCATGTTTGGAAAACAAAAGAAATATTCCTTTATAAACATATTATAAAATTAAAACAAGGGTATAAATGAATTTAACCCATATTCTATAAAATAGTAATAATTTTTTGAAATACATTTTTTAGAAACATGGATGTGGATGATAAAGAGGTCCCATTAGATAATTACCTATAAACAACATCGGATAATGAAGAGATTGTAGATTTAACCCTTAACTTTTACTTTTCCCTGGTCGAGGGTAGTTTAACCTCCTGTATAATGGTGAAATAATTGTTATTAAATTATAAAAAAATCATATACATTAATATGATATCATATATGATCTTTTAACATTGCTTTGTTAATAATATCTTAATATTATTGTCGTTTTAGGTGTTAACGGATTCGTTTTCCTTTATATTATTTGTTATATGAGTCATAATATTATGGATGGGATGTATCTTCTTCATATCCAGAATGATATTATGTCTTTTATTCATTATTTTTTATCATCAAATGAAAATTAGTCTTGAGGGGATACGATGGGGAATGAATCTCATCGTGTTCGTGGAGACGGTAATCCGTACGTACGCACGAGCGACAATATCATTCTTTTGATATTAAAATAATATTTAATTAGATGTTATATTATATATACAGAATAATTATCATGTTATATTGATTTTTTACATCAACTACACATCATTATTATACCCATCTATATAATAATGTATTGAATAACAATTACACCATGACGTGGAGACGGTAAGTCATACGTACGCACGTATGGTGACATGTCATTCAAAGGATGGATAGAATAATGAATATGGTTGTACCATATTTATAATAAAATCATAGTATATAGAATATACTGGAGTTATTATTTTAGAATGTAAACAACAAAGAAAGAGGAAGTGGAAGAAGAAATGAACTTGAAAGAGGTGATGAAATATTTACCTCTTCTTCGGGTTCTTCCTTTGGATTTGATCAAAAGGTCTCCATAGGATATATTTATGACTAAATGAAGGCCTCTAGGATGAAGGGAGGATAGTTGAGAGGGTATTTGGGAAGCGTTTCGCTGAGACAAATGGATTTGAAGGTGTGAATTAGAGAGAAGGGGGAGTGCCCTTTTATAAGAGGGGTGAGGGGCACCATAGGAAAAGCTAGAAATATTATTTTATAATAAAATTGTTTTCAGTTTATAATGGCTCCAAAGTGGATTATTTAAAGTCTAAGGTGGGGATGGGTCGAAAACCACTCAACCAATATGTTTTATACAGGTTTGGGTCACTATATTAACCTTAACCTTTAGATTTTACTCTTAGTTAAATTGCTTGACATTTACCATGTCTCTTTTTATTTTTATATTATATAGTTAATAAACTTAATATATACTTCCAAGAGAACCCAAAGTGGTTCATTAATGATAAAAATATCATTATATAATTCTTTATAATAAACCTAAGATTTTTAGGAATATAATATCAATTAATAATATAATATTTGTTTTAAAATCACTTTTATGTCAATTCTGACACGATTTGGTATTTTGTTTCTTCTAAATTCATAACAGCATTATTACTTCGAAAAAATTGATATAACCAACCCTAATAAGTTATATTAATATATAAAATTATTTTAATTCATAAAAAGTCTCAAATTACATTTATTTGTGTATTTATAATTTCAATTATTTTAATATTTCATTAATTAGGTAATTACTACATCATAATTGGGTCATAAATAAATTAAATCATTTAATGTCTAAAAAATAAATATAAAATACCATTATATAGGAAATATTTTGATATTTCTAATGAATATTTATAGTCTAAGTTATCTTATGTGTAACCCAATATTAAAAATGTTTTAGTTATTAAATATTGAATTTAACACTTTTAACTCTTCTTTGAATTAAATAATAATAAATGTACAAATCTAATCCAAGTGGACCAAAGAGGTTAATATTTTATTTCTCAGGTTGTTTTTGGTCGAATTATACTTATCCAATAGAATTAGAACAAGTGTTAGGGTATTAATTATATCATTTTTACCCTTAATTACCTTATTTACTTTTAACTGTGGTAAATAAAAGTAAAAAGCTACTATTCACCAAAAATTATTTTCATATTATTGAACCACATTTTATATACTGATATCAACCATGTCTATCAGAGTTGTGAAATTCCACTCACAGAAGTGGTAAAATTAAGTTTTATGTGAATTCGAAAATGCTCCTAGGATGTAGGTAAAAGACGATAAAAGGTTCAATAAAATTTTATATATATAATATTATTACAAAATGACTCCAATAAAGTACATTGAACATATATAGGTATAATATATCTATTTTGACCTAAAATAAATTGAAATAAAATAATTTATTATTGAAATAAAAATTCGGTTTTAAAATACAATTCAGTGTTTTTCACTATTCATCAAAAATTGAAAGTTTTTATAAAAATACCAAAAAATCACCCTATGCTAATTTTGATATTCCGAATCCAAAAATGAAGTCCATTTTGAAAGATAAAATTTTTAAAATTTTAAAAAGTGGGTATTACTATTCATAACGGCTAGTTTGATTGGTTATGTTGTGTTAGAACTTAAATTTGCGTACTACACATTCTACTGTATTATTCAAAGAGAAGTGTACCATGGAAGCTTGGGGCGTTACAAGTTCCAAATCCTTTGAAGATTATATACCTCCCATGAGATTATGGCAGGTCCTTTTACTCACCACGTGGGAAAAGGATCAGGTGCACAGGATGGCATCATGTTGACACCTCCTCCCACTGACACACATGAAGAGCATCCGATATTCGACATTCTAGAGGCTAATGATCAACCCTCTCCGGGTCATCATACTTCACCCCAGCATAGAGGTTGTTGATCCCAATATTCCCATACCATCTACACACCACCATGTTGGATGAGACCTCACCATAGAGAGTGACCGTATTCTTTCATGTATATGTTTTCTATCTATAAAAATGATGAAATTTGTTTTCATATCAACCATTTTTACTTATAGAAATCAGTGTTTATAATTTTTTATGATGATAGTTTTCTAATAAGGTATGAAAAAAACAGATAATCGGGATGTTATCCTCTCCAATTCCCTAAAATAACAGATCATCCCGTCATAATCTGTTATTTTGACACCTGGTTTTTTTTCATGCATTGCAATTAGATAAAGGAATGAAGTGAAGGGTATATTGGTCTTGCACCAAAACTCACAACGGAAGATCTTCTCTTTCTCTCTAATCAAGGAAATCTTCTCTCTCTAATTTATAATATTAAATTATATATTAAATAAATAATAAGAATTGTGATATGTTTTAAACTCGAATATATTTTTAAATCAAATTATGTTTTTCATAAAAAAAATTATTATTATTTTCGAAAAAATGACCAAATAATATGTGTTTTAAATTTTTCGATTGTTTGAAGAAAATGAATATATTTTTGTTGATATTTTTAAGTGAGAACATTTTTTTAAAAAGTGTTAAAAATTAATGATTTAATTTTATTTTCAAAGCAATAATATTTGTAATTGAAAGATATTTTCTTTGGTTAAAAAAATTGTGTTATATATTTTAATAATAATTAAAAATAAATATTTTCTAAAAATTATTTTTTAACCATTTAGGGGAAAATTAATAGATTTTCTTTGATATCATTAATGACATAAAGTTTTGATGTATTGTAAGTACAATTATTATTGTAAATGAAATGAAATATTTATGTAAAAAATGGTTTTATGCCATTTAAAAAAGGCAAAATAAATTAATTTAAAAAAATAACTCTTTTAATTATTTGACTAAATCAAAAAAATATTTAATATTTTTAAAGGCATGGAATTTTTCAAAATTTATAATAAATATTTTTGTATAGACAAATTAAATTATTAATACTTTAAAAATCATCTTAAAAAATACAATTTATTCAAACGTATAAAAAGTAATGTTTTATGAACAACTATTGAATATATTTTTTTGTGAACATAAAATATTATTATTTCTTTAAAACACATTATCCTAATCATATAGTGTATTATAGAACATCCAATCGAATTTCCACCTAAACATTATTTGAAACTCTTAATGGATATATAATTGTTTTCATACAGATTTTGTAAAAAATATATTCGATATATCTTATATTTGTTTTTTTATTATTTTCTAAATATATAGATTTTATTTACATTTTTTCATGCATTATATGCAATTTTAAACGGTGAATTATATATTTTTAGAATTATTGTAAAAAATGTAATAAATATTTTATATAATTGAATTTAATATAAATATATTTATTAAAATTTAATTTTTATTAATATATTCTATAGTTATATATATATATATATACTTTTTTTGTATTGTAGAACATCCACTAGAACTTCCAATCAAAATCTTAATAGATATATAATTTTTATTTATACATATTTTGTAAAAAGTATTTTTAATATGTCTTATAAGTGCATTTATTATAAATTTTATTTAATATATACAGTTTATTCACATTTTTATTCATGTATTATATAAATTTTTAAATGGTAAATTATACTGTTTTTATAAAATTTATGTAAAAAATGTAATGCATATTTTATATAATTGCATTTAATATATTTATATTTATTAAACTTTAATTTTTATTATTATATTCCGTAGTTTTATAAATATATACATTTTTTTATTGTGGAACATCTATTGGAACTTCAATTAGAAATTCTACTGGAACTTACACTGGAACATTTACTAGAACTTCAAGTAGAACTTCCACTAGAACTTATAGTCGAACTCTTAATGGATTTATAATTGGTATTTATGCAAATTTTGTAAAGAATATATCTAAAATATATTCTAAGTGCATTTATTATAGATTTTACATTAATATATACATTTTTAAATGGTAAATTATATTGTTTTTATAAAATTTATGTAAAAATTTTAATACATATTTTATATAATTGCATTTAATATAAATATATTTATTAAAATTTAATTTTTAGTAATATATTATATAGTTTTATAAATATACACTTTGTTTGTCTTGTGGAACATCCCTTGGAACTTCAATTGGAAATTTCATTGGAAGTTCCACTCAAACTTCGAGTGGAATTTCCACTAGAACTTCTAGTCGAATTCTTAATGGATTTATAATTATTATGTATAAAAAAATTAAAGAATGTATTTAATATATCTTCTAAGTGCATTTATTATATGTTTTCCTTAATATATACATTTTTTACATGTTTATTAATATATTATATACATTTTTAAATGATAAATTATATAGTTTTTATAAAATTTATGTAAAAAATTTAATACATATTTTATATAATTCCATTTAATATAAATATATTTATTAAAATTTAATTTTTATAAATAAATTTTATAGTTTTATAAATAAATTTTTTTTTTGTATTTTGGAACATCCATTTGAACTTCAATTAGAAATTCCACTAGAACTTCCAATGGAATTTCCACTAGAATATCTAGTTGCATTCTTAATGGATTTACAACTGTTATTTATAAAATTTTTGTCAAGAATATATTTAATATATATTCTAAGGGCATTTATTATAAATTTTCATAAATATATACTTTTTTACATTTTTTTAATGTATTATATACATTTTTAAATAGTAAATTATATTGTTTTTAGAATATTTATTTAAAAATGGAAATTTTATATAACTGCATTTAATATAAATATATTTATTAAAATTTAATATTTTTTTAATATATTTTAGAGTTTTATATTTTTATATTTTTTCTATATTATGGAACATCCATTATAAATTCAATTGGAAATGCCACTGAAAATTCCACTAGAACTTCTAGTCGTACTCTTAATGGATTTATAATTGCCAATTATACAAATTTTGTAAACAATATATTTAATATATCTTCTATGTGAATTTATTATAAATTTTCCAAAATATATACATTTTTTACATTTTTATTTATGTTTTATATACATTTTTAATTGGTAAATTGAATTGTTTTTATAAATTTATGTAAAAAATGCAAAACATATTTTAAATAATGGATTTTAATGATGAGTTAATAAGGTTTTCCTTATGACTTTTCCATTCCTTCTTGTTTTGAAAATCGCAAACACCTTATCTTTAAGCAAATCTTGTTTATTCTATTCATTTCTTTTATAAGGAAAATTTCCTTCTCTAAGTAAATTTATTCTTACCATATTTTCATTGTTCATATTTTTGATAAGTGTAAAAATCGGATTCATACCCAAAACCTCGGAATCATATAATGCTTAGATTTGAAGGATTCTGTATTAGGATCTGAATTCTAGATACAAACTCTAATAAATTTCCACTCCAAATCCTGGATATGAACTCTAATAAAGTTCCACTCCGAATTCTGGATACGAACTCTAATAAAGTTTCACTCCGAATTCTGGATGCGAAATCTAATTAAGTTCCACTCCAAATTCAAGATACGAACTCTAACAAAGATCAACTCCGAATTCTGGACTCCAAACTTTTAATAGTTCGACTCCGAAATTCTATGAGTTCGACTCAGAATATTTACTAGTTAAACTCCGATCTTCTATGAGTTCGAATCTGAAATTTTACTAGTTCGACTCCATACTTTGTAAGTTTAGATTCTGAATTCTGGTGAAACCAGATTCAAAATTTCCTTAGAAATTCAGACTCCGGATTTCTACAGAATTCAGGTTCCGAATTCCTACAAAACAGAATCTGAATATCTTTTTGTTATATACTCCGAATTCTATTTTGGTTAGACTTTGAACCTTTTTTTGCTTACATTACGAACTTTTTACTTACACTCTGATTTATCAAGCTTGTTATAAAATGATGTCGTGTTTTTAGTTACACATGTTTTGTTATAAAACGATGTAGTCCATTCTGTTTCTATCTAACCATTGGTTTAGTGACACGTGTATAGGTCCCTCCAAATTTTATGGAAAATATAACCATTGGAGGAGCGAGTCGACCGTTCCAACTGAGCCTATAAATATGAGCTCATTTGAAAGAGATCCACAACAAGTTGATCAATCTAGAGACCACACGCTGTTAAGGTGATTTCTAGAGAGAGAAGCTTTTCATGCCTTGTGTGTACTGAATTGCTCGTTCAGATTGCTTCGTGCGACTCCGAATGTTGGTGATTACATTCGAGGGCTTCCGAGGATATGAAGACAGAGGTGCCGACTACCTTGAAGTTTGAGGGCTTCCTTCCTAAGGAAGACAGAGGTTCCAACTACCTTGATGTTGAGGTCTTGCGGGGATAGCAAGATAGAGAATCTGATCTTCGTATCAAGTTCTTACCCGGGTGTGGGTAAGATAGACTTTCTTGAAATTATAAATCAAAGAACCTTTATCCAAGGTTTTTGGATACCCTTCTCTTTGGGTTAAAAGATTTATATCTTGTTACTTGTTTTTGTTACAAGTTTTTTCGCTGAATTTTGTATTGTAAGGAAAGTACAACATTCTTATATTTCCATACAATTGTACTCTGATTAATTTAGATTCTATACAATTTAAGTTAGAATCTCATATTGTAAAATTCAGTTAAGTTTCAGTTTCCAGATCCATATTTCCGAAACCAATTTTATAGAATCACTTTCCAGATTTAAGCAAGTGTATAGAAATAGAAGTTTATAACTTCATACCTTGTTCCAATTCTCCAATTGGTGTTATAGGTTTTGTGAATTTTCTTATTTTATCTTTGTTAAACATAGAACATTCCTTGTTTATAGAAATTTTTAAAGTGTACAATTCACCCCACATCTTGTATATTGAGCATCTACATCATTATTTCGATTTTACAATTGGTATAAGAGGGGATTTCTGGAAAACTTATACTCACATATAAGGTTTTCTTGCTAAGTTTTTCATTATTCTATATTTTTCCTTTCTTATGAATATTTTCCTTGAATCCGAACTTTTTTTATTAACAAGTCTTTGTGTGGAAAGTTTTTAAGATGGCATGTTTTAATGTTGGATCCATCGACAACCTAAATCCTACAAGACTACCAATTTTTGATGGAAATGATTATGAGTATTAGAGAGATCGAATAAGGACATTCATTATCAATACTGGAGTAGAAAACATTTTTATTATTACTGGAGGTTATCAAATTCTTGACAAGGAAGTAAATACTTTCACCAACCAAGAGAATCATGATTATCAATTAATCTATAAGGTACACAATACTTTACTATGTTCAATGACTAGGAACATATATAGCTAAATTTCTTCTTGTGAAGCAGCTAACTGTATATGGAAGAAACTCGAAGTTACACGTTTTGGTATATCCAAAGTCATAGAGACAAGAAGATCTATTCTTAGAGGTGAGTATCATGGTCTTAACTTTACTAATGGAGAACACATTGGTAAAGTACAACAAAGGTTTATGACTATCGTGAATAGCCTACAATCTATGGGAGAGAAAGGTCTAGATGATGAATCTCTAGTTGAAAAGATCGTTTATATTATGCCCAATGAGTGGGAATAAAAGAGAACAGATATTGATGAGAATAGGAAGGTTACTCAAATTTCCTTAGATGAGCTATTTGGAACTCTTATCCAACATGAAACAAGGATGAAGAGAGATGCTGACAACATCAAAAAGAAGAATGGGAATGGTACTGTTGCTTTTACTACAACATCAAATCAGATGAAAGATAAGACTCCCGAGAGAGTAACTAGATCCAAGTCTAAGAAGGTTACTATCCAATCTGAATCTAGTGAGATTGAAGTCTCATAGAATGAGTTATAAAATCTTGCATGAAGGATGAACAAGGTAGCTGGACAATGAAATTTCAAATCCAAGTATAAGAAGAAGGAAAGGAAAGATAAGAAATATTCAGAGGACACATGCTATGAATGTATAAGAAGTGGACACATACAACCAGATTTCCCTGTTCTTAAAAAGAACGAAAGAAAACAGAGGCATTCTGAAAAAAACTGGAAGAAGTTTTACAAAGACAATGCTAAGAAAAGTCTGAAAGCTAATACTACATGGAGTTCTAGCTGTAGAGACTCTTCAGAAATAGAATATTTAAAATATGATTCGTCAGCTCAAAATAATATGGGATTCATTGCAAATACTTCTTTTCCACATACATGTCTTATGGGAAAGGTACTCTCTGCCGAGGCCCTAACAAATTTATCTCTTGATAAGAATTACTATTCTGAAAATAGTACTTCTTATGAAGATACTTCATCCTCAAAAAATGAATAACCTTCATATGAAGAAGTATCTAGATTTTCCATGATACTTAAAGCAAAAAAATTTAAAATTTCTAAGAAATTAGATAAGGAAAATACTATGAAATAAGTTCTTATAAAAGAGATTTCAGATCTTTCTACATATCATAAAGATGAAGAACAGATTTTAGAAAAACATTCTAAAGACCTTGAGAAATAAAATTTTGATAAGGATGAAATTTCTAAATATCTTAAGAATGTTATTTTAAAGATTAATGTCTTTGAGGAAAAATCTAACTCTAAGGAAATGATTCCTGAGTATAGGAATTTAGTCATTAGATTGAAATCCGAAATATTTTCTCTTAAGAAGCTCCTTGCAAAATTTACCTCTGGGAAGGAAAATTTTGACAAGATGTATTCTCAAATAAAACCTAAAGAAAACAATACTGGAGTAGGTTATACTCACCAAAAACCAGTTTTCAAAAACAACTATTTTTTTCCTTCTAATGCCCCTTTTTGCACTAAGTGTCAATGTGGTGGGCATTGGAAGAAAAAAATTTCTTTAAATAATGTTCAATCTCTTGGGTTTCATAAAGCATATTTCTCAAAAAACTATGGATACCCAAAATTTTGTTATCTGAAAATATCAGATCCAAACAATTTTGGATTCCGAAAATCTAATTCCTTTCTTATTTTTAGGAAGATAAAAAAAGTAACAACAGCAATACATGGTACATGGATAGTCGATGATCTCAGCATATTTCTGGTAAAAAAAGCTAATTTGAAAAAAGTATCATGACGAAAGGAGGAAAAGTAATGTTCAGAGATAATGCTCAGGGAGAAATTGTTGTTATAGGAAACATTGTTCTTCTTGGTAAAACATTGATTTCAAATGTTTTTTTGTTAAGGTTCTTAAGCACAACCTCATTAGCATAAGTCAGTTATGTGATGAAGGGTGCCTTGTGAATTTTAGGAATGATAAATGCTTAGTTCACAATTCCAAGGAAGAGTTTATTCTCTCTACCCACAGGCAAGAGAATGTTTACACTTTAAATTTAGAAGATCTTAAGAGCCAAGACTTTCCTTGCCTTAGTGCAATGGAAGATCATTCTTGGTTATGGAATAGATGGTTAGGACACGGTAACCTTAGAAACTTATGTAAACTCTCTAAAAAGAAACTAGTTAAGGATCTACCAGAGCTTAGATTTTATTCTTCTAAAGTTTGTGATCCTTGTCAATATGCCAAGAAAAAAAAATCTAGTTTTAAATAAATCAGTGAAGTCTCAACAACTGATGCGTTACAGTTGGTGCATGTGGATCTTTTTGGTCTAACACGAACTGGAAGAATTGGTGGAAAATACTATGTGTTTGTTCTAGTTGATGATTACACTAGATTTACATGGGTCTATTTTCTATCAATGAAATCTGAAGCCTTTTCTTATTTCAAAAGTTTTAGAGCCCATGTTAAAAATGAGAAAAACCTTCAATTGAAAACAATTCATAGTGATCATGGAGGATAATTTCAAAATTCTGATTTTGAAACTTTTTGTAGTAGAAAAGGTATTACTCAAAACTTTTCAGCACCTAGAACTCCTCAAAAAAATGGTTTAGTTGAAAGAATAAATCTAATTCTTTAAGATATACCTAAAACCATGTTGAGTGAATATTCTATAGCTAGACATTTTTGGGAAGAATCTGTATGTACCACTTATTATACTATAAATCGAGTTTTGATTAGAACATTTCTTAATAAAACTGTTTATGAGTTATGGAATGGTAGGAAACCTAGACTTTCCTACTTTAAGGTTTTTGGTTACAAGGTATTCATCCTGAATAATAAAGATAATTTACACAAATTCACACCAAAATATGATGAAGTAATTTTCTAAGGCTACTCCACAACTTCTAAGGCTTATAGAGACTTCAACATAAACACTTATACTCTTGAGGGGAAAGTACATGTAAAATTTGATGAGTCTGATCCTTTTGTTTTTAAACCATCCAAACCTACATCCTCGAATGTGTTATCAAAAACTGATTATCAACCTTTGTTAGAAGATCCTTCTGATAAGGGAAATGTTCAAGAAAATATTTCTAAAACATTTACCCCAGAAGAATTTATACCCTATGTTGATGAACAGGTTTTACCAAAACCAAGTCAGGTGTTTCTAAAGAATCATCACAGTGATAGTATCATTGGTGATGTCAATCAACCTGTAAGGACTAGAAGTTCCTTAAGAAATGAAGTAGAACATCTAGCATTCCTTTCCCAATTGGAACCAAAAAGCACTGATGAAGCTTTAGGTGTTGATTATTAGATAAAATCCATGCAAGATGAACTAAATGAATTTGAAAGGAATAAAGTCTGGACCATGGTTGAAAGACCTATGTAAACATCTGTTATTGGAGTAAAATGGGTCTTCAGAAATAAGTGTGATGAATATGGATTCATTGTTAGAAATAAAGCTATACTAGTTGGTAAAGGATATAATCAGTAAGAGGGAATATACTATGAAGAAACCTATGCTCCAGTATCTAGACTTGAATCTATTTGTATCTTACTTGCCTTTGCAGCATTTTTCAATTTTAGACTTTTTCAAATGGATGTGAAATGTGCTTTTCTTAACAGTTATGTTCAAGAGGATGTTTTTGTTGAACAACCTCCTGGTTTTGAAGACACAAAAAATCATGATCATGTTTTTAGACTTACCAAAGCTTTTTATGGCCTTATACAAGTCCCACGATCTTGTTATGATAGACTTACAGGATTTTTACTTCAAAATAACTATGTTAAGGGAAATGCATATCCAACCCTTTTTATAAAGAAAGATATGAAAAATGATTAAATTGTTAAAATTTATGTTGATGACATTATATTTGGTTCAACTCAGCAATCTTTAACTGATTCCTTTGAGGATCTAATGAAATTTGAGTTTGAAATGAGTATGATAGGTGAGTTAACATTTTTCCTTGGTTTTCAAATTTCTCAAAATCCAGAAGGAATCTACATATCCCAACATAAGTATATTAAATATTTTCTTAAAAAGTATGGTTATGACAACACTAAAAGTATTAGTACTCCTATTGGTACCTCAAACACACTTGATCTTGATGAAGCTAGGAAACCAGTAAGTCAAACATCTTTTAGAGGTATGATAGGAAGTCTACTTTACTTGACAGCTAGTCGACCAGACTTGGTGTTTTCAGTATACTTATGTGCAATATATCAATCCAATCCTACGGAATCTCATTTAAAGGTGGTGAAAATAATTTTTTGCTACTTAAAAGGAACCATGGATCTAGGATTATTTTATGCTTCTGGAAATGATTTTATCTTAAAAACCATTTCATATGCTGACTTTGGTGGATGTATAATGGATAGAAAGAGTACATCCGGAACTTGTCATTTCATAGGAGATTCGTTAGTTTCTTGGTCCTGTAAGAAGAAACACTCGGTAGCACTCTACAGTGATGAAGCTGAATATGTAGCAGCTAGAAGTTCTTATGCTCAAGTGTTGTGGATGCAACACACACTCACAGACTATGGCTTGAGTTTTACTAAGACTCAAATTTTTTGTTATAACAGAAGTACCATTTCCCTTAGTAAAAATACCGCACATCACTCTCATGCAAAACACATAGATATTAGGCATCACTTTATTAGGGATCACACACTTAAAGGACATATCATTCTGTATTTTATCGGAACGCAAGATCAACTTGCTGATATTATCACAAAATCTTTACCCTCCGACAGAATTGAATACATTAAACAGAAGTTAGGAATGATGATCGTGAGTTAATCCTTATTCATTAAATTCTTATTGAACAATTCTCCTTACAGTAATAAAAACATTTTCATAGGGGGGGGGGCATTTTCTTGTTATCATAATCAAAATTTTCATAGTCAGTTTCTTTTAAAATCTTATTTAATACAACTTTTCGTATATAGTTTTTTTTTCAAACTTTTGTAACTGAAATTTTTGTAATGGAAGTTTTCGGAACTGCAATTTTCATAATGGAATTTTCTGAAACTACAATTTTCGTAATGGATGTTTTCAGAACAAGAATTTTTTGTAATGGACATTTTTAGAACTGCAACTTTCGTAATAGAAATTTTCAGAACTGGAACTTTTGTAATGGAAATTTTCAGAACTGGAACTTTCGTAATGGAAATTTTCATACTCGAAATTCTCGTAATGAGAATTTTCGTACTCGGAATTTTCGTAATGAGAATTTTCGTACTTGGAATTTTCGTAATGGAAATTTTTCGTACTCATACTTTTTTTACTAAAATTTTTCTTACTCAAACTTTTCATACTGGGATTTTTCGTACTCGTACTTTTCGTACTGGAGTTTTGGTACTCAAAGTCTTTTCAAATTTAAGTTTTTCAAAGTTAGTTTTTCGTAGTCAAATTTTTCTTCAAGAATAATATCACCTTTATGAACAATCTTCCTAGCTAATCTGAATGTTATGATTTCCTTAGTCATGTTTTTGTAATCATATTTTACTTGGTGGTGTTTTCTTATGAGTTTTAAAATTTTCGGATTCTAGTTTTCTTAAATCTGATTGTTTTTTCTAAAAATATCAAAGGATCAGATTCAAGATTTCCTTGCGGGTATGTTATCAACTGTTAGGTCAGATCAGAGAGTTTTTCCTCCATTAGATGGTTTTTGGAAGTTCAAAGGTCAACTCCATCGCCTATATAAAGGGCACCCTTGTTGGTTGTCCCACATCAATTTCATGCTCTAGCGTGTCGGACCTCTGCATCAGTTGATAAAGGTCGTTCTGAATCTTCCAGAACTGTCCATTCAGAATTTATATTGAAGCTACTTCCCAAGATATTTCTACCTCAAATCCAATTTCAAAATGGCAAGTGTACAGAGAAATACTGGTCCATCCGAACTTTTACATGTACGATTCTATCATCTCCAAGAATATCAAGCTGAATGTTTGGGAAGATGCATGTGTATCCAAGACAAGTGATCAAGATATTGTCTATC
Source organism: Viscum album (assembly GCA_963277665.1). NCBI lineage: Eukaryota > Viridiplantae > Streptophyta > Magnoliopsida > Santalales > Viscaceae > Viscum > Viscum album. Next base: position 84,944,051 of record OY728140.1, on the reverse strand, counting down.
CGGAGTTACTTGTAGAATTCTATGAATCAGTAAGTTTTTATGAGGAAGAGGGAAGAGAAAATGTTTCTTTCAAGTCTTATGTCAAGACTTACAAACTTACTTACACCAAGGCGGCAAGCTTGGTGGGGCTAGCATACGAAGGAGAAGCTGAATTTTTTTCACAAAAACTCTTGGATTCGCAAGGTAGTTTTGTTAAGGTTAAGGCCTTACAATGTCTTGGACTTGCTAATATCAAGATAGCATATATTGCTCACCTAAATCTTGATAATCGGATTCTTCAGCTTTGGGTACGAGGTTTCCTAGTTCCGAGAATGGGTGATAAAGATACCCTGAAGAAAAGTGACATATATTTATTAGACTTCTTGGTGAATCTAAGAAAAATAAATCTAATGAGGCATGTTCTTGTGACGATCAAGAACTTTAATTAAGGAAACTTGAGAGCTCATATCATCATGTACCCTGCCTTACTATCAAAGTTGATAGTTCGGTGTTTAGATTCTTTCATGGTTGCATGTAAGTCTATGGTTCGGAATTTCAAGCATATGCTTGTCAGTGATGACACGCTGAAAAGAATGAATATGGATTTTTCTAAGGAAATAGGAGAATTTTATAATTTTCCAGAGCAAGAGGCTGAAATCATTCCAGAAAATGTGGAAAAAGCTAATCCAGTGAAGAAAGTTACTAAGAAGAGGAAGCTTAAGGAAGTGGTTGCTAAGGAAAAAACCCCCAAAGCTAAGGAAACCCAGTCCGCACGTCCCAAGCTGAAAAAATAGAAATCATATCCAGATGAGGTACCTGAAAAATGGAGAGAAGATAAGGAGAAAAGGAAAGAAGGGGATCCACAATTCGGATTAGACCCTACTAAGGCTAAGGCCTTAAGATAAAAAGCTGTGGATGATTTAGAAAGATAATAAAAAGAGAAGAAGATGAATAAAAAGATGTCTAAAGCTGAGCTTGTGCAATCTCTGTTGAGAGATACTGATGTAGCCTCTGAGAAGATCCCCATTCTGGAAAATATTGATATTCAGGCATTACCAGAGACTCCTGGGAAAAAGTATTTCACTCCGGAAAAGCATAATAGAAAGAAGATGGTTAAGAACTAGAAGAAGAAGTTATTAAAGAAGAAGATGAAGAAGAAGAAGGAAGTGCTGATTTAGATGACTTAATCAAACAAGTAGAAGATTATCAAGAAAAGGCTGAATCTGCAAACCATGTCACTCCGGGAAAGGGAGTTGAGAAAGAAGGAAAGAAGGATGATGGAAAGGAAGAGGAATAGAAGTAAAATGTTTTATCTAAAGAATAATCCTATGAGAAGCATTTTCATGAAGAAGGAGTAGAGAAGGAGAAACCAGATGAAGATGAGATTGTTGAAGTATCTGAATCCAAGGAAGAATCTCCTAATGAGAAACCCATTCCGAAATCTTATAAAGGTAATAAAGTGCTCATGGATACACCAACAAAAGATGTTATAAGAAATAAGGAGGTTGGTGGTTCTTCTAAAAAGAAGCTGGTAAAAATTGAAGAAGAACAATCCCCAAGAAAGTTATCGGATTCAGAGTCATCAGCATAGGGTCATGAATTTGTTGTCGAGTCTTTGAAAAAGTTAGTGCACACCATTACGATACTTCCCACTATAGACTCCAGATAGAAGATGATGTAACACAGTCTGAATCAGAAATTAGAATCCTTATCCATGGTGATGGATAAGTGTGTTAAAATTGAGGCTGATCATATAAATTTCATTATCAATTATGATGTTCATAGGAAGTCATGCAGTAAAGTCACTTTTTGGTCTAATAAAGTTGATGAATACTTGGCTGAGTTTGATCATTTTCAGAATGATGTTAAACATGCCTTTGACACCAAGGACTCCCAGATTAACAATTTTCAGGATACGTTTTCCATTGAGAAAATTTCTCTGAATCAACAAGTGAAGGACTTGAATGATAAGGTTAACTCTCTAGCTCAAAATTTTAAAAGGAATAGTGATCTCTAGATTGAGCTCCAAGAAAATCTTGTAAAGAAAGATGAGTTAGTGAAGATGCAAGAAGAGGCCATGAAGGCTCAGGTAGAAGTTTTGAAAGCTCAAGATGAATGGATAAAAGCTTTGGATAGGCAAGATGAGGAGGATCAAAAAGATTTGAAGAATCTGAAAACCTTGTTAAAGAAGCTAATCCCGAAGGAAAAGGAAGAAAAATAGAGTCAATTCGATCTTTTGTTGCATTTTTCTTTCCTTGTAAAAATTATTTCAACTCTAATGAAATTTTTTGTTGGTTGTATCTTGTGTTTTTAGTACTAATGTTTTAGGTACCATAATTCTTTTCCATTCCCTTATATTCTTTTTGAAAATCACAAAGGGGGAGAAGGAAAAAGAACTACTTAAAATGGGAAAAGGAAAATTTTAAAATGGCGAAGGAAAAATTTCTAAGTAAAGATATCCTTAAAGTAAGGGGGAGTTTTTTATTACGAGGTTTTTTATTCCCATGATAATGAAAACTCCATTCCGGAAATCTAGAATACAATCCTTAGAGTTTCAATGCCTAAGGGGGAGTTAGTTTTATTCATCATCATCCATTAACAAAGGAAGATAAGTTTTAATTTTAAAGTCAGATGAAATTTTTCAAAGTCCTTATATTCTTTTTCGTAAGGTTGTTTGTGCTTTCCAAAAAGGGGGAGATTGTTGAGTCAATAAGGTTTTCCTTATGACTTTTCTATTCCTTCTTGTTTTGAAAATCACAAACACCTTATATTTAAGAAAATATTTTTTATTATATGCTTTGCTTTTGTAAGGAAAATTTCCTTCTCTAAGGAAATTTATTCTTACCATATTTTCATTGTTCATATTTTAACAAAGTGTAAAAATCGGATTCGTACCCAAAACCTCAGAATCATATAATGCTTAGATATAAGGCATTCTTTTTTAGGATCCTAATTCTGGATACGAACTCTAATAAATTTCCAATTCGAATTCTGGATATGAACTCTAATAAAGTTACACTCCAAATTCGGGATACGAACTCTGTTAAAGTTCCACTCCGAATTCTGGATACGAACTCTAATAAAGTTTCACTCCGAATTCAGTATATGAACTCTAAAAAAATTCAACTCTAAATTCTAGACTCCAAACATTGACTAGTTCGACTCCGAACTTCTATGAGTTCGACTCTGAACTTCTATGAGTTTGACTCCAAAATTTTACTAGTTCGACTCCGAACTCTGTAAGGTCAGATTCTGAATTCTAGTGAGACCAGATTCTGAATTTCATTATAAATTCAGACTCTGGAGTTCTATAGAATTCAGGTTCCGAATTCCTACAAAACATATTCTGAATATCTTTTTGTTATAGACTCCAAATTCTATTTTGGTTAGACTCTGAACTTATATTTTTCTTACATTACAATATTTTTACTTACACTCCGATTTGTCAAGCTTGTTATAAAACAATGTCGTGCTTTTAGTTACACATGTTTTGTTATAAAATGATGTCGTCCATTTTGTTTCTAACTAACTGTTGGTTTTGTGACATGTGTACAGATCCCTCCGAATTTTAATGAAAATATGACCGTTGGAGGAGGGAGCCGACCGTTCTAACCGAGCCTATAAATACGAGCTCATTTGAATGAGCTCCACAACAAGTTGATCAATCTAGAGACCACATGTTGTTAAGGTGATTTCTAGAGAGAGAATATTTTCATGCCTTGTGCGTACTGAACTACTCGTTCAGATTGCTTTGTGCGACTCTGAATGTTGGTGATTACATTCGAGGGCTTCCGGGGATAGGAAGACAGAGGTGTCGACTACCTTGAAGTTCGAGGGCTTCCTTACTAAGGAAGAAATAGGTTCCAACTACCTTGAAGTTAAAGGCTTGTGGGGATAGAAAGACAGAGACTCCGATCTTCATTTCGAGGGCTTACCTGGGTGTGTGTACGATAGACTTTCTTGAAAGTATAAATCAAAGGAACTTTATCCAAGGTTGTTGGATACCCTTCTCTTTGAGTTTAAAATATTTATATCTTGTTACTTGTTTTTGTTACATGTTTTTCCGCTGCATTTTGTATTGTAATGAAAGTATAACCTTTTTATATTTCCTTACACTTGTACCATGATTAATTTAGATTCTATACTCTTTAAGGTAGAATCTCATATTGTAAACATTGGTTAAGTTTCAGTTTCTGGATCCATATTTCTGAAACCGATTTTTCATAATCACTTTCCAGATTTAAGCAAGTTTATAGAACTAGAAGTTTATAACTTCATACCTTGTTCAAATTCTCCAATTGGTGTTAGAGGTGTTGTGAATTTTCTTAGTTTAACTTTGTTAAACATAGATATTTCCTTGTTTAAAGAAATTTTTAACTTGTATAATTCACCCCCTCTTATATATTGATCATCTACATCGTTATTTCAATCCTACATTTAATATAAATATATTTATTAAAATTTAATTTTTATTAATATATTCTATAGTTTTATAAATATATAATTTTGTTGTATTGTGAAAAATCCATTGGAACTTCAATTGGAAATTCCACTGAAACTTCCACTAGAACATCCATATTGACTCTTAATGGATTTATAAATTTCATTTATAAAAATTTTGTAAAGAATATATTTAATATATTTTTTATGTGCATTTATAATAAATTTTCCTAAATATATCCATTTTTTACATTTTTATTCATGTATTTTATACATTTTTAATTGGTAAATTATATAATTTTATACATTTTAATTGGTAAATTATATTATTTTATAAATATATACTTTTTTGTGTTATGGAATATCCATTGGAACTTCAATTGGAAGTTCCACTGGAACTTACTTTCGAACTTTTAATGGATTTATAATTTTTATTTATATATATATTTTTTAAAAAATTATATTTTATATATATTCTAAGTGTATTTTTTTATAAATTTTCCTAAATATATACATTGTTTACCTATTATTTCATGTATTTTATACTTTTTTAAATGGTAAATTATACTGTTTTTATAAAATTTCTGCAAAAAAATGTAATACATATTTTATATAATTTCATTTAATATAAATATATTTATTAAAATTTAATTTTTATTAATATATTCTAAAGATTTATAAATATATACTTTTGTTGTATTGTGGAACATCGATTTGAACTTCAATTGGAAATTCCACTAGAACATCCACTAGAAATCTTAAAGTATTTATAATTGCTATTTATATAGATTTTGTATAAAAAATCACTAAATCCTCTAAGTGCATTTATTATAATTTTTTCTAAATATATTAAATTTTATTCATGTATTATATACGTTTTTAATTGGTAAATTATATTATTTTTTTAAAAAATATTTTTAAAAATGAAATACATATTTTATATAATTGCATTTAATATAAATATATTTATTAAATTATAAATTATATTATTATATTCTATAGTTTTATAAATATATACTCTTTTTGTATTCTGTAACTTCTACTAGAAATTCAAATGGAAGTTCCACTGGAACTTCCACTAGAACTTCCAGTGGAACTCTTCATGGATTTATAATTGTTATTTACATATATTTTTAAAAAATATATTGAATATAACTTATAACAACATTTATTATGAATTTTCTTAAATATATACATTTTATTTACATTTTTATTCATGTATTTAAATATTTGTAAATGGTAAATTATATTATTTTTAAAAAATATATGTAAAAAATGTAATATATATTTTGTAAAAGTTTATTTAATATAAATTATTAAAATTTAATTTTTAATATTATATTTTTAGTTTTATAAATATATAATTTTATTATATTTGCAACTTCCATCGAAACTTCCATTGGAACTTCCACTGGAAATCTTAATGGATTAATAATTGTTGTTTATAGAGATTCCGTAAAAAAATATATTTAATATAACTAATAAGTGCACTTATTTCAAATTTTCTAAAATATATACATTTTAGTTATATATTTTTCTTGTATTATTTATATTTTTAAAAGGAAGATTTTATGATTTTTTTAAAATTTATGTAAAAAATGTGATAGATATTATATATAATTGCATTTAATATAAATCCATTTATAAAAATTTAATTTACAGTTTCCACTTTTATTTTTTATATGTTTTTTATAAAGGAAACTCTTCATTGATATTTTCCCGTTTAAATAAAAATATGATTTTTTATTCAAATTGTTATTTTTTATTTTTAGTTTTATTATAAAATATATTATTTTTATGACATTAAAAATTTTCAGCATAAAAATGTTTTTATATTTATAAAATAATGAGTTTCTCTTTATTTGAATTTTTTTATTATTTCCAAACAATATGTATACAGAACATTTTAATGTAATAATGTTTTGTTATATTTTTCAAAGTACATATTTTTAATATCTTCCATAAAAAATATTTTTTAAACTTGCAAAGATTAATAATTGTTTGCAACATTATTTAAGAAATAAAAAATTGATATGTTTTAAAAAATAGTAATTTATACGAAATTTATATTTTTCAATGTTATTATTATTTTTATAAATTGATTCCTTTTAATTAGTAATTTATATCAACGTTTTTTATATCAATTTTTTTATATGTTAATTTTTTGTATAACGTTTTCGGGTTTTTTATATGAACGTTTTATATATGTTAATTTTTTTGTAATTTATAGTGTTTTTTATAGCATTTTATTATTCAGCATTTTTGTTTTTTGAAATGTTTTTTGTTGTGTTTTTGGATATATTTTTTAATGGTTTAATTTCTTTTATGATGTATTATAGCAATATGGTTGTAATAAAAGAAGATGATAAAAATGAGTTTTTGTAAAAATTCTGACAACCCGTTTATTTTTTTTAAATATAACAATCGGATGGTTTTTTTTAACACGCGTTAGTATCCCAATTGTATTGGATTTTCATTTAAGCCCCAGTAACTAAAGATGAAGATGATTTCAGTCCCAAATAATCAACCATATTTCAGAACGTTGTTCACCAAATCTGTTAATTTAAATAACCATCTCGGTAAACTATATCCCACATCGCTCTTCCCAAAAAATATAATGCCCAATTTATTCATTGTTCTTAATAATAAAATCAAAAATTCAAAACAGAAAATTTTATTAAAGGGTTACAGAAATCAGGGGGGCTTAATCCCGTTCATGCACGACCTTTGCGTATTGAGTTTCCAGCCACAGACAGGCCAGTTCCAACACACCCAATGACCGTGGCCTTCAGGATAGTCATGTGAGGAAGCCCACTGATATGTGAGGCTTCTGAGAATAGAAAAACTATCAAGCCACCTGAAAAAACCACCCGACTCTACAATGACAGAGAGTAACCAAACCAATTGCCTCTCCTAAAATTGACCTCACCCTTCCCACAATCCACCTCTTCCGATCAAGGAGGATCAGAAAATGGCCTTGCATGCATGTCCAAAGATCTAACTGTATACCATGAAATTACGAAGAAAAAACATAGATGAACTTATATTTTCCATGAATGACTCTGGACTAAAGAGAAGAACCCTACAAAATTTCCCAAGAATGTTTGTCCTGAAGACATGGGAATGATTCATCCACGTTCCTCAAATTAATAACCCTTACTCAAAATGATTAGCCACCCTATTCCAACGAGCCCAATGATATCTTCATTCACTGTGAGAGTCCCCAATGGTATTTGTCAATGTTCTTTCAATAGATCAGAAAACTGATTTGGGAGGTTGTATAATAGACATCACATGCATCAGAATAGAGGAAAGAACACAGTTAACCAAGGTAATCCTGCCACCTATGGATAAAACCCTACCCTTTAAATGGTCAATCCAGGATGTAGTACGATTCACCAAAGAGTCAAAATGATGGATCCTGCTTCTACCGGGAGAAATGGGGGCCCCAAATATTCAATTGGAAAATGCTTCCAATCCATACCAAGCTTCTCCTCAGTTTTTCTCATAGTGAGATTATAGATGGACTTGGTGAGATAAACATTACTCTTAGCTCTATTGATCATCTCGCCACTCCACATACTATACTCATTAAAAATTCAGTTGAAAACCTTTATGGATATTGAAGAACCAATTAAGAAGAACAACATATCATCAGGAAAAAAATGATGAGACCCCCCATAAAAACCATAATTATCACGATAAGGAAGAACCTTACCCTTCACAATTGCTGAATTAAAGCTCTTACTTAGCACATCTTGGACCATAATAAGAAAAGGAAAAATTGGATCAACATGGAAAATCCCATAAGTGGCTTTGAAAAAACCAAGCTTCTTACAATTGATAGCCACTGAAAGGAGATGAATAATTGAAAAAATCCTAGTTACAAAAGACCTCGGAAAAACCATAACACATCACGACCTTGACAATGAAATTCCATTCAATCCTATCAAATTCTTTGTCCATATAAATATTTACCATCATATTAGATCTAACTGAATTCATGTGTATGTCCTCAACCATTTCCTTAGCAAGACCGATTACACCTTAGATGCTTCGGTTTTTGATAAACTTTTATTTTTCCTTAGAAACAATGATTGGAATTAGAGGAGAAAACCTTCTATTAATAATATAGGACAAAACCTTATATAGAAAGTCTCAAAGTGATATTGGATGATACTTCTCAAAGGAGATGCGGTGTTTCACCTTTGGAACAAGAATAATAGTAGTAGCAACATCCATCCTTTGAAGAGACCCCCTAATGAAATCGTGTGCAACTTCATTGAGATTGTTTTTGACAATATCCCAAGAAAAGGTTTACAAGGCCCCTAGAAACCCATCAGGACTAGGTGCACTGCTTGGATTAAAGTGGAACATGACCTCTTTGATTTCCTCCTTGTTTGAAATCATCATTAGACCTACATTAGTATCACCCCCAACCAAGCTTGATATTATTATTAAAAATCCAACACCTTCACTAACCCCTCAGATAACTGCCTTTCCGACACACAAACGTCCTTCCAAAAGTCCCTAGAAATGGGAGACATTCAGATTACCCACCTCATCCAAGTTGTTACAAAAAGACCCATCATCACACATCAGGTTCATGATTTATGTATACTACATTTCTTTAATGCATGCATGAAAGAGAGATGTGTTTTTATGTCCTTCCCTTAACCAAAGAGCCCTCGATATAACTATATAATCCCCTCAATATAAAAAAAATTTAGATGAGAGGAAGTCATTTTAAGACATGAGAATAAAAAAACATCATCATCTCAATACTCCTGAAGAATTTGATCAATTTTGGATATATCATTCTTACGATCTTTAGCACTATCATGATCCCTCAAAAGACTATTCTTCCATATAGATTGACCCTTCTTTAATCTAAGAAGATTTCAATAAAGGATATTCCAAGAAAGGCCATGCACTGACTCCACCTAGGGTGACTAAACAACGTGAAGGAAACCAAAATCCTACTCCCACTTAGGATGGAAGAAAAATCAGTTTATTTGTTGGTTTTTAACATAAATGCTAAAATAATAGTAGTATGATCTAAGAGGACCCTAGGAAGATGAGAAACCAAGGAATCCTGATAGTTGGACATACCTTGAAAGTTGGTAAAACACCAATCTGGGTGACTCCGAATACGCTAAAACCCTCCTTAATTATTACACCAAGTATATTTATTTCAAGTAAAACCCATATCCATCAGACATTTATTATCTACGATCTCCTTAAAATCTAACATAGCTTCTCTCAAAAAAATTATTCCTCCTCTCTTCTATGAGAAATACATAATTGCATTAAAATCACCAGTGATGAACCAACTTTAACCAACTAGATTGAAGTAAGACAACCTTTTCCACAACACTTCCCTTTCCACTAGATCACATTTAAAATAGAAAAAAGAAATAAAAATCGAATAATAGTCCACACTAACCTTGATATAAATAAGATGATTCAATGAATCTACCTTTTCAATCGATATTTTATTTGAAATAACCTAAATATGAGAATTAATTGGACCATTATGTAGTATTTTTTCTCTACCCAAATTATGACTAAACTTATTAATGGAATAGGCCTTCTATTTAGGATCCAAGATGGAAACTAAAAAAACTGGTTAGGGTGAAACCCATTAGCAATAAAATAACATTTATCTTGAGGCAGGATGCCCCTATTATTCCAAAACATAAAGGAATTCCTTGACGAGAGAAAGAAGAAACCAATAATCTTAATTAACTGAGATCCTTAATAAAAATCATATTTAGAATAGAGAGAAATAGAGATTTAGATCCTTTAACCATACTTGTAGAAGGAGATAGTTGAACATTAGAACAATATTACAATAGAATAGAAGATCCAGGATCCAAAACCATCCTCATCTCTACAGGAAATAACTTCAAACGATATGGAATGAAAACCAAAATATCTACTAGAGAATGTAGGTGAAAAAGAAAAGTCATACCCACATACAGAATCCCCAAAACTATCAAAGGAATTATCCAAAACACCTTGAATTAAACTAAATCCTTTATCTCTAAATAAATGAATCACTCACATGCTACACCAAACAAAGTGGTCGAGGCTTTGAATGATCTGATCCAAACATATGTGTTCCAATGAAGAAATCACCAAATGCAAGGTATCTTCATCAGCACTGAGAAAATAGACCATGGAATCCTTAATAACCTGAAGCAGTGACGGATTGAAAATTTTATGTGGTAGAAAAGGAAGATTAATCTAAACATTTGCATAGGGGGATTGAAAAATATAAGTCATAGACTAGGAATACTAATCCAAACTGTTCACACATGTCAATTATTAAAAAGAAAAAAATGAACAATGTTTTCTTATAAACAAGAAACAAATTACATTAAATGTTTGCAAGTTAGGATATTCAAATGTAAATTACATTTTAATTGAAAGTGTTTTGTATAAGTTATGTTTTCATACCTTTAAAGATATAATAACATCTGAAACAATTTATATTCCATTGTAAATTTTAGGGAGTGATAATCAATTCTTCTATCATGACTGATATTAGTAATTTCTGAGGAAATGAATTCTAGGTTAATGAATTCTTTTACAAATTTTTTATTCTTTCAGAATAAAATTATATGTCGACGCCAATTTATTGAATTATATGATTATGTTATAAATTTAAAACAATAAATGAAACATAAAAAAATAATGAAATAAAATTAAATCAAAAATAATTTCAATATTCCAATCCCTATCATATTGACAATAACTATCTCCATGATATCCATTTTTCATTTAATACTTATGCAATATCATTTGACTCTTTCAATAGTCGCCAAAAACATGTAATTACCTTAGAATGTAAAAGAATGCATTTATAATTTAAATAAATCATTGGATATGTAGTATCCTCAGTAATGATTGTCTTAACGACACCTAATCCAAAGACCCACTGACCTCAGGCATGCCTCCCGATAATCCAAAAGCTTCTAACTAGTAGTTGGTTATTTAGGTTCTTGGCGTAGCAGAAGTGTGTTGGTGGGTGTACCCAATTTTAATTTTAGCGTTAACAATGATTAATCTGAGATCCGTCAAGATAATAAAATGCTAGATATTTGGAATAGAATGAATAATGAAAAATAAATAAGGGAGTCCATGAACCATAAATAGGTTCATCATATGTTGGTTATTATTAATTTAATTAATTGAAAAGAATTACATTGATGGAATTATTTCTTCGTTAATGTTTCGGGTCACGATCCGATTTGATATGTTGTTGTGTTGTATAATCCAACTATAGGATTACTCTAGCATTGATCCACTTGTGCTTCTCATATCTCTGGATGTCTACGAAGGGATCTCCGGGTGCTAGCGCAGAAGATCCTTCGCTTGCGATGTCCACCTTTGATCGCCCTAGTCCGATGGAGGTGGATCTATCTCTCGTAGCATGAGAGCATTCTCGGTGGAAAAAGAATTATCTATTGGCTTGAGAGATCTTTCAAATCCACTGTGAAAAACCACAGAAAATGGACAGGCTAATGATAATTATATAATTGGGTTTTTAATTACATAGAATAATAAAATGAATTAATTACCTGAAAGAATTTATTCATTTCATTTAATTCTTAGTAATACCCCATGTCTCAATAATAACAGTTGAAAGTTATTGTTAATTGACATGCACATAGTGAATTATACATAATATTATTTAATTGAATAAATAATATTTTTTCTCATAAATTCCCAAAAAAAATACAGGGTGTGTATATTTAATATACACGGCGTGTATATTTAATATACACAGCATGTAATTTTATTTTTCCATTTTTCATTATTTCCTCCACCATATTTATTAGACCTTGAATAATGGATATTTATTTCTAAAATAAATATCACTGCATTAATCTCTAATAAATATATTATTTCGCCCACAATATATTCTCTCGAATAACTAGTGTCAAAATAAATGTGATCACGTATCCTTAAATAATTATTAAACCACAATCGGGAATAATCTGTATTTAACTTGTAAAATTAATATTTAACTGAGATACTTGGACGCACATAGTGTGTGACCCACTAGGCCTCTTTCTTAGTGGAATTAAGAAGAGCCTTCCTAAAGTCCAAGGTTAACATCTAGAAACACGCCAAGGCACCCATAGAGAAAGAAGTTAACGCCACAATGACGTGTCACCTCCAATGAATGCATACTGTGTATTATAATCCCTTTTTCATGATATCTTGAATCAAGCAGGTTTCATGCTGATGCCATCAATACATATGCTCGATTATTCTTTCTTTGACTTCCCGGAATTGAGCTTGCCCATTCCTTACCATGGCCATGGATTTATTTAGGCTATATCAATTCCATCAAAGGGCCTGAGATATCTACTTCTATTATAGAACAAAAGGGAAAAATCCTTTCTCACATTATCTATTAATGCAGTATCACTCGTGATGCACACAACGTATCATACCTCACTGTGAAAAGTGTGTCTTCACAGTTTTCATAAATACATCTAAGTGCGTGAGTTGTACTACCCATTAATAATAATCCTAAATTATAAGGAGCAATACACATGTCCGCAGATAGGAACATCCAATGACACTATGAAATGTGGAATTCGTACTAGCGGGTCTCGTTCTCATAATATCCTCCTAGATTTTACCAAGGGTGCACACCATGAGAAGGTGCCTCAATGTTTTATGTATCCTCACCCCTAATGGCCTGTATTATTTATGTCCCTCAAATAACATCATCCATCCATAGAACATATATATTCAAAAATAGTGTTATGAAACTTCTGGGTTCTCATCATAGTAGGGATCCTCTATGACCCTTTAATGCAGCAACTATCCTTAGGACATTATCACATGCATTTTCACGCAGAAGAATAATCAATATGTGATAAGGTATTTATTTAATGAATAAAGTACAAAGTAGTTGGTTCTAGGCCACCAAATCCAACTGACTCCCACTTGGACTAGAGCCAACTGCTAACAACCTTTAATCGGATAGCTCTCACATGATATTCACGCTTCTACTGAGATAGGCCTTTAGTCATGTGGTCCACCACGTTCCCTTCTGTGGACACTGTTCTCATTGTAACTTCACCCCTTTGAATGAAATCCCTCAAGAGGTGATACTTCTGGAGTATGTTCTTTGTCTGTTGATGTGACCTTGGTTCTTTAGCAAGATCCATCACTACAGTATTATCACAATACAATGTGATGGGACCTTTACTTTTAGGCACCACCTCAAGCTCCTAGACAATGTTCTGAATCCAGAAGGCTTCATTAACTGCATCATAAGCCACTATATATTCGGACTCTACTGTAGAATCGACAACAACTGGTTGCTTTGAACTCATTCAGCTCATAGCTCCTCCATTGAGACAGAAAACATATCCAGATTGCGACTTCATATCATTCTGATCTAATTGAAATCCAGCATCCACATACCCTTTAATGATAAGCTCCTCGTCTCCTCCATACACCAGGAACATATCCTTAGTTCTTCTCAGATACTTAAGGATAGTCTTAATAGAAGTCCAATGTCGTTCTCCTAGATCTTCTTGATATCTGCCTACCATGCTCAGTGCATAGGCAACATCAATCCTGGTACATAACATAGAATACATGATAGATCATATATCAAAAGCATATGGGATATTACTCATTCTATCTTAATCTTGTTATGTCTGAGGACACATTTTCTTAGAAAGATTTAGGCCATGTGACACTGGAACCAATCCCCTTTTGGATTATTCCACACCAAATCTCTTTAGTATCTATGTACCCTGACTTAGTCCATGTAGACTCTTGGATCTATCATGAATGATCTTGATCCCTAGAATATAGGATGCTTCACCCAAGTCCTTCATGGAGAAACACTTTTTCAACCAATCCTTAACTGACTATAAGACTAGTACATCGTTTCCAATAAGAAATATTTCATCAACATATAATACTGGGATAATGACTGAATTTCCATTAAACCGCTTATAAACTCACGACTCACATTCGTTCGTAATAAATCCAAATTCCATTATGGCTTCATCAAATCAAATGGTCCTCGACCTGGATGCTTTCTATAATCCATAAATGGATTTCTGCAACTTGAAAACCTCTTTGGCTTCACCTGGTGTCACAAACCCTTCTGATTGTGTCATATAGACATCTTCCTGAAGGTTCCCATTAAGGAATGATGTTTTGACATCCATATTCCAAATCTCATAGTCATGGTAAGCTGCTATGGAAAGAATGATTCTTATGGATTCAAACATGGAAAATGGCGAGAAGGTTTTATCATAGTCAACTCCTTGATGCTTTCTGAATCCTTTATCCACTAACCTTGATTTATAGGTTCTAACTTGACCTTCCATTTCCAACTTTCTCTTGAATACCCATTTGAATCCAATAGGATTTACATCAATTGGCTCATCGAAAAAAACCCAGACTTGGTTCTGATACATGGAATCCATCTCAGAATTCATAAGTTCTAGCCATCTTGCAGCTTCTAAGCTTTTTACTTCTTCATTGTAGGAGAGAGGTTCATCATTGGACAATAATAATGATTCACCATTTTCAGTGACTATGAAACCAAATCTCTCTGGTTCCCTTACCTCTCTTGAACTACTACGCAGTAATTGTGTTTCTCAAAACTCTTCCACATGGACCAGTGGAACTTGTTCCTGTACCAATGCATGTGTATCTTGAGCATCAACTTTGTCGAAGTCAATCTTTCTCCCACTATCTTTTTTGAGGATGTTCTCCCTATTAAGAAATACGGCTTGCCTGGCGGCAACCACTTTGTTGTCTGAAGGCTTATATAGGTAATATCCTTTCGTTTCCTTTGGATATCCTATAAATATACACATCGTTCCCCCGGGGTGCTAGTTTGTTTTCTAATAAGGCCTTAACAAACTACTCACATCCCCATACACGTGTTTGCGACAAAATGGGGTTCTTTACATTTAATAACTCGGAGGGAATTCCATTTGCCGGCTTGGTTGGTACACAGTTTAATGTGTATGTTGCAGTATGTAATGCATATCCCCAAACAGATAATGGAAGATCTGCATAACTCCTCATCAACCTCCCCTTGTCCGACAAGGTGCGATTTTTCCTTCACTAACACCATTCCACTGTGGTGTATAAGTAGGAGTGAGCTGAGATAGAATCCTAGACTCCTGTAAAAGAATGATGAACTCTTGGTTCAGATATTCTTCACCCCGATCAGTTCGAAGCTTCTTTATCTTCTTACCAAGCTAATTCTCTAATTAATTCTTGAATTCCTTAAATTTATCTAAGGCTTCTGAATTATACCTCATTAAGTAGACATAGCCATATCTAATCAAATCATCAGTAAAAGTAATGAAGTCAGAATATCCACCTTTAGCTTCTACTGGAAATGGCCCACAAACATCTGTGTGCACCAATCCTAAAAACTTTGTGTCCCTTTCACCCTGTCCACCAAAAGTCGGCTTAGTCATTTTACCCTATAAACAAGTGTGTCATCAATCAAGTGGTTTTAGCTCAGTATATTCTAAATATCCATATTTTCAGAGCTTTGTCAAGCGCTTCTCGTTTACATGACCGAGACAGTGATGCCACAACTGGGTGATGTATGAGTCCTGTGAGTCTATTTAATTATCGATTGTCAACACTTGGTTTTCATAATTTAATACATACAAACAATTATTTAAATTCTCCATACCATAACATATGTTGTTCTTATAAAATAGACAACCCTTATTTCCAAACATGAAAATAAATCCATCCATATCCACACAAGATACAGAAATTATGTTCTTGGTAACAGTAGGCACATAATAACAGTTATGTAAAACCAAAATCATTCCATCCAGCAATGGGAGGTGGTAATCACCAATAGATAACGCAACCAACCTCAAACCACTGGCAGCTCGAAGATCCACCTCTCTTCTGAATTTTTTTTCTAAATCTACTCTGTTGCTACATTTGAATACAGATGTGAGCCCCAAAATTTGTATCTAATACCCAATGTGTAGAAATGGAATGATTACACTCGATAACGAACACACCTTTAAAATTCCCACGCTTCGGGGTGAAGTTACTCTTCCAGTAGCCTTGCTTTCCAAAATAAAAATATACCACCTCTTGTTCCTTGCCCTGCTTTAGATCTTCCCCTTCTTGGAGGGATGACGATCAGGGGATTTAGACCATTTATATGTCTTTGGCCTCTTTGCCATGTCCTTCCTTTTCTTATTCACCATAAGTACTGCGGGTTTGTCATGCCCCATGTCCTTATCTGCCTAGAGAATTAAGGTCAGAAGTTTCGATAGACTCTTCTCATTGTTTCTCATGTTGTAGTTGATAATGAATCTAGAGAAGGTCTTGGGCAGTGATGATAGGATGAGATCTATATGCAACTCATCTGGTAACATAATCCCTAAGATGATCAGGTGTTCAATGTAGCCAATGAGCTTGACTACATGTGGCCCAGATGGCACAGACTATCCAAGATTAGTTGTAAACAAAGCATTAGAGATCTCATATCTCTCATGCCTCGCCTTCTCTTGGTAGAGATCCTTAAGGTGAGACATCATGCTATACACATCCATGTTTTCATGTTTCTTCAAGAGATCATTAGACATGGATGATAGCACGAAACATTGGACATCTTTCACAGCATCTATATGTTTCATATTGAGACACAATTCCTCATCACTGGACTCTTTCCCAGGTGCAACTAGAACATGCTCTTCCAGCACAGACAATTTCTTCTCTTGGTGTAGGAGGATGGGTAAATGCCTATGCCACTCTTGTAAATTTGTACTAGTGAGAAGGTTTTCCTTCTCGATTATAGTTCACAATGATATGTTTGAAGTCATTTTTCTTTCCATTTCTAAAAATTAAGATGAGAAAAGGTTTAGTACTTTATTTTGATAAAACTGAGACAAATAAATAAATTAATACTTATTAGTCTCCCACTATTTTATAAAAATC
Organism: Viscum album; assembly: GCA_963277665.1. Lineage (NCBI taxonomy): Eukaryota > Viridiplantae > Streptophyta > Magnoliopsida > Santalales > Viscaceae > Viscum > Viscum album. The sequence continues at coordinate 84,926,651 of OY728140.1, read as the reverse complement.
CAATAGCCCTCACCATTGACTTCAGAATATTCTGTTTCCTGAATATTCTAGTGGAAAGGATCCATATTTCCCACCGCATTACCCCAAATAGGATTGGTCATGCATCATGAAGGGTTTTAGTTAGGCATTCCAAATTCAAACTGCATTAACTCGCAGATCCTTAGTCCGCTGAGTGGACTCCCCAATCCTGAAATCCTTTTATTTTTTAGATTTCCTCAACCTTTGCATCTTGGTCACACCAAGTCCTGTCGTGGCAGTCAACACTTGATGAAAACCAACTCAAGTCAAACCATAACCATGAATTAGAATTCCCTGATAACTGAAAGCACCCCAACTAGGGTTGGTAAAGCACTTTGAACTATGGTTAGATTCTATCCAAGATTATGGAAGGCTATACCGACTTAATATTTCATTGAGGGATTTTATCTTTATAAGTAAATTTATAATTTATTTATGCTCCATTACATTCTTGTTAATATTATGTGGGATATACTTAAGTGGTTAACCATGTCTAAGATAATATTTACTCATAATCCTGTCTTATTTTAGTTCCATATTGCATTCTTGTTTAATTCATTAATTGTATAATCATGAAAACACCACCACAATAAATAAACCATGCAAATTATAGAAATAAAATAAATGGTATTATCATGAGCTTGTTCTACTGGTTATTTTATCTAGTTGTTGATAAACTAACCCAATACCTTGGGGAGAAACACCTTGAACCTTTTGGATTCTTGTTTATATCTTTCCACCTATCCACATTTGTATCTCTTTGGATTGGTTTCACCGTGGCTCCTAACTTTAGATGCCTCCCCTATCTTGGGAGATCCATCCATTACATATGAATTTATCTCACACACAGGTGAGAGGTTAATGGGGGTTTTACATAAAATAAACCTTGGGTGTGAAGGCCCTACATATTAATGAGGATAAGGCTTGTAGGCCAATAAATTTAATTTAAATAAATAAATTAAAATAAACCATTCACATACAATGGTCTTGGTCTAGTTCATGATCATCCATACATGAAACAATATTTACGCATAAATAAAACTGTCATTCAATTATTTAATCGTTCTTTTTTAACATAAATCACACTTGAATAAATTAATTATCTTTAATTAATCAATCCTTTTATCTTAAACTCCTTTTCTGAATTTCCTTGAGATTCTCATCCATCATAATTTTAAACAAATAAATTCATTTAAAATTATCTTTGTATGTAACTTGTACCTTGGAGGCAACCCGGTGAATTCCCATTCATAACTACCCAATGTTTAGAAATGAACATTACACAGATGTTAAATTAAACACATATATATAAGACACCTATAACGTGTTGTGCCTCAGCTTTACGCCTTCACTATGGTACACATCTCAAGGGTTTGTATAATATAGTAATAAATTTTAATAAAACTGCATAATTTTGATGAGTACATGACGTGTAGTTCTGAATACATGGCATGTACTTTTGTTCACCATCCATCTAAAGTACACGCCCAGGGACATGACATGTAGATATACTTCGAATATCTTCGGAGTACACAGCATGTTCAGTGGGACGCACATCGTGTAGTATCCGCATTACACGGTTTCCAGTCGGGCATGCCGTGTATGGGGTACACGGTCTAACCCTAGCTCAAAGGGACTACACGTTGTGTTTAGTGTACCACACAACATATAATCTAGAAACCATGTGCCACCTATTCCTGGTCAACACACGGTGTCATTTATGACTTAGGAATACTCCAACAGGCGGCCTGATTTGGCGGACCAGCTTGATGCATTGAACATAGACTACACGGCGTGTACTACTGAATACACATCATGTATTATGGTTTTGTATGGCCATGAACATTTGGCAACTCCGAATGAGATCCTCTATTTTATTTTAATCAAAATTAAAAGAAAAATTTGTTTCTGTAAGGTGAGTGAGAAACAAGAGGGGAGGAACAGATCTCGAGATTAAAATTTTAAAGAACGATTAATTTGAATTGAAATAACTAAATTATTAAATGCATAAATTACCTAAAAAACAAATAATTATAATCAACGATATGACCAATCTGATACCAATTTTAGGTTTTGGGTGCAACGGAAGTGCGTTGGTGGGTGTACCCAACTTTAATTTTAGCTTTAACAACAATCAATCAGAGATCTGTCATGATAATAAAATGCCAAATCTTTAGAGAAGAATGAAGAATGAAAAAGAAAGAGTAGAGTCCCAAAACCATAAATAGGACCATTATATGTTGGTTATAATTAATTTAACTAATTGACAAAACTTACCTTCATGGAATTATTTCATCATTGTTATTTCCGGTCAAGATATGATGTGATCCATCATTTTTTCATAGAATCCAAGTGTAGGATTCCTCTAGTGGTGATCCACACATGCTCCACATATCTTTGCACATCGTTGAAGGGATCATTGGGTGCTAGTGCGGAAGAGCCTTTGCTTGCGATGTCTACCTTCGATCACCTTGATCTAGTGGAGGTGGATCTCTCTCTCGTAGATTGAGAGAGTTCTTGGTGGAAAACGAATTCTCTCTTGGCTTGAGAGATTTTACAAATTTGTTGTTCATAACCACAAAAAATGGCTAGGCTGATGAGAATTATATAATTGGGATTTTAAATACATAGAATAATAAAATGATTTAATTACCCAGAATCATTTGTTAATTTCATTTAATTCTTAGTAATACCCCATGTCTTAATAATAATAGTTTAATATTATTATTAATTGACATGCACACAGCAAATTATACTTAATATTATTTAATTAAATAAATAATATTATTTCTCATAAATTTCCAGAAAAAAATACACGGCGTGTATATTTAATATACATGGTGCGTACTTTTATTTTTCCATTTTTCATTATTTCCTCCACCACATTTATTAGAGCTTGAATAATGGATATTTATTTCTAAAATAAATATCAGTACATTACTTGCTAATAAATATATTATTTCACCCACAATATATTCTCTCAAATAACAAGTGTCAAAATAAATGCGATCAGGGATCCTTAAATAATTATTAAACCACAATTAGGAATAATATTTATTTAACTTGTTAAATTAATATTTAACTGAGATACTTGGACACACTTAGTGTGTGACCCTCTAGGCCTCTTTCTTAGTGGCATTAGGCGGAGCCTTCCAAAAGTCCAAGGTTATCTTCTAGCAACATGCCAAGGAATCCATAGAGAATGAAGTTAATTCCACAATGACGTGTCACCTCCTACGAATGCTTACTATGAAATATAATCCCTTTGTCAAGATATATCTAATCAAGTGGGTTGTATTCTAGTTCCATCGACCCATGTGCTCGATTATTCTTTCTTTGACTTCCTGGAATTGAACATGCCCATTCCTTACCATCGCCATGGATTTATTTGTGCTATATCAATTCTATAAAAGGGCATGAGATATCTACTTCTATTATGGAACAGAAGGGACAAATCCTTTCTCGCATTATCTATTAATGGAGTATCACTCGTGATGCACCCAACATACCCTACCTCACTGTGAACAGTTTGTTATCACAGTTTTCTTCAATACATCTAAGTGTGTGAGTTGTAATACCCATTAATAATAATCTTAAAGTCTAAGGACCAATACACACATCTGTTGATAAGAACATCCAATGACACTATGAAAAGTTGAATTCCTACTGGTTGGTCTCATTCTCATAATATCCTCCTAGATATTACCAAGGGCACACATCATGAGAAGGTGCCTCAATGTTTTATGAGTCCTCACCCCTTATGGTCTGTAATATTTGTGTAAATCAAATAACATCATCTGGCCATTGAACATATATATTCAAGAACAATGTTATGGAACTTCCGGGTTCTCATCATAGTAGGGATCCGCTATGACCCTTTAATGCAACAGCAATCCTTAGGACATTATCACATGCATTGTCACGCATAAGAATAATCAAAATGTAATAAGGTATTTATTTATTGAATAATGTAAAAAGTAGTTTGTTTTAGTCCACCAACTCCAATAGGGTATTAGTGGGGATATAATAACCTTTTAATATAAAAAAAATTAAATAAAACAATAAATGACACCTATATCAATATATAGTGAACACATAAAGCCGTAATGAAACACATGGAAATAAATGTAAACATCTACAATCCTATGTGAGTCATACTTAATCTAATAGGATAATAAGTTGGTCGATAAAATATATAAAAGTAAAAAAAATCCAAATGAAACTCCCAGATTGTCATTGGGGATCCCCACAATCTAACTAGAAACATTGATATCCAACTCAGAATCAACAAAAAAAACTATTATAATCCAAATTTTTTTCTCTTCCCATTTCATGCATTATGAAACATAGTTCTATCACATGTCCTAAAGAGAACATGTTGGGTGTGTGTATGATCACAAAAGGCCTCCCCACAATGGAGAGCCTTGTTAAAATTCATATATATATGACTGTATGATAATTGAAATATAATACAATCAACACTAACCAGTCAACTTGGTCCACTCATTCTTGAATAGTAATGAGTGATACTTTACCTATATTGGATAATGTCTGAGTGAAACAGGGATCCCGTGGTATTCAATATGGGTAGATCCCCTAAAAATCCAACCTAGTATGTAAAATATAGTGTTACATAGCCACCACAACTAGTGAAACAATTTTGATCCATTCAAAACTGTGTAAGGCATGTCCCTGTATCATACCATAGGTTTCATGGTTATCCGACACATTTACCAAATATTGGATAAAAATCCATCAAAAACCAAGGCATAGTGAATGTCTATCCTTCATGGAACATGGAACATAAACCCAACCTAAGAACCATACACTTCTATTATCCCACCCCCAATCAGTGATCTAATCACCTCCCAAGTTCCTAGGGCCACCTACAGTGTATCCATCCTCTTAAATGATGGTTAAAAACTTCACCGCTAAGTCACTAAATCTAGGGAGGATACCACTGGAAACCAGTGATATAAACCACCTAATGAGATATTTCTTGTGCACACATCACGCCAACATCCTTTTCTCGATGTGGAGTGGATATCACTAATAAATTGCAGATAAAACACATGTAGTGACCCACCATTACCCAACGAATAACATTTTTCATCAAAATATGTCATATATTGGCACCCCATGGAACCCCCTTATATATGATAAACACCACCCACACTATATAATCACACTACAATTCCACCAATATTTATACAACATGATAATAACCATAAGGAAATCCTTTCCCAGTCAAAGATGTATGGATTATTGAACAATACATTAGTCTAATGACCAACATATCATACATGATGTTAGTATAATTAATCCCATAGCGATGTTTTCTAACTATAGACCAACTTAGGTCAAACCATAGTCACCCAAAAGAAAACAATATGTTCCTATTTGGATCACTTTCATGAACTTTCCCATGACTAAATTTTACGCAATGATTAAACATTTGTCTAACGATATAAATATCATGAAACCACATACTTATTGTTAGAAATAATCCACTTAGAGAGTATCCTTGGTTGATTTGGATTCATCCAGATGGAGTGTAAATTTTTTCATAAGCCAATTTTTTTTTTTAAATAATGGGAAATAGTAATAAACTAGAAATAGACACCCAAGGATATATACCTTTACCCATGGAGACTCCATGTGATAGAAATCACTCCAGTCCCATAATAAACATTGAAATCAATCACGGGAAGCGAGAAGTATAAGTGGGATATACGGATTTATATATTGAGTGTGTGTGTGTGTGTGTTTGTTTATTTTCTTCTATTAGGGTGAGATCCACATTATTTTAGGATGATATGAGGAAATTTCCTCATTTGGGTAACCTTTTAAAGTTTTAAAAAGTAAATTAATTATAGCCATAAAAATACATATGGGGTGGGTTTTTGTGTGACCAATTGAGATCAAGGATTAATACCCTTCCTAACCCACCTTGTGTCATGGATGTTTAGGTCATGACATTAAATATCCACCACCATAAACCATAATCCTCTAACTAGGGCCACAATGTGGCATGGCCCTTCTAAACATGACCCATCCACCTTCCATAAACGACCATTCATTACAAAACCATATGGGTTTTAGTGAAACCCATTTCTACCCTATAATATTACTCTTATGAATATCCTTATCATACTCATTTATGATTGTTTATAGGTCAACCCCACTATGATACTGAATGACTCTCAACCTGAAAAAAAAATTAAATCTTATACAACCCTTTCCACACTATAATATACCAACACTACAAACCAATTGAAAATTCCATCTTTGAGCCTAGTAAAAATTCCTTAAACTCAACCCTCATACCATTTTGACACACCGAATCCTAAAACATTCCAAAACATAGGCGGTTAAGCCACTCAAAGATTGGAATTACCCTATTTGAGGATTCAGGTCATTAAAAACATTATACGATATGGAAGTTCATCATTGAGGCTTCTCAAGACACCATATTTACCAAAATATACCAAAAATTAAGTGTCAGACTCAATATATTTTTAAAGAACTGAGATGATTACAAAAACATTTTTCTCTTCTGAGTTACCAAGACCAACCAACTCAAGACAACTGATTCCTTCAGGGGGAACTCCCCACCACATGAATCACCAACCCAATATCACTATATCAATGATTACAAATACACTGATTGTACCATACGTGACCATCAACTTGAATTTCATATGAACTGGCTATCATACATAGTCATCATGCATTATATTTGATATCCACACCTCGCCAAACATATGGTCATTACATCACACACACATATACACACCACACACACATATACACACCACACACAAATTTCCTTCATAAAAAACAAAAAAACAACATACCCATTAAATTACACTACTATCTAAAACTCTCAAACAATCTAAAAATGCATCTACTCGATCATGTGTAGATAACCCAAAGCACGGAATACCGATTCGTATATTCCATATAAAGTCACACTCACTATTGTCCACTACCCCAACTAATGGGTATCTTTTCCACTTCCACAACTTATAAATCAATATAAATATCAATTATTTCCCCCAGTACATCTCATGGTCCTACCTCAGATGTCAGAGTTTGACTTGATCCATGTCTCTAGTTGTCTAAAAGGTCATCTATCAAAACTACACCATATGTCCCATTTGGATGAAATATCAACAAACTTTTGATAACCAATCACTATGGTAACAAACATTTTATATCTCTACATACAAGAAATGAATTTCTTATGACACAATTCACAATGTAAATATCGACACCCTTCTCTGAACAACATGTTGTATCTCCTCATGTCTTTTCTTTTGGATACCCTGAGCACCACTACCTATTTTTCATGACAATATTTCATGGTTATGATTAATAACTTCTGTCAAGTTGTTTTCTTTTATGAGCATATGTTTCACCACATTTAAATATAGGTTCAACCTACTGATTAATATTTATTCCCAAAGAGTATGTTGAATACACAATTTATTCAATGTACCTAAAAAATATCATCTCTGACCAACATCTATGCAAACCAAAAAAAACCTTAAATAATAATCCCTGACTGGTGTATAATATTGTACTAGGTGGATGAATACATAGTCTTAGTCTACTCTCATCATCTCAATAAATAATTTTTTGAAGAAAAATGAATTTAATACTGTTAGGAAATAATCCCCCATGATGGTACTTTTGGTTTGATCATGTTAGTTGACAAGGTTTGTGGTTGTTTACAATGAATGGTTTTCAAAGAAATAATGAAGAGTTAGAATGGATGTTTTATCTCATGGAGCGTGAATACTTAACTAATATCATTGAGCATGAATTATAAACTAAGCTCATTGAACATCAGTTTTGAACAGAGCTCACAGAGCGTGAATACTAAAAGGATCTTGCGAAGCACGAACACTTTGATCCCGCACAAGAGAAAACTCTATCATCTCACACACAATGTCAATTATAGAGGTGCATGGAGGGATAACCATACATGTGGCCAGAGGTTCACAGAGTGTGAACTAGACTCATGCTCAGAGGTTTGTGGAGTGCGAACAAGACTATCATACGGGTGTTTGTAGAGCATGAACAAGACTAGCGCTCGGGGGTTCATAGAGAATGAACAAGACTCGGCCCAGGAGGCCTACATAGACCAAATTTTTAATTGAAATTTCTCAAGGTGGTGATTTTATGACTATAAATAAACCCTAACCCATAATTAAACATACAAATTTATTACCACATTGTTATATATGAATAAATGTATGAAAGAGGTTCATAGAGAGATCTCATGAAGGAGGTTCACGGAGAGTCCTCGTGAAGGAATACACATTGTGTATGTGTTGTGAATGATCTGAAAATAGTCTTGCATAAAGTGAAAATATGTGTTTTAAACAAGATCTCATGAAAAGAATGAATATGGGTTTTCACCAGTGGTTCTCTCTAGGATATCATGAAAATTACGAATAGGGCTCGCACTAAGGGTTTGTGCTAGGAGCACGTGCAAAGTGAAAAGATGGTATGATTCATGATCTCATGAGAGGGTATGCACCAAGATCTCATGAAAGGAGTTACACATTAGTTTCTCACATAGGGGTATCATGATAGAATATTTCACATGGAGATAAATTCATACATTTCCCTTTGAAAAATATCATTTTCATATCCAAATTCACAAGAAAAAGAATAAGACAGAGCATATTCACTATTCAACAATATTTTTAGAACGAGTTCATTCACTGATACATTCAAGAAAGTAAAATAATGACCTGAAATATGTTGAATATATTTATGAATCATAGGTAATTTATATATCTACATTAAAGAGAAGTGCATTCCGGTGGTTTAGAAAGTGGATGTTCTGCATCCTGGTGTTTTCACAAATGTGAAGAAGCATCATAGAAGGAACTTCAATAGAGAATATACATATAGTTGAGGATGAATTAATTAATAATAATGAAGGGACCTACTTGTCCGTAAAATGTGTGTGAATCCCTTCCAGATTAGCGTGAAAATGAATATAAAAAAGGTGATCCTTTCCACATGTAGTGATCCATCGGAAGAGAGTTAGGGAGTGCCCCTTGGGAAATTAGTGAGATGATCCTAGACATTGTAAAGGCAATGACCCTGGGTATATAAGTGATCTAGACCGAACCTAATTTTTTTAGTGGGATATATTAAATTAGTTACATTAAAACATTGTCGTTTTATGTTTCTTGGACATATCCTATAGAGGGTGAACGAAGTAAAAATCTTTATGTCATTAGGATTACTTTCCTTCTTAACTTTATATGAATCATCATCAGATAAAGATGGAATGGACATGAGAAATATAAACACTAAATAGAAACAAATTTCCCCTTATAATAAAGTTTTCAAGATCTTGTGGGGTAGGAATAATTTTGAAAAAGAATATCCATACCCTGATTTACCCCCCTCAGGGTATCTAGGCCACTTTTGGACCTAATAATTGTTATTATAGAATTGGTCTCTTTTATCAGATTTTTTTCTCTAACATGGTTTAGTTGATTGTGTAAATTAATATTTTAGTATTTTATTATCTCAATGTTCCATGGATAAAGGTAAAAAATCAAAGAAAAAGTTGAATTCTAGTGGTATTCCACAGTGTGGATGTGTCTATGGATAGAGTGTGATTCAATTGAAGGAAACAACCATTTTAATGAAGAATGGTTTGGAAGAATCATACAGTGAAAATATTTACCCATTTAATGATTCTGTAGGAATGAGAGAAGAACATGATATTCTAAGTGATGTTGGAACTACTGATGATGAAGAAATTTCATGTAGAACAAAAGTGGAAATTTTCCATAAAACAAATAAATTGGATCAAAAATTGGATGAAGTAAATAAAACTAAAGATATTTGGATCAAAGTACTGAAAATAGAGGTCAAGAAATTAAAAGGTTTAAATAAAAATATTACTAATTTGACTATCGATCTGAGGGAGAAAAATAAATCCCATGATGAATAACTGAAAAATATTTCTACAAAGAAATAAAAAATCAAAGTTAATGACAAGGTAATGAATATGAACTCATATGAAATTCAGAATTTGGAAGCCAGAAATGATGATATTTCTACACATCTATCTGTACTAGTTTAAGAGAACCAAAGGCTATAATAGGAGAATTCATGCTTTATTGATTATTTTTCCCAATAAAAATTTAAAATAAAGGAGAAAGTGACAAGATGGATAAGATCGCTTGAGAATTGGAAGATGAGATTAGTAGTGGGAAAAATCTCAAGATATAACTTAATGATCAACTTGAGTAAAGAGATATGAATATTCAAAAATTGGGATAAGATCTAGAATTAGTGAATAAAGAAGTGGATAAATCTAATGCCAAAGGTAATCCCAAATTTAATGATTTATTTCATTTATTATTTGACTATCCTTCAGATGATAATAGTTAAATGAAGGGAAAATATTATATTTTAGGGGAAAATATGAAATGGTTGTCTCATCCTAATGGCCATCAAATTTGGGAAAATTCAGTATTGGATATGATGAACTCCTCCCATGCATGATGGGAAGAGAGCTATAGACTTTTCCATAAATAATAAATATCTTTTAGGTGTTGGAGATAGACCTAATTTTTTGTATAGGAAGTAGTTATAACATATGTTATTTTTGTTGGATGTATGGTCATACTGTAGGTTTTTGTTTTAAGGATATAGAATATATTCCATGCTGTGAAGATATAAATATTTATAAATCTGAGATTAAAAAAATTATTTTTGAGAAATATGAAGGAAAATTCTCTTAGTAGAAAGTATCCATGAAATGAAACTATTCTGGAAGACTGGGACACACCATGAGTATGTTTCAAGAATCCCATAAGATCAATGTTAATAGAATAAATCTATCCATATCAAAATATAAATAAAGAAATGATGATGTGATGTATTTTTTTAATGGTAAATGTTTTATATGTGCTAACCATGGGAATTTGGAAAGATATTATAGCAGAAAGAAATCAGAGAGGAAAAGGAACCTAAAATGGGGTCCCTAACACTGGTATTGTATGAGGAAAAAGCCTTTTTTGGAAGACAATATGATAAGTTGAAAAATAGGTTTACAGCTTCAAGGGAAACACAAGGATCATAACAAAAGGAGTATCAATCACCTCCTTGATTAAACTCACAACATTTCTCTTTGGAATAATGTGAATGAACCTATAAGAAAATGGGAGGTGATTCTCTGATTGTGATTAAGAATAATGTAAATTCAGTGGAAGACTGAACCCCAATAAGAAAGGGTGGAGAGACATGGATAACTGATAAAAGAAAAATGAATAAAGAATGTATCAACAAAATCACATGTCATGACACATGGAGAGAAGTGAAGGAAAGAGAATAATCCCTCCAATAGAGGAAGAAACAAGAGCAAATGACCAGTGAAAAGATTCATTCTCAAAGAAAGATTCGTGAAAAATGGAATATTGAGAGATAATTAAAGAAGGAAATTGGTACTAGTGGATTTAAACCCTAAATTGTAAAAAAGAAAAAGTTGATAGAATATACATATCATAATAAGAGTTAAGATGTTGGTAATGAGTGTCTAGTCATATGGTCAGAATAGTTAAATTTAGCTGGGCAGATGGAACAAGTATAAAAAGAGTACAATGATTTACCAGAAAGTATCAAAGGGATGCTCTATCTAGATCATCCACAATACTCTTCTTGATGATTCTTTAAAACCACCTCTCCTTATGTGTTTAAATTCAATTAACTAAGGTTCAAGTGTTTCAGGTTTTTAAGGGAAATAAAATTCAAGGGAAAGATACATCAAAAGAAGAAAAATGGTGATGTAGAGTACTCCAAAATGACTACTAATTCAGATCTGTTATCAAAACTGAATGGGAAATCTAGAATAATTATTTGAAAGGAGTTAATCATTTAGGGATTATTGATATTCATGTAATTAATTGAGTTTAGTGGATAGTGATGGTGTTATTAACTTTATTTCCTGATTCATACACTGAGTTCTGACTTAGTAGGCTTAAGGGTTTTTTTGATGTCTCATTTCTAAGTGGCAAATTCACCCACTAAAAATATAATTGAAGGATGTTGTAACTGAATATTTTTTTTGAGGAGGAGAGGTTTCTCAAACTTGTAGTCACATGTGAATAAATAATACAGTAAAACAAGAATGTTTTTGGGTTTAAATAGTGGGCCTAACAATAGGAAGTGTTACATATCATAGGAGGATCACTCTATATCCTAATCATATGAATGGTATCAAGGGTATATAAAGGATTAAATTTTATGTTTCCTGACATCAAGAAGACTGATTGAGGGAGAAGTAGAAACATTCATATATTTCATAATTATCTACTTTATTCAAACAATATGGTATCAGTTGACTATTTTCAGGATACCAAGAAGTTTCAAGGTAATATTTAAAGTGTTTCCAAAATGTTCTCTCCCCACTTTGAAAATTAATTACACATCTTAAATTATATAAATAATTGTTAATAATGATTTATATCAGTCCAACACTGGAGGTTTTCTAGAAGATTTTTTCAATGCTAAAAAGTACAGATGTCATTGGGACTAAATGGGTCTTTCACAACAAGATGAATGAATATGGAAAAATGATTCGAAAAAAAGAATGATTAGTATGAAAAGGGTACTAATAGGTGGAGGGTATTTATTTTGATGAAACATTCACACTGTTGTGAGTTTAGATATAATCAATTTATTCTTGTCCTTTGTTGGAAAAAATACGGTTCAAAGTTTTCTAGGTAGACGTCAAGTCAAAATTTATGAATGGGGTTTTGGAAGAAGAAGTTTATATTGATCATCCAGATTATTTTGTAATTCATAAAGATGAGTAAATATTTTTTCCTAAAGAAGGTGTTATATGGGTTAAAGAAATCACTAAGAGAATGGTATTCAAGGTTCTATCCGTTTTTTATGAAGCTCATTTTTTAGCATGGAGTATTTGATTACAATCTATATGTTAAAGATGAAAGTAATAAAATGATGATGGTGCTTGTGCATGTTAATAAAATCATATTTAGTGGATTAGATGAAGAAAAATTAAAATAATTCACAAAATTCATGAGAATTGAATTTGAAATTTCAATGATTTGTGAAATGATTTTATTTCTTGGTATATATTTAACAAAAGGAAATAATGGAATATTCATTTCTCAATATAAATATTCCAAGGAGGGTTTTATAATATTTTTAATGGAAAAAACCAAGGAGATGACAACTCTAGTGGCTACTTAGATGAAATTATCATAGGATGACAAAGGAAATGTAGTTAATATCACAAAATAAAGGAAAATCATTTGTAGTCTATTTTTCATGACAATGACAAGACCTGATATTGTTTTTTCCACATGACAAGTAGGATAATATCAAATAAATCCCAACAAAACCTACTTTCTTGTGGTGAAAATAATACTTAATTTTTTCAAGGGCACGATGGATTTTAGTTCTTTGTACAATGAAAAATCTCAAAAAGTATTATTGGGATATACAATTGCAGATTGAGATGAATCAGCAGCTGATAGAAAATAAACATCAGGTGGTACAATCTATCTTGGTGAATTATGTATGTCTTTTCTAGGAAAGAAATAAGATCTAATTTCATTGAGCACTACATAAAATGAATATATTATGGCTAATCTAGAGTGTATGTAGTTATTTTGGATAAAGAAACATCTTGATTAAATACGAGTTGAATTAAATACTCTGATAGAAATCTATTGCGATAATTTAAGTGATATAAATTTCAGCCAAAATATAGTCAATCACTCAAGGATAAAGCACATTGAGTTAATGTATCATTTTTTCATGGAGAATATAGATCAAGGTCATGTGAAGTTAGAGTATGATCCAATAGAACTATAGGTAGCAGACATTCTGAAAAACACCTTACCCAAAGAAGCATTTGAATGAAATTGACTAGATCTTGGTGTTCAGTAAAATAAAAAAACTTGAAAATGTATGGATGTGAGCCCCCTTATCCCAGAGTAATGACGTGTTTTCCCTGATATATTGATCTTTGTTCTTTACCATATTGCATACAACAATTTAGTGACCATCAAGTACATTGAAAAAAGGGGAAGAAATTTAGGTTATGAAAGGGAAAAAATGTCTTAATCAAGATAGGGGAGAATTTGATAGGTAGGAGAAGTGAAGTAGGTGGAGTTTTAAATCTGATGATGCTATAGATGATAGATCAAAGGTTATATATCATGATAGATGAGGTTCATGATGAATTTAGTTGAGTTTTTTGGGAATGGAGTACTTTTGTATTGAAATTTTCATGCTACACTTGTTTCTCATGCTGATCATGGATCATTTGGGATTAGAGTTTATGTTGAGTTAATCTTTAATCCCTATCAGAATCAGAATAAGTGAGTTTGTCGTATAATATTGAAGAATCTTTGAATTTGGTATAAAAATGTGAAATTTTTCCAACAAACCTAAAGGGGGATATTATTAGAAAAAAATACATCTTGATAGTAATATTGGTTTGATCGTGATTTTTAACAAGGTGTTAGGTCATTGAAAAATAGAAGTGGTCATAGTATGCATGAAGAGTTAGCATGGGTGTTTGATCTCGTAATGGGTGAATGTTGAATTGAGCTCGAAGAGTGTGAATACTGAACTGAGCTCGTGGAGTGTGAATGTAATTCCCTGACCCCAATTACCCAGAGTTGATGACTTATTACATAACATTAGAATGATCACAAGGAAATAATGTCCCGAATGACCGATCAGTTTAGTATTATTGGAAACAAGATTCATACATAAGTTCAACTTTACAACTTGAAAATAAATACAACACTAATTTATTCTGTTAGAAGCATCCAAGCCTCCTTGATTATGCCTGAAAGTCACTCATAACTAACTTCTTCATATCCTAGGAAAATGAAACAAATGAAAGGGGTGAGCTCAAACGCTCAGTAAGGGTATGTAATACAGCAAAAGATAACATAAATATTAAGTATGGGGAATAATTGAAAACACATGCCTTTAGAAATAAAAAAAATGAACACTTTTATGGAAGGAATATGAGCAGATTAAATAATGACATAATAAAACATAATCATGGGTATTAAAATAGTCGAATGACCACATGAACTATCAATATTATTTTCATAATAAGGGAATGTATAATTCCATACATTCTAAAACATTTTTTCAAGGTCTCATCCAAGATGTCTAAATATGATTAAGGCCTTGGCCAAAACCATATATCAAATAGGGAAGGGCCTCAACCAATTCCATGTCTAGTTGTCTCATGATACCTACTGATGCATCAAGGAGCTATAGCAGGCTCCACCCATCACTTACTAAGTCTAATACATTCCTCATATGAAAATATTGAAATATAACATAAACATTTGTATTAAAACTAGCATACGAAATGTCAATAATTTAACTATAAACCATGAATGGTATAAAAATAACACATCCACAGTCAAACATATCACAAAACCATCAATAAAATATGGAGGATTTGTATCATAATGAATCGACTTCAAATAAATATAAAATCCATCAATGGATGTTGACATAAATGAAATCAAAACTAATTGAGAGAAATATCTCTTTCTTTTTTTGAAATAATTTAAAGTTACATAATTATAAACGAAAACATTTATTTTGAAAATATTCTTATAAGATTTTAAGGGAAGGTTTGACGATGTTATAATGGCAGAGAATAACCACACCCTCCGTATAAGTTAAAAAAAGACATTCTTACCTTAATTTTGTCAAAAAGTTCGTAAAATGCCTTGTTTGGAAAACGACTGAAAGATATCTTTTAAAAAATATAAGTTCAAATAAGGGTATAAATGAATTTAACCCATTTTCTAGTAAATAGTAAAATTATTTTGAGATACATTTTTAAGAAACATGGATGAGGATGATAAAGATGTCCTAGTAGATACTTTATGTAAAAAAAATCTCGGATAATAAAGAGATTGTAGAATTAACCCTTACCCTGTAATTTTTCTTGGTCGAGGGTAGGTTAACCTCTTTTATAATGGTTAAATAATTTTTATTAAATTATAAAAGAAATATATAAATAAATATGATATCATATATGATCTTTTAATATTTCTTTGTTAATGATATTTCAGTAGTATCATCATTTCGGGTGTTAACTGATTTGTTTTCCTTTATATGATTTGTTACGTAAGTAATATTTGTTATGGATAGGATGTATCTTATTCATATTCAGAATGATATTATGTCTTTAAACATTACTTTTAATCATCAAATGAAAAATTAGTCTTGAATGGATATGATGGTGAATGAATCTCATCGCGTTTATGGAGATGGTAATCCGTACGTACACACGAGCGACAATATCATTCATTTGATATTAAAATCATATATAATTGGATTTTATATCATATATACAGAGTTATTAGCATATTATATTTATTATTTACATCATTTATACTCATTATTATACTCATCCAAATGATGAAGTGGTTGAATAACAAACTACACCACGGCGTGGAGACGGTAATCTGTACGCACACACGTATGGTGACTTTGTCATTTATAGGATTGATATAATAATGAATATGGTTGTACTATTTTTATAATAACATCAATATATATATAAGATACAGGATTTATTATTTTATAATGGAAACAACAAAGAAAGAGGAAGTGGAAGAAGAAAAGAACTTGAAAGAGGTGATGAAATATTTACCTCTTCTTCGGGTTATTCCTTTTGATTTGATAAAAAGGGGTCCTTATGATGGATTTATGACTAAATTTTGTCTTATAGGATGAAGGGATGACATTTGGGATGATATTTGGATTGGGGTTGGCCGATCCAAATGGCTTTGAAGGTGTGAATTTGAGATAAGGGGACGTGTCCTTTTCTAAGAGGGGTGAGGGGCACCTTAAGAAAAGATTGAAATATTATTTTATAATAAAATAATTTTCGGTTTATAATGGCTCCAAAATGAATTAGATAAAATATAAGGTGGGTATGTGTCGAAAAAATTTCATCTAATAGGTTTTAGACAGGTTTGGATCGCTATATTAACCTTGTCTTTTAGATTTAACTCTTAGTTAAATAGTTTGACATTTACCATGACTCTTTGTATTTTTATATTATATGGTTAATAAACTTAATATAAACTTCCATGAAAACCCAAAGTGGTTAAGTAATGATAAAAATATCATTATATATGTCTTTTGGCCGAATCCTATATTTTTAGGATTATTATATCAACCAATAATACTGTATTTGTTTTAAAAACACATTTATGTCAATTTTGACATTATTTAATAATTGATTTTTATTAAAGTCCTAAAAACTTTATTACTTAGAAATAAATACATTTAAGCAACCCTAACATTTCATAATAACCTCTAAAATTAGTTTAATTCATTAAAAGTCTTAAATTATATTTATTTTGATATTTATAATATCAATTATTTTAATCTTTCATTAATGTAGTTATTACTGCATTATCATTGTGTCATAAATAAATTTAATTATATAATGTCTAAAAATTATAAATAAAATACCATTATATAGTAAATATTTTTATATTTCAAATAAATATTTATAGTTTAATTTATATTGTGTGTAACCAAATATTAAAAATGGTTTAGTTATTAAACATTAAATTTAGCTATTTTAACTGTTCTTTAAATAAAATAATTATAAATGTCCTAATCATATCCAGGTTGACCAAAGAGGTTCATATTTTATTCCAAAGGATTTTTTGGTCTAATTATACTTATCCAATAGAATTAGGACATGTGTTAGGGTAATAATAATATCATTTTTACCCTTAATTAATCTATTTACTTTTAACCGTGGTAAATAAAAGTAAAAAGATACTATTCAACAAAAATTATTTTCATCTTATTGAACCACATTTTACTTAATGATATCAACCGTTTATATAAGAGTTTTGAAATTCAACTCACAGAAGTAGTAAAATATTGTTTTATACAAATTTGGAAATGGTCATAGGAGGTGGGTAAAAGATGGTAAAAAGTTGGATAAAATTTTATTTATCAAAAATCATTATAAAATGACACCAATGAATTATATTGATCTTATATAGGTATTATGTATCTATTTTTAACTAAAATAAATTTAAATAAAATAAATAATTATTTAAATAAAATGTCGATTTTAAACAATAACTCAGTGCTTTTCACTATTCATAAAAAATTGAATGTTTTCAGAAAAATACCAAAAAATTACCCTAAGATAATTTCGATATTAAGAATTCAAAAATTAAGTTCATTTTGAAATATAAAATTTATAATATTTCAAAAAGTGGGTATTACTATTCATAACGGCTAGTTTGATTGGTCAGGTTGTGTTAGAATCTCGAAGTTTTGTACAATACAAGCTATTATATTATTCAAAGGGAAACATATCGCGGAAGATTGAGGTGTTACATTATTCACTCCTTCAAATAATTTCGTCCTCAAAATTTCTAAAATATTACTGCATAAAAATATTCAGGTGGTTCTTCATCATAAGTTCCTCAGGTTCCCACGTTGTCTCTTCCATTTTGTGGATTCTCCATAGAACTTTTACCATACAAGTCATCCGGTTTCTCAGCACATGTTCTCTGGTATCATGAATTTTACAGGCTCTTCATAATAAGATAGATCAGTTTCTAGTTCAATTTCCTCATAGGTGAGTACATGTGTTGGGTCAGACATGTATTTTCTCAACAGTGATAAGTGGAACACATCGTGAACTTTGGAGATACTTGGTGGCATTGGCAACTGATAAGCTATAACCCAAAAGCGTGAAATATTTTCTCTAAGGAATTTATCCATTACTCAGTCACTAATGGATTTGTACTCCCATTAAAGGTTTGTTGTTGTTTCCTCATGAAGCGCTCTAAAATTGACCCTTTGTGTTGTGTATTAGGGTGCTCCATACGGGTAAGGTTATTATTCATAACCAGAGTGAGTTATCCCATAATGGTGATAATATGATCAACATAAGTATCATCACCAGCTCTTCTATCATTATCTTGAGTAAGAGGAAAATCCCTACATGGATTACGTGCATTGATACAGTTTCCATTCCTTCCACTAGGTTCCATTTCTAAACAATGGCATAAACTAGATTAGTTTACGAATCAAAATACACAATTCCATACTTGTAAAACACTTAAAATAAATTGAAAATTTTATTGATATAATCCATAATCATAAAAACATTTCTTTGAGGATATAAATACTCATAAAACCTTCATAATGGTTTGTAAAGAAAATGAGAATTATCCTAAGCATAGCCCATGGGAGTTTCATAACAAAGAGTGCAGCAAGGCCCGTTTTCATGCACCAGTTCCCGTTCGAGTCTAGATCAAAGTGGTGTTTTCGGGTTTTACCCCAAGGTACATTTGTTCCAGAGCCACCTCTACGAACTCGTATCCAGACATAGATGTATTTCTTAGAAAATTCATAGAATCTCTAGAATACGAAAATTCTAGGAAGTTCTTCCATATTAATCATGAAAGTCTATCTTAGGATAATGTTCTCTAATCAGAGTTTATATAAATATAGATTCCATGGTTTGTAATTTTAAAGACCCAGAAATTTCAAGGATTTTTTTTTCTAATTTTTTTTGGAATCTTACTAGTATGCGGCTTCTGACGGCACCTGATTCCAAGGCCCGGTGTGCCCGGAATCAATTTCCAAAGTTTAGCTCGGGTACGTTCAGTGAACGAACAAGCGGGTTTATCTATCTTTTGAACCGGTGCTCGGAATTGAAATATGAGGGCACCGATGAAACTACAGAGCCGATAATTTATTAAGAACACATTTTTAGAAGATGTGTTTCTGTGGGTGGAGAAGTTAAATTTGTAAATTAAATGAGTAATGAATAAAATTGTAAAACAATTTTATTTTTAAGTCTCACGTAGTTTTACCCTACATGAGGAAGTTGGGGTAGAACCTAACTACCCATGTGAGGATAAATTTGAGGATAAATGTGAGGTGGGGCTCACACGAGCACCAACCTTTCACATTCCCATAAATCTCATAAACTCCCCCTTTAAACTTGTTAACTCCCTTTAATTAAGTAACTCTTCCACTTCCTTATTTAATTTTCCAACCTACCTCTTACTTAATTAAACAACTCATGGTTTAATTAATTAAGTGAATTGGTTTTGAATTTTGTAAATTTGAATGCATGGAATGGGTAAATAAAATAAGGTGGAGCCCTATTTTATTTTGGTCGGATTTGTTGTGTTAAGAGAAAGGGAAAAGAGCTCTTGAGTTTTGAAGAACTTCTTCCTCCGAAGAAGAACGCTTAATCTACTTTTTTGAAGAACACGAAGTCACTGACGGCGTGCCTTCTCTTCTTCTTACTCCACATCAAGGGAGGATACACCACCGCGGGGAACGTCGCCATCGATGACGACTCACCCTCCGATGTCAACGGAATCAGAACTGATCTTCCGCGACATCCGATCATCGCGACGCTTGCCTCTTTCCGCGGCTCGATGACATGCGACGTCTTTGCAAGGTAGGGGAATTATATTTGATTTTATCTTTAACTTTTGAGAAAAGGATGACGAGCACAGATCAATCTCTGCCTTGTTGATCCACGGATCGCTCATTCATGCGGGTTGGTTGCGGGGTGAATAATCGGGTTTGGTTTGAGTTTGATATTCATCGAAAACCTCTAACACAGAGGGCATGGGCTAACGAGCAAATCACAGACCCTCCGTATATTGTTGTTGACGTGCGGATTGATGGCGATGATGAAACAGGGCTGAAAAGTCAACTTGAAGCCTCCGCAGTGAACGTCGGGTCCCGGGAGGACCGTTGGTGAAGAAGGAAAGAAAAACGGACCACTGGAGCGCGTCTGGTGGTCCATGGAAGGCCCTGTCGGCGCGCCCCACCGACACGGCAGCGCCGGCGGCCGGAGGCGGTGGCGTCCGACGCGCCGCCAGGAAGGTCCGCCGCGACTTCAGCCGCAGCGGCAGGCGGTGGTCCCGTGGCCATACGGGACCGAGGGAGACGCGGCGGCCAGCGCCGCGTCGCTGGCAGGGAGCGGCCCCCCACGGGGGTCACAGCTTCAATCAGGGGGGCGCGCGCCTCCCCCTCCCCCCCCCCCCTGTCCGCTCAGCTCAGCTCACCGAGCTGGCTACGCGACCGCGCGAGTGCGCCAGGCCGGGCTGGGCCGCGCCCAGGCCGGGCCGGGCCACACACCGACGGGGCTGGACCATGCCCACCGAGCCCGGCCGAGCCCTATTGGGCTGGATCTGGACCCGGTTCGGGCCAACCCAGGGGGGTCTCGAGCCGGGTCGGTCCGGGGCCGAACCCCCTATTCTCGTGCAGTTTTTTTTCAAATGCCCATATCTTGGGCTACGAACCTCCGATCGATGCACTGTTAGTTGCGATGCAATCATTGGACCAATATAGTCATTTCATTATATTAAACTAAGGGTTTTAGAGAACTTTGGATATGGCCGGGTTGGTTCAATCACGAAACCAACCGGGCCCTCGGAGCGGAAACGCTTATATCTTGAGCTCCAGACGTCCGATTGATGTGCCGTAAACTTTTTTGGATTCCTCTTGATGAGATGAAACTTTTGGAATACTTCTACGGAGTTATGGATGCAGTTGGATAGTGGCTGGGTTGGATTGTACCGGAAATCCAACCGGGCCCCTAGAACGGAAAAACTGATAACTTTCAGACCAGACATCTGTTTGATGAACCGTCAGTGGCGTTGGTGATCTCATTGAGAAAAGGTCCCTATGAGTATACCCTATGAGTGTTCAGGGTACAGTTGAGATACAGACAGGTTGGTTCGCACACGAAACCAATCGGGCCCTTGGGACGAAAAGGCTAATAACTCACAGACTGGGCGTCTGTTTGACGCGTCGTCTGTTGCATTGAGACCCCTATGACGAGGTGGTCCTTTGAGAAAATTCTTCGTGGGACATTGTGATACATGGAGTATTGACCTGTAGCTCGTGGAGCAGACCCTCCCGGAGACGAGCGTACGAAGTACGGAGACCGTGTATCTGGCTGAGACCTGATGACTGCTTATCCGATTTGATTCGGAGTGACTATCATAGCCCAGTGGGGAGAACTACTTTGTGAGGTGGCAGACCCACCGTACTCGACAGGGGGAGTACCTCTGTAGGCTATGAGGGGGAGCACTATTGAGTGAGGTGACAGACCCATGGCGGAGGAGCACTATTTTTTGAGGTGGAAGACCCGTGGTACTCGACAGGAGGAGTACCTCAAAAGTCTTAGGTTAGTGAGTAGTATCTCGGAGTCGTGACAGGATCACTTTACTCGTCAGAGATGGAGCTCTTCAGTAGTTATGGTTTCGATAATGAAAATCCTGGTTTGAGCTGAGTCTATGAACTTTGTGTTTACCTCATGATTGAGATGGGTCACTTGATAACATAGGTATATGTAAGGGCATATAACTAGGTAGTGGTTATCCGTTGATTTCATAACCTTTGTGTTTCCTCATAATTGAGATGGGTTAATTGATAACTTAGGTATAAGTATGGGCTTATACCTAAGTAAGGGTTATCCATTGAGATCCTTCTTTGTGGTTATCCTTGTTGGATTTAGTGAGACCTTGAGGGTCTCGGGGTCCCTACTGAGTATCGTATACTCACCCCTGCATGGGCTATGCCCGCACCTCATTGTGTTGGTTGCAGACGACGGGCGGCACTGACAGCGGCCGAGTGTTCGAGGACTGGATGGTACCCAGAGGTGGAACTCACGACGTGTCAGTATCTGGAGGTGGACTTCACGACGAGACGAAACTCGGAGGAGGTTGACGGGAGAGAGAGTTGTGGAGGCTATCTTTACCTACCCTTCAGGTAGGATCCGTGGTGGACGATCCAGGAGCTGCGCTATCTATAACTACCATTCAGGTATGATCTGAGGAGGACGACCCAGGAGCTGCTTCCATTCTTCCAGTTGTTTCTCTTTTTCTGTTGTACTTTCTTTCAATTGTAGCAGTACTTTCAGTTGGGTTTGTATTCTGGCCCACTTACTTTTCAGCACTTTCTTTTGTACTTAGTGTATTACTTCCACTTGTACTCTGGGATGTTTGTTCACTTTTATAAAGGTAATTCCTTCCCAGTTATCAGGCTTTATGCCTTTGGTGCTAGTCGCCAGCCCCTGGCCTATGGAAGTCGGGCTTCGGTTAGTCACGGCACGGGCCCTGAGGACGGGTCGTGAAAAATTGGTATCAGAGGAGTCGATTCTACCGCATAACTTAGGGCTCTGATATTTCTTTTCTGTGAAGCAATAGTGTTAAGGGTACCGAGTGTCGTCTTTAGTTCAGGGTGTCCAGTGTTGGTGCGGCGGCCGACGTATCCATACACCAGGACCCTGACTACTGATTTCCGACTTTGTGCACGGAAAACATTGATTGCGTGTGTGTTTCCAAAAATTTTAAAAGTCAGCTCAAACCAGGTCAGCTCACCAGGTATAAATTGTTTAACCGTGTCACATCTTTTAATGATGTCTCCACGCAGACAGTCAGTTGGGGTTCCGAGAGAGTACATAATGACGGCCCACCGAGTGACAAGGCTTCGGTACGGGGCCCCTTTTACTATGTTGGCACCCTCGGGTGGTGTACCAGTAGCACCACCACCTGTTGGTCAGTAGATGCCACCATCCATACTAGCGAACTGTGCACGTTGGCAGAGCGCATTGCACGAGTTCCAGTAGCAGTGGCCTCTAAGGTTACGAGGCGAGGCAGATTCCCAAATAGCAGAGCATTGGCTGGAGGCAATTGATACAGTTTTCCGCCTAACTGAGACATCAGTAGAGTGGATGGTGGACTTGTCTACTAGTGTTTTCCAGTGAATGACCATGAGAATGGTCCACATAGTGATGAGGCTTCGGTACGTGGACCGATGCCTGAGATAGTGCCTTCGGGTAGTGTGTCAGATATACATCACTACCTGTTGGACAGTAGTTACAACTGGCGGTACAGGTAGGTGGCACATGTAGTCTTACTTCCTTACACGTGTTCCAACATCAGATACCCTAATGTTTCGAGGCGAGCCCGACTCACAAGAGGCTAAGGACTGGGTTGAGGAAGTGGCTGAGAGTTTTTTAGAGCTTATACAGCTTCAGCAGGACGACATGTCGGTAGTTGAGATTTCATCAGGGAATACCGATCGTTCTTGGTACTTTATGACTTCAATATGATCAGTGCTTTAGAGCTCGGACCTCAGAGCGAGGTGTGTTTAAAGGATATCCGAGTAAGCACTCTTTCCTCTATGCATTCCTACTTATGTTAGGGTGCTAGAGAGAACCTTTGTGGTAGAATGTTCTTTGGCTGATCGGTTATAGACAGTGAATGTTAGTAGTGGGAAGATGTGAATTGGCGTCAATCTCAAAGACTTGGACGTGTAAAATGTTTCAAGAAGAGGAAGTTTCAAAGAAAGATGAATTTGTAGAGAAGCAGACGTGGAAGAAGAGCTAGGAGAGAATCATGGGGTGGTGTACTTTTCGACATGTTACAATCACCCGCCTTTATAGTCCCCACTAGGATCAGAGAGCTGGAGGGAAGGGGAAGAGAGTAGCTGCATGCATCAAGGAGTGTGACCCAATGGCTCTAAGAATGATTAAAGGGACAGTCTGTGTCCACTACTAGCTGTCGTAGTAACAGACGTAGATATGAATCATTCCTTCCTTCCACAAATCTTGTCCCAGACCTATAGTTTCCGGTAAGCCGTAGACTTGACCCTCACGTCTGGAGATACATTGGGAGGAGACTCAATAATCAAACCTACGCTGACAGTGTGGTCTGACCCACGAGGCGAGAGTTTCGGTTGGAATATCTTGGTGGCAGTGTCGAGGCCTTACGTCGTTGGTCTCGGTATGGATTGGATTCACATTTCATGCTCATATTTACTGTATTAGGCAAAAAGGTTGTGTTCTAACTACAACGTCGGTATGGGTTTTCCTTGGTTGGCAAAAAGGAAACCCCAGGAAGCACAGGATGAACTCATGCATAGGAGGGTTTGGCCGATCATGCTTGGGTCGACCAACCTTACCCTCGTGGCAGCAAGAGTTTTGAGTTTTAATTCTAATCAGGAAGTGGAGGCCTCTAGAGCTCGAGTATGATGACCACGTCCTTATACGGGTCTCACCTCGACGAGGTTTACGGATATGTGGTTGAGGCAGCAAGTAATCTCCGAGGTTTAGCAGACCTTTTTAGGTCCTCAGCAAGGTAGGGTGGGTGGTTTACCACTTGAATTTTCCACCTCAGTTGCACCGGGTGCATGAAATCATCCACGTACCTCGGCTAAGGAGATACGTGAATGATCCTTCACACATCATCGACCTCAGGGAGTTCGACGTCGACGATAGGGCGACATGCACGGAGGTTCCAGTGAAGATCGAGGATCGATAGGAGCGGGTCCTTCATGAATGGTCGATTCCTTAGGTGCACTTTCACTGGCATCACGGGAACCTCCAGGAGAGCACATGGGAGCGGAAGACTCAGATGCGTGCTCAGTACCACTTTGTTTCACTAGTTTGTGTAATAGCTTTACGGGGACGTAAATCCCTAAGGTGGGTGTAATGTAAAGACCCATAAATTTCAAGGAATGTTTTTTCTTAATTTCTTTGGAATCTTATGAGTATGAGGCATCTGACGGCACCTGATTCTGAGGCCCGGTGTGCCCGGAATCAATGTACGAAGTTTAGCTCGGGTACGTTCAGTGAACGAACGAGCGGGTTTTTCTATCTTTTGAACCAGTTCTCGGAATTGAAATTTGAGGGCACTGATGAAACCGCAACACCAGTAATTTCTTAGGAACACCTTTTCTGGAGTTGCGTTTGTGTGGGTGGAGATGTTAAATTTGTGGATTAAATGAGGAATGAATAAAATTGAAAAAAAATTAATTTCTAGGTCTAAGGTGGTTTTATCCAACATGGGGAAGTTGGGGTGGAACTTAACTACCCATGTGAGTATAAATTTGAGGATAAATGTGAGGTGGGGTCCACACGAGCGCCAACCTTTCACATTCCCATAACTCTCATAAACTCTCCCTTTGAACTTGTTAACTCCCTTTAATTATGTAACTCTTCCACTTCCTTATTTATTTTTCCAACCTACCTCTTAGTTAATTAAACAACTCATGGTTTAATTAATTAACTAAATTGGTTTTGAATTTTGTAAATTTGAATGCATGGAATGGGTAAATAAAATAAGGTGGAGCCCTATTTTAATTTGGTTGGATTAGTTGTGTTAAGAGAAAGGGAAGAGAGCTCTTGAGTTTTGAAGAACTTCTTCCTCCGAAGAAGAACGTTTCATCTCCTTTGTTGAAGAACGCGGAATCACCGATGACGTGCCTTCTCTTCTTCTTCCTCCGCACCAAGAGAGGAGAAACCACCGCGGGGAATGTCGCCATCGACGACGACTCACCCTCCAACGTCAACGGAATTGGAACCGATCTTCTGCGACGTTCGATCATCGCAATGCTTTCCACTTTCCGCGGCTCGATGACGTGCGACGTCTTTGCAAGGTAGGGAAATTATATTTGATTTTCCCTTTAACTTTTGAGAAAAGGATGATGATCACGGATCAATCTCTGCCCAATTGATCGGTGGATCGCTCGTTCATGCGGGTTGGTTGCAGGGTGAATAATCGGGTTTGGTTTGAGTTTGATATTCCTTGAAAACCTCTAACACGGAGCGCATGGGCTAACGAACAAAGATCGGACCCACGACAACATTTTGTTGATGCAAGGATTGACGGCGATGATGAAATGGGGCTGAAAAGTCAACTTGAAGCCTACGCAGTGAAGGTTGGGTCCCGTGAGGACCGTTGGCGAAGACAGAAAGAAAAAAGGACCACTGGAGCGCGTCCGGTGGTCCGCGGAAGGCCCTGCTGGCACGCCGGAGGTGGCGGCGTCCGACGCGCTGCCAGGAAGGTCCGTCGCGTCTGAAGCCATGGCGGAAGGCGGCTGTCCTGCAGCCGCGCGGGACCGAGGGAGATGCGGCGGCCAGCACCGCGTCACTGGCAGTGAGCGGCCCCCATGCGGGGCCGCGACTTCAATCAGGGGGGCGCGCGCCTCCCCCCCTGTCCGCTCAGCTCGGCTCGCGGAGCTGGCAATGCGACCGTGCGAGCACGCCAGGCTGGGCCGCCAAGGCCGGGCCTGGCCACGCCCACCGGGCCGGGCTGACCAAGGGGGGTCTCGGGCCGGGTCGGTCCGGGGCAGAACCCCCTATTCTCGGGCAGGTTTTGTTCAAACGCCCATATCATGGGCTACGGACCTCCGATCAATGCACCATTAGTCTAGATGAGATCCTTGGATCGAGGTGGTCGTTTTGGTATATTACACTCATGGTTTTGGAGAACTTTGGGTATGGCTGGGTTGGTTCAATCACGAAACCAACCAGGCCCTCGGAGCGGAATCACTTATATCTTGAGCTCCGGACGTCCGATTGATGTGTCGTAGACTTTGTTGGATTCCTCTTGATGAGATAAAACTTTTTCCATGATCCGCCTGAGTTTTGGGTTTCGTTGGATAGTGGCTGGGTTGGATTGTACCCGAAATCTAACCGGGCCCCTAGAACGGAAAAACTGATAACTTTCAGACCAGACGTCTGTTTGACGAACCGTCAGCGGCGTTGGTGATCTCGTTGAGAAAGAATCCCTCTGAGTATACCCTATGAGAGTTCGGGGTACATTTGAGATACGGTCGGGTTGGTTCGCACACGAAACCAACCGGGCCCCTAAGACAAAAGGCTAATAACTCACAGATCGGGCGTATGTTTGACGCGTCGTCTATTGTGTTGAGACCCCTATGACGAGGCGGTCCTTTGAGATACTTCTTCGTGGGAATTTGTGATACTTGGAGTATCGACCTGTAGCTTGTGGAGAGGACCCTCCCGGAGACGAGCGTACGGAGTACAAAGACCGTGTAGCTAGCTGAGACCTGATGACTGCTTGTCCGATTCGATTCGGAGTGACTAGCATAGCCTAGTGGGGAGCACTACTTTGTGAGGTGGCAGACCCATGGAGGAGGAGGACTAATTTGTGAGGTGGCAGACCCGCGGTACTCGACAGGAGGAGTACCTCTGTAGGCTATGAGGGGGAGCCCTACTATGTGCGGTGGCAGACCCATGGAGGAGGAGCACTACTGTGTGAGGTGGAAGACCCGCGGTACTCGACAGGAGGAGTACCTCAGCAGTCATAGGTTAGTGAGCAGTACCTCAAAGTCGTGACATGATCACTGTACTCGACAGAGAAGGAGCTCTTCAGCAGTTATGTTTTCGATAATGAAAATCCTGGTTTGAGATGAGTCTATGACCTTTGTGTTTATCGCATGATTGAGATGGGTCACTTGATAACTTAGGTATATGTATGGGCATATACCTAGGTAGTGGTTATCCGTCGATTTCATAACCTTTATATTTCTTCTTGATTGATATGGGTTACATGATAACTTAGCTATAAGTATGGTCTTATACCTAAGTAAGGGTTATCCATTGAGATCCTTCTTTGTGGTTATCCTTGTTGGATTTAGCGAGACCTTGAGGGTCTTGGGGTCTCTACTGAGTATCGTATACTCACCCCTGCACGGGCTATGCCTGCACCTCGTTGTGTTGGTTACAGACGACGGGAAGCGCTGACAGAGGCCTAGTGTTCGAGGACTGGACGGTACCCGGAGGTGGACGTCAC
Organism: Viscum album; assembly: GCA_963277665.1. Taxonomy (NCBI): domain Eukaryota; kingdom Viridiplantae; phylum Streptophyta; class Magnoliopsida; order Santalales; family Viscaceae; genus Viscum; species Viscum album. The sequence continues at coordinate 84,897,951 of OY728140.1, read as the reverse complement.
GACGAGTCAGTATCTAGAGGTGGACTTCATTACAAGACGCCACTCAGAGGAGGTTGACGGGCGAGAGCATTGTGGATGATATCTGTACCTACCCTTCAGGTAGGATCCTTCGTGGATGATCCAGGAGCTACGCTATCTGTACCTACCCTTTAGGTAGGATCTGAGGAGGATAACCCAGGAGCTGATTCCATTCTTCCAGCTATTTCTCTTTTTCTGTTGTACTTTCGTTCAGTTGTAGTTGTACATTCATTTGGGTTTGTATTCTGGCCCACTTACTTTTCAACACATTATTTTGTACTTAGTTTATTACTTCCTCTTGTACTCTGGGATGTTTTTTGACTTTTATAAAGGTAGTGCCTTCCCAGTTATCTGGATTTACGTCTTTGGTGCTAGTCGCCAGCCCTTGGCCTATAGAAGGAGGGGTTGGGGTAGTCACGACACGGGCTCCGAGGACGGGTCGTGACAGTACTAAACTTCTTCTGATACCAAATGTAACACCCCAACCCCAGTTATCCTGATTCAGTGCATTATTATATAACATTGACATGATCACATTGAAATCATGTACCAAATGACCAATCGGTTTAGTATTATTGGAACCAAGATTCATACATATGTTCAAATTTACAACTTGAAAAGAAATACAACAGTAATTTATTCCATTCGAAACATCCAAGAATCCTAGATTATGCCTACAAGTCACTCATAACTAAATTCTTCATATCTTGGAAAAATGAAACATAAGAGAGAGGTGAGGTCAAACGCTCAGTAAGGGTAAGCAATACAGTGGAAGATAACATAAATATTAAGCATTGTGAATAATTGAAAACACATGCCTTTACAAATAATAAACACGAACACTTTTATAGAAGGAATATGATCTGAGTAAATAATTCCCTATTAAAACAAAATCATGGGTATTCTAATAGTATAATTACCACATGAACCATCAATATTATTTTCATAATGAGGGAATGTATAATTCCAGACATTTTGAAACATTTTGTCAAGGCTTCGGCCAAGACGCCTAAAATTTATTAAGGCCTTAGCCAAAACCATATATCAAATTGGGAAAGGCCTCGGTAAATTCTACTTCTTGTTGTCTCATGAGACCTACCGATTCATCAAGGAGCTATAGTGGGCTCCACCCGTCACTTACTAAGTCCAATATATTCCTCATATGAAAAGGCTGAAATATAACATAAACATTTATATTAAAACAAGCATACAAAATGTCAATTATTTAACCATAAACCGTGAATGGTATAAAAATAACACATCCACAGGCAAACATATCACAAAACCTTCAATACAATATGGAAGATTTGTATCATAATGAATCGAATTCATACAAGTATAAAATCCATCAAAGGATGTTGACATAGATAAAATCAAAACTATTTGAGAGAAATATCTCTTTCTTTTTTTCAAATCATTTAATGTTAAATAATTATAAAAGAAAACATTTATTTTGAAAATATTCTTATAAGATTGTAAGGGAAGCTTTGATGATGTTATAACGGTGGAGAATAACCACACCCTCCGTATAAGTTAAAAAAGACATTCTTACCTTAATTTTGTCGAAAAGGTCGTAAAGTACCTTGTTTTGAAAATGACTGAAAGATTCCTTTCCAAACATATATGTTCAAATAAGGGTATAAATGACTTTAATCCATTGTCTAGTAAATAGTAAAAAAAATTGAAACACATTTTTAAGAAACATGGATGTGGATGATAAAGATGCCTTAGTATACACTTTACGTATAAACAACCTCGGATAATAAAGAGATTGTAGAATTAACCCTTACCTTGTACTTTTTCTTGGTCAAGGGTAGATTAAACTCTTGTATAATGTTGAAATAATTTTTATTAAATTATAAAATAACTATATACATAAATATGATATCATATATGATCTTTTAATATTTCTTTGTTAATGATATTTCAGTTGTATCCTCGTTTTGGGTGTTAACTGATTCGTTTTCCTTTATATGCTTTGTTACATAAGTAATATTTGTTATGGATAGGATTTTCCTAATTAATATTCATAATTATATTAAGTCTTTTAAACATTATTTTTAATCATCAAATAAAAATTAGTCTTGAATGGATATGATGAGGAATGAATCTCATCGGGTTCGTGGAGACGGTAATCTGTATGTACGCACGAGCGAAAATATCATTATTTTGATATTAAAATAATATATAATTGGATGTTTTATCATATATACAGAATCATTATCATATTATATTTATTATTTACATCATTTATACTCATTATTATACCCATACAAATGATGAAGTGTTTGAATAACAAACTACACCACGATGTGGATATGGTAATCCGTACGTACGCACGTATGGTGGTTTTTTCATTTATAGGATTGATAGAATAATGAATATGGATGTACCATTTTTGTAATAACATCACAGTATATCAAAGATACTAGATTTATTATTTTATAATGGAAACAAAAAAGAAATAAGAAGTGGAAGGAGAAAAGAACTTGAAAGAGGTGATGAAATATTTACCTCTTCTTTGGGTTCTTCCTTTGGATTTGATCAAAAGGGCTCCTTAAGTTGGATTTATGACCTAAGGAAGGCCTATAAAATGAATTTAGGACAGCTGGGAGGATATTTGGGCGGGGGTTGGCCAATCCAAATGGCTTTTAAGGTGTGAATTTGAGAGAATGGCATGTTTTCTTTTATAAGAGGGGTGAGGGGCACCATAGGAAAAGATTGAAATATTATTTTATAATAAAATAATTTTTGATTTTTAATGGATCAAAAATGAATTATTTAATGGATAAGGTGGGTATGGGTCTAAATCCTCTCCAGAAATAGGTTTTATATAGGTTTGGGTCAATATATTAAACTTATCTTTTAGATTTAATTCTTAGATAAATAATTTGACATTTACCATGTCTCTTTGTATTTTTATATTATCTGGTTAATAAACTTACTATAAACTTCCTAGATAACCCCAAGTGGTTCATTTATGATACAACTATCATTATATAAGTATTTTTTCCAAACCATATGTTTTTAGGATTATTATATCAACCAGTATTATTGGATTTGTTTTAAAAACTCATTTATGTCAATTTTGACATTATTTAATAATTTATTTTTTTAAAAGTCCTAACAACTTTATTACATCGAACTAAATACATTTAATCAACCCTAACATGTCATATTAACCTAGAAAATTATTTAAATTAATTAAAAGTCTCAAATTAGATTTATTTTTATATTTATAATATCAATTATTTTAATCTTTCCTTAATATGGTAATTACTGCATCATCATTTTGTCATAAATAAATTTAATTATTTAATTTATAAAAATTATAAATAAAAAACTATTATGTAAGAAATATTTATATCTTTTTAATGAATATTTATAGTCTAATTTATATTGTGTGTAACCCTATATTAAAATTGGTTTATTTATTAAACTTTGAATTTAACTTTTTTAACTCTTCTTTAAATAAAATAATAATAAATGTCCTAATCTAATCCAAGTGGACCAAATAGGTTCATATTTTTTCCTACGGTTGTTTTTGGTCAACTTATACCTATCCAATAGAATCAGAACATGTGTTAGGGTAATAATAATATCATTTTTACCCTTAATTACCCTATTTACTTTTAACTGTGGTAAATAAAAGTAAAAAAGTTACTATTCACAAAAAATTATTTTCATCTTATTGAACCAAATTTTACTTACTAAAATCAACCATGTCTCTCGTATTTTTGAAATTAAACTCATAGAAGTGGTAAAATTAAGTTTTATACAAATTTGGAAATGCTCTTAGGATGTGGGTAAAAGACAGTAAAAAGTTCGGTAAAATTTTATATATCTAAACTCATTATAAAATGACTGCAATGAATTACATTGAACTTATATAGGTATTATGTATCTATTTTTACCTAAAATAAGTTTAAATAAAATAAATAATTATTTAAATAAAAAGCAGTTTTAAACAATAACTCAGTGTTTTTCACTATTCATCAGAAAATGAAAGTTTTCAGATAAATACAAAAAATTCACCCTAACCTAATTTTGATATTCCAAATCCAAAAAATAAGTCCATTTTGAAAGATAAAATTTATAAAATTTCCAAAAGTGTGTATTACTGATCATAACAGAGAGTTTGATTGGTCGTAGTGTGTTAGAATCTCGAAGTTGCGTACAATGCAAGCTATTGCATTATTAAAAGTGAAACGTATCGTGGAAGCTTGGGGTGTTACAGTGAATGATAAAAACATCTCACAAAGAGTGAATGCAAAATTGAGATCACAAAGTGTGAACACTTTGATCTTGTTCAAGTTTGGACTCTTTGATCTCACACAAAGCATGAAAGTCAGAGGTTCACAGAGTACGAACCGGACACACACCTTGAGGTTTGTGGAGCGTGAATGAGACTCACGCCCAGAGGTTTGTGGAGCTAGAATATGACTCATTAATTGAGGTTTATAGAGAACAAAAAGGACTTGAACCTGAGGGTTCTCGAAGCATAAATATGACTCGCAACATGAGGTTTTCATAATGTAAATTTTCAATTGAACTTGCACTAGGGACTCGCATTAAGAGGCTCACAGAGCCTGAATGTTGAATTGATCTTGCAGTAAGGTTTTCGGTGCATGAGTACTATGGTTGTGTAATGGATGGTTGTAAAAAATTATGGAATTATGGTAGTGGTTTTATTCTTATAAATACCATATAACCCATCCTTAATCATAGACAATGTTTTTTCTCATTGTTATATCTGAAGTAATGTTCGAAGGAGGTTCATAGAGAGATCTTACAAAGGAGGTTCCTAAAGAGGACTCATGAATGAATACACAATGCGTAAGTGTTACACATTATCTGAAAAAAGTCTTGAGCAATGAATGAACAAGGATTTGCGCCAGGAGCTCGCGCAAATAATGAATATGATTCATTCTAGGGGTTCATTCCAGGAGATCATGCAAAGCACAAACAAGGTTCATACCAGGGCTTCACACCAGGATCTTGGGTATAGCGCTAATAGGGTTCATGCCAAGGGTTCATTCTAGGATATCATGCAAAGCACAAATAGGGTATTCACCAAGATCTCATGCATGGGTATGCGCCAGGATCTCATATAAGGAGTTATGCACTAGGTTCACTCATAGGTGTATCAAATTAGAATATTGTGCATGGAGATATGTGCCTATATTTCCCTATGAACAGTATCATTGTCAGATATAAATTCATAAGAAGATGAAAAAGATTGAGGATCTACACTATTCAACAATATTTGCAGAAGGAGTTTGTTCACTACTACATTCAAGTAAATAAAAGTAATACATGACATATTTTAATATCTTTACAAAGCATAGGTAACTATTGTGTCTATAGCAAATAGAACTTTGTTGTAGTTTTCTTGAAAGTGGGAGTGTTGTATCTATGTGTTTCCAGATAAGTGAAGGAGAAAGGCAAAAGGAACTTTATTAGATCATATACATATAGTTTAGTATGCGTCCATTATTGGTGATTAAGGTACATACATCTCCATAAAAATGATTTAATCCCTTCTAGAGTAGTTAAAAATGGAGGTGAAAAAAGGTGATGCTTTCCACTGGTAGTGAGCCATCAAAAGATAGTTAGAGAGTGATTTTTGGAAAATTCATGAGATGAACCTAAAAATTGTAAAGTTAGTGATTTTAGTTATAAAAGTGATCTAGACCGAACCTTTATTTAGTAGCAAACCATAGTAAATTTGGTACATAAACTCATTTTCATTATATGTTCCTTTGACGTAGCCCTGTGTGGGTGAACCAAGTTAAAATCTCTATATTCTTGGGTTTTTTTCTTTATTTACTGTATATGAATCATCATCAGATAATGTAATAAAGTATAATATAAATACAAACAATAAATATAAAACAAGTTTATCGTTATCATAAATTGATCAAGATCCAGTGAGGTGGGATGAATTTTGAAAAAGAATATCCATACCCAGACTCACCCCCTCGCAAGGTATATATGCCCCTTTTAGACATACCAACAACCTTTTAGGTCATCCATTCAAGTATACTTGATTATACCTATATATTTAGTTAGAACTTTTCTTTTCCCCTAAGTGTATATGTATCTCGATTTACTACCCACCCTAGTGGGGTCTCAATCTGATTGAATATTGTCTATACTCACATAGTTCAATACTCATCTTCCTAGGGTCCACCCTATACCTATAAAAACATAGAATATTGTTACTAAAACTCACTTGAAAGGTATTCCTTGTATAGATCATCTACTTAAGCTCATTAATCAATGATCTATATAACTCATACTAGGCCCTCCTTAATATTATTATCAAACCACTTCCCCTTATACTTTAACCGTTATGCCTGGTATACCAATATCAAGACTTCTACCTATGGCTAATTATCACCACTATAATTAGGGGAATCGAATGAATCACACATTAGTAGTACCATGTATTTATCCTATAGACACTTCAACAGAGTCTACTGAGGTGGCATCTTATTGAGAACCAAATTCCATGATCAATAAACATATAACAATATAAACATTTCATATATGGAAAGTTGTGATGCATAGTGAATCACAATATCCATACACCTAACTATATACAACCAAACCCTGTGACATCATGCTACACCACCCCACATACCATTTTACATGTTTAGTTACCACACACACTACACACATATAAGATCTACATATATGATTGAACCAAGAATCACCTCCCCAATCTGGCTAAGAGAATGGTACAAATAAGCTATATAGGAAAACACCAAATAGGTTGTTTTAAGCACTTTGAAAAACTAAAACCCATTGAATTCTAGAATCAAACCTAAAACAGAAACCATAGGTAGGTGAATGAATATAATGTGATCCCTATGTGTCTAACATAATGCATGAGTACCACATGATGACTCTTAAGGATGAGAGTCTGAAACAAAAACCAATAACATTAAATAGAAATCTATCAAACACAAATAACTAAACTATAACCACACAAAAATACTTATTTCCTTTGAAACATAAAAATCAGTCCATAATTATGTAGGAAAGGGTCATAATATGGCATCCACCCTAACTATTCAATTCTAAATGTTTCAAAACACGATTCCAAAACTCTAGTATACCATACCAAAAAAATAAAACTCACTCAATATAATTTTTTATCAAACATATGTGATACTAATTTATAGAATCCACAACACATATCATTCAAACAACAAGAGTTCAAAAGACCCACTAACTATAGGTGCACCTACATGTACACAAAAGGCTTTCAACTAGAAACAAGGGTCTTTGGGGTGATCGTGAGGAGAATATATTATTTAGATTTAATAAAAAAACAACAACATTGGAATCCATATCAATAAACAATAAAAAAATCATGCCATAATTTGACACATTTGAATTTAATTAAACACATACAATGTCATGTAAGTAATATAAAACCTAACATGATCTCTTCTAAGTTGATTATACATAGGTGATTTAAGAAGATGACAAAATAAAACACCCATTGTGGCGTTGATGTTCTACTTAGTCAAGATGCGACCATCAATATCTTTCCATATCCACAAAACTTCTAGGAATTATACTCTAAATTTCCCCCCTTATATTTCTTATATCATGAGTCATAATGTCTACACTTATCCTAGTGGGTCTATGTCGGGTGTGAGTATGAACACAGTAAGACACCCTAAATAGTGTCCCTAGTTAATATCTATATATTTTTAAGTGTATGAACAATGAAAAATATGGTAATAAATGAAAAACACAATTCGCACTCCACTTTTTCTTGACTATCCAAAATTTAACCTTTACCATCAGCATTCATTATCTAAGTATTATGAGGCACCCATGATCTATCATACCTACAGATCCCTCGAATTTTCAACCTAGTTTGTATCATATGGTGTTACATGCCCACAATAACCCATGAAATCGTTCTAATTTATTCACAATTCCATATGGAATATCCCTATATCATACCATATGTTCAAACATAATTTAAACCATTCAGTAACTAATGGATAAATAGACCAAATAAATATAAGAGATAGTGAACATCCACCCTTCACTATTCCAATATCATTGAACAAAACTACTCCTTATAAAATATTATTATTCCACTCCCAACTGATGATCTTAATCATGAGAAGATCCCATGGTCACCTATGATTTATCTCTCATTTAAAATGATATTCAATACCATCACCCCTAAGATAGTCATTCCATAGTGGACACTACCAACAACTAGTGCTCAAAACCACCTCATGGGCCCTATCTTTTATGAACACGATTTTAATAGCCTTATCCCTATGATTATCAACTACCATTAATATCGTATTCAAACAAAACAACCATATAACCTCTTTAACCATCCCATGAAGGTGTTCATTACCATTAATTTTATACCATTTACCCATTTCACCCCATCATAGTTTATCAACATCACTCACAATATACAGGCACAATACAATACTACCCATATCCATAAACCTTGCCAATAAAAAGTACAAAATCACATCCATTCCAAACAATAAATTCTTCCTAAAGAAGGAATAAGTCTAATGACTATAATAATATATTTTTTTGGTGTTACCATTCCCATATAAACATGTAAAATCCCTATACCACTTTAGGACAAATATTAGGTACAATGAATACCGATCCTTTTTCTGGTTCCATTTTCTCACATGACCTTACACACAATCTCATTTCCCAGGATGTATAAACACACATATTACATAGGAAATATCTAGTCACCACATACTGGGACTGTAACGACCTAAAAATTTCTTATAATATTATTTATAGAACTAATTTTTCATAATGAATATTATATTATTTTTTCACTATAGAAGTATATAGAAAGACTATTAATATATATATATATATATATATTCATTTCATATAATAATATCAATTAAAATATAAAATATTAGTATTGGGGTAAAAAACCTAAAAAATAGTGACCACTCATTGGTTTAATCCATATGATCAAACTATCCCAGGAAGAATAAACCTTCAATGGAAACTGTTAAATGAAAAATTAATGTTAGGAATATAATTTACATTTTCAAAGGAATTGTAAAAACTTTTTGAATTAAGTATTAAATTTGGAATAATGGTTGAGTATATATAGAGTATAAAGGGAAAAGTGATCATTTGGATCTAACCATTACATAATCATTGGACTATATGACTACGATTCAATATGAGTATTGTTCCATATAATCACTGGTTATTATCACCAATGGTAATAATTTTAATGTTATAATTAGTATTTCTAAATATGTGCTTCACACTTCCCTCATTCATAACATTTCTATAAATGAAATTTAAATGGATTCAATGGTGATCTGCTACTATATTATATAAAATCCCAAACTCCCTATTTCATCTAGATTCTAGTCTATAATTATCATAGTCGAATCCCAAATGACACATGTTTTTTTCATACCCAATGTGAATGTAAAAAAATTTCCAATTTCTTGGTTGTAATGGGTTCTCTCAATTAAACTAATTTGGTATTCCTTTGTATTGTCTCTCTCCGTTCAGAGTGCATCAACTTGATTAGAGGTGATTCACCTGGCTTGCACTATTTTAGACCTCCATGATCATTTTGTTCCTTTTTATTCCCTACATTTTAATGAAAATTAAATATTTGGTGAAAGGTTAATGATAAATGATAAATGATAATTGATGTAGAAATGAGAGATGATGGTCTCCACCTATAGATTCATTCCATTTGAATCCCATTTTTTAGAACTTGGGAGGGATGTATCTTCACTAGGGTTCCCCTTGACCAATCCCAAACAGAGCCTTAATAAGCGAGGATTGAAAAAAATACACTATGGGAGAAGTTTAAGTCAGTTTAGATCACCACTAGTTCAATGATAGCTAAGACACACCATGAAACTAATACTATCCACACCTTACCCTTAGAACATATACCAGTGTAATAAGAGGTCAGGTATCTAGACCTCAATATCATAAAATTTTAATTTAATTTTTATAAATGATATATTCATTTCATCAATACCATTATTTTTATTATTTTATATAATAAAATTCACATGAATATAAGATGAATTTAATAGATATATTTTTTGGATACAAATAAAACATAAATTTATTTTCAGAAAATATATATACTTTTATAATATACTAAAGTATGCTAAAGAAAAAGATGTTTTCCTGAAAAATTATTTTAAAAAACTATTTACTTAAATAGAATTTATTATAAAATTTTATAATGTCCCAAGATAATTTTATGAGTGTCAGAAATTTGATTATATTGTAAAACTATGATTTTTCAAAACAAATAAGGATTTTTTATTTAAAATTTAAAATTATCATATTTATAGAATTATTTTGATAAAATAAAAATCATATTTGGAATCATATTGTGTAACTCAGATTATGGTGAAATTTTAAGAATTTTCTAAAATACATTATTTGACAGTGAATAGTAAAAATGAAATATTTTAATTTCAGTATGTTTGATAACATCAAATATATTTAATAATGGGGGAATAAATAATTAAACTGCATCCAAAACCAAAGAATAGTTATTTTATTAATACTATGTATTTTAATGTATTTAAGTCAACCTAAAAACCTATAAATTATTTTCTAGAAGTTTAAAATGAAAATTATAGCTTTAAAAAATATATTTTTTTTTGAAAATTTAATTTTCCTAGTCAAAATTAATATTTAGAAAAGGAATTAGGTTATAATGGATTATAATATTATAAAACATGAGTAAAATTTATAAAACCCTGAGCAATAACCTTGGGCATGGCAATAATTTTTCATTTTCCACAACCATGAATACTAAAAACTATATTTAAAAATTATTAAAAATGTCCACTTATTTTACTATAAATACACAAGAATCCCCCCATTAATATCCACTCCAAATCAATTATAAAAACAATTGTGCTCATTGTTACTACCAAATAATCTCTCCAAGTTTTCTTCAAGGTATTATGGTGCTATCCTTACTTTCATGGAAGCAACACTTCAACATAATGGAATTCTTCTCTTCCTCTCTTCCATACAAGAACATATTTTGGGGTATGTTTTCTGAGTTTTTAATTACTATATTTTCATACAATTTTTATTATCCCATTAATTCTAAAATAGTTATTTATCAATGGTAGAACTTGTTTCCCACCCATTTTACCCTTTACTTATCAATAATATATACCATCATGCTGCCAAATTCATTTACTCAATTTATCTATTTTAAATGAATATTTTTATATTGTGAATTAAAAACCCCCTTTCTTATCCATGGGTATTCCACTAGATTTAAATAAAAAAATTTATTGGTGATTTACATGTATTAAACCCAAATTCCCATTTCATGGGTTAAAAAATATTTAATGTTCAAGTCTTTATATACTTATGTGATCATGGTTTTTATATTAAAATCATTCTTTATTTTAATTGGGTTATTGATGAAATTATTTATTATGATCAATATGGCTCACATGAAATAATACATATGAATGGTTCACCTAAGAGTACTCCAATTCATTATATAATGAATTAATCTCCAGAGATGAAATGTTTTATGAAACCTTGGTAAGTAACCTTGGTAATTATATTTTATGAAACCTTGGTGATTACCCTTGGTGATAACCCTTATTGATATGTTTATATATGTATCATTTCTATATTTTACCCACATTTTGATGTTATTTATCAATTAATTATTATTATTCTTTCATGTTATTCATCTTTTTTGTCAATGATGATCATTCATGTCATGTTTCCCTTGTTATCCCTTAATAACATTTATACTCACCCTTTATTATTGATGTATATCCCAATGAAATTACATACAATGTGGTGAAATTTGAAGGATTATCAAAGGAGTCATTATAAAGTATAAAATAATTTTTTTAAGGTTTTATATGTGTAATTCATCTATTATATACCTAGTTTCCATGACACTATACCTCAAATTATCCATTGAAGTTATTAATGAAATATTTTTTAATGAATTATGTTAAAAATCAGGAATTAAAAAAGTGTGATGCTATATTTCATTGAATAGGTAAATTTTAGTAATTTTTGTAAATTAATACATGGAAAATATTAGTAATAACCCTTTGGATGAGTGAAAATATAGAAAAAATTACTAAAATATTTGTGTAGTATAAATTGAATAGTTTCAAAGTAACAAAATATTTATCTGGATACTATAAGTGGATGTGGTTTTTTCACCTATGCATCTTGGGGTTATAACCCTGAGAATAGTTTTTTGGGTATATCATAGTGATTAGTATGGTTCATAGAAAATGGGACCTTACTAAACACCTAGTTTGACTCTCATGAGGGATATGATTTGTATAATCACAAGTTCTTTACAGACTTTTATAAAGATATATAGACAATGTAATTTTATTATGATTGATGTATATCATCCTAGAATCATGATATTAGAAATTTTATAATTATTATTTCATTTAGAATTTTTATTTTAATATTCCCAATACTAAAAAAGTTTTCACTTAGTTATTCTACTTTAAGAAATAATTATAGGATATATATGGACATATATAAATAATGGATGCAATAGAAAATGTGTTGATGAATTTCCCAATAAGGGGGATATAAAGTTGAAAACTATATGGTGATGATATATTAGATATACCGGGTCATCAATAACAACTAATATCATGTGTAGTTCCCGACTCCACCAAGGAAAAAATAACTGACAATTGAATCTTTCATGCTTCAATGACCAATTGTTTCTAGTGAAACCTCTTCTTCACTTATCATAGAAAAATGGATCAATGCTATAAAAAATATATTTTATATACATCATTTTTTCATCCAATAGAAGGTTGTGTTATTATTATATCACTTATAGGTATAACTTAATTAGTGGTGGACACTGATCAAGCACATTAAACCAAGGGACGAGGTGGAATCTATTGAATGGGAAGACTTAAAAAAAGTATTCTTCAAAAAGAATTTTCCTTATACACTCCACACCAAGATGGAGAGAGAATTACGTTATTTTAAATAAAGGTAATGTGAATTAGTGGGGAATTGTGAGATAAAAATTATATAGAGTTTACAATATTCTTCACGGTTTTTCATCGACATAGATATTAAAATATACCGATTCATTGGCGGACTGAGACCCCATCTACTAAATGAATTGTAAATCCAAAACTTTTGTATTTTTGAAGTGGTAGTATAATGTGCTCTCAAAGTTGAAATTAATTTGGTATATTCCCATTATACTCATATATAAAATAATAATAAGAGAAACAGGGATTAAAATTTCAAAAATAATCTGGATGGGAAGAAATTACAATATCCCATGTGCAAAAAATGTAGAAATAATCATTTGGGGAATTGTCGATAAGGTAGTGGAAAGTGATACAAGTGTGTAAGATATTTCCATATGGATTGAAACTCTACTACATATATTAAGCCTCAACATTTTAATTCCGATGAAAAATTTAATATGGTGTAAGAAAAACCTATTGTGCAATGATTGATGTGTGGGGATCATGTAAATTTTTATAACCTTTGTATAAATCAGAATATAATGGAGGGAAACCACTATAAACCTTAGTATAGACCAAGGGGCAAAGGTTATTCCTTCAAAATCATGTTGTATCCATTATAGGCTCTAAACGATGTTGTTGTAGGCACTCTTATCATATATTCAATGCTAGAAAGTACTTTTTTATTCTAGTTCTATGAATTATTTTATTTCAATCATATTTGCAAAGAAACCCAAGTTAAGCCCAGAACTTATAATGGTACAGTTATATGTTAAAACCAATATAGGAATTATTGAATCATTAATGGTATATAGAGATACTTCTAATGACATTATTGGGTGAAATCTCTCTAGAAACTTGGTGATTCTTATAATGGTGAAATTTGACATCATACATGGGATGGATTGGTTGCCAAAGTCCAATTCTAAGTGAAACTAAAAAAGTAAATATATTTAAAGGATAACCCATAGATATCATTAAAGGAGAGATATCCCACCCAGAGTATTTCCCATAGTATCCTCCTATTACCTAATTTATTAAAATAATTGGTGAATGAGGATATGATGGATAAAATCTAATGATTAGAGATGTACCCATTGTTTGGGAATACATTGATTCATTTCATGAAGAGTTACCTTGACCTCCCCTGAAAAGATAGGTGGATTTATCAATTGAACACATAACTAGATCCAATCCAATATCAAAGACACCATATAAAATGGAATGTGGATATATATAGTAATTAATGAAGCAACATCAAGATCTTTTGGAGAAGGGTTTATTCAACCTAGTGTGTCTATTTTGGATATCATATTCTCTTTATGAAAAATTAATTTTGATCATTATGACTATGCATTGACTAAAGAGAGATTAATGGGATCATAAAAAAGAAAAAAATACCATTTCATGAGGATTGATGATTTTTTTGACCCACATTGAGGGGCTCAATTATTCTCCAAGATTGACCTCTGATCATGGTATCATTAGTTGAGGGTGAAGAAATAAGATTTCCAAAAGTCTGCCTTCTGAATAATATATTGGAATTATGAGTTTTATATTCCCTTTGGAATGACTAATGACCCTACCGTATTTATGTATTTTATAAATATACTCTTTAATGACTACCTAGATAAATTTTTAGTGGTCTTTATTAATGATATTATGATATATTTTAAAACTCACGAAGAGAATGAGGATAATCTCATGGTCATATTTAAACCTATAAGGAAGGAAAAACTATCTGGTATCTTTATAAAATGTGAGTTCTAGTCAAAACATACTGCAATATTGGGACATGTTTTGACCAGTGAAATAATCTCAGTAGATCAAGAAAATATAAAGGCTATAGAGGAGTGGCGATGTCATACAATAGTAACTGATATTATTTGTTTCATTGGATTAGAAAAATGTTATATAAGGTTTTTCAAAAACCATTCATGTACTTATAATATTCTAACTAAGTTGATTAGAAATGGAGATCAATTTATCTAGAAAAAGTAGTGTGAAGAAAGTTTACATGAACTGAAGAAGAGTTTGGTTAGTTCACCAGTGCTAACTCTACCCTCTATCAGAGAAGGTTTTTTAATCCATACTGATGAATCTATAAAAGGTTATAAATGTGTTATCTTAAAAAATAACAAGGTGATCACCTATATATATCGATAGTTAAATCATCATGTATAGAATTATCCTACTCATGACTTGGAGTTAACTGCATACATTTTTTCTATGATGATATAAAGAGATGATCTTTTTGGGAAAAAGTGTGATATATACGTACCAAAAAAATTTGAACTATATATTCCAACAAATGGAACTAAACATGAGACAAAGTATATGGCTGGATCTTCTTAAATAATATGATTGTTCAATTCATTATCATATTGGATGATCAAAAAATGTTATAGATTCATAGAGTATGAAAGATCTAGTTTTCTTGTAATGATGATGATTGAATGAGATCCATTGATCAAGGACATAGTAAGGTTGGAAATGGAAATCATATGGTATGGGACATCATCAACCATATCCCAAATTATTTCTAAATAAACCTTACTATAGATGAAAAAAATCACAAAGAGATGATCCTTTGATGCAAAATAAGATAGAGAAGGTGAAATAGGAGAAGTTTCCTAAATTCAATATTGATCCAGAAGGTGTACTAAAATCTGTTACAATGCATTCTGTTCCATATATTCTGGAGAGAAATAAGGATATGATGGATGAATCTCATTGATCTACATTATTTATACACCCCAAAAGAATTATGATGTATAGGGGAACTGTTTATTATTATTGGTGGGATAATATGAAAATATATATGGTCGATTATACTTCAAGGTTCTTGTTGGGTCGGCAATTGAAGGTGGAGTGAAATCTTCTAAAAGGTGTAATAAACCAACTAACCATTCCAATATAGACATGGGATAACATCACTATGGAATATTTCATGGACCATTCAAAGAAATCCATGGGTAACAATGCTATATGTGTAATCATTAAAAGATTGAATAATTCTACCTATTTTATTTACATAAGATATGATTTCTCCCTAGAACACCTAGATTACCTCTATATTCAAGAAGTAGTGAGACTATATGGAGTACCAATATCAATTATATTTTACCGAAAACTAATATTTATATCTAAATTCTAGAAGATCCTTCAAAAGTCTATAAACAAAAGAGTAAACATGATCATATCCTATCATCCTCAAACTGATGGGGAGTCTAAGAGGGCCATTAAATCATTAGAAGACATTTTATGGGCTAACTCAATTGATTTTCAATGGAGTTGGGATCAGTATCTTCCACTTGTTTAATTATCCTATAACAAATGTTTCCACTCGAGCATTCAAATGGAACCCTTTTAAGCTACCTATTTAAAGTGTTAGATAACTCCAACATGTTGGGATAAAGTTGGAGAAGGAAAATTGTTGGGAACAGAAATTGTAAAAGTGACTATATAAAATATAAAAGTGATTCAGAAACACATCAAGGATTATAATTTTCGACAGAATAGTTATACTGATAAGAGAAGTAAGTAATTACAGTTTCATGTTAAGGATCATATAAATTTTAATATAGCACTATGAAATGTGTTAACGAGGTTTGGAAATAAGGGGAAATTTATTCCAAGGTACATTGGACCATTTTAGATTCTATAGCATGTTGGAGTAGTTTCTTATTAATTGAACTCCCTCAAAATCATTCCAATGTCCATGATTCCTTCTATTTGTCTCTGTTGAGAAATTATATATTTTAATCAACACATATACTAGATATTAATGTTGTGTAATTGGAACCAAAACTTTATTTTTAGGAGAACCAATCTAGATTCTCAATTGATGTGAACAAGTGTTAAAGAACAAGACAACATGACTTGGGAAAGTCTTATAGAGAAACCACATGTTTGAATAAGCTACCTGGGAACTTAGGGAAATAATTAAGGAGAAATACCCCCATCTTTTAGAGGGAAGAATCAAATATCATGGATGAAATTTCTTAAGGGGGATAATGTAACTGCTTGAAAATTTCTTCTATGACTAATATAAGAACACTTTTTTCAAAATGAATATATTAATATTTTACAAAATCTATTTACATAGAAATAATATTTTATATATATATATATATATATATTTCAATTAATAATAAAAATTATAATATCTAAGACTAGTACATGGATATAAAAAACACAAAATAGTGACCACATAATAGTGTACTCCATAGGATTGAACTCTCCCAGGAAGATTAAGCTTTCCATGAAAAATGTTAAAAGAAAAAAATTATAAATTGTAATATAATTTAAATTATTAAAGGAATTATAAAAACATTTGGTAAATATGTAGTAAATTTTTTCATATGGTGGAGTGTATATAGAGTATAAATAGAAAAGTGATCATTGGGATTTTATAGATACATGAACATTTGCCAATAAAATTGTTTCTAAATATGACCATTGGATATTATGGTCATTGGTAATAAAGTAAAAATTTGAATTATTGTTTATAAAGGGTAATGAAAATTGATATTTGATGTAGAAAAGAGAATTGATGAACTTTACTAAATGATTCATTCCTTCTGAAGCTTATTTTTTAGAACATGGGAGGGTAGTAATGCCGCTAGAGTTCACCCTTTCCCAAGAACAATAAGAGCTTCAATAGGTAAGGCTTGAATTAAATCATATATGAGATAATTTGAAGTTATTGGACATTACCATTAGGATAATGTTAGCTGATCCATCCAATGAAACTAAAACCATCACACACCTTACCCTTTGGGCGTATGTCGGTTTAACAAGGGGCTATGTATCACAATCTTAGTATCATAAAAGTGTAATTTAATTTCATAAATGAAATATTTATTTCATAAATATAATTTTTAGTGTCATTTTATTTAATAAAATAAAAATTAATATAGGGTGACTTTGATAGATAACTATTTGGATATAAATTAAACACAATTAACTTTTTATAAATATATAAAATTTTATAATGAAATAAATTATTCTAAATATAATAATATATTTCTGAAATATTATTTTAAAATAAAAGTTAGTTAAATATAAATTATAATATAATTTTATTAAGAAATTTTTACAAGTGTCGGAAAGCTTACTATGTCATAAAAACTATTATTTTTTAATAAATTAGGATTTTTTATTTTAAAGATAAAATTATAATATTTATAAAATTATTTTGATAAATAAATATAAAATTTGAAATCGTAAATTTGAAATTAGTTTATGGTGAAATTTTTATAATTTTCTAAAATACTTAATTTTTTAGTTAATACAAAAAAATATTGTTTTGTGTTTTCGGTATGTTTTATGACTTCATATATTTGTAATAATGGTGTAATAATTAATGAAAAATAATATATGATCAAAAATATGTTATTTTATTAATATAATGTATTTTTAGGTATTTAAATCAATTTCAAAAAATATAAATGACTTTCAAAAATCTAAAATGAAAATCATTATTTTAAAAACATCATTTTGTTGAAAATTTACTTCTCCATGTAAAAAATAATAATAAAAAATGGATTTCCATTCCAATAGATTAAAATATTGTAAAAAATGACTCAAAATTATAAATCCATGTGTCAAAACTCTGGGTAAGCTAATGGTTTTTAATTTTAAACAACATAGAATTCCAATACCAATATTTAAAAATTATCAAGCAATTCATCCTCTTTTCCTATAAATACCATCCAATACCACCATTCTTATCCACTCAAAATCTATTTTCCAGTAATTTATGGTAATTATCCACCAAATATACCCTCTAAGTTGTTATCATGTTTTTATGGTTCCATCCTCCAGTTCAAGGAAGCCACTCTTCAAGGTAAGGTAATTCACTACTTCCACTCTTCCATTCTAGTACCTATTTTGGGGAATATTTTTAAACTAGTGAATTAATTTTTTTATACCATTTTTTATTATCCCATTACTTCCAAAATATTTTTCTTAAATGTTATACCTTCTTTTCCTCCTATTATACCATTTCCTTAATCTATATTGTAAACTGTAATGTTACTCAATGCATTTCTTTGTTTTCTCCCATTTACATTAAATATTATTATATTGTGAATACCCAAAATCCTTCATTGTCCATGGGTATTCACCATTATGTAATTATAATTTATATATTGGGGATTTATATGTATAAAACCCAAATTACCTTTTCTTGGGTTAAAAATGATGTAATGTTCATGTTTTAATCACTTATGTACTCTATGTATTTATATGAACCTAATAATTTATTTCCATGGGTTACTGATGAAATGATTTTTTATGATCAATGTGTATCACATGAATTAAGAAAAATTAAGGGTGTTACTTGATATCACTTCAATTCATTGGGTAAATAATTAACCTCTGAAGATGACATGTTTTGTGATACCTTGGTATATAAAATTGATAATTATGTTTTATGAAAATTTGGTGATAAACCATGGTGATATGAATATTAATGTATCATTTTCATGTTATAGCCACATTTACATGTTATTGATAAAGTACTTACTATTATTATCTCATGTTTTCCCCCTTTTTTACCTGTTAAGATCATTCGTGTTTTTTCCATTTTTATCCATTATTGGGATTTATACTCACCTTTCTCTATTGATGTATGTCCCTACGAAATTACTTGTAGTGTGATGACCTAAGAATTATTAAAAAAGGAGACTTTAAAAATGATTAAATAATGTTTGTGTTTCTTTTTTCATTATGTAATCCATATATTATGTACATATTTTCCATGAAACTAGACTTAAATAGACATTTAATAGTTATTAATGTTATATTTGTAAAGGAATTATGTTAAATTTATGTATTAAAAAGGAAGGATGATATAGGGAGATAATAGTAATTCAATCATCAAGTATCATTGATTCATCTAGATTTAACTATATGGAATAAAAAATATGTAATAACCATGAAATTAGGGGAAACTAGAAAGTGAATTTGGAATGCTATGAGAAACTAGAAAAAACACTCAAGGAAAGATATCCATAACCCCGGTTCCTCCCTATGGAAAATGATTCTATAATATAGCCACAAACACATGAAATCCCACTTATGAATATATAATAATGAGATAGATAACATTCGAGTGATCCCCCTTATTATTATAGTTGAAATGATTCCAATTATTTATTTGGGGAATGATTTGAAATTTTAAAACGTTTATTAATTAAAATTGTAAAAATAGATACATAGGGGGTGGGTTGTGGCATAACTCATCGGGCTCACAATGAACCACCAGGATAAACCCACCTCATGGTGTAACCCTTCGGGTCATGGTGGAGCACATCTCCCCCAGAGATATAACTCATTGTCCTGGAGTCATACTGCAATGTGACCATACCTATCAAGGGATAACCACCCCCTAAACCAGTACTCTTGGAACCATTGAGACCAACAGATTTTGAGGGGTTCTTATGTTAAAAATAAAATGGTTATAAAAGAATAATGATTTCTTAAGTGTTGTGTTTTATTTTAAAACATAAATCACATGGAACTTTTAATCCTTATATAATAATTTAATGGAATGATTATTGTAGATGGATATATGGGAGTCCGGATGATCGAGGTGAATAGACTGAGTAAATGGGGGGAGTATAATGGATCAAGTTTATTAAATGGAGTCCAACTGAATGAATTGATTAGAGGGAGTGTGTCACTAAATGTTTATCTTATTATATTCATAGTTCTATCAGTTAGTGGTTTTTGATAAATTTTAAAACTATGTGATGGTTTTATGATCATTAAAGTACTAAAAACCTATGGTTTATATGAATTTATTCATGATTCTAGATTATGTTGGTTGGAGGGATAATGTTTTTATGACCAATTAATAGAAGAGTCATGGAATCTTCTGACGACATTTCAAAAGATGAAAAGAAGTATGAAGTCCATCAGATTAACATGGTGAGACCATTAGATAGAGAATTTTGATTCATCAGGGGGACTCTATCAGAAAAAATATTCTAAATGATCAAACCATATTTTTCCTAACAAATTTTATGGAATAAAGAAACTCAAAATCATCAGACGAAGTTTTATAAAGTACACTGAAGTAATAATGTCTCTAAGACCATTATGATAGGATGTTTTTTGAAAGTTCTAAATGGAATAAAGTGTACTGAATTTTTATAATTTCATTATATATTATAATTTTTGTGATGACACCAGATAGTGGTTCCCTAATTAATCATATAATAGGTATTTTTTTGTTGAAAAACCAGAAAAAGGGTACCAAATGAAGCATAATCTGAAAAAAAAATCTTATATGGCTATCGGATAGAGGAATTATGTGAATACATTATAAAAAGGAACTTTGAAAATGTGGTATTGTTAAGAGATCTACTAGATGAAGTAGTTCCTATGAAGTTGAACTAGTTGAAGTTGTATGGATCTTTGAAAATATTTTTCAATGACATTAAATGTGATAGTGATGAGTTGGTTATTTAATTATCTTAAAACCATGAAGGAAGATCATGATTCAATATGATATTTTAGGACAGTCTTTCTATTAAATTTTTACGGCTACATTTTAGGTGGTTTGAAGGTAGTAAAATGTAGAAATACTCAAGTAGGATATTGAATTTTGGAAGTGGGAAATTAAAATTTTAGTTTTTTTCTCTTGAAATTTTTGGGTAAATTTTTACTATATAAGGGGATGTAATTGCACTGATAAATGGTTCTTAATATTTTTGTTGTTGGAAAAATTGCTGAAGAATTAATGTGTAGATTGAAGAGATTTAGAATCTTATGTCAATGCATCAAATGTAGAAGAATAAGATAAAGTGATACCATATAGTGTTTTTCAAGTAGGTGGTATCAAAAAAACATGGTGAAGATATGAAAAAAGAGACACAAAATCTGTTGGTATTAGTTGAATGAGGTACCAGACAAATAGTATCAGATTGAGGACAATATACCAAGGGTACCAAAAAAATATATTACATGGATAGGTCCGATTGAAGAATTTAAAATTGAATTTCTTGCTTGATGTTGTGTATTAATGTTAAGTGGAAGATGAACTTTCAAAAAGTCCAGTGTGAATAAATTTCAAATCACACAATGACAACATTGAAAACAATTGGTGTAAAAAAACAAAAATCTATTAATTGAACTTCCCTTATAATTATATAAAGTTGTCATATTTAAATAAGCTACAAACACCTCATGGTAAAACAAACAACATTTCATTATATTAATATTAAAATTAAATTTATAGAATAAATATATCCATAATAATTGAAATTATTACAATGATTCAAAAAAATTAAAAATAAGACAATAATAATAGGAAAATTTGGATATACTCAATCCCCCAGAATAATCATGCTGATAAACAACACCCCATAAAAGAATAAGAATCATTGTAATGAAATATGTATTTTGAATATAAATATATAACCTCAATAGAAAATAGAAGTGAAATAATAATGAAATAAATATGAGGTATTTATTGAAAATAAAGATATCATGTAACCATTACAAATCTAACTATATGAATTGTAATGTGACCGTTGGAATAGTAACATGACCGTTGGAATAATAATCTAACCATTAGTAATAGTAACCTGACCATTTGAATAGAATCCTTACCTATAGATGTTTAAATTAATATTTATTAATCTTATAAAATGGAAATAAGATATATTTACTACATGATACAAGTAAATAAATGTTTTAAAAACTCATAAAATAAGTGATCATGCCGTTAAAAAACATATATGTTTTAATTTAATTTTTATTAAAAATATAAGGATTTTAAGAAATTTTTTTCATAAAATTATTTTATAAATTAATATTTTATTTTATTATAATTATAATATAATTATATAAGGCAATAATTAATTTTTCAAAAGGTATGAATATTGATCATAATATTAAAATCGATATTTTTCAAATAAATGTTGATTATATTTAAAAATTAAATTCACTCTATTTAGGAAACTATTTTAATAAAATTAATTTTTTTTTAATATACACATAGAAAAATGGTTGGGGTTAAGTTTTTGTGTTTTTCTAAAATAATTGATTTTTTTGCTCATAGTGAAATAACACAAAATATGATATTTAACATTATAAACTAAATACATTAATTTTTGAGTGACGTATGATGTAATAAGCCATTATTTAAAAATAATATGACCCATGTTCTATATATAGTCACAATAATCATCACTAAAGGTATTTTTCATCAAAATTAATAAATTAATGATTATAATATTTGAAAACATCCCTCTATGCCCTTATAAATAACACCCCTCTCAACCCCTTCTCCCCACACCTTATGTTCTCTGTAAAATGCCAAATTTACATCCAATTACATTAAAAATAACCTTCCATACATCCTCATTCTATTTGTCTCACCAAAATACCATTTCAAGATACATTAATGTGTAGCATAAGAGGAGATAACCAAAGGAAGAGATACGATTCTCAACTAATATCTTTCAATTTTATTCTTCCTCTACCACCCCCATATGATCCAAATAAAACTAAACATAAAAATATAAATATACTAAATATACCAATATATTATTATTATTATGGAACATTTACCTCATAAACTCCTTTCTTTAATTCCTAAAAGGAAAACATTGTTTACAATATGCTTGGATGAACACGTCCCTATGAAACATTATTTTTTTTCTCTACTGCCATGATTACTGATAATAAAAATATTACTATTTTAAATAAAATTATAATAATTATATTATAACTTATTTAATATTTTGAAACTAATATATATACATAATATTAAATAAAATGAAACTATTTTAAGATGGTTTATAAATCTGCCTAAATGAACTGACAGCATGACATTAACATTTTTTCCATGTGAATAACCCATATACTAGAACAAAAAATAATATTTTGGACAATTAATATTTCTATAAGTATATAAATATCATATCATTTCTCCTTTAGAGTTATATTCTCAATATAGAAGAAAATTAATAATTATCTGCAAGTGATCCAACCTTGGAACTATGAAACGAATGCTCTTAGAATAATAAAATTAGTCAATATCTCAATTAAATGGTTATAAATGAATGTAATAAAAATTTTAAATAATATATATATATATAATTTTCCAAAATACACAATTTATTAATCTAATTTTATTATTCAGGTCATTAATTGGAAGTGCAGAATGATTCTAGAACATAATGTAAGGGATCTCTTTAAGCCACTCTTTTTATTTGTATTATTAATAGTCTCCCTCTAACTACCATTTCTTCCCCTATTTGATATTATGGAATTTATATAAATTCTGTATATATGTATCTTACTTATATACCCATCTTATCCTTCTTCTCTTTAATGTGGAAATATAATACTTATGTTCATTTATTAAATTCCTTCTTTAAAATCAATCCCAATTAAGGGATAATTTTTTGTCCCTTAAACTTTGTCTATATCTCCAATTTAAAGTACTTATTTATAGTAATAATTTAATTAAATAAAGTAATATTTAATCTATAACCAATCTGTGTTACCAATTTTTTCCAAAGAAAATTCCATATTTTTTTCATTCTCTAAAATTCTTTAACTGATTCCTTGAAACACCATTTTGAAATTTAATTTTTATACGCAATTCCCTACATTATATCATGACATTCATTCAAAATAAAAACTATATTTTTAGAATTTTTAATATGTACTCAGATATTAATGTATAAAATATTTAATTTTTTCTTCTATTTTGAATATTTGGGTTGTGTTTATTGTATATTTTTGATTAGAATCATGTAATAATATGTGTAAAAGGATTGGGTCTCCATAGTTGGTATCATAGAAAGGTATGTTTATTTTTGGGGATTAGGAATAGAATAATTTAGTGAGAATACTAAGGATAATTTAAATTATATGAGAATATCCAAAAATATTAGTGAAGTATAGAGTGATTGTTTGGAAATTAATTACATCTCTATTAAAATAATACAGGTGGATGTGGCTATGACATAGTTGTACCTTAGGGTAATATCCCCTGAAAGGGTGTATTAGGTATTAAATCAATGATCACCTAGTTCATGAAAAATATTTCTTAATGAAAACCTAGTTTTACACTCTTAAGGTATATTCTTTAAAAAACTCACAAAATATTTATGATCAATTATGAATGACTTGAATAGATTGTTAGTTTAGAAAACATAATAGGGAATTTTTTATGGATAACCCAAACTCAAACATAAAGATTCATAAGTTAGGATAAAATTTTCATTTATAAGTTATTCCTTCTATGTTCATAGTTTCAATTTTCTATGTTTATTAGTTAAATTATTTTCATCCCATTTTTCCATTATTTTATTTAACAGTGGTAAATAAGAAGAATTGTGCCAACAACCAATGTGTAATGCAATGTGATTATTTCCCTAATGATATTTTTATATTTATGGGAGATGAAATAAGTAATATTTTTTTATGAAAAACTACTTTTCATAAGTAATAATTACTAATTAAAATAAATATTATATTCCAAAAAAAATAAAATAAGAGTAGGATGGAATCTCATAGAAGTTCAGGTGATAAAGATGATAAATAAAAGAATAATTGATTACATATGTGTCAAAAATTTGGGAATCATCATACCCCAAATTTTCTCAAGGAAACTAGAAGGCGAATCAAATGTGGAATAGTGGGGCATCAGTCTGATAAATTTTGAAGGGATATAAAGAATATCACTAAGGCGATAGAGGAAAAGAAGATTCAGAACAATACTCAGCCAATGATACTATGTTTTAATTATAAGAATATTTGGTATTATGTGAACCAATTACCAAAGAAAAAGGTGTTTGGAAAAAATCAATGACAAAAATCTCCAAGGACTCAAAATAAAGGAAGGGAATATGTTACCACTAACATTAAGGTGGATCCAAAAAATGATGTGTAGATAGGTATGTTTTTTATTAATTAAAGAATAAAAAAATACTATTTGATTTTGATTATATTCTTTCATTCATTTCCTGGATGTGCAGTATAGCTATTTAAACACCACCTCAAGACATGGGGGTTGAGATATCTGTGAGAATATAAGATTGATAAATTATTTAATCTCAAGTATATAAATCCTCCCAAATTAATTTTTATGTATTTAACCTCCCAAAATAATTCTACTTCATTTAGTTGAGTTGTATGCTATATTTGGCATGGATTGGATGTCCTTATATAAATATATCACCTACTGCTAAAGAGGGAGATAAGTATTCACATCCTATATTATCCTATGATTATATAAAATTTTCATTAGAAGTATGAATCTTCCATGGAATATTCATATCAAGTATTGATATTATTTAATTATGAGAAAAAATATCTAAATAAATTGATTGAGACGAAGGGGAGAATGATTTTTGAAAACATGCCCATTATGAGGGGTTATAATAATGTATTCCCTAAATATTTGTGCGGTCTTAATCTTGATCAAGAGTTTGAGTCCTAAATTGAATTTATACATGAATCTTTTTCCATATAGAATACTCTCTATAGAATATCCACATTGAGTTGACATAATTGAAGATGCAATTACAATAGAATCTAGAAACATGGTTTAAATACCTGAGTGATTCACTGTCGGGGTGTGTCTATCCTCTTTAGAAAGTAGAATGATGGTTCAATATGCCTCTATATTGATTTTAATGTACTAAATAAAATTATTATAAAGAAAAATATCCCTTATAATAGATAGATGACTTGATCGATCAGCTACATGACCCCTAGAGTTTCTCTAAAGTAGACCTTCAGTCAAAACATCATTATTTAAAGGTGTAGAAGTAAAATATTCCAAAGAATACCTTTAGAACAAGTAATATATGACATGATTTCATAGTTATTCCATTTAGACACAATAAATCTCCAAAAAAAATTTATGAACATAATAAATATAATTTTTATAGATTACAACGACAAATCTGTGGTAGTCTTTATAGATGATATTCTAATATAGTCCAAAATTAAGGAGGATCATGAGGACTATTTGAATAATATGATAAAGAATTTATATAATGAGAATAAATATGAAAATTATAGAAAATTTGAGTTTTTTTAGAGGAAGGATCATTCCTAGGGCATGTGATCAACAGTAAAGGGATATCTATTGACCCTTCTAAGATAAAGTATTTTGAGGAGTTGCCTAGTACAATATATTTAATGGATATCCGTAGTTTCCTTGGACTTCCAAGGTATTACCAATGATTTTTTAAAGAAAACATCATGATTTTCAAACCCTCTAACCATGATGACTTTAAGGGGGTAATTTGTTTATAGACTCATTAATGTGAAGAGAGATTCAAGGAATTGAAAAAGGGTCTTATCACTACACTAATCAACATATTGACATTAAGTGGGGAACTTTTTATGCTAAAAAGTAATTCATTAAAGAAGGGATTGGGTTTTTTAATAATGAGTATTGATAATTTTATAGCTTACACCTCATGGTTGTTGAAAGTGCATGAGAATAACTATCCAATGCATGATCTATAGTTTATTGCAATGATTTACGCACTGAAAATCTGGTGGTATTTTCTATATGGGGAGAGGTTTGAGAAACATGAATATCATAAGATCCTAAAATATATATTCACATAGAATTAGATTAATGTTAACTAGTAAATATGGTTATATATGATTAATAACTTTGACCTATCAATCCACTACCATCCTAGGAAAGAAAATAAAGTGGTTATTGCTATAAGTAGAAAGGATCCCAAAACCATTTCAATTGTGAGAATTGAGAAGGTTAAAATATTCTTATACTTGAAAGGATTTACATGAGGATAATAAAAGATATAAAATTATCATTCCATTCTCATATTATTACTCAAACATATCTTATGGATAATATACAGGTTACTTAGAGAGATGATGTAAAAATTTAGAAAAAGGTGGAAACTATAATAAAAGGGAAATCCATGGAGTTTAAATTTGATGAATAATGAGTTTTAAGATTTAGGTCATGAATATTTTTATCATAAAAAATTTAGATAATGATGTATTTTTTTATTTATACACAAATATTGATGTTATCAATCATACTATGGAGTGTGAAAATGTGTCAATATATCTAATAATGCTATTGGTGGGACAATATGAATAGGAAGATCACAGAATTTAGAACAAACTTCCTGGTATGTGAGAAGGTGATGGGTGAAAGGAAAAAGTATTTAAGGATGATGAAACCATTATCCAAACCTACATGAAAAAGGAAAACATCTCAATGGACATTTCCACTTTTCTTTTGAAGACATATAGAGGAAATAATTCTATATGGGTGATGGTGGATCATTTTACAAAAAAATATCAGTTAGTGAAATTGGAGAGGGATTATGACACAATCAACGTAAAACTATATACATCATATAAGTGGTGAGTCTTTATAGAATACCAATATTGACTATATGTAAATGATATATGATATTTACCTCAATATTTTAGTATAGTCTCCAACATTCTCTAAGCACTTAATTGAACATAAGTATAAATTATCGCCCCCAAAATAATTTCCAATATAAGTGGACTATCAAGACACTAGAATAATTTTTGATATCACGATCTATGTACTTCAAATAATTATTGGATAAACACATTCCACTGGTCGAGTTTTCTTATAATAATAGTTCCCACTCAAGAATTCAAATGGATCTATATAAATCCATTTATGGGAAGAAATGTAGAAGAACTTATTGTTTTGACGAAGTTGTTAAACCTAATATACTAAGGACTAAAATAGTTTTGAAAATAATAAAAATTGTCAAAACTATTCAGTAATACATTAAGGTGCCTCAATGCCAATATATGATAATTTGTGACAGTCATTAATGAGTTATAGAGTTTGAGGTTGGGGAAAACATTTTCCTCTATAGAACTACATGGAAGAGAGTCATGGGATTTGTGAAGAAGGGAAAGTGGTTTTCCAGGTACCTTGAAACATTTGAGATTCTTGATCACATCAAAGTTTTATCCTTTCAACTATCACTCTCACCAACCCTTTCTTTGGTATATGGAATATTCTACGTACCACTCTTGACCGAGTGAATACTTGACCCCTCACATGTACTGAATTTAGATACAAAACAAATATAAAATTATCTCTCTTATGAGGAGCATTCATTGAAGATCTTATGCTATGGATATAAAGTTATATGTAGTAATACAACTCACCTAGTCAATGTACTATATAGAAACTATAAGTACAGTAGGAAACATGAGACCAATGAAAGCCATGAAGAAACATTACCCTCACTTGTTCTCACCTTAGTATGTAAAACAATATTTTGAGGGTGAAATTTATTAAGGGGAAGACTGTAATGAGCCAAGATTCTATTTTTGGAAGTTCCCCTCTGATTATATAGATGTGTCATATTTAGTAATAAAAATACACTACGTGATAAAATAAAAAAGATCTTATTATATTAATTATAGAATTAAATTTAGAGAATAAATGTTGACATAATAATTTGAAATTATTATAATGGGAAAAAATAACATATAATAAAATAATCATTGGAATATTTGGATCATCTCGATGCCCCAAAAAAATCACATTCAAGAAAAACACTATAGAAAGGTAATAGAATGTTAGTAATGAAATATGAATTGTGAAAGTGATGTTATAAGGTTGACGTAAAATATAATTTAATTAAGAATTAAGAATTATAATTTAATTATAGAAATATTAGATCCCTTATGATGGTTACAAATATTACCATTGGAATAGTAATATAACCATTTGAATAGTAACTAAACCATTGGAATAGTAATCTTACCATTATAAATAGTTACATGATTATTATAATAGTATCCTCAACTACATAAGTGTAAAATAATATTTAGGTATCTTATAAAATAAAAATATGACATATTTATATCACGATAAAAGTAAATAATGGTTTTAAAAATTATAAACTGTTCATATTTTTTAAAAACATAAAATTTTCGTTTTCGTTTTTATAGAAAATGTAATTATTTAAAATAAATTCTATTTTAATATAATGGGATTATAAATTAATATTATGTTATATAATAATGATAACTTGATTTTATGAGACTATAATTAATTTTTCAAAGGTTTAGAAAATTGATTATAATATTAAAATTGATATTTTTCAAATAAATGAGAATTTTATTTAAAAATTATATTTACCATATATATAAAACTATTCTTGAAAAATGGGTTATTTTTTTGGAATATTCATATTGAAAAAAGTTGTGTGTAAAGTTTTTTTTCTAAAATAGATGAATTTTTTGAGAATAGTTAAATACGATAAAATACGATATTTAATATTATAAGCTAAATACACTGATTTTTGAGTCATGGATGATGTAACAACCCATTATTTAAAACAAATTCACTATTTAATATAAATATTCATATAAATAAACACTATTGGTAGTCTTGATCTAAAATAATAAACTAATGAAAATAATATTCAAAAACACCCCTCTCCATCCCTTATAAATATCATATATCACAACCCCTTCTCCTAATGGTTTGTAAGACAATAATATTAAAAATGTTATTCCTAATTTACTAACAAGTAATCTCCCCCACATCCTAGTTCTTGTGTTCTCACCATAATATCATTTCATGGATTCTTAATGAGTAGCCTAGGAGGAGACAACCAAAGGAAGACATAAGAATCTTGATTAATCATTTTCAATTTTATTCTTCTTATACCACCCCAATATGATTCCCATAAACCTAAAAAAAGTAAAATAAATATCGTAAATCCACCAATATGTTATTATTATGGTGTTATATCCATCTTATACCCACCCTTATTTCTTTCCTAAAACAAAAACATTGTTTACAATATGGTTGGTTCAACGCCTCTATGAAAAACATACATGATTTTATCCACCACCTTCAAGGACAGTAATAACAAGATAATTTTTGTTAAATAAAATTATAATAACTATATTATAACATATTTCATGTTCTATAATTAATATATATACATGATATTAAATAAAATGAAACTAGCCCCTAATGGTTGGTAAGACCACCAAAACGAACTTACTGCATAACATTACCATTTTTACCATGAGAATCATCCCTATGTCAGAACACAAAAGGATATTTTGGATCATTAAAATTACTATAATAACATTAATATAATTTCATTTCACTTCTGTTATTATAATCCTATTTGAAAAGAATATCAATATTTTTTTTCAAGTGATCCAACCTTGGAACCATGAAACAAACACTCTCGGTATAACAAAAGTAGTCTTTAAATATCATGGAAATAGTATTAAATTAGCATAATAAAATTATAATAAATAATATATATATTTATATGGAAAAGGTTATTAATTATTTAATTAATTGATCTAATTTTATTATCCCAATCATTAAGTGAAAGTGTAGAACAGTTATGCAACATAAAAACATTATATTATTTCCAAATGAAAAATATATTTTGATACCTATGCTTGTGTACTATGACACGAACTTAAAAAATATATAATTACTTATTCTCTTTATAATCTATATGAATATTTCTTTGATTATGATATGGGGAAACATTTTGAAACCCATTTCTTTAAATGGGTAATTCTTGTGTTTATTATTTTTGATTGATTTACTTATATAGAACACATAAGAATGTAAAAGTTATTATGGGTGCACAAATCTAGAGCTCCAATGCATTGAGTGATGTTTTTTGTCTCATGATCATTATGTATGGAATTAGGGAGTAAACCTAATATATGATGGGACTATATCAATCATGTGATGTTGTATTGGAAGTTAGCCATAACTTTTTCTTATGTCATGTTTTATATAATATCTACATTCCATTATTTTAGGGGTATTATTATATCAGGTTATTTATTTTATTCTCCCATGTGATTATTCATGAGCCTTCTCTATTATTATGTCATGTAATGTCATTTGACTCACATGTTAGGCTTCATTATCATTTTTATTCCCTTATAGAGATTTAATGTTAACCCCTTTATTTTATGTATTCCCTAAGTTATCTTATACAGTTTTATGTGATAAAACGAATTTAAGAGCTCATTAAGGTGAATGAAATAAATATTTCTTATTTTAGTTTCATTTTGATTTATAATGAACCTATTATACCAATGTCATTAGGCCTCATAATATATGTCTTGTGTTTATAGGATTTTTATGTTTAAAATCATGTAATAATATGTGTAAAATGATTGAGTCTCTATAGTTGGTGAGTGTTCCTTTATTGTAGAAAAAAATTGTTATATCATATTATCCATGTGAGGAGTACATACACTTTCAAAGTTTTATATTTCTATGAAAGTGATGTATATACCATAATCTCTCTAACCACCAAAACAAATTATTTCTACACGTTGTGTGGTCTTGGATTACTTAAAATCCTTTCCATGTACAAGCTACTCTGATTGGGTTGTAAACCTTGAAAATACCGTTGTTCCAAGTGGTGTAATTGTTTATTATTTTTCAAGAAGAGTCAATCCTTAATAATCATGGGTGATGGTTTTTTCTTATGTAAGAAAACATAAAAAGATAAAACCAATGATTCACCCCTACCCTTATAAGTGATCACATAGAACATGATTATTCATTTCAATTAGTTTCACAAATATTGATTATTCATTGAATATGTTATGAAGTTTGATTAAAAGTAAGGGTTACTTGGATATTTAGAACTATATCAATAGTAATGGGATTCCTATATTTTGTGGAATGAACTATCATATCTGGTAGGACATAATGAGATTTTATTTTATATTCATTGTTTATGAAGTTCTTAAACATATTATTAATGGTTTCCAGCCTCCTAATGAGGTTTATCCTTTAAATTTTGTTGATATGAATAATTTATAGAATTTTGGTCATGACAAAAATGCTAAAATTTCATCACTCAATGAATACAAATTTATAAGGGTTAATAGTATTATTAAGCTAAAGGAATATGAGAGAAGTTGAACAAAATTTATGAAGGTATTATGAAAGCGAAGAAAGAAAATTCATAGATCAAGGGATTGAAATACAAAAATATTAAAATGTAAGAGGTTGAATATGTTAAAGAATTATTTTCAAGGTATAATGACATTACAGTCACCATAAGGTATTTTAGTAATACAATAAAAGATACATCTATTATGGAAAAAATTAAAAGAAATATTCTTGATAAATTTTATGGAAAGGTATATTCTCTATAGGATAGAGATACTAGAACTATATGTAACACCCCAAGATTTCATAGTATGTTATTTCTTCAAAAGAATTCAATAACTTGCACTACACACAACACCAAGTTCAATCACACCATGAATTACAAAAAAAATCCATTCAAAAGAGGTTATGAATAGTATTAACTAAATTTTAAACTTTATATAATCCTTATAATTTGAGAATCCATATTATGAGTTTCTTAGATATAATGCAAGAACAAATTCATTTTCAGTATTGCACTTTTATCAACTTTTAATAGTGAACCCTTTTTAAATACAATATTTTAAACTTTTTGACTAAATGGGGACATCAAAAATTTAAAATGCAACATCCCAAGCTTTCACGGTACGCTTTCCTTTGAATAATACAGTAGCGTGTGTTGTACGCAACTTCGAGTTCTAACACACACTACAACCAATCAAACTAGCCGTTATGAATAGTAATACCTACTTTTTGAAATTGTATATATTTTATATTTAAAAATGGACTTCATTTTTGGATTCTGAATATCAAATTTAGCCTAAGGTGAAATTTTGGTACTTTTCGGATAACTTTAATATTTTGATGAATAGTGAAAATTACTAAATTTTAATTAAAAACAACTTTTTTAATCAAAATAATTAATAGTGATAAATTATGAATTTGAGTGGTTTTAAAGTATATTTAGAATATATTTTTACCATTTAATATAATTTTGGTCATTGGACATAATTGTACAATTAAACTGAACATAAACAAGTGTCAATCTTTTGATAGTTATTATCTCTTAAAAACACACTTTTTGTTTTGACAGCGGGAATTAATTTTAAATTAATTTCTTCCACTTCTGTGTTTTGAATTTAGAAAAATGGATTCCATATTTGGAATCATAATGTTCAAATTGTTTAAATAGGTAACTTTTATTTTTAGACATTCTGAATAATTACTGCGGTAAATATTTTATTTACCATGGTTAAGGGTAAATCCGGTAAATAAGGGTTAAACAATAATATTATAATAATACTAAATTACCCTAAAACGTGTCCTAGCCTTATTGGTTGATAAATGTTCGACCATAGGCATCTTTGGGTCGATTTTGGGACCCCATGGTGCCACTTGTAGGTGATAAGGACACTTTATTTTAATTAAGTTAAAATTAATACAAAAATGACACAAGCATATATCTTTTAGAAAAACAATATTTACATGAGGTTATATATGTTTTATTTTAGATTATAAATATTCATTAGAAAGATAAAACGATTTCCTACATAATTATATTTTATTTATAATTTTTAGACATTAAATAATTTAATTTATTTATGAAATAATGATGATGAATTAATTACTATAATAGTGAAACATTAAAATAATTGATATTATAAATACCAAAATAAATATAATATGAAACTTTTAATGAATTAAAATAATTTTCTAGGATAATATGATATATTAGATTTGATGTAATTCACTTTGTTCGAAGTAATCAATCTGTTATGAGTTTCAAGAAAATCAACTATTGAATAGTGTAAAATTGACATAAAAGAGTTCTTAAAACAAATATTATATTATTAATTGATATTAAATTCCTAAAAATCTAATGTTCGGCCAAGAGACTTATATAATGATAGGTTCATAATTAATGGACCACTTGGGGGTCTCTTGGATGTATATAGTAAGTTTATTAACCATATTATATAAAAATACAAAGAGACATTGTAAAAGTGAAACTAATTAACTTAGAGTTAATACTTAAAGATAAGGTTAATATAAGTACCCAAACCTGTCTAAATTCTATTGGTTGAGTTGTTTTCGACCCATCCGCACCTTAAAATTTAAATAATCAACTTTTGAGCCATTAGAAACCGAATAAGAATTTATTATAAACTAATATTTATAGCTTTTCCAAAGGTGCCCCTCACCCCTCTTATAAAAGGGCACTCCTCCTTATCTTTTCTTCACACCTTAAAAGCCTTTTGGTTCGGCCAAACTCTGTCCAAATACTCTCCCAACTTCCCTCGCTACAACCTAGAGGACTTAGTTTGATCATAAAGCCAACCTAAGGAGCCCTTTTGATCAAATCAAAAGGAAGAACTCGAAGAAGTGGTAATGTTTTCACCACCCCTTTTCAAGTTCCTTTCTTCTTCCACTTCTTCTTTCTTTGTTCTTACCATTCTAAAATAATAACTCCAGTATCTCACATATTCTGTGATGTTATTATAAATATGGTACAACCATATTCAGTATTCTATCCACCCCTTGAATAACATGTCACCATACGTGCATACGTACGGCTTACCGTCTCCACGTCGTGGTGTAATTGTTATTCAATATATTATTATTTGGATGGGTATAATAATGATGTGTAACTCATGTAAATAATAAATATAACATGTTAATGATTCTGTATATATGATATACCATCCATTTATATATTATTTTAATATCAAAAGAATGATATTGTCGCTCGTGCGTACGTACGGACTACCGCCTCCACGAACGCGATGAGATTCATTCTCCATCGTATCCATTCAAGTATAATTATCATTTGATGATTTAAAAATGATTTTTAAGGACTTGATATCATTTTCGATATGAATAAGATACAACAAACATGGCTTATGTAACAAAACATATAAAATAAAATGAGTAAGTTAACACTCGAAACGACGATAATTCTAAGATATTATTAACAAATCAATGTTAAAAGATCATATATGATATCATATTAATATATATGATTCTTGTATAATTTAATAACAATTATTTCACCATTATACAGGAGTTTAACCTACCCCAACCAAGGAAAAGTACAAGGTAAGGGTTATTTCACAATCTCTTCATTATCCGAGGTTGTTTATACGTAATAATCTACTGGGATTTCTTTATCATCCACATCCATGTTTCTTAGAAATGTATTTCAAAACATATTTATTATTTACAAGAATATGGGTTAAAGTCATTTATACCCTTGTTTGACTTTTTATAAGAGGTTTATAAAGGAATCTTTCCGTCGTTTTCAAAACAAGGTCTTTTTTAACCTTTTCGACAGAATTAAGGTAAGAATGTTTTCTTTAACTTATACGGCGGGTGGGGTTATTTTCCGCCGTTATAAAATCTCAAAGCTTTCCTTACAAGATTATAAGAATATTTTCAAAGAAAATGTTTTATTTTATATGGATCTTAAATGATTTCAAAAATAGAAAGAGATATTTCTCTAAAAAGTGTTTTGATTTTATCTATGTCAACATCCTTTGATGGATTTTACGATTATTTTAAGTTGATTTATTATGATATAAAACTTCCATATTGTAATAAAGTTTTGTGATATGTTTGACTGTGAATGTGCCATTTATATAGCATTCATGGTTTATGAGTAAATTATTGACATTTCGTATGCTAGTTCCAATAAGAATGTTTATGTTATATTTCAACCTTTACTTCATATGAATGTGTTGGACAAGTATGTTCCAGGTTGGGGACTGGTTAAAGTAAGCCCTCCAGGTTGGAGACTGGTAAAAGTAATCCCTCCAGGTTAGGGACTGGTAAAAGTAAGCCCTCCGGTTTGGTCTCCGGTTATTAGAGGAACTCCGGGTTAGTGTCCGGTTATTAGAGGCACTCCGGGTTGGTGTCCGGTTATTAGAGGCACTCCGAGTTGGGTTCTGGTTACAGTTAGCCCCAAGGTCTTGGTATGAGGCCTTGACAAAGAAATTAAAGTTCAGCATTATGCATTCCATCATTATGAAAGTGGTTATTGATTTTGCATGTGATTATTCGATTAGTAGAATAACCATGTGAATAAGTAAATGGAATTATTTCATTTTATTTATGCCATACTATGTTAAAAGATCAAGTTTAAAAGGCTTTTGTTTTAGTTATACATTGCCTTAAATGTTTATTCTTATTTACGAAAGTTTCCGCTATATTGTTATCCTTACTGGGCATTTGATCTCACCCCTTTTCTATGTTTTATTTTTCCCAGGAAGTGAAGAAGTAAATTATGAATGACCTGCAGGGATATTATGTGGGGATATGAGTGTTGATTATGGAGACAATATGTTGTTGTAGTAGTTTTTCATTTTATGATGTAATGTAAGACTTATGAATATATCTAGTGTTTCCAAGGCTACTAAACCAATCGGTCTTTCGAGATTTGATATTTCTTGTGATCATGCCAATGTTATGTAATAATGCACCGACTCTAGGTAACTGGGGTCGGGGCGTTACAGTTGGTATCAGAGGAAGTTTAGTACAAACATTGGAAGCTAGATTTAGATAAACTCTAATTAGATCATGTAGACCTAAGATGAACTTTGAAGATTAGTATAGAAGAACTTCCTAGAATTTTGGTATTGTAGAGATTTTGTGAGTTTTCCGAGCAATACATCCCTGTCTGGATACGAGCAGGTAGAGGCGGCTCTGGCACAGATGTACCTAGGGGTAAAACCCAAAAACACCGCTTTGAGCTAGACTCGAACGGGAACTGGTGCACGACAACGGGCCTTGCTGCACTCTTGGTTACGACACTCCCGGGGGATATGCTTAGGATAACTCTCATTTTCCTTACAAATCATTATGAAGGGTTTATGAGTATATACTTCCTCAAAGTAGACATTTTTATGATTATGGATTATATCCCTAAACTATTTAAATTATGTTATGTGTTTTACAAGTTTGGGATTAGGTATTGTTTTTCATAAACTAATCTAATGTATTCCATTGTTTAGAAATGGCGCCCAGTAGAAGGAATGAGAACTCTAGCAATGCACATGATACAAAGAGAAAGAAGGATCGTATATTTTATGGTCTTAATCCAGAATTTACAAGAGAAATAGTCTCGCATGTATTATCATCATATGAAGAAATAATATCATGTGTTGATAAGATAAGTAAAGAGTTTACTGAGTCCTATGGCTTTGAAGGGAAGCAAGAGAAGAAAAGGATGGAAGAGAGAAAGATGGATAAAGAGAAGAGGGAAAAGAAGAATTTTCCCATATGTGGTAACTGTGGATAGAAACACCCTGGAACTTGCCTGAAAGGAATGGGAGTTTGTTATAAGTGTGGAGGAAAAGGGCACAAAGTACGTGACTGCAAGGGTAAGAAAATGGTTTCAAATGTACAATGCTTCATTTGCAAGGAGATTGGACACTACGCGAACCTATGTCCCAGTCATCAGACTATGCCGCAAATGATGCTATTGGATAATAATCAAGTTATGATACTACCACAGATGAAGAGGAATGATTAGAGTTCTTATGTTGATTATGTCAATTGAGTGTTGTATCAACAATGTACTTGTTATAATAATTATGGAGTATATAAGGATTGTACTGCAGTACTATTTCATTAAGGACTTGAGATTGTGTGGAACAAAGAAAAGTGACTCAATAGCAGGATTAATTTCTGGAAAATATATGGTTGAGAGAATGATAAACCATAATATAGTTCTGATACCGAGGTAGTGATTTTGGAATAATACATGATTGTTTTGGAAAAATTATATTGGATATTCTTGACTACCTTGGAATTGATTATTGATTTGTATATTCCATCATTGTTGGGGTTTAAAACATTTTTGGATTGATGAAGTACATCCAGCATTCTATATGGAATAAGGGAGAATGAATGTAATCAATAAGGAATATAGTAATTCAGGATGTTTTAGTGTATTAAAAGAATACATGATGAAGGTATTCATATGCTATTACAGGGTAAAAAGGATCTACATTATGTTTACCTTCCTTATAAATGTTGGACTGTGAGTTTGGAAAGAAGTATTTTGGATAGTTATAGTTTGGATTATTTTGGATTGCCATAAAAGGACAACCCGGAGGTCGGGCGGCAACTCGTCGCGTCCGGCAAGGCTGCGAGACTTGAACCCGCAACCGAAGGGCGACAAGGGTGTATCACCTACCACTGGCCCACGAGATGTCCTGGGTTAAATAATGTAGTTTTTTTAAAAGATATGGTAGATGAATTATAAATTCATTTATTTTGGAACCCTGTACGAATAGTATAAATAGAAAAAAAAATTACGTTCTATTATCTTTTAGAGTGAAAGATGAGTTTGTGGTAGAAATTTATTAATGGATAAAACTCTAATTATAAAGTAATTATATCTCCTTACGATCTTAGCCAATCTAATAAATAAATTCCTCAACATTAATAAAAGGAACTTAGAACAAAAATGTTGTCCTAGATGGTACCTTAAATCATCACTAATTTATGGCTTTGGGATTTTTGGCCTTTTCATAGCCATGATCTCTACCACTCTCCATCAGATAATTGATGGTTAGATTTCTCTTCCATATCCATATTTTCCTACATGGAACCCTAGTATGTGTTATTTTCGGTAATCTTCATACTTTCCACTCTTTGTTTTAAATAGAGGCCTCATTAATTCATTTTTCGATGTGGGATTTCAACTAAGATATTTTGAAACGTCAAAAATGTGTTATCCCAATACCCTATGTGTTATTGAACCGATGGTATTTCAAATCATCATAGATTGATGAGTTTAAGGACCTCAATTTTATACTTTTTTGTGATTGATGACCTCAATCACTACATATAAATATTTACGTTTTTCCTCCAATTATATGTCTCTAATTACCACCAATGTTCTCCTAATCGAGATCATAATTTGGTGGTGACCCTTTCATTTCTCTTTTCCTCATATTAAGACTAAATTTTAGTAACCCAATTTCCGATGTGGGTTTTCCCACAAATATATTTTCTATTTTCAACCTTTTATTTTCGAAGAACAATTTCAAATTGCGAGGACGCAATTTATTGAAGGAGGGGAGAATGTAACACCCCAAGATTTCATAGTATGTTATTTCTTCAAAATAATTCAATAACTTGCACTACACGCAACACCGAGTTCAATCACACCATGAATTACAAAAAAAAATCCATTCAAAAGGGGTTATGAATAGTATTAACTAAATTTTAAACTTTATATAATCCTTATAATTTGAGAATCCATATTATGAGTTTCTTAGATATAATGCAAGAACAAATTCATTTTCTGTATTGCACTTTTATCAACTTTTAATAGTGAACCCTTTTTAAATACAATATTTTAAACTTTTTGACTAAATGGGGACATCAAAAATTTAAAATGCAACATCCCAAGCTTCCACGGTACGCTTTCCTTTGAATAATACAGTAGCGTGTGTTGTACGCAACTTCGAGTTCTAACACACACTACAACCAATCAAACTAGCCGTTATGAATAGTAATAACTACTTTTTGAAATTATATATATTTTATATTTAAAAATGGACTTCATTTTTGGATTCGGAATATCAAATTTATCCTAAGGTGAAATTTTGGTACTTTTCGGATAACTTTAATATTTTGATGAATAGTAAAAATTACTAAATTTTAATTAAAAACAACTTTTTTAATCAAAATAATTAATAGTTATAAATTATGAATTTGAGTTGTTTTAAAGTATATTTAGAATATATTTTTACCATTTAATATAATTTTGGTCATTGGACATAATTGTACAATTAAACTGAACATAAACAAGTGTCAATATTTTGATAGTTATTATCTCTTAAAAACACGCTTTTTATTTTGACAGTGAGAATTAATTTTAAATTAATTTCTGCCACTTTTTTGTTTTGAATTTATAAAAATGGATTCCATATTTGTAATCATAATGTTCAAATTGTGTAAATAGGTAACTTTTATTTTTAGACATTCTGAATAATTACTACGGTAAATATTTTATTTACCATGGTTAAGGGTAAATCCGGTAAATAAGGGTTAAAAAATAATATTATAATAATACTAAATTACCCTAAAACGTGTCCTAGCCTTATTGGTTGATACATGTTCGACCATAGGCATCGTTGGGTCGATTTTGGGACCCCATGGTGCCACTTGTAGGTGATAAGGACACTTTATTTTAATTAAGTTAAAATGAATACAAAAATGACACAAGCATATATCTTTTAGCAAAACAATATTTACATAAGGTTATATATGTTGGATTTTAGATTATAAATATTCATTATAAATATAAAAAGATTTCCTCCATAATGATATTTTATTTATAATTTTTAGACATTAAATAATTTAATTTATTTATGACACAATGATGATGAATTAATTACTATAATAGTGAAAAATTAAAATAATTGATATTATAAATACCCAAATAAATATAATATGAACCTTTTAATGAATTAAACTAATTTTCTAGGATAATATGATATATTAGAATTGATGTAATTGACTGTTTTCGAATTAATCAATCTGTTATGAGTT
This sequence comes from Viscum album, assembly GCA_963277665.1. NCBI lineage: Eukaryota > Viridiplantae > Streptophyta > Magnoliopsida > Santalales > Viscaceae > Viscum > Viscum album. The sequence goes on along the minus strand of OY728140.1, from coordinate 84,856,428 downwards.
TCAACAAAATCAACTATTGAATAGTGTAAAAATTGACATAAAAGAGTTCTTAAAACAAATATTATATTATTAATTGATATTAAATTCCTAAAAATCTAATGTTCGGCCAAGAGACATATATAATGATAGGTTCATCATTAATGGACCACTTGGGGGTCTCTTGGATTTATATAGTAAGTTTATTAACCATATTATATAAAAATACAAAGAGACATTGTAAAAGTGAAACTAATTAACTTAGAGTTAATACTTAAAGATAAGGTTAATATAAGTACCCAAACCTGTCTAAATTATATTTGTTGAGTTGTTTTCGACCCATCCCCACCATAAAATTTAAATAATCAACTTTGGAGCCATTAGAAACCGAATAAGAATTTATTATAAACTAATATTTCTAGCTTTTCCAAAGGTGCCCCTCACCCCTCTTATAAAAGGGAACTCCTCCTTCTCTTTTCATCACACCTTAAAAGCCTTTTGGTTCGTCCAAACTCTGCCCAAATACTCTCCCAACTTCCCTCACTACAACCTAGAGGCCTTAGTTTGATCATAAAGCCAACCTAAGGATCCCTTTTGATCAAATCAAAAGGAAGAACCCGAAGAAAAGGTAATGTTTTCACCACCCCTTTTCAAGTTCCTTTCTTCTTCCACTTCTTCTTTCTTTGTTCTTACCATTCTAAAATAATAACTCCAGTATCTCACATATGCTGTGATGTTATTATAAATATGTTACAACCATATTCAGTATTCTATCCACCCTTTGAATAACATGTCACCATATGTGCGTACGTACGGCTTACCGTCTCCACGTCGTGGTGTAATTGTTATTCAATATATTATTATTTGGATGGGTATAATAATGATGTGTAACTCATGTAAATAACAAATATAACATGTTAATGATTCTGTATATATGATATACCATCCATTTATATATTATTTTAATATCAAAAGAATGATATTGTCGCTCGTGCGTACGTACGGACTACCGTCTCCACGAACGCGATGAGATTCATTCTCCATCGTATCCATTCAAGTATAATTATCATTTTATGATTTAAAAATGATGTTTAAGGACTTGATATCATTCTGTATATGAATAAGATACAACAAACATGGCTTATGTAACAAAACATATAAAAGAAAATGAGTATGTTAACACCCGAAACGACGATAATTCTAAGATATTATTAACAAATCAATGTTAAAAGATCATATATGATATCATATAAATATATATGATTCTTGTATAATTTAATAACAATTATTTCACCATTATATAGGAGGTTAACCTACCCCGTCCAAGGAAAAGTACAAGGTAAGGTTTATTTCACAATCTCTTCATTATCCGAGGTTGTTTATACGTAATAATCTACTGGGATTTCTTTGTTATCCACATCCATGTTTCTTCGAAATGTATTTCAAAACATATTTATTATTTACAAGAATATGGGTTAAAGTCATTTATACCCTTGTTTGACTTTTTATAAGAGGTTTATAAAGGAATCTTTCCGTCGTTTTCAAAACAAGGTCTTTTTTAACCTTTTCGACGGAATTAAGGTAAGATTGTTTTCTTTAACTTATACGGCGGGTGCAGTTATTTTACGCCGTTATAAAATCTTCAAAGCTTTCCTTAAAAGCTTATAAGAATATTTTCAATGAAAATGTTTTATTTTATATGGCTCTTAAATGATTTCAAAAATATAAAGAGATATTTCTCTAAAAAGTGTTTTGATTTCATCTATGTCAACATCCTTTGATGGATTTTACGATTATTTAAAGTTGATTTATTATGATATAAAACTTCCATATTGTAATAAAGTTTTGTGATATGTTTGACTGTGAATGTGCCATTTATATAGCATTCATGGTTTATGAGTAAATTATTGACATTTCGTATGCTAGTTCCAATAAGAATGTTTATGTTATATTTCAACCTTTACTTCATATGAATGTGTTGGACAAGTATGTTCCAGGTTGGGGACTGGTTAAAGTAAGCCCTCCAGGTTGGGGACTGGTAAAAGTAAGCCCTCCAGGTTAGGAACTGGTAAAAGTAAGCCCTCCGGTTTTGTCTTCGGTTATTAGAGGAACTCCGGGTTAGTGTCTGGTTATTAGAGGCACTCCGGGTTGGTGTCCGGTTATTAGAGGCACTCCGGGTTGGGTTCCGGTTACAGTTAGCCCCAAGGTCTTGGGATGAGGCCTTGACAAAGAAATTAAAGTTCAGCATTATGCATTCCATCATTATGAAAGTGGTTATTGATTTTGCATGTGATTATTCGATTAGTAGAATAACCATGTGAATAAGTAAATGGAATTATTTCATTTTATTTATGCCATACTATGTTAAAAGTTCAAGTTTAAAAGGCTTTTGTTTTAGTTATACATTGCCTTAAATGTTTATTCTTATTTATGAAAGTTTCCGCTATATTGTTATCCTTACTGGGCATTTGAGCTCACCCCTTTTCTATGTTTTATTTTTCCCAGGAAGTGAAGATGTAAATTATGAATGACCTGCAGGGATATTATGTGGGGATATGATTGTGGATTATGGAGACAATATGTTGTTGTAGTAGTTTTTCATTTTATGATGTAATGTAAGACTTATGAATATATCTAGTGTTTCCAAGGCTACTAAACCAATCGGTCTTTCGAGATTTGATCTTTCTGGTGATCATGCCAATGTTATGTAATAATGCACCGACTCTAGGTAACTGGGGTCGGGGAGTTACACTATATCTATAGATGATATTATTAGTATTCTTACCACTTAAAAAATTACAAGAGAATAGGCTACCACGAATAAATAAAATGTTTATTGAGAAATCTATTTTAAATTAATAAATCAAGGAAAGTGTATGAAATATTTCAAGGAAGTAGTTAGTGAATGTGATACCAATGATGAGGTTACTAATAAATTTTATGAATTTATGGGTTTATTTTCTAAACATATAAAAATATGCACTATGAAGTATAAACAAAAGTTATTGTCGAAGTTATTTGGCTACATAGGCATTAGACATTTTGATGAAAATTTTCAAAGACTAAAGGAATATGAAGATAATGATAAAGAAGATATAAATTTGAGAATATCTACAAAGAATAATATAATAAAATAAAAGTTATTTTCAATAGTAAATGATAATAATTTCTCTAAATATAAAAAGAGGAAAAAAACTCCTAAGTGTTAGGAAGATGATAATAGTTTAGTGGAAATTGAAAAATTCAATAATGATGTGGTTGAAAATTTTATTATTGAAAAAAGGGAATAATGAGATATCTATAAGTGATAAATTTATAAACTATGAATAAGAAGAAGTAGAAGATACTAAAATAGAGTTCGTGATTAAAATAAATTTGAGATAATTTCATTCAAAGATTGTTAATCTTGGAAGAGAGAAATGGAAGATGAAGAAAGAAGTTATTTTAGAAAAAAATAAATAATTAGTTGTTAAATAAAAATCCATGTTTCTACAAGAGGTTGATGATATAAAGAAATTTCTTTACTAATATAAAAACCACAATATCAATCTCGATGAATATATTAATTTGATGGGAGAATAATTTAAGCTTGTTCCACAAAAACGTTTTGAAACTGAGCAAAGAATAAAAAAAATACAGAACATGATTTTAGAATATATTAAAAGTTATAATAAGTGAAAATATTATAGGGTTAATGAAATATTATATTCAATGGTTAATAAAAATGTCAAATATTTTTATAAGAATAATGTTAGGAAAACCATATATTTATCCAAACAAGTGGAGTCCAAAATTATAAAATTTCAAAGCAATCAAAGTTTGTAGAATAAACTATTAAAAATCGAGATTCTATTAAGGGTGAGAAGAAATCAAAAAAAATAGTTTTTGAGGATACAAAAAATTTAGTTCATAACAAGGTTCCAAGGTTGATGTTATAAAAGATGATGGAATGTAATTAGATATTTCAAGACAACATGTCAGATATAAGGGAAAATATTCTTTTTATGCATACTGCTGTTTCTATGTAGGAATAGGGAATATGAAGAAAATGTTCTATTCCAATAGTCAAAACTAAAATTAATTTAGGAAGAAATGAAGAAAGATTTTGAGGGGGATTCATCCCAATTAAATATGGAAACCTGAAAAATATAGTTTGGAGAAAATAGATTTTATCCTTTGGAAAATATTTTAAAACGTTGTAACCATCCTAGAAATCATGAAAAATGATTTATTTTTATTATACCAGCTCATCACTTTTTTTATGAATAATCTCAAAAAGATACTTTTTATGGATGAAAAAATCAATTAAATGTTCTTAGTTCTTGAATCTACTCTCATGTCTAGAAAATTACAACCACACTAGACATTCGATATTGGGTGTTCCTCATATATGACCACATATTTTATGTTTTTGAAGAACATAAAAGATTAATAATAAAGGGAAATTATATTTGTAAATTATTAATCCCCCAGAATCAAAGCCATTGGATTTTATTTTATTGAAAAATGAAGAGTTAAAATATAAAATTTCTTTATTTATTGATGGAATGAAACAAAACTTGACAAGTGTTTCAAAACACTCTGATGAAGGAAACAAATTTTCCTTTCAGAAGAGATGGTTTTTTTAAATATCAGATGATGGTAAAGATTTTACAAGAGGAAAATAAACCAGGGGAAACTTATTCCATGTTAAATTTGTGAATGGTTCATTCTATCGAATAATTTTTGAAGAAAACCAGTAATGTTATAAATGACTTGTACATATGTGTCAGAGGAATAAGAGAAATATAAAAAAGGGTATATTTAGTGACCCAAACCCCTAAATCTCAGAGTCAATGTCATTCTAACATTACATTAGTATAAGATACAAGTAAATCATGTCCCAAAGGGCTGAATAGTTTAGTAGTCTTTGTAAACTATATACATACATGAGTCTTATTTTAAAAATGAATACACTAATTAAAACATAATTTTTTTTATTTTAGACTTTATTCCTTATAGAATATACTTTTATATCATTCATAGAACACATCAAGAATCCTAGTGAAATGAAACATAATAAGGGTGAGCTAAAATTCCCATCATGGTTAAATTACATCGAATAAATAATGAATTAGTTAGAATAATTATTATGGAAAGGTAATAACTTAGGACGCATGCCATGTAATCAATAAACTAATAAGGAAGTGAGTAAACAATATGAAAAGGTAAATAATTGAAAAGTAATGAAATTAAAATAACTATATAAGGCATAATCCACATGGAAATGAAAATAATAGAAAAACATTACATTAAATCAATAAACATAGAATTAAATTCATCCAAATATATGTTGATGAATTATCTAACGCATAAATAATAAATGAATATAAATTAAGGAAATGCTTAATTATTGGATATTATGTTTCCTAGGTACATGGAATCATTAATGTCAAGACCTTTCATCAGACAGTTTTGCATACTGGGTAAAAACTCATCTAAGGCCGGCTAACTAACTTTCTCATGAGACTACCGATGTATCGAGGGGCTATCTATAATTGGTACCCATACATCAAATACCTTTCCAAATCATTCATCATATATATAATAACCTAATTAATAATTTTCCCTATAGAATATATATATGGAGTATAAGAAACAGATTTATCATTATTTCCCCAGTTAATCAAATAAATGAATAGAATATGTAAAAATGGTATACAATTTAGGCAATGATTGTATCCATGATAATTGATGTAGATAATTAGGGGAAACATGATATTCAGTTATCACTGTAAATTAAATATTGAAATGGGACTAAAAGGAATCAAGTAAGTGAATGTCAATGTTATCTTTTTTCAAATAAATCATAAACCATCCATAGGAAGAATAAATATGAAATTAATACAACATATCCCAAGTGGAGTAAAAATAAAGGGGTTTTTTCATTGATGAATAGAAAAATTATAGAAGATATTTAAAAAATATTGAATAAAATGTCCTTTTTAAATTGAAAACATTTTGAAAAAAAAATCTTTGAAAATAACTTTTAAAAATAATTTATTTAAAAGTAACCTTTTAAACTGGAAATGGAAGCTTCTAAAGAATGAAGGTGGGTAATTTTGTACATGTCATGTAAGGTAAAAAGAACATTCCTTTTGAATGGTAAAAAAGTTAAAAAGGTTCCTTGTTTGGTAAGCGATAAGAATATTCCATTGTAATAATTTGTAAAAGGAAAAATAAGGGTAAAAATTTATGTAATAAATCATTTTGGGAATGGTATTTTTTTTTAAAACTATGTTTTTATAATAAAGCAGGTTCTTTGACCAAAGAGAGAAATGAAGTCGGGTTTTCTTAAAAACATTTTATAACATTTTATGTACCAAAGAGTGGTAAATTGTTATTATTATTTGAAGAAGGTCATGAATAACAAGATTAGAAGAAAATGAAATGGTTTACTAAATGATGATAAAATAATATTCTCTAATGGAAATTCAGGGGAAAAAAATCCCGAATAAAATGGGATTGAAAGTAAACCCTTGAAAAGACCATAATGTTGATATGAGAATCAATAAATAAATATATTATGTATATAAACTGTAAATACAAATAATATAATTTTAAATACAACAATATATTTTCAAAATTATTTATACACATAGTCATAGAATATTAATGACAACAAGGATGTAATATAACTCAATGAAAAGGAATTGAGTTATGAAATTTATTTACCAATTGGTAAATTTAAGAATAAATAACCTTAGATGAAATAATTCAAATTTAAACTCAAAATACCATGAAAAAAAAATTATTTATGATATTACATGTCAATGTGGAATGACATAAAACATATATAAGAAATTAAGTCCATAATAATAAAGTATGTCTCATGGGAAGAAAAGTGAGACAAGAATCTCTTACCTTGCGTTTAATTTTTAGTGAATGTCCCTTAAAATATCATATAATGGGTATAAACATGCTAATAAATTAAAATAGAACCATAATAATATTTATAATATCCTATATTACCTTCTTATAATATCTTATTACCCATTTGTTCAAAGACTTTTATTATATCCACTACTTTAGGAGTTCGTTGCCTAGTTTTTCTAGTATGTTTTGACTTGTTATTTTTGTTATTCTTACTTAAATCACGATTTTATCACATAAAGGATTTAAATAATGATTTAAATGTCATATATATTCAATATATATTTATTTATAATAATCTATAATGTTTGGAGGTACGAAATGAAATGCACCATTCACCTAAATGGTAATTCGTACGTAAGCATGAAAGTTACTTCCATTTATTATTGGTTTTAAAAGAATGGATATTAGATGATATATATGTATATTATTATTCCAGGGTCATATGTATTTCATATATTTCACATAGTTTTATTAAAACCACCCTTAATACATTCCATGAATAGCATGAACGAATCACATCGTTTTGAGGAGACGGTAGTCCACACTTCCAGAAACGATGTTATCATATTTACAGAAATAGAAAAGTATAAAGGTATGTGTTATAAAATAATTAAAGAATAATAAATAAATATTAAATATCATATGTATCATATATATAAGCAGTTTTCCATCATAATTCCCAACTATTAAAGGTGGTAAAGGAAAAATGATCCATCATTGTTTCATAAGCCTGTAATTCAGTGTACATGAACAGTAAATTCATTAACCATTAGATGGAAGTGTGATTAATTTTTGGTATAAACCATAGAATAAAGACATATTAGTATATTTATTATACTAAGTTTTTTATTTAATCATGGAATAATAATATTTCATGGGGTGTAGAATGAAAATAAAATAAAAGAGATTGAGGAAGGGTGTTACCTCTTATTTGGTTAACCTCTTATGGTTTTAACCAAAGGGATTCCTTATTTATTTATACCCAAGGATAGAATTTATTTTTTAGGTTTTTTTTTATGAATATTTTGGAATCCAAACTATATTGATAGGTGTGAGAAAGTGGGAGGGTTGAGTTCCTTTTTATAGTAGAGGAGGAGTGAGACTCTTGTAAATTTTTGGAGAGGGAATTACACCAACATTTTTCCCATTAAAATTGTCCCCAATACTAGTAAAATGTTTTTACAAGGGTTAATAAGGTCAAAATATGTCCATAAAATTGATTTTGGAAAGTTTTCTAGGTCATTTTATCACATGTGTTTATGGTTTACTCCATTGTTAGGACAATATTTCTCTTGATCGTTGCAATTAATTTCAATCACATTCACTAATATTTTTGGTCAAAAAATAAGTTGACCTTATTATACATTATAAATTATTATAATTCAAAATATGGAATCCATATTTTCAAATTACAATCATGAATGTTTTAGAGATTATTTTAAATTTAATCCTACATATGGGACGACAATGCAGGTTTTTAAAGTAGAACGTTCAAACATTCGCCAAGTCTTTATATCCTATTTCAAAGTGAAATTGATTACAAATAAATAAATTGGATAAATTAATAATAAAATTACCTATTTAAACATGAAAAACCATCAAAATTATAATTTAAACATATAAATAAATTAGATGAAAAAGTATTTTTGAATTAAAATTTAGTAATTTTCACTATTCATCAAAAAATGAAACTTCATAGGAAAAATATAAAAAATTCCCCCTAACATAATTTTTATGTTTGATTTAAAATATGAAGCTTATTTTGAAATATAAAATCTAATAAATTTCCAAAATTTTATTTAAAATAGGTTCTCTATTAAATGGTTGTGAAAGTTCCTTTATAAAAATATTGATTTTTATCTGAAATTTTGGGATTTTTCTTATCTTACGCTTATAAAATATATTGGATGAATATAAAAAATATTTGATTTATTATATAATATATATATTAAACTAATATCTCTTAATAATTTTAATTTATCTTTTTTATTAGGGAAAATAGCTTTTTGAGCATAAAAATAGTTTTCTATTAAAATATTCCCTTCATATTCAATTGGTTCCTATATTCATTTATAATTAATTAGTAAAAAATGTATTCAATTTTATATTTGTTTAAATAAAATATTTTCATATGTTATTTTATATTATTCATAACTAATAATTTAACGGCTAGGTTATATCTTATTATATTAAATAATAATATTTTAATAATATATTGTTGTTTGGTAAGACTCAGTCCTGCATGTAACGCAAGTCATCGAAGAAACTCATTGTTTCATGTGATACATGCTAACTCATTACCACATGTGTTGAGAGATATATCATAGATTAAATTTATTAAAAATAGTAAATATATTTTAAATTCTTAGGATATTATATTACCTTACCCACTTGGTGTTGTGTGTTATACACACTGTTAAATAAAATGTTATTATTATAGAATTTTGGGGCATTACATTCTCCCCACCTTAATTTAATTGAATCCTCTCAAATTAAACTTGAACATGGTGGAATTTGTTTTATATTTACTATAATGAGATATCACATCGTGATAAGGGTCCGTTAAACATCCTTTAGAAAAGAGAGAATTTTATGTACAAAGGTCTCATGAACTAACATATAAATAGGTCACTAAGAGAACATTAGTGGAAAGTGGAGACATACACATTCAAGAAAATAAAAAATATTTATAGGGGTGATTAAGTTAATCAATCACAAAAAAGTGAATTATCAATGTAAAGTTGAGGGCCTCAATGCTAAAAATCATTGATGATTTAGAAAACCATTGGTTCAACTAAAATTTAGGTATTATGAAGAACGTTTTTTATTATTTTCTTAATGCTGGTTGATTCTTTTACTACCTAAGAATATAAGGAAATATAATTACATGATAAATTTTTATAAACGAAATTTCATACATTGGTTTTTCTTTGATCAATCCCAATTTATCCATTACTTTATGAAATTGATATCAAAAAATTAAATTTGATACTTGATACACTAAAATTCACTTTTAAAAGATCTTAAGGCCCATAAAAGAGTTAAAAGTATAACTATTTATATTTAACTATTTACCAAAACTAATATGGTAAATACATTAATCTCTAAACATTAAAAGCATCACTATTGGTTTCTAATTAATATTTATTCATAAAATTGTTTAACTAAAAACAATGACACATTAATCAGTACATGGTGTAGGTCAATTATTGTAATTAATCCTTTATCGTCCTTTGGTTATGGGTTCAAGTACCATGGACTTTCTAGACTTGATTTGTTTTCAACCAATATACATGTTGTCCTTTTCTGAAACCACATTAATATAATTTCAAAAATAAATACGATGGAAATCATTTAAATATTGGCATTAAATAGCCTATAATTTTTAATAAAACCCTAATACATAAATAATTCATCCATTTATTTCCATAGAGGTCCTTCCATGGTCTAAAGTTTATCCTAGGTCATTCATTTTTTTATCTATTCAAATCCTTCATAATGGTTTGTAAATAAAATATTAATTATCCTAATAATATCCCTTGAGAGTGTTAAATGAGGTGCATAGTAAGGCCCATTGTTATATACCAGGATACTCTGAGTCAGGTTCAACACACCTTGTCAAAGATGTTACCACTAGTTATATCTGTGCTAGAACCATTTCCACTTATAGTATCCAGAGATGGATGTATTTGTAGGAAGACCCAGATAATATATACCTCACCAAAATTCTAGGATGTTCTTTTATACCTATCCTCAACGTCTACCTCATGGTTATGTTTAGTAATCTAAGTTTTCCAAAATATAATTTGCAAGGTTTCTACTAAAATTTCTCGGATACTAACTATAGAAATCCAACCCTAGAAATCCCATAGCTGGTGGCATGCTACCATTACATTGGCATAAGATAAAAGTAAATAGTTTCCCAAAGGATCAAAATTTTTAGTAGTATTAGTAAACTAGATACATACTTGAGTCTTGTTTTTCAAATTAATACACCAATTAAAACATAATTTTTTCTCTTTAAATTATAATAAGTTTATTCCTTCTAGTATATCCTTACATATCTTTCTTTATACAATTTAGGGAATCTTGGGAAAATGAAGCATAATAAGGGTGAGATAAAATTCTATGTAAGGGTAAACTACAATGAAATAAATAATGAACAAATGAGAATAATAATGACAAAACAGTAATAACTAAGGACATAAGCCGTTTAATCAATATATTGAGAAGGAAGTTCATAAAAAATAAGGCAAGGTAAATAACTGAAAACACATGCCATTTAAATGACTAGAAAATGCCTAATTAATATGGAAATAAAAATAAATGAAACACATGCCATTAAATCATTGAACTGAGAATTAAATTCATCCATATATGTGTCGATTCAAAATATAATGGAAAAATAAGAAATGAATATAAATTAAGGAAATTCTTAATTATTGCACAACATGTTACCTAGGTACATGAAACCATTCCTGTCAAGGCCTTTCACATGATGGTTTAGTATAATAGGTAAAAACCCATCTAAGGCTAACCAACTAATTCATCGCATGAGACTACCAATGCATCAAAGGGATATCTATAACCAGGCCTCAACAATGTCATTCCAATCCGAAGAATTCCTTATATATCGGAAAATTTAGTTAACAATGCACCTTTTCAAAAATCTATAAGGACTAGATGATAGGGAGTTAGCAATATTTCCCTAGTTAATCAAATAAATTTCAAGTAAATCATATGAAAAATGGTGGATAGTTTAAGAAATTAAAATATCCATGATAAATGATATGGATAATTAGGGTAAACATAATATTCAAAGATCATTAGAAATTGAATATTTCATGGGGACTAAAAGAAATCAAGGAAGTGAATTTCAATAGTATAAATGGTAAAAGAAATAAAAAACCATCTAGTTGAATAATAAGGATAATATCAATAAAACATATCCTAAGTAGAGTAAAAATAAAAGTTTTTTTTTCATTGATGAATACAAATATCATAAAAGATCTTTTAGAACAATTATTGAAGAAAATATATATTTATTTTAAATACATTTTGAAAATTATTTTATTTTGAAAATCACTTGTAAAAACATTTTCATTAAAAATTAAACTTTTGAAATTGAAAATTAAGAATCAATGTAATGATGGTGGGTAATTTCTTACATTTTGTACAAGGTAAAAAGAACATTTCTTTTACATGCTAAAAAGGTTAAAAAGGTGGATAGTTTAGAAAGATACAAGAAGATTAATTTGAAAAAAAAATAAAATAAAAAATAAGGGTAATAATGTATTTAAAAAATCATTTTGGAAAGGGTAAATATATTTTTTAAATCCTTTTTAGAAAAATAGGTTTTTAGAAGAAATTATGTTCTCCGATAAAAGAGTGAAATGAAGTTGTTTTATTTTAAAACATTTTATAAAACATTTTCAGTACCAAAGAGTGGAAAAATGGTAATATTACTTGAAAAATTCCATGAATAAACATATGATAATAAAATTAATGGTTTTACTAAATTATGATCCAATAATTTACTCCAATGGAAATTCAAGTGTAAACAATCTTGAATAAATTGGGATTGTAAAGTAAACCCTTGAAAAGACCATAATGCTGATGTGATCATCAATAAATAAATAGATTATTTGTATAAAATATAAATAAATATAATAGAGGGTTAAATACATAAATAGATATTCAAATGTCTTTATACACATGTTCATAGATTATTAATGAAAATGAGTAAGTAGTATAACTCAATGAAAAAGAATTGTGTTATGAAATTTCTTTATCACATGGTAACTTTAACTGTAAATCCATTTAGATTAAATAATTCAAATTGAAACCTAAAATACCATGATTAAATAAATATTTATGATATTAAATTTCAATATGGTAGTATTTACACCATATATAATAAATTATGTTCACAACAATAAAGTATGCCTCACAGGAAAATAGTGTGACAAGAATACCTTACCTTGTGTTTATTTTTGAGTGAACTTCCTTTAACCACCTTTTTAAGGGGGTTAAACATTATTATAACTTATAAAATAACAATAATAATATTTATAATATCATATATTAACTTCTTATCATATATTATTACCCGCTTGTTAACAATATTTTCTTATATCTACTATTTAGAGTGTTTATTGCTGAGTTTTTTGAGTAAGTTTTGACTTGTAATATTTTTTTTGTACTTCAATAATGATTTAATTATCTATAGGAGGTAAAAATTTATTTCATTATCATATATATTCAGTATACATGTATTTATAATAATCTATAAATTTTAGAGATAAAAAATGAAATGCATTGTTAATGGAGACGGTAGGTAGTACATACGCATAAATACTATTTAAATTTCATTATCGTATTAAAATAATTGAAATTAAATTATATATAAGTATATTATAATTAAATTATAATATTTATTTCATATATTTAACAAAGTTTTATTAAAACCATCCTTAATATGTTCAATGTATTGCGTGAGCGAATCACATCACATTGAGGAGGTGGTAGTCTGCAGTTCTGCAAACGATGTTATCATGTTTACAAAAAATGGATTGTATAACCATATGCGGTGTAAAATAATTAATATATAAATAAAATAATAATAAATATAATTTCCATCATAATCCCCAACCATGAAATTTTGTAAAGGAGAAATAAACTATCATCATCTTGTGAGGTGATATTTCACCGTACATGAATAGTAAGTTCGTTAGTCGTTAGATGGAAGTGTTTGTAAGTGCAGGTAAAAAATTATTATAAAAATATCTAAGTATATTTAGTATTATGAGGTTATTATTTAATCATGGGTTAATAATATTTGAGGGGGTTTAGATTTAAAATAAAATAAAATATCTTGAGGTAAGGTGTTACCTTTTATTTGGGTAACTTCTTTTGGTTTGCACCAAAGGGCTTCCTTGTATGGATTTATTCCAAACTTTTAGGATTCTAGTTTTAGGGGAGGTATTTTTAGGATCTTTTTTTCAAAAAAATTAAGAGTAAAAGTGTCATGAGATGTGTGAGGAAGTGGAAGTGTTGAGTGCCTTTTTATAGTGGAGGAGTGGCACTCTTGTACTTTTTTGGAAAGGGAATTTCACCCACATTGTTCCCATTAAAATTGGATCCAATAAGGATAAATATTAAATGAATGGATTATCTGCTATAAATATGTCCATAAAATGGATTTTTTACAACTTTATAAGTCATTTTGGCTCTTTAGTTTGTGGTTTAGTCCCTTGTTAAGTTAGTTTTTCTCTTAATTATTGTAATTAGTTTTTATAACATTCACTAATATTTTTGGGAAAAAATTAAGTTAAAAATAATATCCATTATATATTATTTTGATTCTAAATATTGAATCCATTTTTCAAAATTTCAATCACAAAATTGGCAGAAATTAATTTAAATTTAATTCCACAAATGGGACGACAATGCGGGTTTTTTGTTACACCCGGAGATTTTATGAAAAATGTTCTTTTAATTTCATTGATATCATGTGTTGCAAATTACACAAAAATTATCTTGTTCTATACTCAACACCGTATTAGCTTATATTATATGCAAACAATATTCTTGTCTTGCGTTACACGCAATCGCGACCTTCCTCGGTAGCGTGTGTAGTGAGCAATACCAGGTTTCACTAAACAACGATATAATGTTATAATATTCTTATGGACTAGCCATTATGAATAGTATTAAATAAATTTTGAATTTTATAACATTATTATTCTTCATACACATTTTCTAAAACATGGTATGTGAACGAAATAAATTGTTTCAGGTAAAATAAGTATTTTTCAAAAAATGCAATTTTGTCGCCTTTTGATGGAACACCCACTTTAAATATAGTTTTTGACATGTTTATAAGTTAAATTTTACAAAATAAACTTCTTCTTTTGAATCAGGATATAAAAATTTACATTGGATAAATTTTGGATATTTTTCGGACAACGTTCTTATTTTGATGAATAGTAAAAACACACTAAATTTTACTTAAAAACAACTTTTTTCATCGAGATAATTTATATGGATAAATTATAATAGTAAATTTTTTTAATGTAAAATAGAATATATTTTCACCATTCAATATAATTTATGTCATTATCATTGATTTTAAATTGAATTCGTAGGTTAAATCAATTCAATCTTTTGCAATGTTTTAAACAAAAACCCATTTTTTCAACAACGAGATTAATTTTAACTTAATTATTTCAACTTATGTGTTTTGAATTTTGAAAAATGGATTCCATATTTGAATTCAGTGGGTAAAAGTTTTGTTAATAGGTCAGTTTTATTTTTTTGATATTATGAATAGTAACTATGGTAATTTTTATTTACTACAGTTAAAGGTAAATCGGGTAATTAAGGGTAAAAATAAGATTATAAAATTACCCTAACACCTGAAAAAATTATATTGGATGACTAAAAGTGGAGCAATATCACCTAAGGGTCTGCATAGATTCATTTTATGGACTTTTGACAATAAAAATAATTTAATTATTACTAAAACCAAAGAAAGTGACAACATGTCACTCTCTTAAATATTATAAGTATAATAATTTTACTTTTGTGATAAGATTCATAAATCTTAGAAAATAAAAAGTATACAGAAATATAATAAAATTATCTACATCATGTGAATTTATTTATAATTTTTAGAGATTAAATAATTATCATTAAAGGTGACACAATAGTGATGTTGAAATTATTTTATTGATTGAAATATCCAATAAAGAGTTTTACAAATATTAAAATAAATAATATATGAACTATTTAATGTTCTAAATTAATTTTATAGATATATATGACATGTTATTAATATATTAAATCTTTTATTTCTAACATATCTTTTAAGTAGATTTTATTTAAATTCAAATAAATGAATAGTTTCAAAATTGACACTATTGTTGTTTTATAAAAATAACATAATATAAAATTGTTTAAAAATGACAAAAATATTTAAAATTTATAAATTAAAATTTTTATGGTCTAAAATGTCATAAATTATTGAATTATGGACAATTTACAACACATAAGTAATTATTTATAACAATTTAAAATTTAGAATCTTATTATCACAAATAATATTAAATAGATTAAATAAGGATAAATCAAGTTGATAATATTTAAAATAAATTTAAAACATGTATAAATTTTATTGGATTATGCGATTAAAAGTCTATCTCATCTATGATTCTGATTTGAGTCATTTTGGAAGTTTTTATTTGGGGATTGAATTTATTATAAATTAATATTTTTGAGGTTTTAAAAGGTGCCCCTCTACTCCCTTATAAAAGGGAACCTCCCCCCTCTCCTCTTCACAACACATTGAGCCTTCAAGCTCAGACAAAACCTGAAAATTTCTCTTCTCCGCTTCCCTAGAAACATTCTTGAGGTTCTGGTGTTCTCAAAATAACAACTCTAGTTCCTTAAGAGGAATTTTAAAGGAGGTGTGTTGAAGAAGAGGTAGTCTCTTCTACTGATTCTTTCAAATTTATTTCTTCTTCAACTTCCTCTTCTTTAGTTGTTTCATTTTAAAGTCATAAAATAAGTATCAATAATATAATAATATGATATTATTAATACCAAACAACCCCATCTCACCTTCTATCCA
Source organism: Viscum album (assembly GCA_963277665.1). Classification (NCBI taxonomy): domain Eukaryota; kingdom Viridiplantae; phylum Streptophyta; class Magnoliopsida; order Santalales; family Viscaceae; genus Viscum; species Viscum album. The sequence goes on along the minus strand of OY728140.1, from coordinate 84,839,906 downwards.
TCCTACGGAAAATGAAATCATCGCGTGTGCGTAAGTACGGAATACCGTCTCCACACAGTGGTGTAATTAGTTTTTCCACCACCACCTTACTTGGATGAGTATAATGGTGTAAATAATAACTATATATGGTTATTATAACATCATAGAGATTCTTATATATTATATCATTCACTCCAATTCTATTCAATAATTATGGGAACGATTTCATCGCTCATGCGTACGTACGGACTACCGTCTCCACAAACGCGATGAGATTCATTTTCCATGATTAACCATTCAAGTATGATTATAATGTATATATATAATAAATAATCATGAAATATATTAAATAATAATGATACTGGATTTATTTATATATATATTTCATTTACTTAATTCCATTCAATTCAATAAGGAAACAAAAACAGCGTTCATGCGTATGTAAGGCCTACCGTCTCCATGAACGGTGTATTTCATTCAATTTATCGATATATCATATATATTTATATACTTAATATATATTATATATAAATAATTTTTTAAATTCTTGAATTATGTAAATCAGGATATGAGTAATGATATCAAGAACAATAAATCAATACATGTACGATAAATGGAACGATTTTACCCAAAACGCTGCTTTAACATGGAATTTTCAAAATAACGGGTAATATAAAGTCATAAGTGAACCATAGATGATATCATAACAAAGAATATGATTCTATAATGAGTCAATGACATTATTTAAATCATTATTCTGGAGGTTCAGATACATAAAAATCATATCGGACATAAGGTAAGGGATAATTTTGCAAATCTCATTTTTATCTGAGATTGCTTATACGTAAGTATTTACTAGGGTTATATTTTTCATCCATGTCCATATTTTCTAAAAATGGTTTCATGTATTTTTAAAGTCCATTTTACCAATTTTTTACAATTACTATATTGTATGTAAGGAATCTTTCTTTGGTTTACCATACGAGGTACTTTTTGACTTTTCCAGCAAAAGTACGAGAAAAATGTTTTTTTAAACTTATATGGAATGAATGGATATTTATAGTTTCCTAAAAACTTATTTTCATGAATATTCATCCACAATATTTAATTATTATTTTTAACAAAATCATTTTCTTTTAAAATTGCATCGAATTTTGTGAAAATAAAATGATTTTGAATAAGAAATGATATTTTCCTCAAGAATTCATTTCAAGTGTTTTGTCAAAATTATTTTCCATCTAAGATTATATTATTTAGTATGATTATGTTTCAAGTATAATGTCTCTATGATTTACATGGTTTCACTTTTTCTATGATGAAATGATATCCATTTGTTTTATATAGATTAAGTTATGATGAGATTATGTTTATGAAACCCATTTTATTATTTGGGTTATGATAAATGATTTATGTTTATGTTGTGGCACACGTAAGAATGATTTCATTATGATATGGGTGGGACCAATATCTCCCTCCAATGCATTGTGGAAAAATTTATATCTCATGAGATAGACATGGCTGGAATGGTAAGTTAATCTGGTTCAGTGATACAGGACTGGAACGAGGAGTGAACTCGATTCAGAAAGGGACTTTGTCCACGAAGATGGTCTTGGCAGCAATGCCTTGGCTACTATGGAAATTATATCAAGTTCTTAATAGTTTTTCACAATTAGATGTTTTATTCCCATGCTATTTTATCATGATTTATGTTCCATTATGATCTATGCCTTATGTACTTCCATGTTTTATGTCATTGCTCAAGATTTTGATGTTTAAACATTATGTTCATGTGTTTAAGTTCAAATGTATATGGTTTTTTTATTTTCTTCATGCTTACCCATACTTAACATTTGATCTCAGCCTTTATATGTTTTCTTTTCCCCAGGATATAAAGAAAGTTTTTAGGTAAGAAAACAAGAGGGGAAAATCTTCATGGGAGATGATGAAGATCTTTCACCATGATTAGAAGATTATGATCCGAGTTTACAAAGACACTAAACTATTATGATCCTTGATTGTTGATTTTTGTTATGTATTAAGTATTCCGTAGATGTAATGTAATGTCCATGTACGTCATGTTTGGGGTCTCTACAGTTGGTATCAGAGGAATGGTTTAGTCAACCTTTGTATACTAGGATGTGAGAACTTTAGTGAGATCCCTAGAGATATTTATAAGGTATGTCTAGGGATGTCTCTAAGGTTATGTATAACTATAGGTTATAGTCCTTGAATTATGTTGATGATCATGTATAACCTTGGGTAAACCTAAGGTGTCATGGATTAAAGAATGTGTGATATGTTATACTTTTTATGATTATGTGGTTCCTTGTTATTTTTAATGTTTCTTACACTATGCTTTTTGGTTTTTGTCAATGGAGGGAACCAAAATGAATTGGGTCAACATTGAATCCAATGGAAAAATTGGTGACTATGAGCAAAGAAATCGTGTAATTCCTATAAATAAAGACATTGTGATTATACCGAATTCGTCATCACGATATATGATTAACAAGGTGAACTTTAGTGGTATTCCTAATTCATTAAATAAGAGGAAGAAGTAATTTTATGCATGTTCACATGGTGAGGAGCATAGATAAAGGAAGATTGAGATTTCTAAATAAGGGAATAAGAACCTTGATGAATACATAAAATGGAGGGGAAGATGTTATCTGTGTGGGGAGAAGGGTCATAGAGTGACAGACTGTTATGGAGTTCAATGTCTTATATGTGAGGAACATGGGCATTACCCAACTCAAAGCCCTGACCTAAGAGGTTACTTCTAAATCAAGGAAGGACTTATTCCATGAAAATCATTGAAGATGATGGATTGAAGCATTTATGTATTGGTATTCAAGAATAATGTTGTTGAGGTAATTTTATGGTATATTGGTATATCTATGTATTGGTCCATTGTTGTTTTCCATAAGAATATGGTACCAGTAACCATTAAAAGTGAATGAGATATTTTTGGAAAGTAGATTATATGTACATAATGAAGTGATAAAGAGAAATTTAAATGAGCTCATGACTGATCTAAGGACAAAGTGACATCATGGTTTGAGTATAAAGAATTTTTGGGGATTTTGGTATGTGCAAAGAGTTAACTTTTGACAGTATTCATGTTTTCACTAAAAGTTCAATGGGTATTAATTTTTTAAGAGAATGCATAATTAATGTATTCACATATTTATAAGGTTACCAAAAAGATATATCTTATGATATATGTGAGATAAATGATGGTATTTTCATGTTTGGTATGTGACCTTTCAAGTAATCGTTTTCTTTATACTCTGAGCTTGGACCAAAGTATTTTGGATAAGCCTAAATATTGGAATGAATTAAGTTAGACATAAGATAGTATTGTTTAAGGCTAGAACAATTTTTGATATTACTACAAGAATGTTATAATAATTTAGTTTTAGAAAAAGGGACAAGCTGCAGGATGGGTGACTACCCATCGTGTTGGACAAGGCTGTGGGAATCGAACCCACAACCGAAGTGCGACAAGCCTTTATCACCTACCACTGGCCTACAGGATGTCCCTGGTTAGTAGAAAGTAGTTTTATTATATTATGTTGTACGATAGATAATGTATAAGTCCATTTTTTGAATCATATATTATTAACCTCACCAAATATGGTCATATGTATATTTGATAACTTTTGTTAACCTTTTGTTTGAGATAGATGGAATGACCCATCATTCTATCACATGATCTACTAACACTTCACGGAAGACAAATTCAACGTCATTTCTTTAATAGATGATGTGTAAATTGTTCAAAGCACAAAAAATAGTGAGACTGTACCAAAATCAAGTAAGTATTTCTTTAAATTATTCTTCAACTTTAGGGAAATGATCTTGAAACCCAAAAATGTTGTCCTAATGTCCTCATATTCGATGAATCAGATTGTAACGACCCAAATTTTCATTAATGGAAATACCTCTTGATCTAATTAAATGTCACTTTATGTTTATATAAAATGTCAACTTCTTTGGTTTTATGATAAGAATTTTGATCGTTGCTAATATAGCCGTTGAACAGTGATCACATGATTAGTATAAATATAGTGCTTTAATAAATCCAAATTTACTCAGACAAAGGGAGCGATGGCCTCATCTAGTAGAATTTCCCCATACGAAGCCCATTTTCCGGAGCTCGGAAAAGATGTGGCGTCTTTGGGATTCGCTCTTGACCAAGCCCAAGCTGAGATTCATCATGTCAAGCTCGAACGTGACCGACTACGGGAAAAGTGGAAGTTGATTGAAATTACAACTCGAGCGATGTTATCCGAGCCACCCCAAGAATCTGTCACTATCGTACACCTTACCCTTAGGTCTTATGCGGTTGTTTTAAGGGTTTATGTAACAAATATGTAGTACTATGTTTACGTACATTATTTTTTGTATATAATAAAGAATATAATTTCTAGTCATTTTTGATACATTGTAAATAGTTTTTTATGTACAAATAGTGTTTTTAGTTATTATTTAATTAAGAATTCTATTTTATTAAATTAAGGGATTTTTGAATTAAATAATATTTTAATAAAATATTATTATTATTATTAAATTAATTTTTATTAAATATAATTGATCTTATAATTTTATGAATGCAATTATAATTTTTATTAAGGTTTGAAAGGCATTTCTGTCAAAACTCGTGAATTTTCGATAAATGTCAGTTTTTATTTTAAAATTTAAAATTAACATATTTTGAAAATTATTTAGATAAAATAAATTTTATTTCTGGGATCAGTATGTTGAAATTATCCAATGGTGAATTTTTCATAATTTTCTGAGACAGTCAATTTTTTGGGTAAAAATTAAATACCGTTTAAATATATAATGTGTTTTACGACATCATAATGACCTAATAGTGATTTAATAAATTACTATAATCTTTATGTTCGGCCAATATATGTTTTAAAATTAAAATAATGTGATTTTGGGTTTGTTTGACTTACTTTTCAAAGCATTAATGAACCCCTCAAGACTTATTAAACACATTGTCTTTTTAAATTAATTTCTATGGGAGTGTTACTCACCTCCACATAAGAAACCTAATTATTTTAAGATGTTATGACTTGGGACTTATAAAATATTTTTTTCCTCTTCCCTTTTCCAAAAACCATGGGCAAAAACCATGGGATGGTTTGTGGTTTGGATTAATTTAATATAAGGGGTCCCAAACCTAAATAATAAAGAATTCCCTCACCTTTCCTATATAAACCCACCCAAGCTCCCACTTCATCCTCACTCAAAGCCTTTCGAGTTCGTATAAACTCTTCCCTACTCTCTCTAGATTCCTCCCAAGGTTCCCCATGCTCCCAATAATCCTCTCACAAGCCTCTCTCTAGCCTTTGTAAGCACACTTCCAAGTAAGGGTTTTTCTTCCTTTCTCAATTTTGTCCAATTTTCATTAAGTTGTTTTTCACTTTTAATTTCAATTATTAATGTTGGGGTATGGTTTCGAACCTCCCTCATACTTCCCTCTTTATGTTTGAATTATGGGAGACCCCTTTCTCTCTCATTAAATGCCTCCCATGTACACCCGTTACTATGCCGAAATTCCGAAATGAACTTCTCTCTCCTAATTTACATTCAAGCAATACATTTGTATCATGAATCTAAATTCCATTAAAATTGTTGGGACATGTATCTATATGAAATACTTACTGTACATTACATGTAAATATTATTAGGAACCCCTTTCTCTCTCATCAACCATTTTTATTAATTCTTATGCCACGCCGTTACGCTGCCGAAATCGCACCGATTTTCGAAGCCAATGCCATTGTGTAGTGAATACCATGGCCATTTCTCCATCAAGGGTATTAACCTTTATGAACATTTACTTATTGATTATAAAGTTTCATGTATGAATTCCACATTCCTTTATCGTAGAATAAATGATTATGTTTTATGAATCCATGTTTTATGATCCATGCGGCACACTTATGCATGAAATGAAATGTTTAAGAAGGGTGCACCCTTATAGTGCTCCAATGCATTGGGTAAAGTATATTATCATGATACGTCATGTGAAATGAGTGTTTAACCATGATAAATAAAGTGAAACGGGGGTTTACTCATGCTTCATTTGCAATTATGATTTACTCATGCTCTATGTGCAATGAGCCTTGGCTCATGCTAATTCCATGTTAAGTGTTGTTGCCACATTTCCATATTATGATTATCAAGATTTTTCATGAATTTATGTTCATGTTTCTTTTATGCTATATTTATATTCCTATTTTCTAACATTTATTGTACTCCTCATGTTATTCCATGTGTACTCCCTTACTAGGCTTTATAGCTCACCCTTTTCTTATGCATGTCCTCAGGTTGTCCCATGCAATGCTAAGTACGAGGGAATGTATTGGTCATGTAAAAGAAGTTTTCAATGAAGACATAGTATTCCATGTTTTAATTTTTTATGTAATGATCCTAAGCCCCAAAGATACTAAACCTCTCGATCTTCTTTGTTGTATCAAGTGAAGTTTTATGTAATAAATCATGTTTAAGTTTGTAATAAAAGAAGTGGTGTCATATTTGGTATCAGAGGATAGGTTTAGTTATTTTTGGGATTAGTAAACCCTAGTAAAGCCTTATATACAAGACTAAGTATAATAAAAACATCCCTATGTTTTGGTAAGTTCTGAGTAAGTGGTTTGTCAAACAAATACATCCCTGTCTGGATACGAGCAGGTAGAGGTGGCTCTGGCATAGATGTATCCTAGGGGTAAAACCCGAAAACACCGCTTTGAGCTAGACTCGAACGGGAACGGGTGCACAACAATGGGCCTTGATGCACTCTTGGTTATGACACTACTGGGGGATATGTTTTGATAAATGCACAAGCTTAGTATGAACTCTTATTAAGGAAATTAAAAAAAATTCCCCTAAGAATATATGATAGAAATTAGATCATGAAAATCCTGGATTGAAGCCTATAGACTCATGAGTAAGGAAATAAAAGTTTATTTATAATTCATCAACTTTTGTCCTTAGATTACCCTTTATGTGTTACGCCCTAAATTTCCTTTTATTCCAGCCAATGGTCAGTAATAGGAGGACTCGGGCTAACAACCGATGTGAAGATCAGTGTGATGACTGTACAAATGAGAAGCCCAATCCAATGGGAGTGGGAATCGCGAACTTTGTCATGCTTCTCTCTCAGCTAACTCAAGTTTTGAATACAAACACGGGTCAAGAGGAATTTCCAAACCCCCCTAAGAAGGAACAAGTCGTTATCGAGAGATTCATGAGGCAAAGGCCTCCTACTTTTAGTGGATTATCTGATCCCACGATCTCTGAACAATGGATCAACTCCATTGAAAAGATCTTCTCCAACCTTTAATGTTCTGAACAAGAGAAGGTTCTACTGGCTGCTTATTTTATGGAGGGTTAAGCTAATCAATGGTGGATGTTGATAAAAAACACGAAGCCTGAGGAGGAGATCGAGGCGTTGGAATGGAAGGATTTTCGGAAGATGTTTTTCAATAAATATTTTCCACGCACCCTCCAGCTTAAGATGGAAAGGGAATTCCTTTCCCACAAGAAAAAAGATGAAGAATATGTTTGAGCGTACGAGGAAAACTTCATAAGGCTTGCACGATATGCTTCCGTCTTTGTCGTTACCCCTGAATGCAAGGTTGACCACTTCTTTAGTGGGCTGAAGTCTAGCTTGCGGAAAGCATTAGCGATCCGTGACTTCGACAGTTATGAGGAAATTGTCTGATGTGCCCTCAAGGTTGAAATGGAGATCGAGGAATCACATGGGTATCATGGGGACAAGAAGCGTAAGGTGGTCTTCAATGCTGGTGGTCCGGTGGATAAATCCAATGGTGCTAAGAAGATCTAGCACCCCACTTGCCAAAAGTGTGGAAAGATGAACCCTAGAAATTGCCTTAAGGGGGTGAGAAAATGCTTCAGGTGTGGAAGAAAAGGGCACCTAGCTGTTAACTATTGGCAAGAAAGACCCGTGGCTACGACAAAGGAGAGGAAAGCTCTGTTCGAAACTCAACAAGTTGTTCAATGCTATAAATGCAATGAACTAGGTCATTTTGAAAATCAGTGCCCTAATCCAAGGGTTTTCGGAGACAACCAACAACCTCCAAGGCCGCAAGGAAGAGCTTTTTCCATCACTTCTGCCAAAGTGAACCCTAAATAAGAAGTGGTGACAGGTATGCTAGTTATTCATTCAAGAATAGCGAACATACTTTTTGATTCAGGTTCTACGCATTCTTTAATATCTCGAAAGTTTAGTAGAACAATCCCAGCACCACCACAAATCATGGAAGTGAAGATGTTGGTTAGTACGGAAAATGGGGAAATCATTGCATCCCATGAATATAAGTCCTCCCCTGTTATAGTATGTGGATTGAATTTCCCGGTGAACCTTTTCATACTCCCTCTAGTGGAATTTGATGAAATTCTTGGCATGGATTGACATTCCTTATATAGAGCCAGTATAAATTGTCGGGAGAGGGAAATCACACTCCATATGGAGAATCGACCCCCGATTCTTTACAAGTGTCAGGAGGAAGATGAATCTCCTTTAGCTCCATCACATCAAGTATAGATATTACTGCCCTATGAGCATGCGTATCTGGCTCAGATGATTGAGTCCAAGGAAGAAACCATCCTTGAAGAAATGCCTATTGTGAGGGAATTCGCGGAAGTGTTTCCCGAGGAATTGTCTGGTCTTCCTCCTAGAAGAGATGTTGAGTTCTCAATTGAACTCATACCTAGGGTGATACCAATATCCAAGACTCCATATAGAATGGATGTTGTTGAGCTTGAAGAGCTGAAGAAACAAATATAGGAGAATCTACATAAAGGGTTTATACGCCCAAGTGCTTCACCGTGGGGTGAACCAGTTCTCTTCGTCAAGAAGAAGGATGGGTCAATGCGGCTTTGCATCGATTATCGTGAACTTAAAAAATCATGGTAAAGAACAAGTATCCTCTCCAAGAATTGATGACTTGCTCGATCAGCTGTGTGGAGCACAATACTTCTCCAAGGTGGACTTGTGGTCGTGATATTATCAAGTAAGGGTGAAGAAGGACGATGTCCCCAAGACTGCTTTTCGTACAAGATATGGGCACTATGAATTCATAGTAATGCCTTTCTAACTCACCAATGCTCCAGAAATATTCATGGACTTGATTAATAGAGTATTTAGAGATTACCTTGAAAATTTTTTTGTAGTCTTTATAGATGATATTCCAATATACTCCAAAACCAAGGAGGATAATGAGGAGCATTTAAAAACTGTACAAGAGACTTTGTGCAAGGAGAAGCTCTATGAAAAGTACAGAAAGTGTGAGTTCTGGTTGAAGGAGGTCTCGTTCTTGGGTCATATAATCACAAGAAATGGGATATCTGTGGACCCCTCCAAAACAGATGCAATTGAGGGATGGCCGAGGACAACATCGGTAACGGATATTAGTAGCTTCTTGGGGTTAGCTGGATATTATCGACGTTTTTTGAGAAATTTCTCACGATTTTCAAACCCTTTTACCAAGCTAACTCGTAAGGGAGTAAAGTTTTCTTGGAGTGATGAATGTGAAGAATGCTTCAAGGAGTTGAAATAGAGGCTTATCACTGCGCCCGTGCTCACTTTACCCACAAGTGGAAAACTTTTTGTGGTATTCAGTGATGCTTCAAAGAAGGTCTTAGGCTGTGTGCAGATGCAGAATGATAATGTGATATCCTATGCCTCAAGGCAGTTGAACATACATGAGAGAAACTATCCATAGCATGATCTGGAGTTAGGGGCAGTGATGTTTTCCTTGAAAATTTGGCGGCATTATCTCTATGGGGAGAAATGTGAGATATATACTGACCACAAGAGTCTTAAATATATATTCACACAGAAAGAGATTAATATGCACCATAGAAGATGGATAGAGCTCATCAAGGATTATGAGTGTTCAATACATTACCACCCTGGGAAAGCGAACAAGGTGGCAGATGCCCTAAGTAGAAAGGACCCATCGATTCTATCAATGATGAGAATTGAGAAGGATCCAATCTTCTTAGACTTTATGAAGATGGACGTGGGAATCATAAATAAGGGAACATCATCAATACTTTCACAAATGATTGCTCAAAACATCTCTTTTGGAAAGGTTAAAGGATGCTCAAAAGGATGATGTGGGAATTCAGGAAAAAGTGGAAGCTATCAAAAAAGGGAAATCCTCAGAGTTTAATGTTAATGAAGAAGGAATTGTATAGTTTGGGAAAAGACTACGTGTTCCATCGAGTCCAGAGATGAAGAAGGAACTTTTGGATAACGCACATAGTTCAAATTTCTCTATTCACCCAGGGAGTACAAATATGTACCGAGATCTCCGAGAAAACTTTTGGTGGGATAATATGAAGAAGGAGATCGCTGAATATACATCAAAGTGTCTGGTGTGTCAGCAAGTGATGGCAGAGAGGCAGAAGTCTAAGGGGATGATGCAACTATTTCCCATACCATAATGGAAATGGGAGAACATCACCATGGACTTTGTCACTGGACTTCTAAGAACATCCAAAGGAAACAATGCAATTTGGGATGTTGTGGATCGTCTTACAAATACTGCACACTTCATTACTATTCAGGAGGATTTCTCTTTGGATCAACTAGCACAGATATATATCAGGGAAGTGGTGAGGTTGCATGGAGTACCACTATCTGTTGTGTCTGACCGAGATCCAAGATTCACCTCTATGTTTTGGAAGAGTCTTCAACATTCTCTGAATACTGAACTGAACTTCAGTACGACCTATCATCCTCAAACTGATGGCCAATCCAAGCGGACTATCCAAACACTTGAGGACATGTTGAGAGCATTATCAATGGATTTTAAAGGAGGATGTGATAAACATCTTCCTCTGGTTGAGTTCTCTTATAATAACAGTTTCCACTCGAGCAACCAAATGGCACCACATGAAGCCCTGTATGGGAAAAGGTGCAGAACACCAGCATGTTGGGATGAGGTCGGTGAACGTAAGCTGCTTGGACCAGAAATGGTCGAGGAAATGGTGGAGAAGGTAAAAACCATTCAGTAGCATATCAAGGCAGCTCAGAGTCGACAGAATAGTTATGCGGATAATCGTCAATGATACCTTGAGTTTAAAGTTCGATACATGGTGTTTCTACGCATATCTACGTGGAAGAAGGTCATGTGGTTAGGAAGGAAAGGGAAGTTAAGTCCAAGGTACATCGGCCCCTTCGAGATTCTTGATCATGTTGGGGCTGTGGCATATCGACTAACACTTCCACCTGCCATGGCCAAAGTACATGATGTCTTTCATGTATCCCTCTTAAGGAAGTACATACCGGACCATTCACATGTACTCTCTTCTGAGGTGGTACAATTGGAAGATGATCTTTCTTATGAGGAGAAACTAGTGAAGATCATAGATCATAGAGAAAAAGTTCTATGAAATAAGACAATTCCCCTCGTTAAGGTGTTGTGGAGAAACCACAAGTTTGAAGAAGTGACTTGGGAATCGGAGGAAATGATGATGCTGAATTACCCACATATGTTTTAGTGTGGGGAAAAGGAAAATTTCGAGGGCGAAATTTCTTAAGGGGGAATATTGTAACGACCCAAAGTTTCATTAATGGAAATCCCTCTTGATCTAATTAAATGCCTCTTTATGTTTATATAAAATGTCAACTTATTTGGTTTTATGATAAAAATTTTGACTGTTGCTAATATATCCTTTGAACAATGATCACATGATTAGTATAAATATATGGCTTTCATAAATCCAAATTTACTCAGAAAAAGGGATCAATGGCCTCATCCAGTAGAATTCCCCCATACGAAGCCCATTTGTTGGAGCTCGGAAAAGAGGTGGCGTCTTTGGGCTTCAATCTTGACCAATACCAAGCTGAGATTCATCACGTCAAGCTTGAACGTGACTGACTATGGGAAAAGTGGTAGTTGATTGAAATTACCACACGAGTGATGTTATCCGAGCCACCCCAAGAGTTTGTCATCATCGCACACCTTACCCTTAGGTCTTATACTGCTATTTTAAGGGGTTATGTAATAAATAAGTATTACTATGTTCATGTACATTATTTTTTTATATAATAATGAATATAATTTTTAGTAATTTTTGATACATTGTAAATAGTTTTTAAAGTAAAAAATAGTGTTTTTAGTTATTATTTAATTAAGAATTCTATTTTATTAAATTAAGGGATTTTTTAATTAAATAATATTTTAATAAATTATTATTATTATTATTAAATTAATTTTAATTATATATAAATTATCTTATAATTTTATGAATGCAATTATGATTTTTATTAAGGTTTGAAATCCATTTCTGTCAAAACTCGTGAATTTTTTATAAATGTCTGTTTTTATATTAAAAGTAAAAATTAACATATTTAGAAAATTATTTAGATAAAATAAATGTTATTTTTGGGATTAGGATGTCGAAATTATCCAATGGTGAATTTTTCATAATTTTCTGAGACAATCAAATTTTTGGGTAAAAATTAAATACCGTTTAAATATATAATGTGTTTTATGACCTCATAATGACCCAATAGTGATGTAATAAATTACTATAATCATTATTTTTGGCCAATATATGTTTTAACATTAAAATAATGCAATTTTGGGTTTGTTTGACTTACTTTTCAAAGCATTAATGGACCCCTCAAGACTTATTAAACACCTTGTCTTTTTAAATTAATTTCCATGGGAGTGTGACTCACCTCCACATAAGCAACCTCATTATTTTAAGAATTTCGGACTTTGTCCTTATAAAATATTGTTTTCTTCTTCCCTTTTCCAAAAATCTTGGGCAAAAACCATGGGATGGTTTGTGGTTTGGATTAATTTAATATAAGGGGTCCCAAACCTAAATAATAAATAATTCCCTCACCTTTCCTATATAAACCCACCCAATCTCCCACTTAATCCTCACTCAAAGCCTTTGGAGTTCGTCCAACCTCTGACCTAATCTCTCTATAATCCTCCCATGGTTACGCAAGCTCCCAAGAAGCCTCTCACAACCCTCTCTCTAGCCATTGGAAGCACACTTCCAAGTAAGAGTTTTTCTTCCTTTCTCAATTTTGTCCAATTTTCTTTAAGTTGTTTTGCCCTTTTAATTTCAATTATGAATCGTGGGGTATGGTTTTGCACCTCCCTCATACTGCTCTTTTTTATGTTTGAATGATGTGGGACCCCTTTATCTTTCATTAAATTCCTCCCATGTACACCCGTTACTATGCCGAAATTCCGAAAGGAATTTCTCTCTCCTAATTTACATTCAAGCAATACATTTGTATCATGAATCTAAATTCTATTAAACTTTTTGGGAAATGTATCTATATGATCTAATTACTGTCCATTACATGTAAATATGATGAGGAACCCCTTTCTCTTTCATCAACTATTTTTATGAATTCTTATGTCACACCGTTACGCTGCCGAAATCACACCGATTTTCTATGCCAATGCCATTGTGTAGTGAATACCATGTCCATTTCTCCATCAAGGGTATTCACCTTTATGCGCATTTAGTTATTGATTATAAAGTTTCATGTATTAATTCCACATTCCTTTATCATGGAATAAATGATTATGTTTAATGAATCCATGTTTTATGATCCGTGTGGCACACTTATGCATGAAATAAAATGTTTAAGAAGGGTGCACCCTTATAGTGCTACAATGCATTGGGTAAAGTATAGTATCATGATACGTCATGTGCAATTAGTGTTGAATCATGCTAAATCAAGTTCAATGAGGGTTTACTCATGCTTCATGTGCAATGAGGATTTACTCCTGCTCTATGCTCATTGAGCCTTGGCTCATGCTAATTCCATGTTAAGTGTTGTTGCCACATTTCCATGTTATGATTATCATGATTTATCATGACATTATGTTCATGTTTCTTTTATGCTCTATTGATATGCATGTTGTCTAACATGTATTATAATCCTCATGTAATTCCATGTGTACTCCCTTACTGGGCTTTATAGCTCACCCTTTTCTTATGCATGTCCTCAGGTTATCCCATGCAATGCTAAGTACGAGGGAATGTAGTGGTCATGTAAAGGAAGTATTCAATAAAGATGTTGTATTCCATGTTTTAAGTTTTTATGTAATGATCCTAAGCCCCAAAGACACTAAACCTCTCGATGTTCTTTGTTGAATCAAGTGATGTTTTATGTAATAAATCATGCTTAAGTTTGTAATAAAAGCAGGGTTGTCATACAGATGGTATCTTAGATCATCACAAATTTACGACTATGTGATTATTGGCTTTTTTATAGTCATGTTCTCTACAACTCTCTATTGGAACTTTATGGTTAGATTTCTCTTCCATATCCATATTTTCACCTATGTTCTCTTATGTGAAAACCCAGTGATTAATTAATTTGGGTAACTGTTACATTTTTCAACTTAGTTTTTAAAGTTCAGTTATGGTATTCCATTTTACGATGTGGGTTTCTATTAAAGAAACTTTCATGTAGTAAACCATTTATAACCCCGATGAATTTCGAGGGCGAAATTCATTTTAAGGGGGGTAGAATATAACACCCCGAGATTTTATGAAAAATATTATTATAATTTCATTGATGTATTGTGTTCTAAGTTACACAAAAATTATCTTGTGCTATACGAAAGACCATATTAGCTTATATTATATCGAAACACTGTTCTTGTCTTGCATTACACACAATCGCGACCATTCTCGATAGCGTGTGTAGTACGCAATACTGGGTTTCTCTAAACAACAATATATTGTTATAATATTATTATGGACTAGCCGTTATGAATATTATTAACTAAATTTTGAATTTTATAACATTATTATTCATATTACACATTTTCTAAAACATGGTATGCGAACAAAATAATTTTTTTCAGGTAAAATAAGTATTTTTCAAAAAATGCATTTTTACTGCATTTTGATGGAGCACCCACTTTAAATATAGTTTTTGACATGTTTATAAGTTAAATTTTACAAAATAAACTCCTTATTTTGAATCAGGATATTAAAATTTACATTGGATAATGTTGGGATATTTTTCTAACAACGTTCTTATTTTGATGAATAGTAAAAACACGCTAAATTTTACTTAAAAACAACTTTTTTCATCAAGATAATTTATATGGATAAATTATAAAAAGTAAATTGTTTTAAAGTATAAATAGAATATATTGTTACCATTTTATATATTGTATTTCATTATCATTGATTTTAAATTTAATTTGTAGGTTAAATCAATTCAATCTTTTGCAATGTTTTAAACAAAAACCCGTTTTTTTCGACAATGGGATTAATTTTAAATTAATTACTGCAACTTCTGTATTTTTAATTTTAAATAATGGATTTCGTATTTGAATTCAGTGGGTCCAAATTATGTTAATATGTCACTTTTATTTTTTTTGATATTATGAATAGTAACTATGGTAATTTTTATTTACTACAGTTAAATGAATATTGGGTAATTAAGGGTAAACATAAGATTATAAAATTACCCTAACACCTTCCAAAAATTTATTGGATGACTAAAAGTAGACCCATATCATCTAAGGGTCTGAATAGATGCATTTTATGGACTTTTTACCATGAAAACAATTTAATTATTATTAAAACCAAAGAAAGTGACCACATGTCACTCTCTTAAATCTTATAATTATAATAGTTTTAATTTTGTGATAAACATCATGAAACATCGAACATAAATAGTCTACCGAAATATAATACAATTATATACATCATGGGAATTTATTTATAATTTTTAGGGATTAAATAATTACCATTAAAGGTGACACAATAGTTATGTTGAAATTATTTTATTGATTGAAATATCAAATAAATGGTTTTAAAAATATTAAAATAAATATTATATAAACTATTTAATGTGAAAAAATAATTTTATAGATATATATGACATGTTATTAATATATTAAAGATTTTATTTCGTACATATCTTCTGAGTGGATTTTATTTAAATTCAAATAAATGAATAGTGTCAAAATTGACACAATTGTTATTTTATAAAAATAACATAATATAAAATAGATTAAAAATCACAAAAATATTTACAAATTATAAATTAAAATTTATATGGTGTAACATGTCATAAATTATCCAATTATGGACAATTAACAACACATAAGTAATTATTTATAACAATTTAAAATTTAGAATCTTATTACAACAAAAAATATTAAATAGATAAAATAAGGATAAATCAAGTTAATAATCTTTAAAATAAATTCCAAACATGTCTAAATTTTATTGGTTGTTGAGATTACAACCCTATATCATATAATATTATGATTTGATTCATTTTGGATGTTTTTATGTGGGGTTTGAATATATTATAAATTAATATTTTTGTGGTTTCCAAAGGCGCCCCTCTCCTCCATTATAAAAGGGAACCTCCTCCCTCTCCTCTTCACAACACTTTGAGCCTTCAATATCGGCAAAAACCTGACCATTTATCGTCTCCAATTACCTAGAAAAATTCTAGAGGTTCTGGTCTTCTCAAAATACCAACTCTAGTTCCTTAAGAGGAAGCCTAAAGGAGGTGCATCGAAGAAGAGGAAATCTCTGCTACCGATTCTTTCAAGTTTATTTATTCTTCAACTTCCTATCATTTAGTTGATTCATTTTAAAGTAATACAATAAGTATCACTAATATAATTATATGATATTATAAATATGAAACAACCACATTTCACCTTCTATCCATCCTATGAAAAACGAAATCATCGCGCGTGTGTACGTATGGAATACCGTCTCCACGCCGTGGTGTAATTAGTTTTTCCACAACTTACTTGGATGGGTATAATGGTGTAAAGAATTACTATATATGGTTATTATAACATCATAATTATTCTAATATATTACATCATTCACTAAAATTCTATTCAATAATTATGGGAACGATATCATCGCTTGTGCGTACGTACGGACTACCGTCTCCACGAACGAGATGAGATTCATTTTCAATGATTAACTATTCAAGTATTATTATAATGTATATATATAATAAATAATCATGAAATATATTACATAATAATTATAATGGATTTATTTACATATATGTTTCATTTAATTAATTCCATTCAATTCTATAAGGAAACAAAAACAGCATTCATGCGTACGTACGACCTACCATGTCCATGAATGATGTATTTCATTCAATTTATCGATATATAATATATATTTATATACTGAATATATATTATATATAAATCAGTTTTTACATTCTGGAATTAAGAAAATTAGGATATGAGTAATAATATCAAGAACAAAAAATCGAAACACATACGATAAATGCAACGATTTTATCCAAAACGCTGCTTTAACATGGAATTTACAAAAGAACAGGTAATATAAAGTCATAAGTTAACCATATATGATATCATAACAATGAATATGATTCTTTAATAAGTCAATGACATTATTTAAATAATTATACATGAGGTTCGGATACATACGAATCATATCAGACATTAGGTAAGGGATAATTTTGCAAATCTCATTTTTATCCGAGATTGCTTATAATTAAGTATCTACTGGGGTTATATTTTTAATCCATGTCCCTGTTTTCTAAAAATGTTTTAATGTAAGTTTAATGTCATTTTTACCCATTTTTTACTTTTACTATATCTTATGTAAGGAATCATTCTTTGGTTTACCATATGAGGTACTTTTTGACTTTTTCAGCAAAAGTACGAAAAAATGTTTTTTTAAACTTATATGGAATGAATGTATTTTTACGGTTTCATAAAACCTTATTTTCATGAATCATACTCCAAAATATTTAATGATTATTTTCAACAAAATCCTTTTCTTTTAAAATTGCATGGAATTTTGGGAAAAGAAAATTATTTTTAAGAAGAAAGAATATTTTCCTGAAGAATTCATTTCAAGTGTTTTTTCAAAACTATTTTCCATCTAAGATGTCATTATTTAGTATGATTATGTTTCAAGTATAATGTTTCTTTGATTTACATGGTTTCAATTTTTTTATGATGAAATTATATCCATTTGTTTTATATGGATTATGTTATGATGGGATGATGTTTATGAAACCCATTTTATTCTTTGGGTTATGATGAATGATTTATGTTTACGTTGTGGAACACGTAAGAATGATTTCATTATGAGATGGGTGGGACCTATATCTCCCTCCAATGCATTGGTTAAAGATTTACATCTCATGAGATATAAATGGTTGTAATGGTAAGTTAATCCAGTTCAGTGATAAAGGACTGAAACGTGGAGTGAACTCGATTCAGAAGGGGACATTATCCACTAATATGGTCTTGGAAGCAATGCATTGGCTACTATGGAAATCATATCAAGTGATTAATGGTTTTCCATAATTAAATGTTTTATTCCCAAGCTATTTTATCATTATTGATGTTCCATTATGATCTATACCTTATGTACTTCCATGTTTTTTGTCTTTGCTCAAGATTTTTATGTTTAAACATTATGTTCATGTATATAAGTTAAATTGTATGTGTTTTTTTTCTCCATGCATAACCTTACTGAGAATTTGAGCTCACCCTTAATATGTTTTCTTTTCCCCATGATATAATGAATGGTTTTAGGTAAGAAAACAAAAGGGGAAGTTCTTTATGGGAGATGTTGAAGATCTTTCACCATGATTAGAAGATTATGTTCCGAGTTTCCAAAGACACTAAACTATTACAATCCTTGAGTGTTGATTTTTGTTATGTTTTATGTATTCTGAAAAATCAATGTAATGTCCATGTACGTCATGTTTTGAGTCTCTACATTTTTAAAGTAAAACTTTCAAAAGTTTACTAAGTTTTTTATCCAATTTAAAAGTGAAATTGATTCTAGTGGCCTACATTGGATTAATTAAAAAAATTGCTTAATTAAAATTTCAAAACATTAAAAATAATAATTTAACCTTATAAATAAATTATATTCAAAATAGTTTTGAATTAAAATTCAGTATTTTCACTATTCATCAAAAAAATGAAACATCAAATAAAAATAGCAAAAAATAAAACTAACATAGTTTTGATGTCACACTTTCAACGAAATAGTTTATTTTGACATATAAAATCTCTAAAAGTGAAAAATTTTGATTTAAAATCATCTCTCCATTAAAAGGCTATAAATGTTCTTTTATATAAATATTTATTTCTATATTAAATATTGGTTTTGTTCTTAACTAATGATTATAAAATATATTGGATGATTATCAAAAATATTTTATTGAATAATATATATATATATATAACATTAATATCACTAATTAAGTGTAATTAATTTAATTTATTAGGGTAAAATAATTTTTTGAGCATAAAAATATTTTTCTATAAAAATATTCCATTTATATTCAATTGGTTCTTATAATTTTTTATTGTTAATTGGTAAACAATGTATTAATTTTATATTTTTTTAAACCATATATTTTTATATGTTATTTAATACTATTCCTAATTACCAATTTAATGTCTTGGTTATATCTTTTTATATTAAATAATAATATTTTTATAATATATTGTTGTGTGGTAAAACTCAGTCTTGCATGTAACGCAAATAATTGAAGAAACTTATTGTTTTGTGAGATGCATGCTAAATCTGTATCATGTTCAATAAAAGATATATCATAGATTTATTTTTTTAATTGTAAATATATTTTAAAGTCTTGGGATATTATATTCCCTTACACCCTTGGTGTTGCATGTCATATAGGCTATCGAATATAATGTTCTATTTTTATATTTTTTGGGTGTTATAGCCAGAGTGTTCATGATATTTTTAACATAAAAATATGATGATATTTGTGTGTTTTCATATTCCATAAATTAAATATTAAAAACTCAGTACATAAGAAGATGAGATACATTCAAAAAAATCCCTTAAAGATTATTCATTATCAAATATGTGGGTCCATTAGAAATAAATTAGAAAATATAGATATGTAATTGAATTCAATAATTGATGAATTTAATAACATTACATGTGTATTTTTTGAAAGATAAATCATAGGCTCTAAATTTTTTTAATAGTTTCAGGAGGAGTGGTGAAAAGTAGTGGGAATATTCTCTAAAGAAAATAAAAACTAATATTGTTTCTAAGTAAATAAATTGGATGTTCAATGTATATCTTGAAATTCATGGAATTCATCATGAATTTAGCGATCCCAACAAACCAAAATATAATGGTGTTTCTGAAATAATAAATTAATGTTTTGTGGAGATGGATCAAACTCTATTGATTGAATATGATACTTATCAATTCTTAGGATACAAGCTATTAGAGAAGCAATTTCGGTTCATAAACACTATTTATATAGGGAACATTCTACTCTAAATCTATATGAGACATATTAAAAAGAAACCCTATGTTTGAAATACCTAAGTATGATTGGAAGTCCTTGCATTATCAATGTCCAGGGTGAGAATCTTGGAGAATTTGATCAAAGATGTATTAATGGTATCTTTCTTTGATACCCTCTGAAAGGAAGTTTATATAGGGTTAATAACAAAAAAAATTAATGATTTTTTACTCCACATACGTGAAATTTCCTGAACATTTTAATAGAAAAATTTCACAGTTAGGTGTCGGTATGTGAAGAAGTAAAGAGGAAGTTTTTACTGATAATTAACCTAAAAATGTTTCTGATAGGAGTGATGCTATAGAAACTGAACAGGATGGAGATGCTGATTTATCTATTTCATATGCTAATGTAAAATCCCATCCTTCTCATCATAGTCTATAAAAATAGGTCAAGGTCCTAAATATCAATGGTGATCAAGGAAAACATGTTCAAACCATAAGAACATCGATTATAGTAACAAATGCCACTTTTTATTAATATATTATGCCAAGAAATGTTGAAAAATATTTAGAGCATCAATATTTAATTGATTCCATCAAAGAAGAGTTGAATTAGATATATAATATAGATACATGGGTACTTGTACCCCAAATTATAGAATGAGAAATTTATTGGAATAGAAAGGGTTTACAAAAGTGATTTTAAAAAAGAAGGTAAGTGATAAGAAACAACACATGACTGATTTATAAAAGAAACTCAAAGAGTGAAGGAATTTATTTTTATGGGGTCTTTTTTCAATATCATGGATTGAAACCATCAGAAACATTCTTTATTTTACTGCATAATGAAGAAATAGTATTTTATATATGTATGTCAATCCCTTTTTTAATAGAGAGTTTGATGAAGAAGTTTATATTGAGAAACCATATTGCCTCATTCTTAGTGAAGATGAATTTTAGATGTGAATGATAAAAAATGATTTAATGGGATGTATCATATTTTAGATCCTGGTTTTCTAAATTGGGTACTTTCTTAAGGAATTAAAATTTCAAGAAAAAAATATTTGATAGTAATATATATATTAATTAAAATAATGTGGTTTCCATTATTATAATTTTTTATGTTTACGATATCATATTCATAAGGAATGATAAATAAATGTTCCAAAATATTTTTAAGGAGATAAAGAAGTTATTTCGAATGTTTATGCCAAGAGAAAGGAAATTATTCTTTTCCTACAAATCACTCAAAATAACAAGTGAATTTTCCTTTCTAAATAGAATTACGCAAATGAAACTATAAAGAAATTGGTCATGGAATATTCAAATCCAATTTATACACATATTTCAGTGGGAATAAATACTTAAAAATATTAAGAAGCATATGAGGTTGATCCTAAAGAGTTTATAATGTTTATTGGAATAATGTTATATCTAATGGTTGTGAGTATATAAAAAGTATAACACCCCATACCTTAAAAATAAATAATTACATGAATTATAACAAGGGATTCACTTTATTACATATCAATAACATTTTTTGTTTATAGTTTAATATAATTAAATAAAAAATTAAATAATAATGTTAAATTTCAATACAACATCCATTATTTCCAAAAAACATGTTCTTTATAAATACACACTATCTTCATTTAAGGTAACTCCAATATATAGAACTTTGGCATTATAAACCTTTCTACTAATATGAAAGCCATGTGATTTTTTTTGAAACTATTGTATGAGTAAAAAAATCTTAGTATATAACATAAGTTAACAAAAGCAAATTATTCCATTTATAAATCTAATAAATCTATAATATTTATTCCCTTTTTCATAATGAATATTTAACCTCAAATATTTGTTTACTGTTTAATTAAAACAACATAATTTATTAATATATTTCATATAAAATTTCATATAAAATCATAATAGAGAAACCATAATCAAAATGGTTTCTTAGAAAACTTTAAAATTCATGAATACCTTTCCATTGAAAAAATCCTTTCAGATTTTTTTTTAAAAACACATAAACATTCTTAAAAAAATTTATCCCATTTACATACATTCTAAAATCAAAATATTTCATTTATATAAAATTTTTATCATATCATATAGGTACATTAAAATAATATCCTTAAACTATGAATTATAATAGATTAAACTAATAAGATAATTCTCATATCTCTGAGGAGTAACCTATCTTCGGTATAGTCTGTCACTTTACCTAATGAATTGGAGAGAAATATTAGACTCACCCATACATAGATATATTTTTGACTCACACTCCATTAATATAAAATTTATTATAACCATAAAAACAATAATAAACATATATATTTCACTTTAGTCATAAAACCCATTTGAATTATAATTCAATATCACAATAAATAACACCTTCAGTTTTCTCATAAAGATGAGATAAATTTTCTTTTATCAGAAATAAAATTAAATAAAAAATAACAAAATTATTGAGAAGAATATTTTCTTTTAAATTAACCATGGAAATCTTAAAGGAAGTTTGAAAAACAATAAATACTATGATTTATGGAAAAATAGGTCAAGTTTAATATGTTAAAAAAATTATTTTTTCATTTATATAAAAAATGAAAAATAACCAATGTAGTAAATGATTCCTAGATTGCTTTTTAAACCATTGAAAATAAATTAATAATTATTGGAAAATTAAATTTAATAATCACTAATTTATAAATAATATATTACTATGTACAATTTTATGAACATGGATATGGATTAAAAAGAGTATAAAGGAATACATCAAAAAATGGTTTTATAAAAATATCCCTTATATTATGTCTTTTCTAGCTCCGTGCATTACCTAAATAATGACTAATAAATGTATATTAGATAAATAATTTATTAAAAAATATATTTTTATTAATTTAATTATCCTTAGTCCATTTATTTCATTTGTTACCATGTTTTATGGAGTTACTAAAATGGATATGTTTTTATTAGATGTTTGGGGGTTGCTTGGTTTATAAGCTCAAAACAGCATTGGTGCATTGATCGTGGTTGAAGAGGTCAGGTTTACATTATCTTAAAATATTAAACATGTTTTATTTATCATCTTTATACATTATATGAAATTTTAAAACCATCTATTTAAGGTGGATATAGAAAATGAACAGATTTGTTTCATAGATATGGTAGCCTGTACATATGCATGAATAACATTTTAATTTTTATAATAAGAGGAAAATAAATAATGTAGATACTTTTAAAATATTATATAATCATAAATATATTATAAATTTCATAATTATTCGTTATTTATATGCTTATAATTAACCTGTTATGTTAGATATGAAAAATGAATCACAAATTTCACACTTACATGTGAGCGACATTATCAATTTCTAATGGATTGGAATATTAAGAATTTTAGTAATATAATATGTTTTTGGATTCATAATTATATAAAAAATATAATATTTATTTATTTATTTTTTTCAATAATTTTAACATTCAATATGATACAATGATGAAAAATAAAACGCAACGCTTCGCAGAGGTGGTATCCCACACATACACATGAGCGATGTTTCCATTTTTCAAAATATGGAAATGGATATTGAAAAAGATTAATACAATATTCATAATTAAATTTTAGTATGTTTAAGATGATGATGTTATTATTTCATCATGGTTGAATAATATTTTAATAACGTAGAATAAGAAATAAACTTAAAATAGTTCAGTTAATACTTATACCATCTTCTCAGATATCTCCCTTTGGATTACTAATGAAGACTTTTTTGATTGGTATTTTCAGAATAACAGAATGTGTAGAATATTTTTAGGTATTTTAGGGAGATTTTTTTGTATGGATTTTCTAAACTAGAGTGCTAATTAGGAATGGAGGAGATGAGGTATACTGTAAAATTCAGAAGTATGGCACACTTATAATTAGTCAATGTTTTAAAATAATATAATGTCTTATTAATGTGAAAATTCAACATAATAAAGTAAAACAAGTATTTAATGTGATAAGGTTGAACATAACATCCTCCAATAAAAATTAAGATAATATTTTATGTCCTTATCAAATAGTTTTTACATTAATTTACCTGATTTATCCTTTACCGTGGTGGCAAATTTTTACCATGGTTACTATTCATAATAACCAAAACTGAAATTGATCATATTAATAAATTTTAAAAAATTTATTATAAATGTATATTTTTTTAAGAATCAATCTATGTAATTGTAAGAAATTACTATTAATAAAAATGTGTAAAACACAACAAAAACAGTTTTTTGAAAAATACGTTTCAATCCAAAAAATGAACTTATACCAAAATAAAATATAATTTTGATTCCTATTAAATTATTTAAATTATTTAATTAAATGGATCATAATTTAATTTAAAAAAAATACATGATATAAGAGTAATTTAAAATTAAAATATTTAATTAAAAGAAATCATATTTTTGAAACAATTGGCATTTTTCATTACTCACTCAAAAATAAATAATTTCAGAAAAATAAAAAAAATTATAATCTGAATTTAATATGTTCATACAAAAAATAAATTCTTTTAAAAAAAATTAAATTTAAATATTTTAAAAATTATATTTTTATAAAACCATGTAACACATGGAAAGAATTTAGTTAAATAAAACTATTCCTTTTTCATTTAAAAACATTTATAAAATTATTTATAAAACTAGGATGAATATAAATAAAGAAAATAAATTCTTATAAATAATGATATTGATTTATTTCCCAAATTATCTAGGTTTTCACATCCCACCCCAATAAATTGGATCTTCGTAATTTTATTCATTACTTAAATAATTGAGGGTATTTTTATATAATAACATTTTTTGATTCCCATGTTCCATCCTCAATCATGTGATTATTCTATAAAAACATAACATGGGGAATAAAATTATCTCAATTTAACTTCTACAAACATCCAAAATCTAAACTATGTTAAATTAATAAGTGATATTCTCTAATAATTATACCACTCTAGGGCTCAAAAATTTAGATGAATCAGGTACTTACTTAGTAATGAAACATGATACACATCATGTAACTAATAATAAATTACTGGAAAAGCTACTCTGTAAGATTATAATCCTAGGTATTATATAATATGATATGGAATAATAAACCGATGAATTAAATTTCCATTTCTTCCAAAATTCATACCAGTTTTTATGTATACACTTTAATAGAAATATGATCACCAACTTCAAACGAGTGATCTTTCTGTCTATGATCTGCATTACTATTTCTCCTACTCTGATCTATCCTTATGTTGTGTGGAATCATATTTACTATCTCAACCATATCTTCTAAAAATTCATCACCAAATAATTAACTCTTGCTAAATTTATCCCAACATGTAGGAGTCTGAAACCTTTTTCCAAGTAAGGCTTTATAAGGGTCAATCTATATAATGGAATTGAAAATATTATTATAATAAAATTGCACCACTTAAATATGTTGACCACAAATTCTCTAATAATAAAATGATAATGTTTAAATCATAAAATATAATTAAAAAATTATATGGTAAGATTGTCTATCAGATTATGGAAAAAATATTGTACTAAAATTTAATTCATTACCCATCGAATTATGAAGTCTTTTCATAACATTTGATATAAACCTAGGTTACTGATCAGATACAACAGAGAGGGGAAATCTATTTTACCTGATTATTTAGTTATGATAAATTATTGAAAGAGTATTTAAATTTATAATATATCATATATATATATATATATAATGTATAGATTTAGTTAAATGATCAATAATAACTCAAATCAAATTATTACCATGACATGTATTTTTTTTATATCACCACAAAATCCATGGACACAAATTCTCATTTCCATTTAAGAACTAGAAAATGTTGAAGAATCCTCTTTGGTAGTTGTCACTAAACTTTAACATGTTGAAAATTCAAGTAGTTCGTGGTAAATTCAGTAATATTTTCTTTTATACCTTCCTTCCAAAAGTATTTTTGAAGATCTCTATACATCATAGTAATTCCAAGATAAATTTAATATAGGGAGTCTTGAGATTCACTTAAAAACTCTTTCTTTTACTAAGAATCACTTGGTACAGACAACCTATTTCCATATCCAATAATACCTTCTTTATTAATATTAAACTCAGGAAACTTATTCTTATTGACTGGTTCCACTCTTTATTTTAAAAAAAGATCTTTATTATGAGCCTCTTTATTTTTTTTGACAATGTTGACTATACTGATACCTTATACAAACCAGATATGTTACTTCATACACAATTTCAAGTCCAACATTCATTAAAATATTAGCAAAAGGATAATATTCGGGTCATAAAATAGTAAATGATGCATTATTTTTTAGACTTAAGGATTCAGCTACATAGATTTATTTACCCAAGTGATAGTGAATTGTGAGATCATAATACTTAATCAGTTCTTGATATATTCTTTTCCTCATTGTCAAATCCATTTTAGTGAATATATATTTTAAACTTTTATAATCCTTATAAAATTCACATTTTACCCCATATAAGTTTTTTCTCCAAATTTGAAAAGACAAATAAACTATATATAGATCAAGTTCATATGTAGGATAGTTATAATCATGTGATTTAAATTGATGGGATGTATACATAATATCCCAATCATTCTGCAATGATTCTAAACCAAATCTCTTCAATAAAAAATCATTATAAATAAAAAATTCATGATTTATTGATAGAAAGAATATTACTAGAGTATTAACCAATATTTTATTCAATTCATGAAAGAAATCATCAAATTCCTTTTTACAGATGAATTTAACTCTTTTTTTAGTTAACTTGGTTAGTGGGATAGATAAAAAATTCAACAAACCATAAATAGTCACCCACCAATCAAAGAAAACTTCAAAAATCAGCAACTTTTTTCGGTCTTTGACACACATAAACAACTTTGGTTTTATCAATATCAACATTATTTCATCTTTATAAACAATATTCCCAAGAATAAAATTGTTATAGAGAAAATTCAAATTTACTTAATTTTTATTTAGAAAAAATTTATTTTAATTTTTACAAAATAATCCTTATGGGTTTCTCATCTTATTCTTAGATTTTAGACTATTGCAGAATATCATCTATAAACACAACAAAAAATTTATCCAAATACTCATAGAACACACTATTCGTTAGATCCATAAATATAGTGGGAGCATTTGTTTAAACAAAAGGAACAATAACAAACTCATAATCAACATACGAAGTATGAAATAACATTCTTCGAATGTATTCCAACTTCACCTTCAGCTGGTGATATCTAGAAGTAAGATCAATCTTAAAAAAAAATACTATGCACTCAAGACTAGGTTATGAAAATCCTGGATATGAGGCAATATATACTTATTCTTAACAATGATGTTATTGAGGGTTATATAATCAATTCACAACCTCATTGAACCATCTATATAATTAATATAAAAAAATGATAACCCAAAGGTGAAGTGATGGGATATATGAAACCTTTATCAAACAACACATGTGATTGTTTTTTAAATTATAACAACAAAACTGAAGACATTTGATATGGATGTTTTAAAATTATCTTAGTATCAAGGACAAATTCCAGAGTAAACTTACCATCCTAGTCAGGAATAACACCTAGAAAATAATCAATAAATACATCCAAGTATTTATTCATTATTAGTATATCACCAATTTCAACAATTCATTTCTTCATAATAATATGTGCAACATAACTGTCACCTCCATATTTTATTAGTTTCACAAAATCTTGATATGTTTCAATGGTATAAATATGTTCTAATATATTAATGGAAATCCATTTTGGAAAATAACTTATTTAGTTCTGAAATATATCTAAGCATGATAAATTGAAAGAAAATCCATACCTAGAATAACATAAACTCTAAATTCGGAAAGAAAATAATATTTTTTGCAAAAAATATTCCATAGATGACAACATAAATATTTTTAGAAATTATTATTGCTTTTATACTACCATCAAAGTTTTTATCAAAACTTATTACGTCATTTCATAGAACATTATTTACATTTTTTTTTTGAAAATTTACCTGATATAAAAGAATAAGTGGATTTGGAATCAAATAAGATATTAGAATAATATGAATAAATAAGTAATTCCCCAATCAAATATTTATTTTAGGGTCCCACATCTTTCATAACTGTAACGATGGAATTTTTTTAATATTTATGTTTACGATATTGATGATTACCACCTTGAGTAACTAACCCCAGACAAGTATTGGAAAATTTTCAAAACTCAATACAATTAAATCATTTAATACCCACTTTTCATTACTGGTATGACCATTTCCATTTCTCTTTTCTTTGCAGTCACGTGTGATTTTCTAAGATTACCATATCAGTAACACTTCTATAATATCATCAAAAAATCTCCAAAACACCTCTTTACACACTTACAATGAAGGGGTATTTGAATTTTATTACCATTATATTCCTTATTTTCTACCACCTGGATCACCACTTATCCTTTTTAAAAGGTTGTAAGTAATCTTATTTTATGAGAGAGTAAAAGGGACCTTTTAAAAAACCCTTTATATTCTTTGACATTATCACAAGGTAAATAGCTCCAAGTATTAACAATAATTGATTTTGGGACATGTTTAGTTCTAATATTCATCTAATACACTCATTTTTGAGATACCCTTGAGTTATTTAAGTGTTTCCCATTTACTTTTGTTTTTACCTAAGTGTAATTTTACCTAAGAAACTTTTCTTTTAACCCATGGTATTTAATTAAAATTTACACAATTAAATTTACCCTTATCAACTGATTTTAGAACTATAATACTAAAAATTAATTTTTTTTATCAATTAAAACTTATATTTTGAATAAAATCTAGTTTCAACTTAAACACACTTAATGCATAAAAACAACTTTTAAGATATTTTTATTTTCAAAATTAGCATTTTTTATATGATATAAAATAATCAATGTTAAAAAATTATGTGCCATATATTGATTAATTATAAACAATAATAAGGTTATTTAACTTTTAAATCAAGTGATAACCGAATTATTAAAAAAATATTACTTAATTTAATGAAAGTGACAAAATTAATTTTTTAAGTAATATTTTACTTTAGTTCTAGAAATGTTTCCCATAGTTTTTATATGAACAAATAATATTTAGAAATTTATAATTTCATTACATAATTTAATGTTTTATTTTTGTAAAGGTTTTTAAATCTTATAGTGTATGTTTACATGGTGATAAACTCATAGAAATTATAGGTTTTCATAAATCCTATATATTCAACTAAAAAAACTTT
The DNA here is from genome assembly GCA_963277665.1 of Viscum album. Taxonomy (NCBI): domain Eukaryota; kingdom Viridiplantae; phylum Streptophyta; class Magnoliopsida; order Santalales; family Viscaceae; genus Viscum; species Viscum album. Next base: position 84,810,283 of record OY728140.1, on the reverse strand, counting down.
TTAGAAAATAATAAAAAAATTATATAAGTGAATTTTGATATGATTAATTAAAAAATGAGGTTTATTTGTGTTAATTAAAATTATAAAATTTTTATATTTATCTTTTAATGTAGAAAATAAAAATTTAAAAAAACTTTTTTTTAAATACCATTTTTCAACATTGACTCACTTTCACTATTTATAGTCAAAAATTAAATTAGTTAAGTTAAATAATATTAAAATTATTATATAAAATATAATAATTATTATATAAAATTAAATTTCTATGCATAATGAAATTAATCATAAATTTAGTGCTTGTGAATCATAAAAAATTCTTTCTAATAAAAGTGTATTTCCTACAAAAAGTTCATCTACAAGAAAAAAATATCAATTTACTGATTATAATGATACTATTAATATTATAATTTTTTAAATAAGATTTATGTGACATTAAAATAAATTCAAAACCTAATTTCTCTATGTGTATATTTAATTAATGGAACACATGAAAAATAATTTCATAAAATATTACTTGAATTTAAAAAATGATATTTATGGGTTTTATAAAATTGAATAATATTTTTAGAAACATAATTTTACTTTAGAAATATATATTTTTTATATTAAAAAGGTTTCAAAAACATAAAATTCATCTAAATGTGATGACATTTGAAAAAATCAGTATTTTAATAGTTCACATAAAAAATTGATTATTTTACAAAAATCTAAAAAATACATTGTAAGATACGGTATTGTGATGAATTAAAAAATTAATTTTAAATTATCAATTCTAAAATTTGAAATTTGATATTTTTTAAATAAAATATAAAATTTATTAAAAATTAGTTTTATTGAAAATAACTTTTTCAATATTAAATAAAATTGTTTATTCACCTTCAAAAGGTAATAGTTATTCATGTTTTACCATATTAGTGTTAATTATCATTGTATTGATAATATTTTCTTAACAAGATGCGGTTTTTTTATGTTGGTTAAATCTTGTGACATAAGTTATAGAACATTGTATATATTTCAAAGGATCTAAAATCTCATATTATTACACCAGATGTGCTCTATGTACCTATCATGAGGAAGTACATATATGATCCTACACATATATTAAAATAAGATGCCCCACCACTGGTGTATGAGATTTCCTATAAAGAAAAACTGGTAAAAATATTGTATCATAGAGATAAAGTGTTATGGAACAATATTACTCACTTGGTTAAAGTTCTTTAGAGGAATCAGAAATTCAAGGAAGATATAGGGGAACCCAAGGATGTGATGAAACAGAGATAACCCCATTTTTTTATTTCATAGTTATGTGATTTTGATATGGAGACTAATTTTAAGTTATATATAATATAACAACCAATGATTTTATATGTATTTCCTTTGAAATAAAATTTATTTATTCGGTAGATTTCTCTATAGAAAACACCAAGTATAAATGAATCACGATATAGTACACCATTATAAATTAGATATTTGATTGGTGGCTATATACATGATTTATCAAATTATGAAATATCTATAGGAATTTTTTTAAATTAAAATTTATTGATTAATGATAATGAAATAATAATTGATTTTTCAATAAAATCAATTTATGATTAAAAAACCTATGTTCTGAAGAAATATATTTTCTACATGTTTTGTATTTCTTTCTAATCAGAGTATATTAATCACTATTAAAAAGTGGTTTTAATGAAATTTATTTGTAATTTATAAATAAATAACTATACATTACTTATATAAATTCTAGGAATGAAGTTAGAATCATTTAAATTTAAAAATAGTTATTTCTCATAAGTCTGTTTAATGTACATAATATTTATTTATCAAAATAAATTAAAAATCATTATTTTTTATTAATTTTATTGAATTTATAGATTTCGTAAAATATTTTGACATTTATTTTATAGTTTTTAAAATTAAAATAATAATCATAAATTCAGTTTTACTCTTAAAAAATTAATTTGCCTAAAATGGTTTTTCATTATGTTTATCCGCTTATTTTAAAATGATTTTTTTCAGTTATAAAAAGTGAAATTTTATAAAATTCATTCCATATTTGGAATGAGGTTTTCAATATTTCTTAATGATACCACTTTCATTTTTGGTCATAATGAATTGTAAAAACATTAAAAGTAAAATTAGTTTATCTATGGTTAAACAAAGAGATAAGTGTATGAATACAACATAAACCTATCTGATTATTATTTTATGAATATATTTCAACCTTTTGTTACCTTACTAATGAATAATTTTCCATTTTGAAGCATTATACTTGAGAAATTCATTAAATATTTTGAAATTGTTTAAGTAATTCTAAGTGTGTCCTCTCCATATATATAAAAGGGAACCTCCAATCCTTCATTAATAATGAATTTTAAGCCTTATACCTTAAGAAAGGCTTACCAAAAAATATTCCAAGATTAATTTTGTTATTCTTAGATCCCCTGGTCTTCTCATCAGAATAATATTTCAAGGCTTAAGGTGTAAACCAAAGGATATCTCACAATGAAGAGGTATAAATCTTAATCAATCTCTCTAAAATATATTTCTTCTTACTCATTCTCTAAAATTTTTGAATTCATTATAACATGATGAATATGGTATCATAAATATACTGAGATATTATTATTATGATGCCATAACTATTCCCCCCCACCCCATTCCATAAAATATGAAATGAAAGGATGACTCGTGTGTACATGTGGACTACCATCTCCATATAGTGATGTGATTCACTTCCCATCACAACCTCACATGGATGGTTATAATGATGGATTTAATAAATATATATTATAGTTATGATAAAATTTTAATTATTTAATGATAAAATATATTTTATCTTTTTTATCATATTTTAGAAAATAAAAACAACATCCATTTATACATAGAAACTACCATCTCAATGAACAATGTTATTCATTTTTCTATGTATTCCTTTAAATAGATTGTAATAAATATGTATATATTGAATAAATTTGATGTTTATATCATTATAAAAATTCTAGATATAATTAATCCATGATCAAAGTACAAGGACCAGAACTGCTGAACCAAAACATACATGAAAAATTAAACATTTTACACCCTTAAAAGTCATTTTTATTAATGAATTATTAAGAAAAATTTGTTTAAATGTTTCAATTAGGTCATATATGATATTATAAATATGTATATTTTTATTTTGTATCATTATAATAAATTAAAATTTATTATATAGGATGTTAGAGTTCTTAAAAATCAATTAAGACATGAGGTAAGGGTTTTATATTAAAATTTCATTTTTATCAGGATTATTTATGTTTAAACTTAAAATTATGAAATTATATTATTTATCACTAAGAAGTATCATGAATGTTTTTTTCCTAAAGTTTGTTTAGAGATTAAAAGGTTTCATTTCATTTTCCTCTCTTTAAGTACTCAAAAGTATTATAGATTTTTTATTAATAAAAACTGAATTACTTTATCTCTTTGGTTAATAATATTTTTTCCCACATATCTACTTTATTTAAATTGTTTTTAATAAAAAATTTAATATATTTAAATTATTTTTTAAATTTATTTTTACCCATGTTTTAATTTCAATGAAAATGTCTAAAATGAATCCTCCAAATATTTTCCAAACATGGTTATTTAAACTTTTTAAAGAAAATATTTATGGAATCTTTGTTTTAACACATATAACATAAACAACTTTTCCAACCATCATTACTACTCATTTATTTTAATCTTTCATTAAATGATTAAATATTAATTTTTAGTTAAACTAGTATTTTCCACCTGAAATGTTTTAGTGATATTTTAAAATAATTTTTTCATCTATGATAATATCCTTTGATGTATCTGAAGCTTCACTGGGGGTATTATACTATGGAGCATATCCTTATAATTTCTCTTGTTGTTTTATGATTATGATGAATAAATATTTCTAAATCTAATTTTATTGTAAATGGGTTAATCTATGAATAAATGATAAATGTTTTCATTGTTTTGTGGCATATATATTAATGGATTAAGATTATGTGATTGGTGGGACCATTATAGATCTACAATGCATTGGGTAAATATAAATTTATTATGATATCAGTGGGTACACGTGAGTCTATACCAATTCTATAATGGGTACATGGGATGATTTCCAAAACCAAAATTAGGTACACATGTGTTTTTCCCAAGCTTAACATGTGATGAATGTCATTGTGGGTATACTTGATGTAATATTTATATGATTATGAGTATGCCACCATTTCTTCCACCCTTTTATGACGTGATATTAATCCAATGTTATGATATCATGTCTCTTGTTGTTTGATATCATAATGATTTATATCTTATGAACATTCAATATTTATTCCATTAATAATGATTTTTATTTAAAAATTGATGGGTATAATTATCAAATGTTATACCCATGTTCTCATAACCTTATGCTCATCTTATTCTTGAAGATAATCATTGATTTTATCTCCCTTAATTACCCTTAATGGATATATGGTCTCACCATTTATAATGTTTCCCTTTTCCAAGGATATGAATAATGGGTTTAAGTATGATATACCTAAGATGGGTTCTAGTAATGAATCAGTTAGTGGGATATAATATAGATCTTTTATGTACTAGTTGTTTATGTATCCATGTTTCCAAAGACACTAAACCATTATAGTTTTGACAAGTTTCATAATGATATATAATGAATATTCATATAATAAGGTGTAATATTTATGTCTGTATTGTTTGTGTTGACTTATATCACTTTACCTTTCCTATTAAATAATTATTATATTTTATTAGTCATGTTCTATCTTAGATCAGATGAAATTTCACGAGTCTCCCTTACCTGGTTGTTTCACCTTAATTAGAGGAATGAAATAATTTATATAATTTATTATCTCACCTCACCTAGTGATTGGATATATTATATCTACCTTAAATAAATCCACTGCTCATGATCACAAGTATTGGAGAGAACCTAAGTGGACCATGTGTTAAATCCAATGAATAAGGTAAGAATAATGTGAGAGGAATATAAATAAGTTAATATTTCAATGTTTAAACTATTTGAATAATCCCAAATATCAAAAATATATATCATCAATTAAAATTTCAAATTCAATTATAGCCTGTAAGGGGAATCTCCTTTTCATAGACACTAATGTCTTAGTATTCCGTCAATAGAAAGATACCACAATTATAAATGAAAATAACAAAATAAAGCATCTCTATCTGATCAAACAGTTTTCATAGCAGCCACCATGCTCGATTGAATAGATTATACTTTTATAACTAAATGATCCTACAAATATTTCATCAAATCCAATTTCTCAAGTCCACATTTCATTGTATATTCAATACGATTCTAGATCACATATCACTATTTATCTAGGTTACACCATCTAGAGTGTCATCTCCCAACTTTTTATTATATCCATGCATGAGATTTATACATATTTAAGATAAATTAGAAATTGTGTGATTTAATTTTTCAAGGATTCAGTGGATGATGAGTGTTTCCAGGTAGATGTGATCATGTGATGGTTGGTGTGAGAAATCTTTTGGATAAAAGTTATATTTAAAATTGGATTAAATAATGTAACCCTCTAATGAGAGAAGATTTAATTGGTGTACAATCATTTATAGAATGGTGAGAATGATCCTGAAACCTATGTTTCAAATATGGTTTTGTAAGGTAATATTTTTCATGGTAATTTTATTATGAATTAAAGGGATTGATTATTTTCTAAAGAGGATATTTACATGGATTTAATCTGTGTTTCACTTCTGGGAACCAATACATAGCTTCATTATGCGGTTAAGATAATTATCATATTGATCAAGTGCCCAGACTACTTGGACTGAGTATGAGGTAGTAAAGATTAATTGGACTTATTGAGTGGTTGTGATATGTCTAAAGTGAAGAAGATATCTTCTAGGAGCTGTTGGACCCAGTATGCAAAGGCTAGTGTGGTAGAGTCAATAATTCCGAGGGGGAGTTGTCCTGCAACAATTTTCAAGGTGAATCTTAGACTAAGCCAAATGGATACCTAGAATGGGGGTGTATCTCCAATAGTTTAGCTATTTGGTTAAACACCCTAGGTTAATTTGACTTCAAAACAGTATCCATAGTATTAGGAATGAATGTGACTCTCTATTTTGATCACATGAAGTAATGAAACATGATGATTTTTTGGGTGATACACTTGAATGGGGTAAGACTGGAACTTCATAGATAAGCACTAGGCTCAAAGAAAGCTACGTTGGTCAAAAATATTAAGGAAAATTATTTGAGAAATTATGTGTGTCAACCTTCAAACTTGTATCACATGAATTGGAAGTATCAAGGCCACATTATCCTTGACTCTTTATCGAGAAAGAACACTATAGAAAAATTAAGATAACCAAATATCCATACTCCTGGATCTGATGCCAAAAACATATTGTATTTTTTTTATAAAATATAACTAAAAACACTCCTTTACACATACAACAGTATTTTTAGTCTAGGTTTTGGAGGATTAGTAAAAACCATTCAACATATTAAAGTTTATACATATTAATTACAAAATTACTACATGCATAACCTAATATATCTACCTTAAACTAAACTAAACACCATTTTAACGTTTATTGAGCCTGAGAAAATCATTTTAAATTGTTGGGTGAACATAAAATTTTACAGTAATGGGTTTAAAAACCATGGTTAAAATCCTTTTATAAATACTATGAGAAATTACATTGAAAACATTTTTCTTTACATCAAATAAAAACATTTATATAATGAATAATTTTCTAAAAATATAAAACTAGGATTTTCAAGAAAAATTCATAATAAAATATAGTTCAAAACATTTAAAATATTTATTACTTTGTAAATACATTTAATTTAAATATATAATATCCTTTGAAATATGTGCATTGATTTCTACTTAAATATTTAAAACATTTCATTGAAAATAATAACTTTTATGGAATGAAATAATACTTGGAAACCCTTAATAAATTGATGAATCCACTAGTAGTATCTCTTTTAGGAAACAGTTCCCCTTGAGGTCATAGATTTACTCCCCATTCTTCATCATTACATTTTATACCCAATTGCAATGTTTTAAATAATTTTTCTTATAGGGTTTACTTTTATCATTTTACTTCCACTTAAAGAACCTTTCAAAAACTATATAAATAATTTGTAAGAGGAAATAATTTTATATCACATTTACATTATAAAAAGTTATTTTTAAGAAAACACCATAGTAGTTTGGAGAAATCCATATTTAATAGTTAATACTTATAAATATTCACATAAAAATGTTATAAAATATACGAAAATGATTTTCATAAAAATTATCTAATGTTAATGATAATAATTGAGCATAACCATATCTATAATCCTGATTAACATACATGTATTTAAAATTAAATCTCATGCATAAAATTATAATTCTAAAATATAATTGTAACTTATAAATAAAATCCTTTGATTAAACTTTTCTTAGAAAATGGCTTTAAAAAATAAAATATTTTACCCCTAATTATGGTTTTTATGAAAATAAATATGGTATAGTAATTAAATAATAATAATTTACATTACTATATCACACATTAAATTAAAAAATCATACATAAAAATAATAGTTCAAAAAATGGGAGTGTGAAATTAACAAATTCTCCTTACATAGGGGTTTTAGGAAATGAAAACATGAATTGGATAAAATAAATTTTCCTTTATAATTGTATAATATAATTTCAAAAAAATCTAATTCTATTAGCTAAAATAAAATACTAAATTGAACATGGGTAACGATATTTTTTACTTTTATAGTGTGGAAATAATGGTATGGTAAAAGAGAAAAATACGGATCTTGGGTGGGAGTCTGTGTTTTACAATATGTGAAGAAAGTGTTTTTTATATAAGGTTGGACACTATAACTACACTTAATTATTATATATGGCTAAAGATCAAGGAAAGTGTTTTATAGATGAATTTTGAAGTCTATATTCTAGAAAAATGATAACTAAGTATCATTATAAATCTGTAGGGTATGACCATATTTACAATGATGAATATAAGCCTATTTTAAAGTCTCAAAGCTTCGTAGTGTTTTAGATTCTAGATTTTGGAATAAGATGGGGGTGAAAATTCCACTATTTTAGGGTTGTAGATATATTTACATATATAATTCATCACCTATGACTGATATATGAGAAAAAACATTAGAATTTAAATGAACTGATGATAATCCTTGGTTTAAAATGATTATTTAGATTTTTTAAATATATATATCTCTCTTTGTAACTAGTGAAATAGGATGAACCGAACTTCTATATATTACACCAAGTTTTAATTTTTTTACTATTTTATATAATCACATTTATGTTTATTTATGCCACTCTAATATTCCTCATAAAGTTAAATCCTGCCATTAATGGTAACTGTAGTAGAAGACCAAAGAAGGGCCCATTATTTTTGTTCTATATGTTGAGGGTTACATGTTTTTCACCCATGTATAATGACATTAGAGTTAGGGTGGTATTGATATGGGATATTTTTTTGGTCATGCATGAGGTGATACCCTGCATCATGAGGAGAAGAATGGGATTTTGGAAGTTAAATTCCATCATATGAAGAAAGTATAAGAAAAAATAGGCTTTCATACTATAAGGTAGATTATGTTCAAAGCTATTGGATGGATGATATCATTTTAATCGAATGGTACGAGTTATAAATGGATGTTTTTACGTCAAGTGAGTAGTACCCACATTCACTAAACCCACATCTATAAATTACTCAGTTGAGAACATGAATATATTACAACCACCCTCAGTAATAGTTCATTACAAAGAAATGGGGTATCAGAAAACATAACACACTCACACATGTCAACCATGTTCCATGCTATTTGGTCCATAGAGCACCCTATAGACACTATATACCCACTGGTCTGCATAGGCAACCCTCTCACCACCCCTACCACTAAGAATATAGCTAGGTTTAAACTCTAACATGTGGTTAACCCATAGGTTCCCACATGTGTGGTAAAGGGGTCCCTTTATTAGTCTATTTTTAATACATTGAGATTTTAAAATTATATTATGTTTGATAGCATATTCAACATGCAAAACTGAGTTTAAACAAACTGTGATATAATATTAAAATATAATTATATAAAAGTGACTGATTTAAAATAGCCATTAAATTAGTCAATATGAATAGTATTAAATGAATAATGAAATATAAATAAAATTTATATTTAAAATTGTTAATAAATTCCTAATAAGAACTCAATATTTAATAATGATATTTTATTCTATAAAAACAATGTTTCTTTCAAAAATGATTTATATTGATTCTCGTGAGAAAATATTATAATTAATTTATGGAAAATTTGGAAAATTTATTTTAAAAAATTAAAATAATTTCTTAAATCAAAATAACTAAATATAATTAGTGTGAAATGTAGTTACATTTTAAAAAATAATGATTTTTCAGTGAATAGTGAAAAATATCATTTTTCTAAAACAATCATTTCCTTTAATAATTTAAGAATTTTAGAAGTCCTAGTATTAATTTAAATTTATTTAAAATGGAATTAGTTATTATTTTGATATATTAAATTCAATTAATTATAACTGAACTAGTTTTATATTGTATTTAGTTTAAGTATATTCTTAGGCTAAGAACACATTTTTTTGAAAACTGTTTTAAAGTGTATAATGTTTGTCCATATTAATTAATTAAAATAAATACTAATGAGGAATTAAATAAGTGATATTTATATATTATAAAACTAAAATTTTAAATTTGTATTAATATAACGAAGATTATTATTTATATAGTTAATGTAAAATCATATTTTCCTTCAAAAACTAATTTTTCGGAAAACTGCTTAATAGTTTCACTTGTGGGTTTTATTTTAAATTAAGTTATTATACTTATGTTATTTCAATTTGATAAAATGTATTCAATATTTTTAATAATCATAATTTATAATACATAAGAAGTTCTAATTATTTTTTTCATAATGAATAGTAAAAACATAAAAAAACCAGTTATTCTGGTAAAAAACATTAAAGTGGTAAAATTTAGTAACCTTAGAGGTAAAGGAGACAAAAATTTTAAAACATGTTTTAATTTTAGTTTCAAAGGAGTTTATGGTAATTATTAATCCCCCAATAATTGTTTTTTCAATTTTGGTGGCACTTTTCTTGAGAGTGACATCCCATTATTGAATAGTTTTTGGTATTTACCAAAATGTCACTCTTTCCCAATTATAAAAGGGCGCCACTTCCAAGGACTTATTCACACCACTAAAGAAATTTAGAATAAACAAAAAGAACCAAAATATCTCCCAAAAATTATTATCATCATTATAGTTATTTTTTTTCCAAAATTACTAACCTTAGGGTCTTCAATATGAGATCTAAAGGAGGTTCCTCTAAGCGAAAGTAATCATCTTCACTAAGCTCCATCTTTTTTACATCTTATTTTCTCAACTTAAATTATTTCTTAACAATTATAATATAATAACACTCGTATATTATAAATACTTAGATTTTATTATGTTTATTGAATAATATTTTTTTATGTATTCTTCCATCAAATTGGATACAAAACCATCATTCCAGTGAATGGAATGCTACCCCTTCATGAACTGATGTAATTTATTTCCAATAATCACCTCTAAAAACTATTCATAATGATGCATTTAATTTTCATATATGACATTAATGAAATATTAATAATTATGTAAATTTTATATATTATATAATTTCATACCTTATAATCCAATGAAAAATGATAATATCGTTAGTGTGTACGGAAAACTACCGCCTCACGAATTAATGTGATTAGTTTTTTATTAAGGCATTACATGGATTTTATATGTAAGGTTATTTAATGAAATAAAATTATATTTATTATATAATTATCATTACTAAAATAAAAAATTACACTTACCTTATTTACATCCTGATTGTTGAACAATGGAAATGTTGTTTATGCGTGCGTATGACCTACCGTCTCCATGATTGTAACGTAGTTGATTTTATATAACCATATTTCATGGTTTATTTAAAAATTTAAATTTATATAAAAAATTATAATTATTTCATTATTAGTAATATATATATTATATAAAAATGACCACTTTGTCCATGGTCAACAAACTGATGACTTTTAGAAATCATGAACAAAGCGTCCTCAAAAAACCCAACATAGACATAACTAAGTAAGGAATTAAATATGGAATTAAAATAAATGAATTAAATGGTTTATGTTTAATGAAATAAAACTATAACTTTTTCTTAAGAAAACTAATAATTTATATAATTTTATTATATAGTATATAAAATACATGCAATTAAAATTCTGGACTCGAGGTAAGGCTTTCATCTCAAAACTTCCTTCTTTGAAGCCCATGATCTTTTGTGAACCTAATTTATTTAAAATATTGAATATAATACCAATTTATGTATTATATCATGAATAATTCATCATTCATGATATTTTATGTTAAAATTCATCTACTTCCTTTATTTGAGTTATGATTCAAAAGTAACCAAAACTGTAAGGGTTTATGTTTCAATATTATTTTAATATAGATTGTTTATACTTGAATTTATATTAGAGGAAATTATTTGAAAATTATAAAATAAAAAAATAGTTTTTTATTCTCTATTTATTCAAGTTATTTTCAATAAATAGTTCTATTTTCCACTCTTTGGTACATATAATGATTGATAAATTTTTTTAAGCGAATCATACCTTAATTCTCTCTTCAATCAAAAATACCTTTTCTTCCATATCCATGTTTCACAAAACTATTTTCAATAATATTTCTAAAATTCCCCATAAATATTTATTAATTTAATTTTTACACATTTTTACTTTTAAAAGAATGGTTTCAATGGAATAATGTTTTCATTTTCTAAATAGAGAACCTTTTTTAACCTTTTTATAACAATGTGAAAGGAATAATTCTTTTAAATTATACTACAAGTACAAAATTACCCATCATTATGACTATAAAAGTTACTGAATATTTATTTATAATTTTTTAGGTTTATATTTAAATAATGTTGTTTATAAAATTTTGTAAATTTATAAATTTTGAAGAAGTGACTTCAATGTGAAAAGGGTATTTTTTCAAGAAATATTCTATGTAATATTTTATAGACATTTTCATCAATGATGAAAACCTTTCATGTTATAGATTTATTCTATATTATGTATATACGTCTCTAACATATGTAACATACTTATTCTACTGAAATTTTATGTGGTAATACATTCCTTATATACATGTCTCAAATGAATTCATTATGATATCTTTTTTATTATGATATGAGACAATATTATACAACCCATTTTCTTTTTATTGGTTATTCTTATGTTATTACTTATGATTTAATTAATTTATGTTGAATGAATAAATCATGAACATGGTATGTTGGGTGAAACTAGATATCTCTTAAATCATTGGGTAATGTTTTAGTCTCATGAGGCATCATGTATGGGATTAGGGATTAAACATAATCCATTATGAGGCTTTGTCCACTAGGTGGTATTTTGTAGGAAGTTAGCATTGAATCTTGTTTTTGTCATGTTATAAGTTACTTTAACATTTACTATGTAACCGTGATATTATTATACCACGTTCCTTATGCAATGATTTCATTTGATTACTCATGATCCTTATCGGTAATGATATTATGTTATACCTTTGACTCACATGTTCTGTTTCTTTATCATGTTTACTTCGTTCCTAGGATTTTTAGCTCACACCTTTTATTTATGTATTCCCCATGTTATTAAATGTGGTTTTATGATAAAAAATGGATTAAGATACTAATTATGGATAACAAAATAAGGCTGTATTGTTTTATTTTCCTTCTAATTTATTATTAACCTAGTATTCCAAATATACTAGGTCTCACGATCTTTGGGATGTAATTTTTGATACTTATGTTCAAAAATAATGTAATAATATCTTGAAAAGGCTTTGGTAACTATAGTTTATACCATAGAAAAGTTATATTTTTCCTTTTAAATCTAGGATGATAAACAATTAGGGAAAAACCTTTAGATAAGTCTAAGGATAGGTATGAAATAATACTAAGTAAAAAAAATATCACTTAATTTTGTTGAAGTATAGAGAGAGTGGGATCAAAGAAACTATATCCATATCTAATAAAAGTTGATTTGGATCTAGAACATTTTTAACTAGGGGTAATAAATCATAAAATGGAACATTGATCTGGACTCTATAATCACTTAGTTCATCACAACGGGCCTTGCTTCACACATGGTTTGACACTTTCAGGGTATATGTTTTTGAAATTCATAAAATCCTTATAAACCATTATTAATAAATAGAATATATAACAATTATTGAAAACCAAGGTTAAGCTTAAAGTGTCTAGGGTTGATAAGTCTAAGGTTGATCATAAGTTTAAAGGAATAAATACCCCTTTTATGTTTTTTGTTATCAAATTATATGTTAACTAAGAGAATTTTTTTGAGAGAGTTATGGTAATATAATAGTTCATTTTAGTATGGGTGTAGTGGAAATATTATTTGATGAGGAATGAATTTATTTTTTGTGGTCATAAGTTTAATGGTATTGAAAACCTTTCTGTTTTATCTTACCTTTGATGTAAAAGTAAAAATATTCAATTAAGATTATTTGATTTTACAGGGAAAGTAATTTTTATTGAAAAAACGGATTTGATGATTAATGTTATTTTTAGGATGTTCATCATATTTTTGAAAATTTTATAGGAATTATATAAATATGTCTTATAAAAAGGACAAATTTCATTCTATGAAATATCCCAGAAAATATGAAAACATCATGGGACATGAACCCACAACCGAAGGGTGACAATTGTGTAGTTCCTACCATTGGCATACGTAATGTCCTGACCATTATGACATTTTTTCCATAATCGACTTGGAGGATAATTATAATGTTAATTATGGGAAAATATAAGGGTTTTAATTTTTTTATTTTTAGTATTTTTAGGCGATTAATGATAGTTTGGGAAATTTTTGATTGGGTTAAGTTATATATATATATATATATAACTATTTGGTTTAACATAAATCATGATTTGGGAATAATGTTATTATGTCTTTAGAGATTTCAGTTGAATGGTATGATACAACCATTGAGGTTAAACCCTTCATTTAGGTTGAGGTTATTGAGGTTAGTTAGGATATAAGGTTATTTATTTAGGGAATGGTCTAGGTTAATATTTTGGGTATATTGTTGGATTTGGGTAATTAATATATTCATATTAATATTGGGAATAATATTACTTTATAAAAACAATTTTTATTTTAATAATGATATGAGGAATAAATTGTTACTATTTTATGGATCTTATAATCTGTTAAAATATAATTTTAGTGATTCGGGCATACAAAATTAATATCAGATATTCATTCCATAGAGTAAGTGGTAAATTGTAACGTGATAAAAGAACAACCCAAAGATGAAATTTTGTTGATGAAAAAAATATATATAAAGTAAGTATATTTTATTTTTCTCTCAATCCTGATTGTAAAATAATCCCTTAACTATTGGAAAATAATCTAGAAAAAATATTATCTTATTATCTTTATATCTAATCAATCAATGGAATTTTAATTCATCTAATATTTATGATTTTGTGCTTATTAACATTATCTTGATAATTCACTTTCTTATGATCAATGATCTTTATCCCACTCTATAAATATTTTCTCTTTTCTTCTATGTCCATATATTTACATCTCATAAATTTTCTACTACTTGGAAACCAAGTGATGTATTATTCAAGATATCCTTTATATTTCTCTTTCCCTCTTTTAAGAGGAAGTTTTATTAACACTTTTTATGATGTGGGTTTTCCACAAAAATAATTTTAAAATTTTAAACCCTTGATTAGTGACCACAAGTTTTAATTGTGAAGAATCAATTTTTTTATGGAGGTTTAATGTAACACCCAATGCTTTTAAAATAACACTATGTTCGATAGCGTATTCAACATGCAACCCCGTGTATAAAAAAACCATGATATATAATTAAAATATTATAGTGTAAATATGACAGATTTAACCAATCTGTTAAAATGGAAGGCATGAATAGTATTATCGACTTTATGAAATATTTATCAAATTCATGTATAAATTTATTCACAAATGATTAATAATAATTCAACTTTTAATAACGATATTTTAATCTATTAAGAAATATGTTTCCTTCAAAAAAATGATTTTTGTTCATTTTCCAAAAAATATTATAACTACTCTATAGAACTTTTATAAATTTTATTTTATAAAATGAAAAAAATAAAATAATAATATTAAATTTTATTTAGGATGAATTTTTTTTATTTTTCTGAAAATATTTATTTTTAAGTGAATAAGGAAAAATATTTATTTTTTGAAAACTTCCATTTTTTAATTAATTATGTAATTTAATATTATAATTATTATTTTAATTTTATATAAAAGTAACATAATTATTCTTTACATATATTTAATTTAACTAATTTTATTTCAATTATATATATACTAGATTTTAATATAAGATTATTATTAGGCTTAAAAATGTGTTTTCCTAAAAACTATTTTAAAGTGAATAATATTTTACCATATTAATTTATTAAAATAAAAAATAATGAGTAATATTTTAATGAAATTTATATATTTTAAGACTAACTTTGTAATTTAAATTCATATAATTAATATTACTAATCATATAGTTTGTATAAAATTATATTTTTCATGAAAAACACATTTTTCATAAAATGACTTTTTCATCTCACATGTGGGTTTTATTTTAAATTAAATTTATATGAATTTAATTTTATAAAATGTTTTATGTGTTTATAATAATATTAATTTATTTTATATAATATCTTTACCTTAATTTTAGGTCAAATTAATTGTAAAAACAACAAAAAATCTAATTACCATGGTAACAAATTTAAATAGTAAGAGTGGGTAACCTTAGAGGTAAAGAGGATAACATATTTAAAACATGATTATTTTTAGTTTTGAGGGTGTTTCTCAGCCTTATAAATACTCCAATAATTTTTTTTCCAATTGTTGAGTCACATTTCTACTGAGCGACTTCCCATTATTGAATAGTTTTTGGTACTTACCAAAATGCCCTTCATCAATTATAAAAGGGAAATTACTCCCCCCACTTACTCATAAATTTTATACCATATGGATTTAAAAACCCATTCAAAAATATATCCCTATAAATCTTATCCATGTTCTATATTTTCTTATTCCAAATTTACCTACCTTAGGTTCCTTAATAAGAGATCAAAAGGAGGTTTCTCTAAGCGAAGGTATTCATCTTCACTAAGCTCCTCCTTTTTTTACTTCTTCCATTTCCACCCTATATTATGTATTAACAACAATAATATAATAAAACCAGTATATAATATATAATAATGTGTTATTATGTTGATGACATAATATTTATCCATCTCCTCTACCATTAAATGGGAAATGAAACCACAGTTCGTGTGTATGGAGGGCTACCGCCTCACGGACAAAGGTACTTAATTTACCATTATCACATCACATGGATGTTCATGAATATGGATTTAATTTTTATATATGATGTTTTTGATATATTAATAATTTTTTAGAATTAATATATCAAGTATTTTCTTACCTTGCCATCCAATGAAAAATGATAATGTCATTTATGGGTTTGGAAGATTACTATATCGCGAAGCGATGTGATTTTTTTTATTACTGCATCACATTGATGGTATATATAAATATATTTAAAGAAATAAAATTATATTTATGATATAATTATAATTTTTAAAAGATAAAATAAAATTTATCTTCTCTCCATCATGATATTTGAAAAATGGAAACCTTACTTATGTGTATGTATGATCTACCGTCTCTAAGATTATATCGTAGATAATTTTTTGAAAATATATTTTATAGTTTTTTCAAAGAATAATTTAGGAATAAAATTATAATTATGTAAATATTATTATTTTCTAAATTATGGAACAATTACTCCTTGACTAAAATCAACACACCGTTGATGTTTTGAAATTATGAATAAAGCGTCCTCAAAACACTCAATGTGGACATAACTAAATAAGTAATTAAATATGTCATTAAATTAAATGAATAATTATTTTTAATTTTAATGGATTAAAATTATAATAGTTTTTTAAGGAAAAAATAATTGTTACATGTTTATTATAAAAGAACCAAAATACATATATGACAAAGTCTCGACTCGAGGTAATAGTTTTGTCTCAAAACATCATTCTTTGAGACAAATATTATTTTATACACCTAATTTATTTTAAATGGTGTATATTATAACCAGTTACATATTATATTGTTAATCCTTCCTAATTCATTATATTTTAATTTACAATTACCTTAATTTACTCATGGGGGTTATGATTTAAATGTTACCAAAAATTAAGGGTATATATTTTAATTTAATTTTAATCGAGATTGTTTATGATTGAATTTACATTGTATGAAATTATTTCATCATTGAATAATAAAATAATCTAATTATATTTTTCTATGGTTATTAATGATATTTCAGGTAATAGTGAAAATTTCCACTCTTTGGTACTTAAAATGATTGAGAAAATGTTTTTATGAAAAACTGGCCTCATTTGTCTCTCTGATTGAAAAAACTTTTTCTTCCATATCTATGTTTTCTAAAAATATTTTTAGGATTATTTTTAAAATTCCCAAAAATTTTACTTAAATTCATTTTACACCTATTTGATTTTTAAAAAACAATTTGGAAGTTATATTCATTTCATTTTTTGAATGATTAAATTTTCTATAATTTTAAAAACAATATGAAAGGAATATTTATTTTAAATTACACTATAAGCACTGAATTACCCACCTTCATGCCCAGAGAACTCTTTAAATATTCCTCTATAATTTTCCTTGGTTCTTTTTAAATATGTTTTTTTCTATAATATTTTGGAAATTTTTAGATTTTTATTGTATGATTTCAAAGTGAAAAGGGTATTTTTGTCAATAAATTTTATAGTATTCTTTTAAGTTATGTACATATTTCTATCACATATATACCTATGTTACTCTCTATTACTTTAACGGGTTAATACATGCCTTATGTTCATCTCTCAAATTCCTTCATTTTGAAATTTTTTTATTATATGATACAATATTATGAAACTCATTCTCATTCCAAGGGAAATTTTTATGTTATGACTTATAATTTAATTCATTTATGTGAAACACATAAATCATGAACATGTTATGATGGGTGTGCATAGATATTTCTCAAATTCATTTGGTAATGTTTTAGTCTCATGATACATCATGTGTGGGATTAGGGAGTAAACCTAATACATTATGGGACTTTGTTCACCTTATGATATTTCCATGGTAGTTGTCCTTGAATCATGTTTCTGTTATATTAAATGTTTTGACCAATTTTTTTTTGTTACCATGATCTTTGGATAGTAAGTTCCTTATGTTATACTTTCATTTTATTACTCATGATTCTTCTATTTTATGATATATTGTTATACCTATGACTCAAATATTATGTTTCCTTATCATTTTTATTCCCTTATTATGATTGTTAGATCAGCCATTTCTTTTATGTATGCCCCATGTTATCCTATGCATATTTGGGATATCCAATGGATTTATGAGCTCATTATGGAGAATGAAATAAGTATTTCATGTTTTAGTATCCTTCTGATGATTTATGAACCGATTCTTCTGAATACGCTAGTCATCATGAACTTTGACATGTAAAATTGGGTAGTTATGTTTAAAAATAATGTAATAAAATGTGTAAATGGTTTGGGTAGCTATTCTATAGGATGGAACCTTTTTTTTGTAAGTAAATTCAAACAAAAACTATATTAATAGTTTCGCTATGATTATTTTAGGTATAAAAATAAATTATTTTTCTTATTATTCATCAAATAACTTATTTTCATTTTAATTGTATTAGTTACTTATATATTATTTATTTTAACAAAAGATATTAATATGAACTGTATTAATTTACACATTTAATTGTTTATTACTATTTTAAAATCAATTTAATATTTTAATACACATTAATTTCAAATATTATCACTAAAAATTAAACTAAGGCTTATAAAAATAATAAGTTATTCAAAAGTGATGGTATTATAAACATAATATTTTGAAAATTATAAATTTTCATAAAATAATAAAAGTACTAATAAATAATGAATAATTACTTGTATATTTTCCACAAAGAGATTTTAAAATATCTAAAAATAATAGTACATATATCTAATCATATATATATATATACATTTAACATTTTTTTCATAATTATATTAGTATTTTTTTCTATCAGTTAATATTCAGATTATATTACTACTAGATTACTATTGGTATTAATATTTAGTAAAAATATTTTAGTAATCTTAAATTTTATAATATTTTAACTATTTTTCATAATCAATTTTCTTAGAAATTAATATTCAATAATTTATGATGAAAAATCATTGAAACTATTTTATTAATAAAAAATAAAATATTTTAAAAATGATTTATTATTTATCATTACAAATAATAATATTAATTTATCCCAATGAATCATATATTATAAACATTGTATAAATTATATTTTAGATTTGTTTAATTATAACATTTAATAAACATTTATCAAATTTACATCAATATATTCTTCATTATAAATATTATTTCTTGAAAACAATACTGTTTTTATAATTTTAATATTAATTTATAAGGAAAAATAATTTTTAAAAAAGAAAAGTATTCAATTTTTATGTTAAATAATACTTTAGATGGTTTCAATTATAAAATATACAATTTAATTATTATTTTTAAAAAAAGACTATACTCAAATTATTTGGATGTTACATTCTACCACCTTAATGAAATCAAACTTACTTAATCATTTTCTCATACTTTAGGAAATTCTAAAAACCACTCCTCTGATTTTATGAAATCCTAGATAGAAAAAAAAATTATATTTTTAAGATATTTATAGAAAAAAATTTATTTATAACCTAAAAATAAAATCTCCAACTCTTAAACTATCCACAATCAATAACATTATAATCTCAAAATTTGTCTAAAAGTTTTCTCTAATACCAAATTAGAGAGCTCGAGCACATCACTCCTGAATCTAATTCTAAAAACAAGTTGTATATTTTTTTATAAAAAGTAACAAAAAAATTTAAAGTCGATTTTACATTTAAGGATATTTTCAGTCTATGTTTTGGAGGATTATCCACAACATTATAATATATCAAAGTTAATGTAGATTATTTAGAAAATTACTATCTTCTCCACCAAATTTATCTCCCTTTAATGAAATAAAAAACATTTGGAACTTATAATGAGCCATTGAAAATAATTCAAAAACACATGATGAGAGTAAAATTTCCAATTAAGGGTATTTTAAACCAGTATTAATATCATTTGATAAATTCTTGGAACAATTCCACTAAAAACATTCCTTAAAAAATCTCTTTATATAAAATTCAAAACATTTGATATAATAAATAATTTTCCAAAAATATACAACTCTAGTTGTCATGAAAATTTAAAAAAACACTATTAAAAACTTTCAATATATATATTACTTTGAAAATATTTGTTATTTGAAAATATATAATCCTTTGAAATATGTATATGGATTTATTCTTAATGTTTTAAAAAAATTCCTTGCAAATAATATTTTTATGGAAAAAGATTATACATGGAAACCATTATGAAATATATAAGGCCACTATTAGTATTACCTTTAGGGAAACACCCCCTTTGAGGTAATGGTTTCAATCCTAATTCCTCATCATCACATTCGATACCCACAAAAAAAATTTCATCTAAAATATTTTTTAGGATTTTCAATTCTTATTTTATTTCCACTAAAATATTCATTCGAAAACTACATAGATTATTCTCTAGAGAAAATAAATTTATATCACATAAACTTTAGAAAAATCTATTTTTAATAAAACACAATAGTGGTTATGAGAAAACTATATTTCAAAACTAATACTAAAAATAATTCATTGAAACAATGAATTAATCCTAGGAAAATGATTTTCATAAAAGCTATAGAATCTTAATAATAATGTAGTATCGACATGGATGTAAACATGGAAAACATCCATATGTTTAAAATAAAATCTATTTCACAATTTTATAATAATAAAATCCATTTGAAACTTTTAAATAAAATTATTAAAATAAACTTTTCTTCTAAATAGGCTTTGAAAAAGAAAACATTTTACCCATAATTAGGGTTTTTCTAAATAAATATGACATATTAATTTAAAAAACCATAACTTCCCTTACTAAATCATCCTTTTAATAAAACAATTACATATAAAAGCCATATATTAAAAAATAGTGTTTTGAAATAATAAATCCCCCTTACATTGGGGTTTTATGAAATGAAAACATGATTTTTTTTAAAACAAATTCCCGTATAATCATTAAATATATGTTTAAAAAATAAAATTCCATTAAATAAAATCAACCACTAAAAAAATACTATAAAATTATATTCTACACTTCTAGAGATTGAAAATGATGGTATGATATATGATATAAGGAGTGATCTTTTTTAGGATTTGGGGTTTTCTAATTGGTGAAGAAAGTGTCCACTTTTATAGCATCTTGGAAACTCTAACTTCATGTATTAATTAGGTGTGGCTAAATATTTAGTTCAAAATTGTATATTATAATTTTAGAGGTGAAATTCATGAAAAATCATAACTAGGTATCTTAATAAATCCCTAGGACATATCAAAATTTCCAACAATGAATAGACACCTAATTTTGAGGCTTGAAGATTCATGGTGATTCAGTTTCAGACTTACAGAGAATGTTTGGGATAGAAATTTCATTATATAAGGGTTTCATATATATATATATATATATATATATATATTTCATTTCTTGTGGTTGATAATTATTGGGGAGTAAGCAATAAAAATGTGGAATTTAAATGAACTGATGAAAAGCCTTGGTTAAAAATTATTTCTTTTATATTTTTTAAGTATATTTATCTCACCATTGAACTTGTGAGACTGGAGGAACCCGACTTCAATATATTATCCAAGTTTTATATTTGATTTCTCCTGTTATATATATATATATATATATATATATATATATTAATGTTTATTTTGGCCTCACAAATCTTCCTTGGGAAAAAAATCCCTCTATTGATGATTGTTGTGGTCAAAGTCAAATGAAGGATCCATTATCTTTGTTATGTATGTTGAGGGTTATGGGTTTATCACCAATGGAAAATGAAAGTGGATGTAGGGTGGTATCAAGAAGTGTTATTTTTTTGGTTATACATTTATATATACCTTTAATTGAAAGGATAATAAGATGATGATGGAATTTCATCACTACTATGTGTTAGAAGGAGAAGAAATAGCAAGATTTTGGGCTATGACAAAGATGAAACTCAAAGATATCAAACATCTGATATTGTTTTGATCGTATGGTTAAAGTTATAAGCTAATGTTTCTAAGTCGATACAATAATACCCATATTCATCAATTACACATCAAATTTTTTTTTGGTTGATCACTTTAATATATTGCAACCACTCCTAACAATGATTTGTTCCAAGTCACTAAGAGATCTTCTCCCAAAACACACTCACACATTCCCACCACAAGTCGCACCACGTGGTCTATTGGTCACTATATGGGTGCTATGCGCCCACCGGTCTATGAAGCCAGCTGACCTCGCCTTTCATTTCACTAAGAATCTATCCAAGATTAAACTCTCTCACATTGTTGACCCATAGGGTCCCACATATACGACCAAGGGGTCCCTTGGATAGTCCATTGGCTAGAGAATTTCTTTTGTGCAAATAAATAAAAATACAAACTATATTAATAGTTTCCTCGTGATTATTTTATTTATATAAATAACTATTTAATTTTTTTATCCTTATGATGGTTTATTCTCATTATAATTATCTTATTTACTTATATAATATTTATTTTAACATAACATATTAAAACCAATAGTATTAATTTGTATATTTCATTATTTATTATATTTTGAAAATCAATTCAGTATTTTACTACTCATTAGTGTAAAATATTATCACTACAAATTTATCTAAGGATTATAAATATTTTAAATTAAAAATTATAATCCATTAAAAAGTGAAGGTATTACAAAAAATATATTTTTAAAACTATATGTTTTCATATAAAAATAAAACTAATTTTAATTAATTATCAACCACTTCCGTTTTTACAAAGTATGATTCAAATATGATAAATTAATATTAAATATATCTTATAATATATGTAAAATTTTGATATTTTTATTTAATCATTATATTTATACTTGTTTTCATACTATTTTGATTTGTATAGCCTATATTTGTAACATCCCGACATGGGTACCAAACACAGGTGACCTGAGATGGTCAGTCACATGACCTCAAGTGCTCCTCCTCATAAGCTAGAGGCTACTAACTAGCAGCAATGGTCTGGTAAGTCGATCTTGGGAATACTATACCCTATTTTATCACATTAATACACCAACAACAAAATAAACAGTAGTGGAAGCTTATATAATCATAACTATGCCAATATCTCATGATAATCAAGAATAAAATAGAATATCCAACTGAAGCAAAAAAATACCTTGCTAAAGTAAGTGTCAACTGTCTAAAATTCTTACTAAAAATAAAGACAATGCTGACTCCCAAGTGGATCCCAAACCACATCAAGTTCCCTCATCCATTATTGATTCCCAAATTATATGTCTAACATAGGTCCTTTTCCATTTAGCTCTCCACCAATAATATAGTATATTCTAATACTGATAATGAAACCTGAGTAGGGTGTGAGTACAACTTAGTAGGCCACCACCAACGGTGTCCAAAAAAATCCATTCTAAAAGAGTGTATGCAATTTTATAATGAAATAAGTAAAATTCTTAATTAAAAACTTATCACATTATCAAATATTCATTATTTTACCACATAAACCTTTGGGTTTCTAAGAACACCCATACCTCAATACCTTTTTCTTCCAATAACAGAGTCCGAGTCATTTCAAATTATCAAATCAAAATTCAATAAACTAATAGGATTTCATTATCCATTTCATTTAAACTTATTAAAAGTAGTAATATGAACCATAGTCTAATGCCAATATTTTTTGTCTAGATCATTAGGCCTAAGACCCAGTGGGCGTGGGAAATATCACACCATGTCCCACACAGTTTTATCGCTACAGGATTCATAAACAGCATACCATGTAACACTCTCATGGTATTTAAAAATATAATACCATTCCCCACACACATTTATTATATAGTTTATCAATAAAGGCTTCGAAAACAGTAGACCATGTCCCGCCCAGGTGGGCTTTGGAAATAACAGACCATGTCCCAAACATGTTCATCAAAAATTTATATATATATATATATATATAGCACATATATATATCACCACTATCATAAAGATTAGTCTATCACATCAATCAATATTATCCAACATTAATCCTCATATTAAAAAATTCTGATTAATTATCTTGAAAATTAATCAATCACACACAAACAATTAATCAATTCTATAATTAATTAATATATTTTACCAATTACAAGGTCTCATAAGTAAGACCAGGGTTAATCATCTAATTAACAATATCAATATATATTAATTATTTCAATTATTAATTATTCAATTCATAACATCAATATACCATAATTAATTCTACAAATAATTATCTCAAATAAGTATCTCAATATCACATAATTAATTTCACAATTAATTATTCCCAAATACAAAAATTTCATAATTCCTTCATTAGTTAAATCAACAAAATTAATTAATTTAATAAATAACTTCAATTTCTAAATAACCCTATTAGATATATAATTTTCATGAACATAATCAAAATCATTACTATGGGATTTGATTATTAGACTACCTACATCAATATTGTGTTAAGAGATCACCCAAAAAATCTCCAAAATTGAGAGGCAGAACAATGTAGATCTAGATCCCAAACTATGACCCTAAATCAAGATTAAACAATTCATTATTTATTAAATATATATAAATATCCATAAGCATTAATCTAGATTCAACATATCTAGATCTAGCAAAAATAGAAGATAAATGTCACCAAATGAAAGAGAAAATAAAGGAGGATGAACAGGAAAGAAACAAGAAAATATACACTTAATAGGTGGGGTAATAATATTCTATTAGGGCTTTGAATAAAAAATAAATGAGGTCACATATCCTTAGAATCTATCTGGAAATATAGGAAATTATCAAATACCATAAGGGTCTGAATTTGGCTTGAATTAGGTGAGTTTTGGGGGTTCAGGGGAATTAAAAGCTAATTTTTAGGCCACTTTAAAAATCATGCATGGTTTCTTGGGTAGAGGCACATGGTTTTCCCTAAACATGCACCCATTATCTTTGGGGTTCAAGGTTTATCATTTTAGATATCATGGTTTGATAGACGGTGTACCATTCGTGTGAACCCCCATTGTCTAGAGTTGCACAGTTTCCTAGGTTGGGGCCCACTACTTTCTCTAACTGTGCACCAACCATGAACATCCCCTTTTTCTTGTATTTTTCTCAATTTACACCCTACCAAACCCAAAATTAAAACCCAAATGAAAATCACTCAACACAATAAAAAACATTTACTTGAAATCTCATTCGAATCAACTCTAGAAAAGGTCAAAATCTTACAATCTTGCCACATTAAAATAGCTCGCCCTTGAGCTGAACCCCTAAGATTAAAAGTCAAAAAAAATTGGGCCACTGAGCCTTCATATTTTCTTCCCTTTACCAAGTATCTACTTTCAAATTCCCATTTTTTCACAATACACAAACGATTCATACAATCCATCTCCGCAACAGTTTCTCACCACAATATAACTAACATATTGGATGCTCCTAAAAGGACGCATAAAACTCAAGATAAAAGTCATCCACATCAATCACATGATAATTTTTTGGGTGATAATATCATAGTTGTGAGACATGGAAAATTTCATGTATTGTTCTGTATTTCTGTGGATGATCCAATCTGCTAACCATCGACTCGATTCTCTCTGCAACCTTAAACGGTCTAACAAATCTAGGTGCTAACTTTTCCTATATCTATATCCCATGGTGAACCAACCTAGTAGAAACCCAAAGGAATACATGATCACCCTATGTAAACTCTAGGGGTTATATATTACTTTCATCATATGACTTTTGACTACTCTGATCCATATCCATATGTCTCTAAATCAACTACACCAGCTATGATGTCTCCTACATGAGACTAGGTATCAACAACTCTGACACACCAGCCCTTATCTAGCATAGTAGTGATTGGAATGTACAAACAAAAAGATCCTCTTATGGTGACATATATACAGTTTTATTATAAATATTTTTATGAACCAACTCTACTAAATTCAAGTGGTTCTCCCAAGACCCACTGATGTCAATAACACATGCTTATAGTATATCATCAAGCACATGTATGGTACACACTGACTGGAAATCTATCTGTGGGTAAAAGGTCATACTCGATAATACCTGCATACAAAGAACCTTCTGTAAGCCATACCAGAAGCATGAACTAATGTATGATTTATGATCTAAAACTATAGTGTGTGGAACCCTATGCAAAAGGACTATCTCCCAAACATATAGTTCTCCCAACTAATCTAATGAAATATTTTCCCATATAGGTAATAAATGAACTAATTTTATCTTTAAATCCATAATAACTCAGATAGAATCATTCTTAATAGGCCTCTTTAGGAAACTCACCATGAAATCCATAGCCATGTTGTCCCACTTCCATTTTGGAATAGGCAATGACTGTACCAAACCTCCGGTTCATCGATACTCAGCCCTCACCAGTTGACACATGTAGCATCGTGTCAGAAACCCTATTATCTCCTTTTTAATGCCCAACCACCAAAACTATCATCATAGTACATGGTACATTTTGGACACACCTAGATATATCGCCCACTTTGAGGCATGAAATTCCCATATCAGGTCATCTCACATACTGATAGGCACAACAACCCGATTCTTTTATATGGATGATTCATCTTCATCTATCAACCAATCTAAAGGTGTCTTCCCACCTTCAAGGATTTTCCTCAAATATAAATATTCCAAATACTCATATTGTGTGTCCTTGATCTATCTCAAAAGTGTGTACTACACTTAAACAAACACCAGATTCATTTTCTCCTGACTCTCCTGAACCACCACCTGAATCTCATCCAATAAATCCATCACCTTCCACTTATCACTAGACTCTTAAAATGCTTGAGTTTTATTTTCCCTAAATAAAGCATCATCCACACTATTTTCTTTCATAGGTGTATATTCTAGATCAAAATCAAAATACTTTATATACTCTACCCATCTACGCTACTAGGGATACAATTCTCTCTACATAACTATTTATCTCAAACTCTTGTGATCTATATACACACTAAACATATCACCAAAAAGATAATGTCACCAAGATTTGATAGAGAAATCCAATTCTTTTAATTCATGGTTGTGTATATGGTATTCCTATTCATGTGGCCTCGCCTTCCAAGACCCATACGCCACAACTCTATCTCTCTACAGCAACACAACTCCATGTTTGATACCATAAGCATCATAATACACCAAATATTCCTCACCTACCTCGGGAATGATCATGATTGGTTCCAATTTCAAGATCTTATTCACATCTTAGAAGGAATTATCACATGATTATTACCATTGAAACACTATCCATTTCTTTTTCAATCCTGATAGAGGTGTTACTAATCATGAAAAGTTATTGATAAATCTATGATAACATCCTACTAAACCTAAAAATCTTCAGATATCAAAAACATTCATGGGATGCTCCTAAGACACAAATACCAGAACCTTCTCTTGGTCTACTAATACACCTTCATATAAGAAGATGTGTCCTAAAAATTTTACTCGATCGATCAAAATCTAACACTTCGATAGATTAGAATATAGACAATTCTCTCTCTGTGTACTCTGGTCGATGTCAATATGTTGGGCATGATCATCAAGAGTCTTGGAGTACACAAATATGCCATCCTAAAACACCACCCAAACCTGATCCAGGTATGGTTGGGAGATCCTATTCATCAATTCTATAAACACTAATGCTGTGTTCGTCAACCCAAATGGAATTATGAAAAACTCTTATAGGCCATACATGATTCTGAAAGTAGTCCTCAGTATATCTATTGTCAGAACTCTCAGTTGATAATACCTTGATCTGAAGTCAATTTTCGACAGCACTCAAGATCCACTAAATTTTTTAAATAAATTATATATATACATAAGATTATAATATTTCTTTAAATCTATCTTGTTCAAATTCTTTTAATCAACACAAAAACACAAACTCCCAATAGCCTTCTTTTTTAACAATACTGGAGAACCCCAAGGAAACATACTCCGTCGGATAAACCCATTATCCTCCTAATCTACTAGCTCAGTCTTGAGATCATAAATTTATATTTTTTTCATTATTTATAGTGTAAGAGAAACTATCTTATCTCTAGGAATGATCTCAATAGTGAATTCTACATCACTCTCAGGTGGAAGCCCTGAGAAGTCTTCAGGAAAGACATCTTGAAACTAGTCCACTATAGGGAACATAATATTCTTCAATACACCTCCAACATCTAGAAATACTAGAAACTCGGGATCTAAGATCTCCCATTTGTTGAGAAATTAGCCCTGATCAAGTTTCTTAGATATCCCACTCTTCACAGTGAATATAGTTTTCACCCTTAGGAGACATACAAGTCACTCTCCTCTGGTAACCATAAATGTGGGATCAATATGTGACTGGCCAGTCCAAAACCATGATTAGGTTAAAACCTAAAATATCAAGAATATAAGGATCCTAAAAGAATAATACACCCCTATATCGGGAGAACGTCCCTTTCACAAATATATGTCTCTAGACAGTATGCCCAATTGTGTATTGATAGTCGTAACCCCACCCAAAAACTCCACCGATGGGATCAAAACATTAACAAGTTTCACAGATATTAAAGAATGAGAGGTGCTAGTATCAAATAAGGCTTTAGATAATATATAAGTTATTAGAATAGTGGATTTCACTATTGATGGTCCAGCCTTTCTATCCACAATTGTAGACAACACCGCATGCAACTGTCTTACCCTTGTTCCCTCTAATGTCATCTGACTACCTTGAGTTGCACCACTCTTCTTATACAGGAGTTATTTCCTTGAAGAACCCCATCCACTGTCTCTACCAACATGATCAATATAACTATAGTTTCTAGAATGATATGGTGAAGAAGATCCACTTCTTGCACCCTAGTTTAGTCCAGCTCATCAATCACTAACCATCTTCCATGTGTTCCTATAGAACCTCTATAGATGTCCCATCTTTCCAAAAAAATTATATTATAAGGGTGGTCGGGTATAATGTATCTGAAAGTTTCACTTCATACTACACTGGTGTATAAACACATGAGTAAGGTCTTGTGAAATTAATCTCACTTCCTATGTATTCTTCTTCCCACTTCTCTGAATAACATTTTCATTGAAACGCTTCCTGCTCTCAGAAGTCGTACACCCGAACCATGCATAAGAAACAACTTGTCTTGTATTGGAAGCCTCCCTTAGGATCCCCTCAGCTATGAGAGCCTAATCCACCATCTCAGAAAACATCTTCAATGAAGAAAGGTTAACTTTGGACTTAATCTCACAATTATGTTCATCCAGATATCCTTTAATTGTAGTTGTCTCAACCCCTACCAATACTAGATCAAAGAATTTAAAATATATGAAGCATCCAGAATAGACCCCCATGGACATGCTCCCCTAAGTCAATTTCATGAAATCAGCTACTCTCTTCTATCTCAATGTATGTGGGTAAAATTTCTCCACAAAATTTTCAAAAAATTCATTCCATAGCATACCACTAGCCTTTACAATCTATCTATGAATGTCCTACCAATGCTTCACTGATCCTTATATTATATAAGTGTTCTACTTAAACCACTTATCTGAAGTAATCTCCAAGAATTCAGGTATCTTCATGATGGAATCAAACCATAACTCAACTCTCTTAGGTTCACCCTATCTAGTAAAATTATGAGGGTGATACAATTGAAAATCCCTCCTCAGGTAAGAAATTATTTTATCAACCCTCCCTAGGCCTCTTTCCATGAATTTCATAATGTTAGAGAAGTTCTCTCAGAACTTCTCCCCTGCTTCCTCTACTGGAATTATCGGTGCCATAGGTTTTACCACTAGATCTTTCAAAAACAATCATCATGGAGCCATAACTCTACAATTCCAAACATACAATTTAAGAAATTGTTGAAAACAAAAAAACATTTAAGAGAACGTAAAATCACAATGATTCATAGCAATTTTGTTCTCCAAGTCTGTCCACACGGTCAAAATAGAAATGCTACCACTACCCTTAATTTTCATACACCTAGGTTTTGTATAACAAGTGTAAACACATTAAAATTATTTACACATCATTAGATACCCATTTATCTACATTTTATTTCATCATTTTTTCAATACCAACTTCATATTAGGCACTATTTTCAATTTAATTTCACAATCAAGGAAAACAGTTGAAGTTTAACAACTTACCCATAACCCGTTTTCTGTGCGTTCCTAACATGATGCATGACACAATAACCCTAGGATCCTAGAATGATTCATGTAAAATGAACTATCATGCTATACTAGTCCACAAGTCAAATCTCAACAAATCATTGAAATAATAATTACATCACACCACATGTGTGACACCCAGGGTGAAATAACATTCAATTGTAACAGAAAATAGTAATAACAACAATTCCTACCCTGGGTACTTGGGTTCTCCCCCATACATGGGCTAGCTAATTTCATGCACAAGCTTATAACCAAGGCCTGACATTTCATATTATCCCATCTAATTTTCCCAAATAGTTATAAAAAAGAAAAAGAAACTAAAACTGGGATCTGATAGTATTTTGTAACATCCTGACTTGAGTGCCACACACAGGTGATCTAAGTGAGTTGGTCACATGACCTCAAGAATTATTCCTTATATGCTAGATGATGCCAACTAGTAGTGATGGTCTAGTAAGTCAATCATGGGGAGACTATGCCATCTTGTATCATAATAACATAGTAGTGGAAAAAATAAACAATAGTCAAATATTATATAATCCTGACCATACCTATATCTCAATATAATCATGTAGGAAATACAATATCCAACTGAACCAGGAACCATTCCATTCTAAAGTAAGTTTCATGTCTATAAAACGTAAATTGAAAATAAATACATCGATGACCCCCTAGAAGTTCTTGAACCACATCTGGTTCCCTAATCCAAGCATCATTACCAAATCATCAATCTAACCCCAGGGCCTTTTCCATTAACTATTCCTATAAAAAATATAGTCTATTTGGGTACAGATCATGTAGCCTAAGTAGGGTATGGGTATGACTCAGCAGGCCACCACCAATAGTGTCTAAAACAAATCTAGTCTAAAATAGTGTATGAATTTGTATATAGAAATAAGTATATTCCTTAATGAAATATTTATCACATTAATAAATATTCCTCTTTTAAGCATATAAACCCCCAGGTTTCTCAGGACACTTATACCTCAATACTTTATTTGGACTATAGTCAGAAGCCGATAATTTGGTGTTAGGTCATGTTGCCTAAGACCCCATGGGATTTGGAAATAGAAGACCATGTCACACACAAGTTTGTCGCTACGGGCTTTAGAAACAGTAGACCATGTCCTTCTCTCATGGGATTTGGAAATAGCAGACCATGTCCCACACACATTCATCAAACAATTTATCATTATGGGCTTCAGAAACAACAGACCATGTCCCCCTAACGTTGGATTTGGAAACAGTAGACCATGTCCAACACATTTTCATTAAACATTCATATATATATATATATAACACATATACATATATATGACCAATATCATATAATTAATTAATCTCAAACATATTATTAATTAATTCTATAATTAATAAATCCTTTATAGCAATTAAATGTCTCATAATTAATCCCATGATTAATTATCTAATTAAAAAAATCAATATATCATAATCAATTAAAATTTTAATTATTTAATTCATAGAAAAAATATCACAAAACTAATTCAATAATTAATTATCTCAAATAAGAACCTTAATATGACAAAATTAATTTCACAATTAATTATTCCTAAATCCAGCAATTTCATAATTTCACCATTAATTAAATCACCCAAATTTATTAATTTAATCGAAAAACTTAATTTCTAAACAAACCTAGAAAATATACTATTTGAATGCATGTAAAAAAATCACAACTATGGGATTTGATTATTAGACCACCTACCTCAATTTATTGATAAGATATTGTCCTAAAAAATCCCCAAAATTGTGTCGCACAATGACCTACATATAAATCTGAATCTACAACCCTAAATCGAGATTAAAAAAATCAATATTTATTATATATTGACATAGATACATAATCCTAGATCAAAATTCCCAAACTCTAGATCCAGATCTAGCAAAAACAAGAGATAACTACCTGCAAATGAAAGAGAAAACAAAGGGGGATTAATTGGGAAGAAATGAGACAAGATCCACATATCAGGAGGGGTGTAGATCTTCTAGCTGGGATTCAAATAAAAAATAACATATGTTTTATGGACTTGGAATCACTCTATAATGCTCTTAAATCGTCCAAAATTGTAAGGGTTTGAGTTTGGGCCAAAATGGAAGAGTTTCGGGGGTTCAGAGGAAATAAAAACTAATTTTTTGGACCATTAAAAATCACAGAGGGTTTCCTAAGAAGAGGTGCATAGTTTTCCTTAACCGTTCTCCAATAGTGTGCCCAATATATTTGGGGTTCATGGTTTTTCCTTTTAGGGTGCACATTTTGACACACTATGTGCTAGCCTTGTGAACCCCCATTGTCTAGGGTTTCCAAGTTTCCCAGACTAGGGTGCATTATTCGCTCTAAATGTGCACCAACTTTGCACAACCACATTTTCTTCCATTTTTGTCAATTTCCACCCAACCATATCCTAATGTAAGACCCAAACAAAAATAAATCAACACAATTGAAAAAAGGTACATAAAATCTCATTCGAGTCAACTTCAGTAAAATTACAGATCTTACAATATTTCTTATAGTATTAATATTTAGTAATAATATTTTAGTAACAATAAGTTTTATCGTAATTTATTTTTTATTTTAAAATAATTTTTTTAAAAATTGATAAATATTTATTAAAAAAATAATATAGAAATACTTAATTTTGAAAAAAATATTAAAATTAATTTCCAAAAGTAACCATTAAATATTTTAAACAACTTAATTATTTATCATTCCAAATAATAATGAAAATTTTTCATAAAGAATAATATATTCAAAATATTTTATGAAAATATATTTTATCTCATTTTTAATTATAACATTTATTAAAAAAAATTACATATTACAATCAATATAATATTCAATAAAAATAGAAATTCTTGGAAAATAAAACAAGTATTTTTTATAATTTGAATAATAATTTACAACCAAAACATATTTTGATTAAAGAAAAGAATTAATTTTTTTGCTAAATCACACTTTAGTTCATTTCAATTATAAATCAACCCATTAAATTAATATTTATTAAAAGAAAGGATATGCTATAATTCTTGGTATGTTACACAAATATTCATCAATGATTGATGCCGTCTCAATTCTGATCCCTATCATAATTTCTTTTAATTATGTAATCAATATTAAACAATGTTGAAAACTATCATCTAGCTCAAAACAAATGTGGTTTGTTGACATGGGTAAAATTTAGTACATGAATGATCCTAGCCTGGTCTCATATTGAATAAAAAATCAACACTTCAAGATTTTTATTGAACCAATCTCATAGAGATAAGATATGAAGAGGACACAAAATCAATCACAAAGGTCAGTTATCCAAAATTTACTCTGGAAAAAGTCTTGAAATGTTGATGAAGGAAGAGGTGTGTATAGTTCATAAATTCATTGTAAATTGACAGTACGCTTTATATGGTAATTCATGATCCTTATAAATAGTCACATTTGGTGGTGAACATATAGTGTCTTGGATGGCCATGGTTGAATGTGGAATACTTCATGAAATTGACAGTGGGGAGTTCTTGTGGTAAATTATATCTTTTTGGATAGTTTTCTAAAAATTGGTCATGATCATGATGTATGTTATCTTTTATGGACACCTGTATAGATAAATGTTGTTAAAGGGGTGGGAAACCATAGTCACGTGAGTTCCTCATGTGGTTAATGCAATGACTGGACTTGGAGGGTCAGTGTAGAAGATGTGGGATATGATGGACTCATAGTGGTTCCAATATAGGACATGGTACCATTGCCCTTATTTATTTTTACTATACATGAATTTATCATTACATAGTAGCCTATTTCTTTGACAAAATAGCTTTGCCTTAGTAAAGGGCCACCCAAAACCGATTATAACATGAAAAAACTCAATTCATAATATATGTGTTGTCCATATTAAATATAAAAAAATTATAAATAATTAATTATAAAATTAAATTCTATTTAAAAAATAAATAAATTTTCAATAAAATTAATTTATAGTTATAAATTAGACTTAAATATGAATAAAATGATTAAACATATTGATTTAATCCATTTTTCATTTTAATTCCAAATTCACAATTCTAACAAAAATTACTAAATTACCCAAAATACAGATTATTTAGGGGTTAATTATCATTGAAAATAACATATAATTTAATCACATGTTGGGTGAAATAATCCCCACCCCCATACTTAGGATATTTCACTCCTATGAAATTAAAAAAATCATTTTATTATAATAAATTTGTCCTACCGTTCCTTAAGTACAAAAACTAGAGAAGAATAAAATCATATATTCTTCAATTTTTTGAATTATAAATCATATTATATGAATTAATCTCATTGTATCACTTCAATTAAGTTACAGTTCAATGATTTAAATACATGTATTTAAGTAGAATTAGAATTTTAACACTTCATATTCCAATAAAAAACAATATAAAATGCATATATCTATGATTCTTAAGAATATAATTAAAATAGGATTCAATCATAAATATCCACATCAAGTGGGTAAATAATCATACAATGTAAACATTCATGTGATGTATCCACAAATAAACAAAGGAAAATCCTTGAAACAATGGTGTTTACAACTCACACAAATATCAAACAATAACTAATATAAGTGAATCCAAAAGTATGCAAACCTCGGTCTCCTGAAAATATTACCCACTATAAAATAAGGAAACATGGGAACCTCCCCAAGTGATAGTTACTACCACTAAGGATCATATATATCATGTTTACATCTATACCCAAGGTCTTCCGAATTTTAAATCACATCATTATTATGTTTAAGAAACCAGAATTCGTATTTCATAAACATTTTTCAGGGAAAATCCATATAATTTCCATGCCCATATTTTTATAAAATAATATTTTATAGATATCCACACCACTTTCATGCTTCAAAACCCATTTAAATTTCAAAACCATTTATAAGGAACTTTAACAAAACAAATCATTCGTGTCAAATTAATTTTGAACAAAAAAACCATTTTGGAAAACATTTCAATAGCCCTCAAAGAGAAAATTCACCTCTAATTGATTTTAAATAATTAATTTAATAAATAAAACCAAAGTAAATCATAAGAGCACAATTCATGCTGAGGGATAATATATAAGATAGATACACCTACCTAAAGAGAAAAGAAAAGATTTTTTCCTCTAAGACTGATGATAGGAAACAAATATATCTAATTTTCATGTGCCTAAATTTATAAGGATCATGCACATGTTTAAGGTAATCACCCTAATATTTTGTAGGATGAGAGATAAATGACCAAAATCCTTTAATGTGAAATGATAGGTTTAGAATGTTAGCTAATTGGAAGAGAAAATTGGTTTAGTATAGGGAAATGAAGTTAAAAGATGCATCAAACTCCCTCAATGAGTTTGAATGAAACTGGTGTAACTACCTCCAAAAAGATTGGTTATATTAAAAAAATTTGAATTTTGAAACAATCGACACCACACACTGGTGTTTCTTACAATGGAGTGGTGGTTTTTACTTAGAGACAAGCCACATGGGTTGAACTCAACCTAGGATGGGATTTTATGTCATTTTTCTAACCAATACCTCTACCCACGAGTGGTTAGGTCTAAATGGATGTGGTTTACAAAATGATTCCTAGTGTTATCTACCCTAGGACATTCCTGGCCAATACCCATTTCCGCCTTCCCTATTTCAAATAATGAACTTTTAGGTAAACCATGACCTCCTCCATGACCATGGTCCTTCTTGTGTTCCACAAATAATGGAAAAAAATGAATTTAAGAAAAAATACGCCCTGACTACTTTCCAAATGGAAAATACATGGTCAAACTAGGCTTCGTATATGATTCCATATACTAGGGTCTTACAATTTTCCCCATTATAAAATCTATTTTCCCCATAAATTCTCTGAATCATGCACTTGAAAAGTGATAATGCCTTTTTTCACCATCAAGGACTCACACTCCCATGTATCATCGATTTCCCTTCCACACAACCATCTCACTCGTACTAATGGTATATTATATCTGCACCACACCTTATCATATCGTTCAACTATTTGAATAGTCCATTCAATCGTTGAGGTTTCAAGATCAATTTCAATATCTTCTCACTCAATCACATGGGATAGATCTGGTCAATAATTTTTTAGTTGGGAAACATGTAACACCTTATGGATTGAATTTAAATGATATGTTAGTCTAATAAATAAGTCACCTTCCTAGGTCACTCCACAATATCAAATGGGCCAATATAATGAGATGATAACTTACCCATCCACCCCAATTGTCTATGTATAATTCAAGTAGAAACACTAAGGATAACCCAATCACATGCCTCAAATTAAAATTTATGATGACGCCGATCGATATAAATTTTCTAGCTAATTTAATCAATAAATGAAATTTTCTTGGTCAATTGAAAAATATTCATCATGTCATAGATTATGCTCAATATAAAAAAGGATTGTTCTCTGATCTATGACTAATAAAGAGGTGATCTGTAAGGCCTCCTATTCAACACCCCAAATGGTGTCATCGTGATTAGAGTTTGATAACTATTATTATAGGAAAACTCCACCATGGTATGATGTTTCTCCAATGATCCAGTAAAATCAACCATGCATTTCCAAATCATGACATTAATAATTTATATGGCTTTCTCAGTCATGCCATCCATCTAAGGATGATAATTAATTATTATATTCATTTGATAAACCATCACTAACCACAATCCATTCCAAAATTAGGAGGTAAAGTAAGGGTATGTGTCCAAAATTATAGTAAATGATACACCATGGAGACTAAAAATCTCTTCAAAATATAAGTTCCTAAGATTATATACCGTCATTGACTAATTGATAGGTTGGAAATGAACAGATTTCAGGATTTGATAAATATTTACACATATTGTATCCTTACCATTAGGAGTTTGAGGAATCCCAATAAAATATTATATGGATATATAATCTAATTTCCATATTATAATGGGTAGATGTTATAGAAAACCATCATGACTATTATGTTGTACCTTAATCCTCTGACATGTAAGACACTGAGATGTAAAATACATAATCGATAATCTCATTCTTGGCCACCAGTAACAATGTCTCAGGTCATGATACATATTGATAGCTCAAGGGTGCATTAAAAAATTATATTAGAGTGCATAATATATTAATTAATATCCTATTCATATGAAAACAACCATCCTTCCTCATATGCATAACATTCCATCGATACACTAAGTGCAATCACTCGATGTCTCCCCAGTTTAACTATTCAAGCTAAAGTAATAATACTTTGTTTCCTTATCCAATCTAATTTGAATATGACATTCTATAAATTATATAGACTTAGAGAAATATTGGAAAACTTTTTCTATAGATATATTTTCATCTAATCACATCTCAGAAAATAATCCCATCACGCACCACTCATCCAATGATTTATTCACTGGATGAGTTTGTAACATTCTAATCAATGCATATTTGACCATGTTCTCATTCCCAGGGATGTATGAAATATCAAAATAATAGGTCTGATGGTACTCCACCCTTTTTATCTATCTCAAGTCAAGATCCCTCTGAGTAAAGATATAATTCAGTTTCTTATGGTCTGAATACTTTATAAAATAGTCCCTAAAGGGGAAGTGGTGCCAAGTCTTAAGATTGTTCATCAATGTCATCAACTGAAGATCATGAAA
Source organism: Viscum album (assembly GCA_963277665.1). NCBI lineage: Eukaryota > Viridiplantae > Streptophyta > Magnoliopsida > Santalales > Viscaceae > Viscum > Viscum album. Next base: position 84,771,877 of record OY728140.1, on the reverse strand, counting down.
GGGGTAATTATTCTTAGGGGGGTTAATTAATGAGAGTAATAACTAACCACCTTCCTTCACTGTATCATACCACATATGAATCTTGTACCTAAGGCATCATTATAGGCATCATATTAAAAACCCCGCATGTGGAGAATAAATAATAGAACTAAAGTCAATGTCACCTTCAAATCCTCAAAAGATCTATGATATGATTATATCTATATAAAATTAAAACCATTATTGATAAAATCTTTAAAAATAGATGAAATATGAATATTTCTTGAAAAAAGAACCAGATCCCAATAAACTCCAAATCCCAAACACATTTATCGGCTTATCCCATTATACCTCAACCCAAGTCATCTAAAAATCCACCAAGACATTGTTCTGAGAAATATCTACGACCATAAATTTCACATATTTAATCTTGATATTCAATTGGATATATTTCCATATAGATTATATTCTTTTAGGATCCCAATAATGATATCCCGATGCTAAGAATTATTCTACTCTAATCTTGAATAAACAAGGATATTATCCCTAAAATCAACCATGAAAGAATTTAAGAACCAGTCGATGTTTCGATTCATATATTACATAAACACAAAAGGAGAATTAATAATTCCAAATAACATTATAAGATACTCATAATTCCTATATCAATTCCTTAATTCCCTCTTATTGATATCTTCTTCTTAGACTATCAGATGATGTTACCCAGATATAAGATCATTTTTTGAAAATCATTCGGCCCCCTTGATATAATCATAAACCTCACCTTTTTGTTTTATTTTAATCAACTCAAATTATGAAACTCTAATCAGTGTTATTTGAAAAGAGTAATGGAAATTCCCATGACAAAACACAAGGAAAAATAATTCCCTTAGCCTCAAGATCCCAAAGTTGAAACCTTTAATATTTTAAATTCAGTGTATTCCATATGGTATGAAGGTAAATAAATGTCACCCATACCTAGAATCATTTATATTTAAAAATCAACTTAACACTATGGTGGAAACTCGTAGAAATCATCTAAAACTTCTGGATACTCACTCACCACCATATGAAGAGGTGCACTGAGACATTGATTGATAACAATAAGAAACATCTTCGACCATTGTCATGATATCACCTAAACACTAGAGAAAATGAGAACTTATAGTCTTTATCTATGATCCCACTCACCCTGAAAGAAAAGAGAGCCTCCATTGGAAGAAATAAACTGAACCCAATGATGATATAAATCCATATCGGCCTTATAGACAATCAGACAATCCATGCCAATGAAAAGATCAATGATGTAAAGATAAAGAACTAGAAAATAAAATATGGCCTCATGGTCAATAATCATCAACTGAAACTCAGGATATCTTCAACCCTATTTCAAACTCTTTCCCAATAGAGTGTAAATAGTTATTATAAATGGAATAATCTCCAATTGAAGGCCAAATAAATCAATTATATTGGATGAAATAAAGGAATGAGTTTCAAAAGTGTAAAATAATTCCATAACTATAGAGTATGAAATAAAATCCATACTTATAATGGTATTCATCCTGACATCTAACCCCTCTAGTGCCCACTCTATTACATACAAATTTCTAGATTCACCTATCCCTTTCTCCACAAATTAATCACCACCCATGGAATGAGGTTAATATCCCACCACTTTTACTATGTCATATCTAAATAGATATCCCTTAGTAAAGGGGAATCCAAATTCAATTCCCTTGGATTATATATCATAGAGACACCAAAGATGACAAAATTTCCCATATGTGTTACATAGCCTAGTTTCTTCCTTACAATAAATCTTGATGTGTCCCTTTTCCCCACACTATTAATAAACCACCTACCTTTCCCTAAATTCTATTGCACACTCCTACCACTGCATTAGCACCAGTTACCCCACTTCCTTATCAATATGGGAAAAAACATTATCTACACCCTTTCGTCATGAATTTCTCTGATAGTCTTATGTTCCTATCTATATACAAATAATCCATGGCTTCCTTGTCTATAGCCTCCAAGAAGGTGGGTAGGAATATAAAATCAGCAATGATCAAATATAATTTCTTAAGCCCATATCAATCCATTGTTCCTTTAGATAGTTATTTAAAAAAATATTGAGGTATGTGAACCAACTTAGAAAACTAAGTAGAATACTCCATAAATGAACAACCCATTTCCCTAAAGTCAAAAATTCTGGAGTCTTCACCACTCAAAATATTTATGGACAAAAATATTGAATAAATATCTTCTTGAAAGTTGTTCATATGATATATTCATGAAACTTTTCTTGAAAAATAGGTACCCACCACCTCTTTCCCAAAAACTCAAGCATATAAGTGTGGAAACTATCCTTGGAGTATTCTGGAGTTTTCTAGAAGTAGAAAATCCTCTCAATACATTCCTATGATTCTTATAGACCCTTGTAACCATGGAAGATTGGTGGATGTTGCTTAGAAAATTTAGTATTATAGCCTGTATTTTGTTCTAGTTCAACATTGGATACTTGGCACATGGAATGGATCATTCAGACTGTTGTTTCCATCAATACCATGTTAATGGTTGGATTATCCCACAGGACTCACTCTACAAATTCCTTTATGGAAATCAGAGATGGTCTTCTTAGATGATCCATATTCTACAAAATAAAATGAAGATAAACTATAAAGAACAAAATTTCATTCCTTCATCATAAATATAATTTTGATAACTGAAGACCAAAAGGGAAAAATTGAAAATAAGGATAATATAAAACCCTTTAATTCCCATGGTAACTCAAGTTTTCCCATGAGAGTGAGCTCTCTAGGAACACTCTCAAACTACCTCTTGGGTTTTTATAGTCCCACCTCTAGTCTATAAACACCCCCAGATACAAGAGGGTGATACACAAGAATGAACATAGGATTTAACGATAAAATGATATTTGATACAAATTTAAAACCTACTAACTTGGTTCAACCCGTTATGTCACCTGAATTGGCCTTCAATAAGGCCTAATGTGAGTTCTCAGTCACCAAATTCTAGTGAAAGGAATTTAGATATCATAAAAAGAAACATGGGAATTATTTCTCCCTAGAAAATGTGATATATATAAATAATCAGAGTATTTAAGAAGATATCAGCCAATACACAATATGTCAAAACAACAAATCCATACAGGTAACACTCAATAACTAGATAACAATGTCTATCCAAACCAATAAAAATACCAATAACATGGCACCTAAATCAACTCATGGTTCTATCTCCTCGTGACTATACATCACCACTACTACAAACCACAAAAATTAATCATGATCCAAGAGATTCGTCCTCTACATGACGCTCTTCCCTTTTCATGAATTCTGTAAACCAATGGATACAAATTCCTAAAGGAAAAAAATTAGGTTCTAAGAGCTAAATCTCAGTATGATACCACCATGAATAATTATGATGTGTATCCACATGTATCTATTATTTCATATATAAAACATATTTCTAAAACATTTCAAGAATAAATTATTTTCGCATATAAAATTGTCCTTTGGTTTATTTAGAAACATTCCATATTACAATTAATAAAACAATATGACATAACATATATCCATGATTCATAAGTAGATGAATGAAATATGTTTCATGCATCAATATCCATATCAAGTTGGAAAATATGAATACCAAGTAAATATGCATGTAATGTATCAACAATGAACTAAAGCGAAATCCACGACAAAAGGGTGTTCAAACCTCTGAAAAAATTCTATATCTATCCAAAATAAAATTTATTTGCAGGTATTTCAAATCATCAATTCCATAAATCACACAAAAATAAACCCTAAGAAAATAAGGCATGATATTGGATACACCCTAGGATATATTCTCTAACCTAATTAGTTAAAAAACATCATTCCTTTAAGACAAATGATTGAAAAAAATAAATATCTCATCCTCATGAGCGTAGTTCTAAAATGATCACTCCCACAAAGAAGGGAATTACCCTAATCTTCTATTAGATGAGAGATAAATACCCCAAACCCCTTATTAGAACACAATAGGTTTTGAATATGAGTTTATTAGGAGATAAAAATCAGTTTAATATTGTGAAACCAAATAAAAAACACATTAAAACCCATTATTAAGGTTTCACATGGATGGAGTAACTTCCCCTATAAGATCAAGCACCATTTTAGAGTTTTGAATTCTAAAACAACCATCATCATGATAGGTGTTTCCTACCCCAACATGGGGTATTTTCATAGGAAAAAGTACATGGTGTTCAATCGTGGTGTTTTTTAGGATTCTAGGCCATTTTGGACTACTGAAGCCTCCACCATGGTGTTGCGAGGTCCCTCTTTTCATGGTCGACAAGGTGACTCAAGGAATGCTCAAGCCTAGGGCATGCCATACAGTTTTCCATTTCAACCTTCTCTTTTTTACATATGGAACTCAAAAGTACACTATAGCCTCCCCCACTATCATATTCATTCCATTATTCCATATAGAATGAAAAAATACTGATTTTAAGACACTATTCATCTCTAAGACATCCAAAATGGAAAATAAAAGGAAAAAAGAGGCTTTGTACCTGATTCCATGTATTGGGGTGTAACAGATCCCATAAAGATCACCCAAACTCAGGTGATCTCCTAAGGATTAACCTATTGGTGTTATCTTGTAAGGACCACCGTCCTCCCTTCTTTAGTGATGAAATTTTCCAAATTTTGCATAAAGTCCACTCATGTATGGGTAACCAAAAACCCATTCCCATCTCCAATATCTTACCTCCAAATCACCCACATGCCACCCTAAAAGTAATTTCAACATAAAAACATCCTGCAACTCATCCTATAAGCCAATTCAAACCCTAAAAATAAACTCCCACCTATAAACCGATATCCAATTCTTCCATAGGGCCACATTTTGCATGATTTAACACTAGTTAGTTCAAAAATAAACCCCTGAGAAACTTGTTCCACATGGAATCCCACCAAACATTTCCCAAACACCATTTAATTTAATATTTTAAATTAAAAAGGAAAATAAAAAAATAGTTTTACGGTGGAACGTATACAATCTCACTCAAAAACTAAATTATATTCAAATCTAAAAAAAATAACATATTACAATATATCTCTGTGAATTTTCATCCACCATTACTATAGCATAGTGGTCCAACTAGAATAATTTGTCTCTATAGTAATGTGAGTTATTATAGAAGATTTTTTCATTATGATCTCATTTTATGATAGGATTTCAACAATAATAATTTCTACCATGTAGTATTTCTCTCAAATATAGTGAATTATTTCTACCTCTAAGTGGACATAAGGATTAATCTCAATCAATATAAATTATATATTCTTAATCTTCCCCTTAATTTTTCCTTTTTCTCTAATGTAATATTATTCTAGAATCAACTATAATTGGTGCTCTTAGAGTTTCTATAATAGTAAGATGTTTCTATAAAGTGAAAATGCTTGTTGCATTATATAATGGTTACAAATTAGAAAATAAAACATAATTAATTTTTTTTAATAAAATATGTCCTTAGATAAAAATGGACCAATTTAAAACGTCACTAATTAAATACACATGCTTAAGGTGTAAAAAAATAATCCCAACATTAATATAAGTTATATATTTAATAATTAAAACATGTTTGAGATATATCTAATCCTTTATGAGGAAAACACTATTCATTCATATAATTTAAACAAGGTAATACATTTGTTACAAAAATGACCATCCTTACTTTATACAAAATAAATTTATGTTTTTATGAAGAGAAGAAAGTTATTGAATGCACATTATGAAAATAATTTTAGAATAATTAATGTAAAATAAAATGGGAAACACTAATAATAATAAGCATAAAAAATAAGCATAATAAGAATTAAAATTAACTATCATGAATAATCAATAAATAGATAGTAATATCGTAACTTTTAAGAGAACACCTAGAATCCCCAAGACAATTTAGGCCAACAATAAGTCGAAATAAATATAATTGGTGTCTATTTAAATTCAAATTCCCTGATACTCAGTTTTACCCTATGTGGGAAAAATGAGAGGCCAAATCCCATTAAAAGAATAATACTAACATGTGGTAACTAGATAGAGAAGAACCAAATTATATTGTAGAAATTATACCATTATTTTCCACCTATATACCCATGGGTTATTATGAAATATAAAATTATGCAAGAAATAAATAATTGTAATACTTTTTAATATGGAAACATTAAACTAAAATCATACAAACCCTCACCTCTGATCATCTTTTATAGAGGAATCCCTTTTTCAAGAACAATAATATAATATCAATATCCTCTAACCAAAATAAATCCATCAATTTTTCCTAATATTAATATCATTTAACTTTTACATGAATAATATGAATGGGATCACTTTAAAAAAATATAACTACATGATCATGTTAAATAATAGTTATTAGACATATACGTTTTGAAATATAATATTTTTCCTAAAATACCACATTTTAAAACCCATGCTAACCCATTTATCTATTAGAGAAAAATGAATCTAATGTAACTTACAAAAAAATATTTTAAAGAGGCCCAATATTACATTAACCTTTGGAAAACCATAACAGATAATGATGTGAAATCATTAAAATTCCATAAAAATTAATTTTATAAAATACACCATTATTTAATCATAAGAGATTGAGGTTCATATTTCAAATAACACTTTATTGGAATTTTCTATATGTAAATATACTTTAAAAAATAAACCATGAGAAATAACATTTATTCTATATGAAATTGTGAGAGAAACCAAATTCTATTTCCTAGGATTCAATTGAAGGCCTTAATATATCTTTTAAAACATTAATAACATTGTGTAAGATCCTATATTTCTTTAGGTAAATCCCTATATCAGCTTTACATTGAAGATATTTCATTATGTTTTTCCTTTTTCTTGAAGCATTGGGAGACGATCCTTGTTCGAAAATGAAGATCCTTTGCTTTAGAAAATGACCTAAAGTTTAGGGGTGTATCTTCATTTTAATAAATATATTCTGGGTATAAATATTTTAAATGTAATTATGATGTTTTACCATGTGTTTGGAAGGATTCATTGGTATTTCAAGAACTTTCATAGAATCTTGGATGAAAACTATTCACTGGATAATTACCCCTTATGTACTTGTTACACAACGTGTAAATACAGCCAGAAACTGGTCATGAACTGGTACATCATGTGAACTGGTTACACCCTGTGAACCAAATTAAAACTATATAAATTTTGATCGGTATAAATATAAACCCAAGATGGGTTTTTTAGTGTATCTTAAAAATGAGTAAATACATGATGTTAAAAGATTACATGTTGTGTAATCCTCAAACCAGGCGGTTTTAAGTAAGCAGTGTGTATGATTATTTTTCATTCCAATGCATGAATCCCTCTTCTATGGAACCTTGGGAATATTCTTGGTCATTTTAGAGTTTCCTCATCCCTTCTAGATGTCTAAATTACACATTTGATCCCTAGTAAGTGTTTCTGATTAGGTTTCCCTTCTCTTCCTTTGTTCCTTGTTCTTTGAGATGTAAGATTTTGACCTTGGGTTTTTTTAGGTTTTTGTCTTGAACTGGGATGATCTAATTTACCCTTGCGATTTATTATTTCCTCATCCCTATTTGAATTTTCTATTATAAGCACTGTGTTAATCATCGATTAAATATAGGGACTCTAAACCAAATACTATAATCTGTTTAATTATGATGTATATGAAATATTTTGATTGTTCCAATATAATGTGATCTCTAATTAATTAGTTCATTTATAGAAAATCATGGATTGTAATATTGTTTGTAATCCCTTGGGTTCAACTATTGATGTGACCTAGATTATTACTACTCGTTGGGTGAGAAGACATTTAAATAATAAAAAACATGGTGAATGGTTTAATGTGATTTTAGCATGACATGTGTGTTAGGTGATTTATTATTATATATTCACCTTGTAAAATGGATTATTTGATTAATTGAATAAATTGGTAAATAGGAAGACAAATGGTAATTAGAATAATTAACCATTTTTTCTTATGTGGTAATATTATGATAAGTAAGATGTTGTGATATACTTGTTGTTATGATATACTTATCATTGTGATATGTACTTGTGACACCTAATATGATGTTTATATACTGGGTTATTCCCTAAAACGTGTTGTGATGCTTATATATCAGTCTCGGCCTTGACACATGTTGTGATGATTATATACAAAGCTAGTACCTAATAAATGTTGTGATGATTATATACTGATCTAGGCCTTGAAACATGTTGCGGTGATTATAAATAGGGATAGGCCCTGACACATGATGAGATGCTTATATCGTGGTATTAGCCTAGAGATATGGTATACCATGTTTGTACAATTTTGGTTGGCATGGTCTTGTTACATGCTCGGAGACATTTCGTCACGGTGACAAAGCAGGTTGGTTGGTTTCATGGTTGTGGTTGGAATGGTTATGCTACATGCTCAGAGAATTTTTGATAGGCTATCGAATAAGGTTGATTAATTTATTGTATTAATTACTGAATTTATTAATAAACCTCATATTCTTGTTATTTTATGTACTATATTTCTCAAATTGGATTTGTTTAGGCATAGTGGTGTTTCCCTAATTTGTTTTAATCAGGCCCTATTCAAGTCATTGTTTGGTACCCGAGAAGATGACATAGATGTAGGATTGGACAAGTGAAAAATACCTTTCAGATGATTGATTGATTGCTAGATGGGTTGGAACATGGGAATGACTTGGGGATTGGAACTAGGATCTTTAGAGTTTTTATTTGAGGTGGGTTTTTCTTTTATTTGTATGACCTTTAGAATTTTATTTAGTTTCATTCAGCATTCCATTACATTATTTCTTTATTATCTGGATTTATTCATTTTTTCCTTTCTCATATTTGGTTGTATGATAATTTATCCATATTTTTTTGACAATTTTTTCTACTCTACTGTTATTTTTCTCTTTTATTGAAACTCTTTAGCATAATTTATAGTCTCCCTGCTATACTATTTAGACACACACTGCTATTTGGAAGCATTTGGCATATGGGGAGACAAACCTAAGGTCTCATAGATAATTTTATCAGTCACTTTATAGAGAACTAGGTTGAGAACGTTACAAAGTGGTATCAGATCATCGAGTTTTCTTTTCTATTTCCTTATGATTTAGGAAAGGTAGAAAGGATAATAGGATGTTTTGGGAATTGGTAATAAGTGTATTTATGGGAGTATCTAACCCATGTATGAAGGACAATCCAAGTTCTCAGGGATGGGTTTATTATTCATGATGTTTTCTTGTTACGTTTTGATGTTATTTCACCTTGGGTGATTCACATGTTGTGTGATGTTATCATTTCTTGATATTTACATATGTGGCCTAGTATGGTGTGAGGTGACTAGACATGCATCATGATAGGCACAAAGGGATATATACTGACAAGAATTATTCATGACAGGGTTATATTTATTGCATCTGGTATATTTTCCTATATGAATTATGAAATGAGACACCTGTTATATCTGATAAATGAAACAAATGAATTTATATGTCTTGCTAAATCACTTGTTAATCCATGTATATAGAGACCATGAGTCAGTGGTTCTATATTGTTTTAACCTGTTGAGGTTGGCCTTATTGTTACCCTATCTTATAAGGGTGTGATTGGCTTGTATATAAAATGAATCCTTATCATCATTGATTTGACCATTAGGAGAGTAAAAATTTTCATGCTCCTAAGGAAGTTAAACAAACAATTCATATAACTCATTAGGATTAAATGTATGTTCAACTTCGTGGTAGCTTCTTGAGGCTTAGGTGATCCATGGAAAGGGAGATTGTTTTCACATTTTCATTGATGTCTAAGCTGACAAGAGAGTTTCAACTGCAACATCAACCTATGTTCACTAGGGAGGGAGGCCTCTAGGAAGACGAGTTTAAGATTGAGTCAATCAAGATAATCATCATGTATCTTGAGATACCCATAGATATAAGAGTGGATCTTGTTGAATATATGATTCTTGGACTTACCAAGAATTGGTGGGATATTCTTGAGAAATCTCTACAATAAGAGGATTTATCCTGGAAAGGATATAAGAAGACGTTCCTGAGCCACTTTTATCTTGATTCATTGAGGGATGATCAGGCTCATGAGTTTATAAACCTAATTCCAGAGGGAATATCAGGGCTGGACTATGCTAAAATTTTCAACGACCCACAATGCTTTTCTCTATCTCTATCATTTGATTAAGTTTCTTGGGTGAGTCATTTTAAGTATAGGATTCACCATGAGATCAAGTCATAGGTGGATGTTTTATTCATGATTTGTTTTGAGAATGTGATGAATTGGGAATTCATTATGGAAGGGAATCTAAGAGTGGCCCTAAGTAGTGGAAGTCTTGCTTCAATAGTTCAAACTAGGAGCTCTTCTTTGAGCATAAATATGAATGAATATGAAATTTTACACCAAAATAATAGTGGGAAGATCATTCATGTCTATGGGAGTCCATCACAAGATCGTGTTCCATTGCAGTGCTATCAGTGTGGTAAGTTTTCCCAAAATTGGCCTCGGTGTTCACACACTATTTTAGAGTTCCATGATCGTGGGAGACTAGGCCATATTTAGAAGTTTTTTATGAACTTTTACATCAGATTAGATATATGGGATTAGGATAGACACCTAATTCTTTATGGGGATTATCTTCCGCTCTTCAAATTGGTATTTATAATTCCAATAGATGCCCAGGATGAGGCAATGGATATGGAATCCCAATGTAGGAAAATGTTCCAGGCAGAGGGATTAGCTCAGTTAAGTCATGGTGGAGCTCAGGGTAGAGGGGATATTCAGTTTCATGTTATGCAGACTACTCTAGCTATTGTGGATGTTGGACCATCTTCCATCAGACGTACAAACCTTGTATCATCTACCCATCCTTTTGTTTTGTTTGATATAGTATAATCACATTAATTTTGAGCTAATATTATTTAAAATTGAATTGGATTGGTTATGGAAATTTTGGATGATTATTTTGACATCAACATGCCATTGGGAGTGTAGTTAGAGAATATAAAACATTGTACAGTGTGTTCTCTAGAGATCAATAGTTTCCAATGCTTATTGGAACTATTTTTGCTGTAAATGATTGGATTTGATTTTATTATTGGTAGGGATTGGTTATTAATATACTAGGATAATATTGACTACTATCAGAGGAGATTTAACTTTCTATCTCTAGAATAAGGTATCTATTCTTACCAAGGTGAGTGAGATGATCAAGTTGGTCATGTAGTACCAATTCAGTGCAGGTTGGATTGTCTTACAGCTTAGATATTCAGTATTTCTCTAGATTATGGTGGAATGTAGAGGTATTATTTTCCTCTAGTGGTAGGACATTTTTAGTTTATTTGCCTAATAATTTATGTGTATTACCACCTTAGAAATATATCAAGTTAACGATTGAGTTAGTGCCAGGATAAAATCCAATTTCTATCCCACCTTATAAGATGGCACAGTAGAGATTTTTGAGTTGATGTTTTAGTTGTAAGATCTAGAATATAAGGGTTTTATATGGATTAATACATCACTATGGAGTTCTCTAAACCTTTTCACCAAGAATGTTTATTGGACATTGTGCTAATGTGTGGATTATCAGAGACTGAACCAAATTATTGTAATGAACCAATATCCGCCTCTGCACATTGAAGATATGTTCAATCAATTGTGAGGTGCTATGATTTTCTATCGATTTGATATTGGAACATCATCAGTAAAGGGTGAGACCATCATACATAACCTAAAATGATTTTATGAGTAGGTATGGATTACATGATTTCATGGTAATGTTGTTCATTTTGAAAAACTCATCATCAGTATTCATGGATGTGATCAATAAAATATTGCATCCATTCCTCAATCAATTTGTGGTAGTTTTTGTTCAAAACATCTTAGTGTACTCCTAGTTTAAATACCATCATTTCAAACATCTTGATACCATATTGATTACATTGAGACATCATTATAATTACACCAAGATAACAAAATTAAGATTCTGGATTGATAAATTGAACTTCTCGGGCCATGTCATCTTAGAGGCATAAGTTTTAGTACCCCAAAGAAATTTGAATCCATAGTATACTTGGAGAAACCCAAGAATGTATTTGAGATGCTGATTTTTTTGGGTTTATATGGTTATTATAAGTGATTTACCCCATACTTCTCCCATCTGGAAGCACCAATGTCTTCGCTAACCAAGAAAAGGGTGAAGTTACTTTGGTCAAATGCCTAAAAGAGAGTTTTTCAGAAGCTGAAGGGAAGCATGAAACCATATCCTATCCTCACTTTACCTATATTAAGTAATGAATACACCATGTACTATGATTCAGCCACATATGGAATCAGAGTAGTTTAGATTCAAGAGGATTAAGTTGGTTCTTATGGATCCTGAAAGTTGTGACAACATGAGATGAATTACCCTACTCATGATTAGTAGTTTGATGTGGTGCTAAATGACCTAAGATGTTTGAGACACTATTTTATGGGTGAGATATTTATGGTATAAATGGACCATAAGAACCTCATGTACATCTTTTCTTAGTAGGTCTTGAATCTTCTTTAGAGGATGTGGGTCGAGTATCTACAATATTTTGACTTTGATATGGCTTATACACTAGGTAAAGGAAACTTTTGTGTAGATGATTTGAACTAGAATACATAGATAGAGGTAATGTGGGAGTCTTTCAATATGTGAATGATGATATCCATATTTTCATACATGCATGTATTTGTTCATGAGTCCTTGGTATGGGTGGATCTAATATTGATATATGTTATACCAATGCTTTCGGACTGAATCAGGAAAGAGAAATTATCTAATATGAGGGTGTAGTTCTAAAAGATTATATAATGGGGAGATAGCATCAGGATGATATTTTGGTAGTGTAAATTCTCTTATTTTCTGTGGATGAGTATGGGTTCCTATGGTCTTTCACAAGAATTTGACGAGAGAGTTTCATTCTTATAGATGGGTGGTGCATACTCATCTGAAAAAGATATATTGTGGTATCCATATATAGTATTATTGGTAATGAATGAAGAAAAAGGTAGTGAGAATTATGGTGATATATTTCATCTGTCAGAATATTGAAGATGAGCATTAGAGGCTTGCAGGGTTGTTATATCCATTTCCCATTCCTTAGTGCAAATGTGATAATGTAACTTTATATTTTGTGACATGATAACCCATAGTAATGATGTAGTATGGGAGACTGTGGATTGACTGAATAAGGTATCACACATCCAACCTGTTAGGGAGGATTTCACTTTTAATGATCTAGGTAGACTTTATGTCTACAAGGTATTTTGGTTTCATGGTGTTCTGAGGAGTATAATTTTATACAGAGATCTTCAATTCACATCTTGATTCTAGAAGGGTCTTCAGAAGGATCTGGGATCATAGGTTCTTTTAAGCACCACCTATCATCCATAGACTAATGGTTAATATCATAGGAGTATTTTTGTTTTAAAGAATATGTTGTGGGCATGTGTTTTTGATTTTGATGGTTCATGGGAGTAGAATTTTTAATTCATGGAGTTTTACTAAAATAACATCTTCCAATAATCTATCTAGATGGAAACTTTTGAGGTGTTGTATAGCAGTTCATTTTATTCACGTCTTTTTGGTCGGAGGAATGTGATTCGGTGCTTATTAGGGCTAGTCTTGTGAAGGAGACATCTGAGAAGGTATAGTTGATCTTGTGATGGTTGGTGACTACATAGAGTAGGAAGAAATGGAATGTTTATCATTGTAGATGACCTCTAGAATTTAAGGTTGGTTATAGTTTTTTCCTTCGGGTATTTCCTAGGCTGGGAAAAATTAGTATTAGGATTATTTGAAAGCTAGAATCCAATTTTGTTGGATTGTTTGAGATAGTGGATTTGGTCGGTCAAGTGGAGTACCAATTAGCCCTTCCACAACGCTACAGTTCCATGCATGACATGATTTATGTATTTCAACTTCAGAGATATTATACCCCTCTCATGTTGTACACATTGAGGATGCAAATCTTTTTTTGATTCATATTTTAAGGATCATATAATATGGATTGTGGACTATAGTGAGAAGTATATTTGGGATAATACTATAACCCTGGTTCAAGTGCAGTGGCAACATGGGTGTGCTCATGGGGAGACCTAGGAGAGGGAGTTTGATATCTGAGCACAGTGGCCAGCCATGTTCTCAGAGACCCCATAGTGATGCATGGAGTAGCTTGAGAGTGTGATTATATATATCAAGAGGTAGTAAGATCTTTTATATTTTCAAATACATCTCTCTCTATGTTTTTTATTTAATGTATTTCATTGGTTTTTTCCTTTGACTTTAAGCCATGGTGTTTTAGTACTGTTCAGAGATGGATAGCCTTTTTTTGGAAAATGAACTAATGTTTAGGGATGTATTTTTATTTGAATTAATGGAGTATATGTATAAATAAGTTAAATGGGATTATAAGGGTTTCTCGTGAGTTTATAAGGATTCAAAGGTGGTTCATGAACTTTCACAGAAGCTGGGATGAAAACTGTTTTCTAGAAGATTATATATCGTGTACAAGTTACATGTTGTATAACTACTTCTAGACAAAGGTCATAAACATGTTCATGATGTGAATTGGTTTCATGTTGTAAACCTAATTCATTCTGTCAAAATGTCAATTAAGATAAATATTAATTCGAGGCGATGGGTTTTACCTCATATCTTTAAAATGAGGAAATACATAATGTGAAAGGGCAACACATTGTGTATTCCTCATATGCATCAGGTTTAAGTAGGTTGTGTATATTGTTATTTTTCATTCCAACATATGCATCCCTCTCCTCTTGATCCTTTCCCGAATTCAAGGTTATTTTGGAGTCTCTTCCTCCCTTTTGGATGTCCCGATTATATATTTGATCCATAGTAAGTGTTTTTTATTATTTTTTTCTTCTCTTATATCTTTCCTCTTTCATTACTATGTAATATTTTAACTATTAGTTTTATTTTGGGGTTTTAATCTTTACCTAGGTTGGAAAATGTTCTCCATGAGATCTCTTATGCCTTCTTCTTTGTTGGTGTTTCCCGTTGTAATCACTACATTAATCACCAGTTAAAGGTAGAAAGTCTAAACCTAATTATATGTATGAATGCATCAATATATTGTGTGCTCTAATTAATCAGTTGATTTATGGAAAATTATGTATTTTAATATTGGTTGGAATCACTAGTGTTCAACTATTGATGTAACCTGGATTATGGTTACCCATTGGGTGAGAAAAACTTTGAGTAATAAGAACTTATCAAATTGTTTAATGTTATTTTATCATGACACATGTTTTAGGTGATTTATTATTGTAGAATAACCTTGTAAAATAGAATATTATATTAATTTAATAAATGGGTAGAGTGGAAGAAAATGGTAATTATCAGAGTAATCCATTTGGTCTTATGTGGTTAAAATTTGATAAGTTCACTATTGTGATATACTTGTTGTTGTCATATGAACTTGTGAAACAAGCTGTGATGATTATCTATTGGGCTAGACCTGAAACATGCTACAATTCTTATATACTTGGCTAGGCCCTGATATATATTGTGATGCTTATATACCCGGATAGCCCCTAACATAGGTTGTGATGCTTATATACCGAGATAGGCCCTAATATATGTTGCAACGATTACATATCAGGTTAGGCCCTAACATGTGATGAGATCATTATATAGCAGTATTGGCCCAATTATATTTTATACCTTGTGTATAGGGTTGTGGTTGTCATTGTTTTTTCACATGCTCAGATACATAATGGCATGGTGTCGAAGTAGGTTGTTTGGTTTTGTGGTTGTGGTTGGTGTGGTTGTACTACATTCATAGAGACGTTCCAGTAGGTTTCCAAAGTTGGCTGATTATATAATTATATTAATTATTGAAGTAATTAATACACATTTTATTTGATTTATTTCATGCACTATATTTCTCATATTGTATTTGTTTAGACATGGTAGTGATGACCTACTGAGTTTTACTCACACACTATTCATGATGTCATTTGATACCCTAGAAAAATGAATGGATGCAGGTTTGGAAAAGGGGAAAGGACCTTGTAATTGACTGATTTCTAGATGGATGGGTTGGATCTTTGAGACAAGATAGACCTAGGATTCTTCATTGGGTTCTTTGTTGTATTTATTTGATTCTAATTTCTCTTTTATTTGTATGACCTTAAACATGACATTTAGTTCCATTCAGCTAGTCATTATATTATTCTTTTATTACATTGATTTGTTCATTTTTTCCTTTCTCATTCTTGGTTGTATGATTATTTATCCATATTTGTTTATTTATTTCTGTTACTCTACTATTATTTTCCACTTTAATTTCTACCATTTACTAGATGGTAAAGTCTCCCTGTTATATTCTACACATCCTTGATGTTATTCAGCAGCCTCTAAAAAATATGGAGGTGTGCCTGGAGTCTCATATCCAACTATATTTATCACTTTAGGTAGCACAAGGTTAGGTACATTACACATCATATGGTAATTTTTAAGGATTCGTGGATTTATATTTAATAGAAAACACATGGATAAAGATACCCCAAATCATTGATTGAAAGAATCAATGTTAATCCACCACAAATAGGTAAGATAAACCTTTATAAGAACATTTAAAATTTAAAAATAGATAACCCCCAAATTAATTTAGGTAGTATAAACCCCTAGTTTTCAATGACCATCTTAGAGTATAAAAGCTAGAATAAAAAAGGAAAAGAAGTGGGTCGGAGGATGTTTCAAGGTGTCTAGATAGAATAATCAGCCTCAAAGAAGGAATAGATCAATAGGGTATCAATCACATAAGGGGAAAATAAAGGGGGAGATGCTTGGAGGGTCTAGAAAAATTGAATAGTTATTAAAACAATAAAAAAGAGTCTTAAATTGAGTAAGGTCACTCATGAAATTCACTATTATAAAATGGGACTATCCCCATGCCTCTATACCGACAGTTTACATGAACCATTGGTATAATGTTCTAGGATCCAGACTATACTAATAGTTGGAATAAACCATTAGTATATATAATGATATACCGATAGTTTTTTAAAAATAATTCATATAGAGTTTACAAAAATCCATCGAGCTCCCAACCCTAGACTCTATTCACCTAGGATCCCTAATTTCCCTCAACCAAGTGAGCATCAACTTCTCATCTCCTCCAGCATTCTCCCATAATTCAGGTATTTTTTTATTTGAATCTTCTACAACATCAGATTAGTGAGTTCTGAATCCTTCATCCATTTTGCTGAGTATTGTTTTCATTTTTATCTATGTATCAAAATCTAACCAAGATATGTTTAAGTCACGATTCTTCCTGATTATTTTAAAAAATGTTTTTTTGGATTATTTTTGTCACAGTATTCCATACTATATGTGATTTTAATATATATATATATATATATATAATGTTTTAATTTAGTTATTTGATACTTTTACATAACTCAAATAAATATTTTTCCAATATATGTGAACTTGTTATGTAATTAATTAATGTAGTAATTTGTCTATTTTAGGGGGTTATTATATGTCATGTGATTATATAGAATAATTTAAAGAAGTGAACTTGAATACTTTTGTGGGAACTTAGGATATATACTTTGTAATTAATCTATATGAAGTTGGGTTTGACATGATTTAAATTATTATGTTGAGTATTATGAGAAGATTTCACTATCATTGAGTAAATAATTTTTGAATGTGGTTCTATCATTGAAATTCAACCATATGCACATGTAGCTCCCTTGATAATACTCCCCAATGATATGGAACTCCCATATAAAATGAACTATGTCTACATGGTTTTCCCATAGAAATATAGCACAAGGAATTAACAATATAAAAGATATCTAATGTTTCCCAACATTTTCTATTTTGGTACGTACCCATGATCCATATTGTGAAACTTTATTATGAGATATTCTCTTTATATATCCTTATTTCGTCTAATCATTCTCATATAATCTCATTATTCATTATTATTTTTTGTTACTGATTTTCATCACAGTGGTATTGTTGATTATTAACTCTTCTAGTTTTTATATTCACTATGTATATATATTAAATGGAATTTAAAATGTCTTTTAAATTTTGATAATCATGTTCATTGGATATAAGGTGATGTTTTATTTAAAATTATGATTTACATTGATCCTAAAGTTGTTTTTATATAAATGAAAATTTTATCCTTGTATTTTTATATTCCATAATCCCCATTAACATTTTATTTAAAATACACTTAAACTCCTCATAAATTAAATCTAATTCCTTTACATGTCTATCTATAATTAAATATCAAGAAATATACTAGTATATATGTTTTTGAAGTGGATAACTTGAATGTCTTCAAAGATATGCAGATAAATTCATTCTTTGATACTTATAATATTTTATTGAAAACCAAAATATTAGTTTAATATTTTTTCTTTAAATTAGCATATCATGGATTATATTACAATGGTTATGAATATTTAATTTAGTGTAATCCTAATAGAATTTATCTTTTTCATAATTTATTCAAACTCTATTTGTTTTTAGACCCAATTTAATTTGATGTTGGAAGTAAAAAAGTTTCTATTTGAGTTAGTAAATGGTCATTGGATATTATTTGGGCTTATTCAAGAAGACAAGTGATACATTTTTTCTTTCCACTTAAATATGAGTAATTTTTTTCAAACCAATATTTTATTTCATTTCTTATATCATACAACTTTAGGCTTCCATCTCCTTTATTATACTTGGGATATATATTTGTTATTGTATAAATCTTAATTTCTATAATTTTAGGATTGGATTATTATTTTTTATATAAATTATAGTCAAATTTAAATGGTATTATATTACCATGTTTTGTTTTATTTATGTTGGGTAAACATTTTTATTATTCTTGAGTAATTTTTTTCCATAATAATGACAAGTGTATTTAATTATATTAATTTCATATTCAAAACAAGAAAGTTTTAAAAACATTTATTTCATAAATAAAAATGTATTTAATATTATTTTGTAATAGTTGTTGTTCATTCTCTGTCTTATACTTTGTTTTGTTCGTTATTTTTAGGTATTTATTATAGCATATGTTATTTGTCTTAATATTTGTTTCTCTCCCTACTAGTATGATTTGATGAATTTCATGTTAATTTTTTTTGTAATTCATTTTGTAATTATTGTTTACATTTTTTATTTGAATTTATATTTTAGTCCTATAATTGAATGGATAGAATTTGGATGTATCACACTGATCTTATTTCAATTGAGTTTCAAATGAATTTGGATATTTTTTAGGTTTTTCATTTAACAATGCTTCAGATAGAGGTCATACAAATTTTCTATGTTATAATTATTTTGGAAGACCATCGATAATTTGGGATTAAGTAATCTACCATATAAAGAAATATATATTTAAAACAAACTATTATGTTTGGTATCATAATGGTTAGAGAAGACAATCTCCTACTATTCATGAATAGAAATAAAGAAGTGGAAAAGAGAATATGATATTTAATCAGTTTACATTATTATATCATCATGAGAGAAATAGTGTGATAGTGATAGAATAGAATGATACGATTACACATGAGGAAAATAATTAAAATGGTAATTTTAAGAGAGTAAAGAAATTAATGGATGATTCTAGAACTCCTGTTTATCAGGAAAGTACTAAAACGAAAATGTTGGAATTTTTATTATGGTTATATCATGGAAAACCCATGTATGGAATTTCCAATACCAAAATTGAGTATATTCTTTACTTTTTGAAATAATTTCATCTTGATGTTGGAGATATTTCCTCAAATAATTATATGGTATGAAAGTTAATTATACATCTTTCATTTTCTATTAATAGAAATCCTTCTTATCTAAAAGAATAATGTTTATTTTGGGAGGGGACAAAAAAGCTTAATGGCTGTAAAGAATTTGGTACATCATGATGGAAGTATAATTAAAATGGGACACCATATCGTGTTCTATTCATGTGGCATCCATTGATTCTCATGCATAAAAATATATTCATGTCTATCAAAATCTCAACCAATATGTAAAGGAATATTTCTAAGAGAATTATATATAATTATAATTTGGTTATACTGATGATGGATTAGCATAGAATAAATTCGTTTCACAACATACCAATTTTCAATCTAACGAGTGTAATGTTAGTTTGGCCCTATCCTATGATGGTTTTAATCTATTTGGTTAGATTCTCACTTCTCATAGAACATGGGAAATTTTTATTCATGTTTATAATCTTGCTCCATGGATATATATGAAAAATCGTTTCACTTTCTTGAGTATAATAATATATGGACATTATAATCAAGGCAAGGATATATATGTCTAATTGAAACCATAAATAAGAGAGTTTAATTATCTTTGAGATATGGGTGTGCGCACATTCGATGCTTCTTTAAGAAATATATTTCATATGTGTTCTTCCCTTCTATAGACTAAATTATTTCACTTATTATGAAATAATTTTTGGTAATAGCATGACTGAAAAAATATCATGTTCTATTTGTATAAAGAATAAAATATATTAATGACTTAAATAACTTTTTAGTTTTAGTTTCATGGGGAATATTCAATTCTTGTCGATATAACATTAATATAAGAAGAATTATTAGAGGTTTGATAATACTGTCGACACTAAATAGCCACCATAACATATTTCAGGAACTGAGGTTCTTAATGAATTAAAAGATGTCAGTTTTTCATTAGGTAAAGGTCATATGAAATCAAAATAGAGTAAGAAATTTTTCACATAATACTCTTACAATTGGAAAAAGAAAGGTAACATTTTTTAGTTTACATTATGCTCAACCAATTTGTTATGTCACTATTTAGATATAATGATAATTGAAAACAAATATATGTGAAAAGATTCATTCAATCCTTCTAAATATCACGGGGAAGACCACATATTACTTATGATCTCAGTAGGGATTGTTGGATTGGAATATTGGACTAGAAATGCATCCTATGTGTATTTGTGGATATAAATGGAATGTAACACGTGATTATTATGTAATGAAAGTGTTATAGAAAAATAAATTTCTTTAATTATTGGAGAATATCATGGTTCGTGACGGGTATTCCAGAAATATATCTAAATGATTCAACAGAATGGAGTTGAAACTAAAATACAAAAAAACTCAAGATTACCACATCCTGATTCTTAAATTGACTCCAATAGTAATCTGTAATTTACTATCCAATAATGTAAGGGTGGCGTTGATTATCTTGTGTTATTTTTATAAATACATTTTGTGATAAAAGGATACACAATTCATTATTGATAAAAATGCAGCATGAGGTTCCATTAATTTAGTGTGAGTTAGAGAAAATTTTTCCTCCATAATTTAATTGTTCATCTTCTAAATAAAACACTTCTTGGGGGACCCATTTCATTTTGGTGTATATATAATACTGAAATAAATATTTTTAATATTAAATCACTTGTTTAAAATAATAATTATCTTGAAGGTTCCATTAGGAGAGTTTATATGGATCAAGAATTTATGGATTTTTTTTAATTTAATTTTTTTAATGTGACCTCAAGACGTAACTAGATAATTATAAAGAAATATCAGTAGTATTTTTGAATTTATCCCCCATTTCTATCTCTTCCCCAATTAAGAGGAATTACTGGGTCATATACATTGGCTACATTGAGCCTAGAAGAGTGAGATATAGAACATCGCACACTCCTGTTTAACTGTGGATTGTTCGATAACTATATCAAGTAAGTAATTTTAATATTTATATTATATCTCATAATATGTAATTTATCATATACTTCAATTTTTTTATCATTTTTTATAAGTAACATAAAAAAATTATATATAGAGTTCATCGATCTTTGACTTTGGGAAAGACAGATTATTTTCATAGCAAATAGTTTCCTACCTGGTTGAAGTCAAAGGTATGAACATTAATTTAATTAACATAAAATTTAGATATTAATTTATTTATATTATTCATATATATTTTATGTATTCATTTTACCTATTGACTCCATATATCAAGGATTATTAGCATTGGGTTGTGGTCCCAATTCATTGGTTTGTGAATGCAGATCGTTAATAATAAATAGGTATAAATTTTTTATAATTGGTGGAGCAGTGAATATGAGAACACAACATAGTGGAATTATGTTAACTATAAAAAATAAATATTATTTCAATGTATCGGATAGTAGGAATATACATAAAAATGTGTCTTATTATGGACATAATGAGAAAATTCTGTTATGAGATTACTACTCTCATGGTTGAGTCACTATGATGAAATTTAAATGCATTGATTCAATAAATCGACATGGTACATTTATTAATGACTGTGGATTAGAAGTTATTAACATGACTCAATTCTTGGATATCGATGAACCATATATTTTAGAATCAAGTAAAAACAATTGTTTTATCTGAAATATTATCAATGTCCTAATTATAGTGTCATTATAAAAGTAATCCCAAGAAATGATTTTAATGATGGTGGGGATGAAATTGAAACTATTGAACCCACAATTTGTGTCAACCAGAATATTGTATTTGATGAATCAAATTTTCCAATTGTGATAATTTATTTTGAACCTAAATTAGTGGTGGGTAATATATATAAGAAACTATATATGTTCATATTTCATTCATTTTACCTTGATGCGGGTTTCTTAAGTTGGAACTAATATAATTACTTTAATTTAGTTTAAATTTGGGAAAATAATAATTGCATGATGTGGGTCTATTTTTACTTACTTTATTTGGGTTTATTTTACCTTGATGTGGGTTTATTTTTTTATTAAATGTTTTCATTTCATTTAATTATATTTATTTCAATTTAGAAAACTAGGTTTAAAATGGGTTTTTAAAAAATGTATAACCTGGTTTTAAATTATAGTTTCTAAAATATGTTATTATATTTTTTATGACGTATTTGATTTCTATCTTGTATATAGAGTTTTTAAAACTATTTCAAAAAAATTACATTTCATTCTTAGGAAGATTATGAAACATATTGATGAAATTCTAGAGAAGAAACTATTTTATATTGATTGATGAATGTGTGAACTAGGACTTCCTTATTAGGTTCCCTTAGTGAGTATAATAATTATAGTATTCTTCTTCGACATTACATTTAATTTCATGTTCTTTTTATTTATCAAAAATTTAGGGGCATTCACCATAACCATAGATGACTTCTCATTAGCCTACTAGTATGGGTTTGAGTAGGGGTGCTCTTAGAGATATACTGAGCACTCATCATACTCATTCACACCCAGACCCGCTAGTGGAAATCCCATCTACTACACCTATTAATACTCCAAGTACATTTCAAAACATGAGTTCTTCATTATCTTATTTAGGCTCTACTTCTCATTTCGTGTCTACAACACCTCCATGGATGTTCACACATGTACCTCACTCATATTCTATGATGTATCCCCAACCCATTTATCTTTATCTTACCATGTATATGCCACCCCCATTTCCTAATATCCATCTAATATCCAATGATTTTACTGCTTCAGCATCCACTACACTACATGAAGATGGCCTAATGCATGCATTGGAATAGGCCCATCCTTTGGTGGCTATTGATCCATGACAACCCACAGATACATCAGATCCTAATGATCAACTTGGATTGGTTTATTTTATAAGTGTGTAAAATTATGATACAATATGTTTTTTCTATTTTACATTTAATTAATTATACTTTTTTCTTTTTTCTTATTCAGTGAGACATTCTAATAGGAGATGTTGGCACACCTGTAAGAGTGATTCCAAGAATCATTAGACACAAATAATGGTAGATTATAATGAAGATAATTAAATGATTGGAAAAAATTCCACACATTATGGAAGTGATATGGAACCTTTATCCAAGTATATCAATATATTAATGGTGAATCCAGTCTCATGGAGGCATATTATCAATGAAATCAAGGAGAACTCTAGGGTGGATATATGGGTAAGAAAAGTTGTTAAATTGATATCTATAATTTTTTTAAATTTATATGAATTAAAATGTTTGTTGTAGTATTGGTTTAACTTTAATGATGGTAAGGATTCTAATGTGAAGCAATTGATGGATTAAGGGGAGTTGTGGTGATAATATAATCACGAGTAATATGTTGGTTGGATGAGTAGAGTTTGATCTGGTTTGGAAGGTGTACCAATATTCTCTAACTATCCAATAACACAATACCAATAAATGATCATATATTGGATTTGTAATGATTTTAAGTTATTCTCAATCTTTAATGATTTTCATTGAAAATTTAATTATTGTTAATTATTTTGAATTTTTCCAGGATGAATCATAGGAAAAAAGAACAAGAATTTGATTATGTATATGAAACATTTGGGGTTCACTACAACGCCAGAGCATGATAGGCATAGGGTACATTAATATAAATAGAAATAATATATAAATTTATATATTTACTTAAGACTAAGGATTTTATTTAATGGAGTAAAATTTTAGGGGGATCTCTCTATTAGATAGTCTTCAAGATGTCTTATGTTGAGTTGAACTAAAATAGAATATTCTAGATTTCATAAAATTTTGAGAATAAACCCAAAAATAGAGCTCCTTATTCCTAAACTTATAGTAGTTCATAAAATGACCAACAAATATATATTTTTCTAAGAGTACTTATTGCCAAAAAAAGTCAAAACTGGATTCTTGTTGTTTTGAGATGTTCTCAATAACAAGTTGGGTATATGTTGGGGAGAAAAAACTTATATAAATTCTTTTATCCATCATTTATATTATTGGAGAAACTATATGTCTTCAATTTTCATTAATCTTATCTCAACATGATTCTTTTAGGTTCATTATATTCAAATTTCATTATTTTAGTTTCATTTTGTAAACTATAAACTAATTTTAATAAATAGTTTTCATGTAAACTATAAAATATTCTTACTTGTAATTTCCTATAGTTTATAAAAATAAAACTAGCCTTAATTGAATAGAATCAAAACAACAAAAAGTGTTCATTTCATTTTATTTATCTTTTCAAGAATTATAAAAACAAAAATAGTCCTAAAAATAATTTAATCCATCATCATCATCATTTATTAATATAATAAAATAATAAGGTACAAACAAAAGAAGGTAAAAAAAGGATTTTAACTTCAATAAAATAGGACTAAAATATTCCTAAAACAAACTCACATAGTCTTAAAATTGAAGGCCAAAAATGCCACATTAATACAGAATATTGGAAAAGTCCCATTTAGTTAGTTTTTTATTCTGAAATTTAAGTTTTCTACTCAATATCAAATTCATATAAGGATTCAAATTCCTGTATAATCTATAGTTTTTATCTTTAATGAATTCCTCCTGCTACCTGCAGGTTGTTTTAATATTACTCCTCCAAACATGCTAAAAGTTCCATTGAAATCCATAAATACCATATTGATTGATTTTAATTTAACACATTAATGATATGTTCATATAATTGTTATATAAAGGAAAATATTCTTTGATGAGTGTATCATTTCACAAAGGATACATTTTAGAACTTCTCAGTTCAAAAAAAATTGTAAACCAAATAACCTAACCCAAAATTAACCAATTGACATAACTTAAGATGAACCCAATAACCAAACTAAAAATGAACTAAAAAACCTAATCCAAATTAAAATAAATAACCTAACTCAAAATAAACTAATTAACCTAACCAAAAAATAAAAAATTGATCAAATGACCTAATCTAAAACAAAAAAAATGATAAAATGACTAAACTAAACTAAATGATGTAACACAAAAAATACATAACCAAAAAATAAACCAAATCAGATAACCCAAATAAACCAAATAACCTAACATAAAAAATTGATAAAGAAAAAATGAATAAAATCACATAATATAAAATACCTAACCCAAAATGAAAAAATGACAGAACCCAAAATAAAGAAAATAACCTACAACCATGTAAACCAATTGATCTTACTATAAAATGAACAAATGACCAAATGAATAGACATAAAATTACACAACCCAGTAATAAACCAAATGACCTTACTCAAATATGACATAACCAAAAGATACACCAAATGACCGAACCCAAAATGGCCTAAACCAAAGTGAAAATAATAATATTTCCCATAATAAACCAAATTATATAACTCAAAAATGTACTAACCCAAAAATGAAGCAAATGGATTAACCCAAATCAACCAAAATGACCTAAAATAAAATGAACCAAATGATCTATCCAAATGACCAAATGGCCAAATATGCCAAAATATATAACCCAAAAATTATCTAAATGTCATAAATCATTAATGAAAGAAACACACTCACCTAAAATGAATCAAATGTCTAAACCAAAAAAGTATGAAAAATAATCAAACCAATTTACTAAATGACCAAATTACCAAATAACCTAACCATGAAATGAACCAAATAAACAAATATCCCAAATAACCAAGTATCCAAATAACCAAATGACGTAGCACAAATAGAATTGAACTGAAATGAACATACAAGTGGAATGGATAACATACCCATGTTTATAATGCTAATTAGTATGTATTTATTATGTTATAATACTATTATTAAATTTATAATTAAAAGTATATTTGTCTTGCAATGCAAGAAATGTAAAATATTGAAAATATATGAAGGAAGAGAATGTCTAAAAATAAATTCTGTATGAGATAGATGGTAATTCATCATTTGGTTCCCCTTATGAGTGTACAATTTCATTATATTCCTTATATTCATGGAAAGATGCCATGTGGTTAACTAATATGGTTTTCATTTAGAAATTATTTCATATGATATAGTTAGGTCATAAATTGTAATAAATAATGGATAGAGACCATACAATTAACTGATATGGTTTCCAGTTATGAATTATAACATATGATCTAGTAATCTACTTCTTCATTTTATGGATTTCTTTAACAGCTAAAATTTAAATTCATTTTAGGTTGTGTTAAACTTCTATGTAGATTAAATTGGTTACTTTAAAATGATATGGTCACTATACTATTAATCTAACATTACTTCCTCTATATCCATGCTTTCCATTTGAGATCTACATTCACTAAATCACATATACATGCATTCCCTTTCATCTTAATCTAATTTGATAATTGAATTTAATACCGCATAGTGACTCACCACTATAATTTAATCTAATGTGGTAAATATTCATGTTTTTGTTAGTAGATGGTTAATATCACATGTATTCACAATAAAATTTATTTTTTATCATTTTAATATTATTCAATGATGTACTATTATAGTAATAAATTCCATTTTCATCCAGAAAAATTAGGCATCGAAGGTCATGTTCCTCGAGAAAAATTATTTTTCTTGAGTAGGAGGAAAAATGATTGAAGTGTTGTACATGAAAAACATAAGAAAATATTATAAATATTTTTATTAATATTTAAATTTTTTATTCTTAATTCATAATTAAATATTTTGTTTATATTTTCAACAATGTTATTTGGAGGCCCTTAATGAAATATAATATGACAACTTTGTGCCAATTGATCATTTGAGACGGGTATTAAGTGAGAAGCACCAGGGGAGATTTTGATTTCAACCCGGTAAAATAATTATCCCTATTAGGTATTGGCCCTCATAGAGCACCTCTCAGAGCTCTCACACCATTGAGAAGAAAAACGCTCATACAGAAGAAGTTGAGGACAAGAAAATAGATACACATGAGCATGAAAGATGAAAAATTGTCACAAAATAGTTCCTGAAATCTATGATGGTTATATGTCCATCACCTCCATCATTGGATTCTAATTTTTTTAATCATGTATGGAAACAATGAGCTTTTTATATGATGCATTGAGTGATATCAATGAGAGTTCAAATGGAGGTCGAGGTGATGATACTGCATGTGGTGGTGGTGATGATGATGATAATACTGATGGTGATTTTGATGCTCTAGGAGATGATGTTATTAAGGATGTTGGTGATGATTATGATGGAATTAATGTTCATTAAGGAGATAATGATCCCCTCCATGTTTTAGTTGATAGTAATGAGAAATGTGTGAATGATGTTTAGTAAATAAAAATAATTGATGGTGTGGATTGTATATGTATTTTATAGTGTTGTAAATGGTTTGAAAACTATTTAAAGCTATATGGTTAAATGATAAAAATATAATAACTTTACTTCATTAAATATGTACCATGGTTGGTAATTTATTTACAGGTTCTGTGAGAGGTGTTTTATGGTGTTGTTGATGTGCATTGGGGATAGGAATTTATACCAATGGTTCACATAATCATTGGTATATATCAATTTGGGATAGGAATCTTTACCAACAGTTTCAAGAAACATTGGTATAGATTTATACATATGGTTTACTCATATATATTCAAATTTGTTCTTGAGTTATACCAATAGTTTCAAAGAATACCATCATTATAGCCCTATATCGACGCCTATAATACGAAAGGTTCACAATAACATTGGTATAGGATATACCAATGGTTATGGGGCTTGTAAAAACTATTCTAAACAATTTGTATAGCTTAGTTTTCCTGTAGCGATTTTATAATTTTGGAAACTTTTCATTTCACATGGTTTCTCCGCATGGTTTAGAAAACCATGCACTAATATTGAAGATGAATTTGGAACCAAAAACCTTTTCCCACATGGTTTATTTTATAAATCTATGATTAAATTGCATTTTTACCCATAACCATCCACCACTAAAATAAAATAGAATATACACACATTAGATTAATCAACAAGGTTTTCTCTAACTATGTAGATTATAAAGTTTCCAATTTCCTTTAAAAATCAATCCTAGACATCCTAAACATTATGAAAAAACATAATTAACTGAAAAATAATAAAAAATGACCTCAGGTTGTGATATTCGACTCTAGGGGCCTCATGATTAGCATGTTTAGTAAAACATTTCATTAAAATTCGGTGAAATGTGGAGAGAAACAAAAAAAATTAAAAAAGAATCATCACAATTATGGGAAAATTAATATTTCCACTAAGTTCTCTAACAAAAATATCTAACACTAATTTTGGAAGCATTTATATATTTAACCAAGAATAATATAGAACAAAATATTGGATTTATGCAATGAAATGTCAAATTTTATGACTATTAAACATAATATCATTAATAAAAAGTTATATATTACTAAATATTTGGTTTAATTTTTTTGAATACTATATAGGGTTTTGTATACATATTGATTCATAATTACTTTACTATAATCTATTTAAACTTTTTTGTAAATATATTTTACTTGTTTTTTTACATTTAATTGTATATTTTTATATAGTCTATTATGGCCATCATGTTCTCCTATTCATATGTTTAAAAGGATCCCATGTGTGAGTGTCATAGTGTTTAAGGTCATTCACTAGTTCCTAAGAGTTTGGGGGTTTTATTATCACTAGTTATGTAATTCCATAATAATTACACAGTGTGGGATGATTAGTTTTACCCACTTAGTTTGGGGATTGTCTTTGAGCCGTGGGGTTTGAGTTTGGTTTGTTTGGAGAGGGATATACCAGGAAAATCATGAATTGTATCCATTTGGTTGAATGGTCACAGAATGTGTCTTTTGTTTGTGTATATGGGGTTTGATAATGAGAAATGTTTCATTCTTTCATGAATCATCTTAGGAGAATAGAAATGTGTATGATGAATTAATTTCAAAATCATATAATATATAGTGAAATTATGGTTGGTGAGATGGTACCATCGTCACTAGATGATTTTTTTGAAGAAAAAAAATTAAAAATGAATAGGTTAATTTTTTTAAAATATGTGATTGAAAGGCGGCAGTGGGCTTTCTGCCTTTCAGCAAAAAATACATGTTTTTATATTTATAAATATATTGATTTGTATATAATGATTTATATTTATATTTTTAGAAATCACTTATACATGGTTTTATTCATCATTTCGTTTACATAAATAAAAATTCCTTTTGTAATTATTAGATAAATATAATATTATTATTCTTTATAAATATATACTTTATGATGACATGTCTTATGTTTGTGCCGCACTTTATGCTCTTTTATTCTTACTATGTTCTTATGATATTTGTCTCTTACGCCAAGTTTTTAAGTGACTATTTATAATAATTCCCTTTTTATTTTCATTATATAATTATTGAATCTAATGATATATTATCAAATTTTATCCTGTGACAACCTTAATGGGATTTATGGATCACCCTTTATTTTATGTATGTCTCCAAGATAATTCATGTAGTATGAGTAAGGTGTGGTCTAGGAGAAAGTACGGAGATGGGAAAATAGACTATGTTATTGTTTTTATCATGTACCCAATTCCAAAAGCTATTGGACATCTTGATTTTTTGGAGTATTTTTTATATGTTTAAGTTAAAAATGATTTAAAAATATTTATATTATATCTATGTCATTTTAAGAAATATTTTAATATACTTTTCCATCTCAAAAGATGAAAATGTTTCTTCATATTCAATAACATTAAATTTTTGTAACATTTTTCACCAGGTGTTATTTATAGGTAGACACCCAAAAATCCATACTATATTTCTTGTGAAAACCCCACTTTAACCTTATGGGTCTCACCCCTTCATGTGCATCCACCAAGTTACAAACCTTGTTTATGTACATGGAGTCCAATTTAGATATTATGGGTTTTAATAATTTCTTATAATTAGAACTTTGAATGTACTCTCTATAGGTTGTATGTTTATCATATATGAACAATACTTAGTCATCATTTTCCATAATAAATTAATATATATTTGGATCTTGATTAATCCTATTAGATCATTGAGGTTATTGTGTGACTTGAATTAGTTCTTCTTCCACAACTCTTTATTGAACTGACTCAACTTCCATATCAGGAGAACTTTTTGTTGGTCCTTAACTTATCCAATATCATCCTTCATCCCACTGGCTCCTCAATTAATATATTCATTATCAATGAATTTATATTCTCATCCTCAAACAATTTTTGTTCTGTTAGATTTTATAAATAATATCCCATAGATTCCTTGAGATAGATCAAAAATAATCATTTCACTAATTTAGGGTTATGTTTATTAGAAACCAAATTTCATTCGAGTGATTCACAACACCAAATATTAATAAAAGCTATTTTGGGACATTTACCCATGAATATATCATATAGTGTCTTTATGAACACATTAGATAGAAAAAGTTTATGTAGAAATGAAACATTTTCATTGTATACCCACATAATGAAATAATAAGATTACACTAACTCATCATTGATTGAACCATGTACAATCAGGCATGACTCATTATCTTAGACACACTATTCAACAATGGTTTTCCATGAGGATTGAATTTTTAAACAATTCCAAAATCTCTCATATGATTAGTGAATTACTAGCTCATGTAATCAGCACCTCGATTTGATCAGTGAATCATTATATCTTTTACAAATTTATTATGTAATTCATTCTAAAAATCTGGGAAGTTTTCATAAGTTTCATGATTCTGCATCATCATAAACACATAGAAATACCAAATAATGTTGTTCATAAAGTTTATGAAGTACATAATCTAACACTTCAAAATTCATGAATGAGTACAATCAATGTCTATGGGGAGATTATGTCCCACATGGTGGTCTGCGAATTGAACACCCGTATCGAGATCGTCGAGATCCATACTGGGGTGGAATTTGATGACCTAGATAGGGATGATCCTTGGGGACTGTAACATCTACTGTCACATGCTCCTCCTGTGTGTCAGTGGGAGGAGTTATAAATTGGATTTCATACTGCACACCTGATCCTTCTCCCAATGGTTTCGTAGAAGGACCTTCCATCATCGCAAGGGGGAACCATATAGGATATGAAGGATCAAGACCCCAATTTAGAGAAAACTATGGATACCATATCAAGAAATATGGATCTCATTCCTCTTGATGCACATAAATAATCAGATCAAGCTAAACTGATAGTGGGACAACCTCCACTTTTGAAACAAGTGAGGTTTCACATGTAGGACAACATGGTCCAGGTCGTTGTCATCATGGCTCCTCAGCATCACCAGTTGTTGTATGAGGTTCCTGAGTAGGAACCTCCACTCACTTGACAGGAAATTACACTCTCTAGGTTGTACTATCAAATATTATCTTGTGAATCACATGATAATCATTCCTCAGCACCAGTGTTGTTGCGTGGATAACTACCAGTCTAGTGACCTCCTCCTCTAGATCACTCATGTGAATAAGCTGCTCTAAATGAGTACACTATAAATATATTCACAACGAATTATAAAATAGTTTAATAAACAAAATAATTGAAATTTATTGACTAAGAATATAATAATGTGATATTCTGTGTTGGGTGAGATACATTATATACTTTTTTCTATACCATGGCTCATACACAACTTGCTTTGAAAGACGGAATCACATCGTAGGTAAAACTTGTATATGACACTCTGCACATCTAACCTAGAGGTTGAGAAATTCAGAATGATTTTGGTTCTATTCATCATCCTACATCCTTGTAAACTTCAATTCATGAAGCTTCTCAGTCTATGGATATGGAAATGGAATGGGATGAAAACATCCTAACTAGTGCATGAATCTATCAGGATGGTGCCACTCAATAATATGGAAGTTAATGATTTTAACTAAATCCATAACATCATGAATTATATTTGTTCATTATGTTGGAAACGGATCCAATAAAACCCATTATGGAATCCATGAAATTCAAGATGACATGTGAGATTTTACAAAAACAATTTTCTTACTAAAATCCAAAATTGATGATATTATTAAAAATTTTAGACATTGATAGTTTGTATATACTTACCTTGTGGGGTAGTAGATTGTCCAAAGTGATACGATATGCACCCAAGTGGTGTGTCATAATTCTCTTGAAGTTGTGTTTTTTATTCAACTTGTACAATAAAAAATCACAAGTGATAAATAATAAGAAATAAAATTAAATAACTCATAATAGCGTCAAAAAATTGAGATGAGTGATCATCCCAGTGTCCATGTGGAGCTTCGTATCCCAACTCTATAGGTAGTGGATCACTAGAAAGATCTCCCATTCCCACATCTAAATAAGGAGGATGCATCCCCCAAGATCCACGTGGTCTATGTGGCATGCCATGAAAAATTCTCTACATGTGTAATCCAAGCACATAGATCCCCATCTGTAAGTCCCAGCCTGATAAAAGTCCTCCAATAGCCCTAGATACATTATGTGAACATGAATACCTAGGTGATCAGTTCACATGGTCCCTAAAATGATCCGTAATATATATTAATGGTTACGAAGACTAACAGTCTACTCATCAGCGTCATCAAGTAAATGTAGAAAGTGTCCCTGGAGAAAACTCATAAAAATTGACACGCCATTTGTATCCCTAGGGTCAGAAAATATGCTGATGCCTAGAAATCTTTGAAAAAGTTCCATATAGTATGAAAAACTAAGTCTAGTAATGCATTACCATGTATAAGAAGGACAAGAAAGACTTCCATATCATTGAGGGTGATGGTCATCTCTCCCTTGGGTAGGTGGAATGTGTGTCTCTGGTCTCCACCTCTCTTGGAGGGCATCAAGAATGTGATTGTCAAAAAATGTGAAATTAGATACTGCAATTCCATAGAATCTTGCACAAAAGGGGTATGGTATAATGGGGTGGAGGCATCATGTGATGAAAATTTTGCGCTCGAAATACCCCGATCTATCAAACCTCACCACCCAATAGCACGACTAAGGAAACATGCCTAGGTTGATCCATTAGTTGTATATTATCATCCATCAGTATGTAAAAAAAGAAATTTTTTGTAAGTGTAAATTGTCAATATAAAACTATGGTAAATATAATGTTATTTCTTGTAGAATTTAAAACATACCATTTTTATTCACATTGTTTTATGAAGTTATTTTTTACGAAAATAAAAGGGCTTGTCTTCATGTTTCTCAAAGCATATTTCTAATGTTTTATTGAGATATGTGTTTATCTAGAAACTGGTGTTTTATAAGATATGGTAATATATATATACATTTTTTCCTTTTTTATCTAAAGGCTTCTTAGAAATGGTGTTATTTGTAATTTATTTTCATTTCCCACATGATGGTATGTTTCATGATTATTTTCTCTCGTGCTTGATTTATGGTTTAGCTATTGACATATTCATTATGTGTTAATGTCTCCTCCTATTTTCTTTATTCTCTTTCTTCTCTTTCTTCTATTTCTTTTTTTTGTTCTCTTTCATTTCTTTCTTCACTTTCTCCTCTTTCTTCACTTTATTTTATTTCTTCCTGTTATCGGTTATAGACTGGGTTTACATCTTCATCATCATCGTTTCCACCATTAATATTATGTAATTCTTCATTTTCCATGAATTATTTAAAACATACAAAAAATACCTTGACATTTTTCAATAGAACGCTGTTTGGATGAGACAATTATAACTTTGAAAGTAAGGTATAATCCAACTTATTTTCAAGAGGTAGCTTAATGACACCTTCGAAAAGGATGTAATTACCTTCTAAATTTTAAAAATCCTTCATAAATGTTATAAATTTCTAAAAAATGAAGGATATTATATTTATACCATATAATATACAATATAAGAATATCACAATAGAGATAATACATCAGTGTGGCTGAGAGTGTGAACTCAATCCAACAATGATTGGGCATCGTATCTGGTTATGACCTTCTTGATGACATATGGTGCATAAAAATATCTTCCCTTGTTCTTAAGGCCAGTCCATCTCATTTCTTATCCTACTGGCCTCTAGTCTCAATTGTTTATGCAAATGGTTGATGTCAGGTATCACTATAGGCTGGCCTTCAGGCATTGGAAAATATCAAAAATCCCTAATGGAATCCATGGTGTAGCATAATAGTTAGAAATGGTTTCCATCTGGTACATTGGAATGACATATTTGTTCCATGATATTTTCATAGAGGCACATGTTGTGATGGCATATGTGCATGGAAACCATAAGTCCTCAAAGTTTTCATATTGACGTTGCTTAACTTCTATTAATACCACCATTTCATCATCAATTATATTTTTGATGGGGTACTAATTCTATTAAACTTAAAATAGAGAGTCTTCACAACATAAAATCCATACATTATAACTAGAATCTCTTTCAATGTTCTTTTCAATATCTCATGGAAAGTTCCTTCAATACCATAGCCCCTACTGTATCCCATTTAAGGCTATTTTTTATCAATGAATTACTTCATGCAATGATAAAATTTATCCTGAACTTGGTACAATATTGGTAACTTGGAAATCCCCTTGAAAAAACCATTTATGTACTCCACAATGTTTGTGGTCATGTTTTTGTACCTATACCCCTATCATATGCCAATGTCTATTTTTCTTTTTGAATCTACATCATATAATCATACACATTTTAATTATCCTTGCGTATTTGTTTGAAATATTCTTCAAACCTCCATTGATTTATCTCATATTCTACACATAAGTTATTTGAATTCACATAAATTGATTTTATCCTTAGGTTAAAAAAGTAAAAAATAACAAAGACCATGCATACAAACCCTCGTGATTACCTTTTTCATAGGTTTGTTATGGATGTTTTTCCATTAATTTATAGAAATGTGTATAATTCAGTAACAATGATGTGCATTAGGGGGAGTCCATGTATCAGGGTCCAGATTGATAGCCTCAATGATTTCCTTATGTCGATCAGATATCAAACAGACACCCCAAATGCCAATGAAATTGTTGTTGATACATGCCAAAAAATAATTCCATGATTCATAGTTTTCCTTCTCCACAATGGAAAAGGAAAGAATAAGAGGTAACCAATTTCCATCTTGGGATGCTTCAATCAATAATACACCCATGTATTTTATTTATAGTAATTTTTTGTCAATATGTATGGATATTTTTATGAAAATAAATGTGGAGATGCAGGGGACGAATTCCTAGAATAACTGATGAAATTGAACATGAGATTGATCACGTTGGTTATCTTGAGACACATGTTTGTTCTTATGAAGATAGAACATAACTTGGTAATTATGTCTCAATATGGACATTGATTGTGGAAACACCCAATATGATCCATACCAATAACCATAGACATTCACAACTTCCATATGTTTCACCATCCATGCTTTATTATAGGAAAACCTATAACTGTATGTCTATTGTATCCTCTCTTGAAAAAGGGCTATCGAAACATATTGGCATGTCCTAATCATTTCTAAGATAATGGATGAAATAAATTCCGCATCCAATGAGGTATGGTCTTGTGTTAGGTTTCGATGAACACATGTATGAGTTGCCTCAATCTTTGGGATTCTCCAACATCCAAATTCAATGTCCAGAATTTCCCTCAAGAATAATCTAAAATCATCCCAATACTTGTCACACCATGTGAGATATTTTTTATATCTTGATTCTTAAACTATATATCTATAGTTCCTCTCAATGTGAAATCTTCTTAAAAAAATTTCTAACACATGTTTACTTGTAAAATACCTTCTAACATATAAGGTTTTTTCCATCTCACTAAACCTATCTGGTACAACTCCAGGAAACCTAGTTGCGGGTGTGAGAAAATTTCAGTCAAATTTAGGCACACTTTTCATTACTTCCTAATAAGATGAGAAGATTGGAAAATGATTTATTATGGGAAAGGTTATTATAACTAATTCATTTCTAGAAACTTCCTCTCCAACTTCCCGTTGTCCCTCCTTATCAAGACTATGGCCACTATCTATTCCATCATTACAAAATTCCTCATTAGAAGTCATATTTACATGTATATTTGAGAGATCATCTAGATTTTCTTCTTCTATATCATTTGGAATAGGATAAATTTCATGGGGAATCCCTTCTTAAAATACTCTTATAAGTATACATCTTTGTACAACAAGATATTGTTATTGTATTGTAGAAACATCAACATATAACTCCATCATGGTACAATCTAACCATTGGGAAAATAAATTTATTTCTTAGACCCACTGCGCATTGGTAACCAATTGACAACTTAGATTCCATATTGTATCCAGGAATTGAAAATGTATATATCTCATAGACTTAATCTCTTGATTGGGTCGCAGATTTAAGGAACCAAGAATTTTGTATTGAAGTTCACTTAGGGTTACACTGTCATTTGTACTAACCACTATTGTTGGTTGTGTACTATTAGAAACTCTTTTCTCTGTTTGAATAACCTACCGGTAACAGTACACACATGAAAACATGGCCATCTACATAAAAAATGTATTTTGATCAATATTCTAATAGTGTAACTAATATTAACAATGATGGTTGAACATATAATATTTATTATACTAAAATGTTTTACTGTATTTTTATACCATAAATATGATAACAATGTTTTGTTGTTTAATATTTTATTAGAATATAATTCAAAGAATGTTTTGGAAACTGAGGCAAAAGGAAGAGAAAACATCAAATCAATTTTTTTTATCATTGATAAAATGAAAATTATGATCATATAAAGTAAAATGGAGAATAAAAAACACATGAATTCTTTACAAAATACAAGAAATACATTGACATTTTTCAATAGAACATGGTTTGGATGAGATGATCCTCACCACAGATGTGAGGTAAAATACAACTTATTTTCAATTGGTATCTTAATAAAATATTCTAAAGGTATGTACTTAAATTTGGAATTTTGAAAACCTTTAGTCCATCTAATACCATATCTTAGATGTTATATTAGAAGTTATTAGAATTCTGAAAGATTTTTCAAAATTCAAAAGTTAAGTACATACCTTTCGAAGATGTTATTAATATGACAATTGAAAATAAAATGTATTTTACCTCATGTCTAAATTGAGGATCATCTCATCCAAACCATGTTCTTCTAAAAACATTCAAGGTATTTTTTGTCTGTTCTAAATCATTCATGTGTTATTTAATGTGTTTTTTCTTCTCCATTTCACTTTGTATTATCATAATTTGAATTTTATCAATGATTAGTGTTATTAGCTAATCATTATATGTAATCATTTTTTAATCCTAAGGTATTCATTAACTAATCTTTACTTAATCATAGTTAATAATAACTATTATTTATAAACTATATAATCTTTATGATACTAAAATTTTAGAATATCTTCTTATATCCTAAATAGTGATATAAAAGTTTCATAATACATTTTTTTACTTAGTTAGTCTTTATTTAACAACAAGTTACTCATTAATAAGTTATTTATTTGTTAATGATTCTTTAATCTCCCTATAAACATTCCTTATTCAATCATTAATCATATGATATTCATTAGTTAAGTATTATTAGATAATCATTATATGTATTCACTTTTTAATCCTAATTGTTTCATTTTTAATATATAGTTAATCATTACTAATAATACATATTATTTATATAATATATAATATTTATGATACTAAAATTTTAGAACATATTCTTATATCCTAAACTATGATTCTAATATTTCTTAGTGAAATTTGTCTTTGTCCATTTAATTTTATATGATCATAATTATCATTTTATAATATATGCATATACTGAATTTATTTTTTCTTTTATTAGGTATTTTAGTAGTTTATAAAGAAAATACCTTGGGAGTATCAAACCAGGAGTGTAGCAAGGCCCATTTTCATATATAAGGTTACCCCGAGTTAGGTCCAGAACACATTGTCATATTTGTTACTCCTGGGTACATTATGCCAAAGCCACATCCACTTGTTTTTATCCGGAAAAGGATTTGATTTCTTAGATAACCACATAATATTTATGCTACCAAAACTTTATAATGTTTAATAATGATTTATTCATTAGTTAATCTATACTTAATCCATACTAATAATAACTATTATTTCAAACAACATTTAAATAAATAAACTACTTAATAAATAAAATATTTAGAACTAACTAAGCTATTTAATAAATGAAATATTTAGGCATAACTAAAAATAATTTAACTAAATAAATAAATACCTTTAAATTAAATAAAAAATTCCTCCAAATGATGCTTCACAAAAAATCAAGACTAATTTTAGACCATTGGATCCACTGCAAAGGAAAATGATTTTTTTAGAGAGATAAGAGGTGGAATTTAGAGAGATGGGTGAAATTGGATGTGAGGAGAACGGGATGGGTTCCATTTTATAGGGTGTTAAAACAAAGGAGGAAATGGGTGTTTCATTTTTTCTTTATGTTAAATGAAAGGTGGCACCCCCGCTTCCTCCCTTTTCTCTATCTTTAAGAGAAAGGGGGACCCGCACCGCCTTTTTCAAGTCATCGGTCCGAGGCAAACGCTGGGGGTGGGGGTATAGGAAGAATCCCCTGGGTCTCCTTTTGACCAAACATAAAGGTAGTAGTAGGCCATCCACCTTTCAAGAACATATTTGAAAATATGTTTAACTTACACATTTTAAAAAAAATGAGAAAAATCATAAAAAAACTCTCACCAGACACAAGTTAGCCCCATCCATTTCCACATGCGAGGAACATTACAATGGGTTCCCTCACCCACTTTAATAGTTTTTGACACTTGAAATAGCACTACAATAATGGAATATCTAAGATTCTATATTATGGGGTGTGCATATTTATTAAAAATACATTGTTGTCAACCCGATACAGTCACTCCATGCATGCATCATTCTTGGGCTAAAAATGAAGATGGTGGACCTCCTACTCACCCATACACCCATGATACATTCGAAAAAATGTGTGTTCATAATTTCACTATAATATAATCATGTGAAAGCACTTCTTCCTTCCAATATCGGGGTGAAACTATATATATTTTTAATGAAGTCAATGAAATACATCACTGAAATATCTCCATGAGAGAGGTTCATGAACTCCCAATACATGTATGATCTAACCGTTTATAAGAAGAAATAGTTATATATTTGGTTCTAAAATTCCTTCAAGGATGACCCTACATGATGATTTATCAGGATGAGAGCATTGTGTCAGTGCTTCTCTGGACCTCAAATCATATATACTGCTAGCTTCACCCTCTTTTTCGAGGGTTAAATTTTTTCCAAATAGATTCTATTCAAAACTCAGGATAGTAAAAAATGTACAATGTTGTATCTAAAACTCTTTCATCAAATTAGATATAATGGAAATGATTAATAGTTCCTCTCCCTCCATAGAATTCATAATTCTTAATAATATCTCATAGAGTAGAGAGTCCATAGACTTACCTTGTGATACAATAGGATTTATCCCAACCTAAAGTGGGGTGTGATCATTTCTACCCTCCTGGCACTCTGCCAAAGGAATTCATGGAGGCATTAACCTAATTAAAAAAACCTCTAAACCTATTCTTATAATATTTATTGACTGCATAGTTTAAGAAAATCAATAACAGTCATAACATCTAGCTATAATATACACCCAATATCATATAGGTCTGATAAACCCAGGATCTCTCTCTTACCTCGTCTACCTATACTCAAGGTTGGGTCATATTAATATTACATCCACATCAGCACAGATAGTTTTTTTATTCCTTCCACTTTATTAATAAATTTTATAAATGAGGATCAATTAAATGAAATTTCACTTACATTTTATACTGAAAACGCTTTATAAGTTTCATTTGGAATTGTATTTAGGTGACACCATCAAGTAACCAAAAAACTTGGTCATGGTTAAATTTTTTAATCTTTGAAATAATTGTTTATATAATATAAAACCATAAATTTCTATGGGAATATTCTATGTATGGTTATACACACACATTAAATAATTGATCCACGTACCATAGTTGAGTAACAAATCACAAGAAGTCATATGAATGACATGTTAATCCAACATGTCAAGCATGTTTCACGAACACACTCTCTATTGACACACCGAGCTTAGAGTGAAAATCCCATAAATCATAACTCTCAAAATAAAGTGTGTCCCAAAAGTTGAAATAATTAAATCATAAATACATATAACATAAACAACATTCCCAAATTTAAAAACATAGACTTCCCTCAGGCATGGGTTAGTTACTTTCAAGAATGAGTCATATACTAAGTTCTAACAAAGTCTTATATACTTTCTAACATGCATAATTTTTTATTGAAAAGAAAAAAAAGTCTTTTATAACACTTTTTAATTTCCTCCATCCAGGTTCACTTCATAGTGATTGTCTTAATAGCCATACATTACCTCAGGAGCCTCCCCATATGCCAGAGACTACTAACTAGCATTCAAAGTCTATGGTGTTTCTATTGGGACACTATACACTCATATCAAAGTGAAAAAGTGTAAATAAAAGTTATATTATATATATTGATAAATAAAGGAAATAAACATCATCTAAATTTCCATAAAATAAACATAGCCTAAGTGATATCAAAATAAACTATATATTTTCAAGCATGAATTCGATACCTAACAAATTCTTCATGGCAAAATAATATACAAAAAATGTCTAAAAAAGAATCATATATAATAAACTTGTAATGATTGTAAAACTATTTCTATATCTTAGTCTATCTACATCTCCCATGGTCTATAATATAAAATCATCAACCCTCAGTTATATAGTTCTTTCCCTTATCCCGTCATGCCACCATGAAGTCTACATGGGTGCACAAGGTGACTCGAGAAAGGTGTGAGTACAATTATGTAGTCTACCATCAATGAAATTTATAAAAATATTCATCCTGATTAAATTTGTATGCTGATTTCTGTAATGAAATATAGAAACCATTGTAAATAAACCAGCATTCATCTCTGGTTTTCAAGGTGACACCTTTAATTCTCCATACTGGCTTCATCCAATGCTAGGTGTCTCAGAACATAGTGTTACCCAACTCACTTCATACTACTAGAACCTAGGAGGTACTCCCATAGGTCATATAACCTTTAATAAACACCATATCCAAAGGTGGTAATCCCTAACATCACATAATTCAACAAGCCACTCTTGATCCTGGGAAGGTAATTCCTAGAAACCCATTATTGTAAAGTATCACTACATTTGAGGAAGGTAATCCCTTTCATCGCATTATTATCATGTTTCATTGAATACAAGGGAGGAATTCACTGGAATCATGTCATTGTCAAACATATTCATGTCAAAGGTAGGTAATCTTAGACACATAGTCAATTATATTTAGATCCATGGGAGGTAATCCATGGAATCCCATTACCATCAAACATATCTATATCCAAGTGATTTAATCCCTAGAATCCCATCCTCATCAAACATCTTTTGATCCAATTGATAAAATCCCTATCATCCCTTTATCATAAATTTAAATAATTTACCACACATGTAAGATACTGAAACCATATCTTAGAGAGTTCCTAGGAATCCATGTTCGTTCATTAAATCAATACTTTATTTTAGGCAACACTTAGGGTCGCCTATTAATTTCTCATCTTGGGTCAAAACCATGAAAACATAACCTAGGGACAATAATCCATCTCAACACTCACCATCATCTATACATTTTATGAAAGTATATTTATTACAAGGAAGAAAAAAATTTATTTTTTAGGATTTTTGGTCAATGCACAATAAGTTTGGGTTACCACACATCACACACACAAAGAAAAAGGTCAACACTTTAATGGATAGTTCAAGACCACATTCCTTTATCTTGTTGAAGTATATTCCATGAGTCTTATCTGGTAATCTATGCTCAAATGATAAAAATGGGAGATTCTAAAAAAATCATGAAATATAGTACAGAGATCCATAATCAAAATAATAACATGTAATTGCAAGAGAACACAAGGGACAAAGGTTGTAGAAAGATAAATGTACCTCTAGAAACCCACTGAATAAAATGGAACCAAAATCTAATGTGTTTCAAATGAAAAATCATGTTAAATAGAAGAGCCTGAAGGGGTTAGTGGATGTTCTGGAAATCTTGTACAGGGGAAGACCTTCCCTAACCACAAATACTCTTTAACTTCATTTCCACTTTTTTACATTCTTTTATCTCATTATTTAAAAATTTATCATTTTATATTATCTTTTCTCTTATTTTCCTCATTAATTTTCTTATTATTTTTCCTTTGACTTCATTTTCTTCTGTCAAAGAGGCCTAGTTGACCTAGATTCCAGAGTCACATTAGGTTCATCTATGTTGGATGATCTTGTAAGGATCACCCACACTAGTTGATCTCATAAGGATCACTAGCCCATGGTGATCCTGTAATGATCATTATCCTTGGCTGATCCCTGAAGGATCACCCTCCTCCCTTTTCTAGTGTTTTCCTTTTCCAAATAATTTATAATGTCCAATCACATACGGGTTACTCAAAACGCTTGAGTAGCACCTATATCTCACCTCCAACTTGCCTAAATACCACCCCAAAAACCACTTCAATAGTAATTAATCCCATAACTCCTCCTCTATGTTCAGTAAAGCACCGAATCTTAACTCCCACCTATCTTGATACAACTAACACTTATATAGGGCCACATTTGAGATGATCGATGTGACATCCCAGACCCAGCTCACTCTTGAGTAATCGAACCGAGTCAGTCACATGTCTTCAATTGTGCCTCCCTATTAACTAGAGGATGTTGACTAGAAGTGAGGGCCTAGGGTGAGACAATGGGGAGACTATTACCTTTGGTTAGAGTGGAGAAAGATAGAAATAATAGTAGCGAATAAACAAGAGTAAGCATTATAATAATAAAAAAGAATGAAAAAAGATTTAGATATAAAAATCCAATAATAATAATTAACTCGATAACTAAAAAATGTATTATATACAAAATATGATGTCATTTTATGTCTCTACAAAAGGGAAAACAAGTATACATGGAAATAGGAAGTCAATGAAATACATGTTAAACTAAAGAATAAAAAGGCCAAAAACAATCCAAGAATCTTAAGATCGGTCTTAGTCACATAATACCATGCTCTCATCCTAAATTATGTTTGGGGTCCAAAACATGATGCTTCCCCTTGTCCACACCTACGATCTTTTAATATGCTTGGGTGACAATGGTGGCTCAGATATGGTGTGAGATAAATCTTAGTTGGCCACCACTAATGATGTCTATACATATTCAATATGTGAATATAAATTTTACAGTGTGTAGGTATATAAAATTAAATTATTAATAATAAAAAGAAACCATACTTACTTCAGTCTTAGCTGGTGTATAAACATGTTACTATTTAATTAATTAATTTAACATTCATTTTATAGAGACAGAACACAAGAAGGTTTCAAAAACACTGAAATTT
Source organism: Viscum album (assembly GCA_963277665.1). Lineage (NCBI taxonomy): Eukaryota > Viridiplantae > Streptophyta > Magnoliopsida > Santalales > Viscaceae > Viscum > Viscum album. Next base: position 84,727,601 of record OY728140.1, on the reverse strand, counting down.
ATAATAATAATAATAATAATTAGGATCCAAGGTGATACCAAGGAATCCTCAACCTCGGGATTCATCCAAATTATAGTAGTAACTCATACAGCATGGCTAAAATGGGTCTCTGTGTAATCCAACGGGTGTTCCCAAGGTATTCTAATGTATACAAGACTAACTGAGTCTGTGGAGATCATCCATAGAAATCCCAATATAAGCATGATTGGGACCAATCAGGCGAATATATGGTGTTTCATGTCTAAAGACATCAAGATGAATCCAAGGAGTGTATCCAAGGAATTATAATATCCAAATAAGTGTCAAGTGAATCATGAGTACATCTATAAGTAATTCAAGTAATAATAAAAAATACCAGAGTCTATGGTGGCTATCTCCCACTAAAGTTATCTTAACGAATTATAATGGAATCCTCTTAATGCACAATGCATTCCTTCAAGAATCCAATCCTTTCTCAAGTCTAAACATTCCTATAAATATGAAAATTTTCTAAAGAAATAATTTCTTTATACTTATTATTTTTATAATATATATAATCATGGTCCATGAAGTACTCGTGTAATTTAATCATTTAATGGGTTCATTCCATTGCCTTTCATTAATCATTACAAGGTTTATCAAGGGAATTAAACCATTTATAACTTTAAATTATAATAATTTAATAGGTCCATTCCATACCACTCATTAAACATGAAAGGTGGTAGATGACATGAAACCAATGTCAATTTAATTAATAATTAAAATAGGCAATGTGATATCTATAAATACATACTTTCCATAACATGATTTCACATTTTTTAATTATAAAGGAACATTAAACTTACTGAAGGTCAACTCTGATGCACCCAAATAGTTCCATAGATAGACCCAACATGGGTCACCAATACATAAAAGCATAACCCATCCTAATTGGGTGGTTATTGCCAAGGTCTTATCCTTCAATGGTAACAGGTGACATTATTAGGTTAATGGAATGAAATCTCTATAATTTAATTTAAGTAAGATGAATTTAATGTGAAATGTCTAGTAAAACTGGTTTCACACAATAGACATAATTTATTGATGGTGAGACTTTTAAGGGATGAGTCATAGACCACCTACCTTATGTATGAAGTATATGCCTCATCCAGTATCATACTTTGGTTTGTCTTGGATTAGAATAAAGTTGAGAAATGGATGAAAAACTTGAAAATTGGGCATATGATCCTACATATAAATAACATCATTGATAGGAATACGAATTATGAAATTATCCTAAGGATTTATTCACATGAAGATGTCTATATCATGACATGATTGGAAGTAGATTTTTTGATCAGATAAAGAAGTTTTCAACAAACCTAGTTGCATTCCATGTAAGGATATCTCAAAAGAGGAATAAGGGGGGATCCTATCAGTAGAAATAAAAAATTGTATGGAGGTGTATGTTTAGAAGAAGTTTATGGGAAAATGGTGGTTTTGCCTTAAAATAAGGGGTCATGTGGTTTGGCCACACGGTTGGCCAAATCATACACCAATCGTGCACTATCCACTGCCTCAAGAGGGGACTCACATGGTTCATGTAAAAAATTTGGGAAACTGTGTGCAAACAATGATTTTTGGATCTATTAAAAACAAATCAGACTCAACCTAGGCGTGCATTCTAGGTATCACTGTTAGGGAAATCCCTATGGCCCAATTCTACTCACTAAAAATCCACACAGGTTTATGAGAAATTTTATAGAATAGGTGGCATATTTTCTACTAAATGTGAAGCCCAAGGGTTTCATGCATTAGCTAGGGTTTTGAGCTCCAAAAATTCCCCAAAACCCTTGTTCCCCCTATAGCCTCACTAGGAATCCATATTAGGTCAAAACCATGGAAAAAAACTGAAAAGTAATTATCTGTAACCCAAATAAATAACTAGGTTATTACAGTCTTCACTCCTTGGTGATACTTATTACCGAGTTTTCCTTCCATGGGTGGTAAACCACTGTCTGAGAATAACTCTAGACACTGACCATTTATGTCGGCCTGCTGCCCCCAAGTCTCATCCTATAAATAGATCCGATGTCATAGCATCGGTACTAAGGTACATATTGTCCTTGGAGATCCTTCATGATTTGGTCAACAATGTGTATGGGGTACTCCTAAAAAGAAGCACCAACATCCAATTCAACATCCTCATTATCAAAATTATGATACGGGTCGGCATCGTAACTGAGAGGCTATGAAACGTGGAATATGTCATGCATGGAATGGTTCATCAAAGTAATATAAATTTAAAATATATTGGCCCAACTCTCTCTAGTATCTCAAATAGCCTGAAAAAAATGAGGTTATAACTTCCCTTGTCACTGTCTTCATCTATAAAAAAGTCTAGCTAATACCTGCAAGATAATAGGATCCCGACCTCGAACATCAGAGGTTTCTGATAGCGATTGAGGTAAGATTTATGTCTATACTAAGTATTATTAATATGTTTTTTGATCAAATACAAGATCTTGGAAGTCTCTTACACATGATGAGGAACTAGTAGCACTGTATCTACTACCTCAATGAATCATAGAGGTGAGCGACATTCCCCACTATATATGGGCTCATGTGGAGCCATCTGAATCATTTACCACAAGAATATATTGTAGGAAAACTCAAAGAGATGGATATAATTATTCTAAGAACCACCAAAATCAAGAACGTATGATCGGAGTATTTCCTCTAATAACTATATCATCTGTTCCGACTAGTCATATGTCTGAGGGTTAATATATGTGCTCTGAAGCACCTATGCACTCAAATATTTCAATAACTCTTATTAAAATATTGATCTGAAATGAGTGTTCCTATATAAAATGATAGTAAGAGGGACCCTATGTAGGCATATAATTTCAAGGTCATACAAAATTCCCATATCATCAACTTAGAACGTCTCTTGGATAAGAATGAAGTGGGATACCTTTTTCAGTCATTCCACAACTACCCAAATTATGTTTCAACCTTGTGGTGGCATCGATGAACCAACCAAAAAATTTATCATGATGTATTCACATTTCAACTTCGGGATCATTAATGGACGTAAAAATCTAGCATGACAATAGTGATCCACCTTCACCTACTGACAGGTGGAACACCTTGTTATAAAACCTACAATATGATGTTTCATACCAGGCCACCAATACTGGGGATGCATATCACAATACATCTTGGAGATGCCTAGATGAACATCCCACAGAGAAGCATGGTATTCTTGCATCATCTCACCTCGCATATCTATAGGTACCTAGATATGACCATGTATACGTAGCATGTCATATAGATCAGCAGACCAATCCAGAGGTTGGTCCTCACCTGAAATACTCTCCCATAGGATAAAACCCTTAGGGTATGAGAACTAACTTTTCTTCACCCTATCAAGGAGTGAAGAGTTAACTTCCCTGTTCATAAGAAAAGGCCACTTGTGACTCTCTAGAAACTCTAGATTCCTATCAAAGAGAAGGGCCATCAATTTCCATTCATAACTAGATTATTTAATGTTTTGTTCCTCAGTTTTATTAATTAGCGCACCAGCTATAAAATTTCCCTTTCCGGGCATATAGGTAACATCAAAGTTGAAATAATGAATTTATTTGGAATATATTATGTATCTATGATTAAATAAATGTTGCATAAAGATATATTTGAGGATCTTGTGTTCAATATACACACTAATGAACTTACCAATTATCTAATGCCTCCAGAAATGAAAGACATGAAAGACTAATAAATGATCTAGGTAGTGTATCTGGTAATTAAGCCTGTGAGCTATCAACTGGAAAGAGTTATACACAATGAATGAAACCTATTTCACTAATAATACATAGATCCCGATGCCTATTGCCTCACATAATATAGTATATCCTCTTGTATACTTTGGTAGAATCATATTTAGTGACAAAGTAATCCTTCCTTTCATCTCCTCAAAGGCCTCCCCTCATGCTTCAGACCAAAATAACTTCACACCATTATTAATTATACAAGTAAGTGGTACAAAAGGTATTGATAAGTCCAATATAAAATTCCTATAATATCTATCTATCCCCAATAAACTCCATGTATCAAACATGTTCTTGGGATTTTCCCAGGAAACAACATCACTCACCTTCACTGGGTAAATGGATACTCCTAATTCTGAGATAATATGATTGAATAAGTGAAATGTTTCAATCCATAAGTGGAACTCGGAGAGCTTATCATATAAATGATGCTTTCTCAGTATATTCAAAACAATATTAAGATATTTAACATGGTCACTCTGAGTATTCGAATATAATAATATGTATTCCATAAAAACGATGACAATGGAGTTTATATAGAGGTGAAAACCCTATTCATCAAGTCTATGAAAAGGGTGGGCACATTCTTAAGACCGAACGATATAACGATATAATCATATAAATTGTTCTGAATTCAAAAATATTTATGTGGTATGTATGAAGGCCTGAATCATGCCTGATGATAGCCTACTCTCTAGTCAATCTTTGAGAACTCTTAAGCTCTATGGAGCTGGTTGAAGATATCATCTATTCAAGGAAATGGAAATAAGTTCTGAACTATAATCTAGTTTAATCAATGATAATCCATGTATATCCTAAGGATCCTATCTATCTTCTTGGAGAATAGTGTTGTTGAACCCCAAGAGGAAGTGTTAAGTTAGATAAAACCCTTAGATTCTAAATCTTACAACTACCTATTGATCTGATGTAGCTCAATAACTGTCTTCATGTATAGAGGAATAAAAATTAGTGATACTTCTAGAAAAATCTTGATTGTAAACTCTACATATCTCTTAAGTGGCAGTCTAGAGAGGTAGCTCAAAAGGGTATCCCTTAAAAGATATACTATGGGAGGGATATTTTTCAGATGGGATTCCTAATCCTATAGATAATGTCTATCAATTTGGGAAGTCACTCCACCTAGCACATTATGCTCTGGTGTAACTCTATATTCCTAGACATCCCACTCACCCTTATGAAGATGACTATATCCAATGGTGATATATACGATACCATGCAGTGATATTAGTCCACATAGGTGTGATAGGGGACCAACCAGTCCATCCCGAGAATGAAATTGAATCCCATAATCTCATGGATGAAGAGGTACAATAAGAAATGATAAATTCCTACCACAGGGGGATAGTCCCTACTTGGAGTATACTATCTGACCATACACCCAACACTACATGACCAACTTTGAACAAACCACATAAATTTATACAAAATAATCGACCTGTATAAGAAAATAATTATTATGTGAATAATACTAAGAATAAAAAAATTAAACAAAAATATGAAAGAAAACATTCATTATATAGACAATAATTTTACTCTGCAAACATCAAGATTACCTCTGTGATTGAGCAGAGATAACTTTGTTTCTCTTCCTGCAAAGGCAGTGGAACTAACTTGAAAAAAAATGATCAATGCCCCATTGTAGTTGTGGAAAGGTTTTAAGGGATAAGAATCATGAAATTTGGAAATATCTCTCAAACTCAATAAAAATAATGCACCTATATAAGAAAATTATTATTATTTGAGTAATACTAAAAAGAAATAACTTAAATATAAATATGAAACAATACATTAATTATATGGAAAAAGATTTTAATGTGTAAATATCAATATTACCTCTGTGATTGACCAGAGGTAGCATTATTTCTCTTGGTGAAAAGTAACTGGAGGTAACTTGAAATAAATTGATAAATGCACCACTATATGGGTAAAAATATTATAATGGATAAGAATCATGAATGTTGGGAAGAGCACCCCAACTCAAACAAAATAACCCTCTTGTATAAGAAAAAAATTATTATGTGAGTAATACTAAAAAGAAATGAATTAAATATAAGTATGAAATAATAAATTAATTCTGTGGAAAATGATTTTACTGTGAAAACGTCAAGATTACCTCTGTAATTTGGTAGAGGTAGCGTCATTGCTCTTCCTATAAGGTAAGTGAATGTAAATTGAAAGAAAGTGTTAAATGCAACCCTGCATGGTTAAAAATATTTAAATGGAGAAGAATCATGAGATTTGGATAGAGAACCCTAACTCAAAAAAATAATCCACCTGTATAAGAAAACAATTTTTATGTGAGTAATATTAAAAATAAATGAATTAAACATAAACATGAAACAATGCATTAATTCTAAAGATAATGATTTTCATGGTGGAAACATCAAGATTCCCCAACACAACACAACCAAGTTACCCAATTACCCAGGATTCCCATTTATTTTTGTACATTCAAGTTTCACATTCACATGTCACTAACACAACACATTTACACACACAAGTCATACCAAAAAAAGTTCACATAGTGTGCCACTACTTGAACACCCCAACCCTCTTTGACAACATACACACACCAAATCATTTCACAGACATTCCTCACACCTATTATATATGTTAATAATTCATTTAAAAAGATTTCTAAAATAACACATAGAGGCACCATAAGTATTTTCATTAAAACACACCAAAGTTCACATGAAAATGCTACTTTTAAAATAAAATGCATCGAATAACCAGATAAAACATAATTTTCAACGCATATATAATTTAATAAACCTATTAAATAATTTATAGAACACTTAAAATTAATAAAAACAGAGTTTACACCAATTCACAACCAATTCCATTGCATGTCCCTTTTTTTACAAATTTGTTCACAACCTGAAATCATTTTCAAAAAAAGTCTTGCATTTTTTAAAACAATTTAAAATTCACATAAAAAAAGTAAAATATGTCCAACATGGAAAAGTATGTCAATTTCATTTAAGAACTTACTTCCAAACATATCTGTATTTATGCTCCTTTGAAAACGTGATTCTTTCCTTTCAAATAACCTATAAAACACTTCAACAGAACACCATACTAAAACACACCCACACATCATAGCCATTTTCCACTAAAAACCCCAAACCCAATACAATTCATGATAAACCCTTAGAAAACACATTTCGTATCACTCACACCATTTAATAAACCATTTCCAGATCCAAAATTTTATTTCTAATGAAAATTATTCATTATTTAAACACTTCGCGACTCATACTCAAAAGTGAAAAAGACGGTTAACATGCCCAAAATGATCTGTTTCCCATAAAAAATAATTTCTCAACACGTACACACCTTAATAACCCACAAAAACACATTTCATACTACTCAAACAATTAATTGAACACTTCCACTAATTTTTCAAAACAAGGCCTATATAGAAACACAAAAAAATTCTTTAGAAAATTTATTTTCAACAAAAATGCAAGTCAAAGAATTTTCAATACATGTTCGCACTACTAAAATAAACTACAGATCATTTTCTAATTAACCAAGTGAGAAAATTAAATTATCTAAAATTGTTAGGGCATGAAACCACCAACCTCGGGTGGAAAAATTGTTGGAAATTGATGTGAAACCCCATATGCATCGCAACCGCAATAAAAAAAATAGATTTCGGATGAGATGTGCATGTAATGGGAGCATCGACAATAATTGAGTGGTGTGATTTGAGATTCGATTCACCGATGAGGAGTGACAATAGTGGGTGGATTCTGCAAAAATCTCCTAATTTCACGACGAGTTTGCAAATGTTTAGGATTTTTAAAATAGACTGGGACACTTTTATCAGAATTTACAAATAAGCTCTGATAAAGATCCCTTTTATCAGTGCTTATTACTTAAGAACTGATAAAATGACTCTTTATCGATGCTTTCTTAATACTGATAAAGGTAGGTAATTATCAACACTAAGAATTTTGCACTGGTAAATGTTAATTTCTCAATATTTTGGTTAACGCTAATAAATCTTCATATTTATCAGTGTGAATAAAGTGTTGATAAAGATGATTTTATCAGTTCTTATTACTTAAGCGCAGATAAAGTATTTATAATTATAATTATAAATAAAAAATGTAAATATTTATATATACTTACTAAAGATATATAAATATAAATATAGGAAATATATTCCTATTTAAATATATTTATTATAATTTTATAATTAATTATTTATAATTATGGAAGTATTTTTGAAAAATAATATTTATACCATTATATATATTTATCTAATTATACATACATATATATATATATATTTAGTAAATATATATAAATATAAATATCATAAATATATTCACTATTTAAGTAATTTAACTATAAATTTTATAATAATTTAAATTTATTTTTTATTTATTTATAATTATATAAATACTTTTAAGAAATTTATTTATTTATAATTATAAATATATAATTGTATAAATATAGTTAATGTACATTTATAAATACATTTATTTATAATTATTTTTTTACAAATATATTTTAAACAATATTAATGAATACCTCCTTTTAAGTGCATGAATATATGTTAAAATTGAGTGAAATTGAATAAATTAAGAATAATTATACTTTAACAATATTGAAAAAATGGATAACTTTGGTTTCTGTGCATTGTATATAAAAATTCATTAATTACGTATATGTAAAGTCAATATAACACACATTTGATCTATGTTAAATTGAAAAATCAAACTACATTCCATTATATGTGGAGTACTATGCAATTATAACTAATATTTTTATGTCATAATAATTTTTAATTATAAACAAATATTCAATAAACATATGACTATTTAATGTAAAGCCCAAAAATATTTTGGAAGGTATAAATCATATTTATATACATTAATATATATCTACATATTTCATATATACAATTTAATAACATTAATTATCATAATTATCTAATTAATAAAATGTTTAATAATTAATAATGTTCAATAAATTTATTCATTTTTGTGAATAATTATTTACTAAATGGAATTTGTAATATTTTCTTTGATAACTTTTTTTATTTTTTATTTATTTCATTATTTCATTTTATTTATATAAATATTAATCCGCACTAAAAATAAACTTCTTATAAAGGATACTATTTATAACTGCTAGAATTATAGAACTGATAAAGGATACCCTATATTAGTGATCAAATAAAAGCTTTGGTAAATGGTAGCCTTTATCAGCTCTAAAAAGAAAGCACTAATAAAGAATACCTTTATCAGCGCTAAATATAAAGTGCTGATAGAGGTTTCCATTATCAGCTCTAAAAAATATGCACTGATACAAGGTTAAATTTTTCAACACTTTATTTAGAACTCATAAATATGCCCTTTATCATCATTTTATTATAGCACTGATAAATACCAACACTATTAAAGGAATGTTTTGTAGTAGTGATCCCAACATCTGAGAGAAAATTTAATCATAGAATGTTTTCTGGAAGACTATCCAGACCATGGCTTGATGATGGCCAGCCTAATAAATCACATCCCACAAGTACTTGGAATAATCCTACAGCATATAGGTGGCGAGCTTGACCCTCCACTCTAGAGGCATCTTCAGATGCTCAAAAATAGAAATAATGGACTCTATTTATGACTTAATAGCTTGAGGACCTCCATCCTCTGAGAATATAAGAAGAATATTTGCTGGAACTCACAATTTAGATCAAAAATCACAGGGGAATATCATGGATCTCCCTACATATATTGCCATAATCATAGGAAACCCTCCTGAATATGAGCGTCAGTACCTAGTTTGAGAATAAAAAGTGGTGCCTTAGGAGGTACTACTGAAGGTTCTGGTGGCTCAAGGCCTACCACCACTAGATCTTGATCATCACCACCATTTTTTACCATGAATAGAGGACTTTGTGGTGGAATAACTCTAAAATGCCAAGAACACACCTTATAAAAATATTTAAAAGAGGATATAATCTCTAACGGAAGTATAACATAATAGAAAAGGTCTCAATACCCAAAGTAGTACCCCAAATACTCGCTTAGAAGAATATGGTTTTGGTAAGGGTTTAAATTTGATTTACAGGGGTTCCAGTATATAGAGGTTCAATTGCAACTCAAGTATAGAAATAATCTATTAATTTTTCTTGGCCTCTTCATTTAATGGAAAATATTTCATATAATATTTATAATTTACATTTAATGTTTTTAAATTATTTTATACATAGAACAAGGTATGAATAAATATACATTAATTCATAGTCTATAAAGTCCCAAACACTTTTTAAATTGGAATCAACTTTTATTTAATTACAACCAACTCCCCGTACATTTAATCTCAAAATGTAATAGGTAATTATGATGTATCAACTCATTGGATTACCCTTTCCAATATATAAGGGAATACACACCTTATAAATTGAAATTGTTATTCATGAAATCATATCCAATTTACAGCTCATGTAACTTGGGTTACATAGATTAAATCGGTCCAAATTAGGTATTTAATATTCCACAGTAAATATATTTAGAAAAACACTATTTAGATTGATGTTGTCATTTTAAATGATAAATTTGCATTCCCCAAAAAAGATGTTAGTATCACATGCATATATCACAACCAAGGCTCACTCAACAATCATAGGAAACTCAAGAAATACGAGCAATAAAATAAAACTCTATGGCATGTAATATGCATGACATGTAATTTATAAATGCCTATAATGATGCATTTAACAGTGATCCTTGATGTACTATGCTAAAGAAGAATCTATATAAAACATAAAAAATTCATAATTCATTTAAATCACCCAATAGTGAGATTATATCAATAGTAATAAGAAAAATAGTGAATAAAAATTTCACATTCCTTGAAAACTTGGTGCTTACCCTAAACATGTGTTTTTACTCCTACAAATGACTTATGACCATGTTCCAACATGTTCCTAATATCTTGTATTAAATTTCCAAAAAATAATAAAATAGAAAATTAAACACTCTAATACCATTTTGTGAAATCCCAGACATGGTTCAATGCTATGTAACCAAACCAAGTCGGCCACATGTCCTCAAGTTCACCTCACCATATTCCAGAGACTGATGACTAGTAGTGAGGTCCAGGGGTGTGATAGTGGGGAGACTATTCCCTCTGGTCAGAGTGAAGCATAGTAGATATAATAACAGTGACTAAACAATTGAATGAAACATAATAATTAATAGACCAGAAATGTAAGTGAATATAAGAACTTAATAATAATCATTATCTCAAAAATTGTAAACAATATAATATATAAAATATTTCAAAATTCCATGTCTCTACAAAAGGGACAACATGAATACATGGAAGTAGACAATTAGTATAATACATGCTATAAAAAAGAATGAAGAATGCCAAAAACTATCCAAGCATCTCGAGCTATGGCTCTATCATCTACTACCATACTCCGTCCTAAATAAAGCAAGTATGGTGTCCAAAGATTGATGCTTCCGCTTGTCCATGCCTATGGTCATATAATCTTCTCAGGTACCAACGAAGGCCCAGATAGGGTGTGAGATAAATCTCAGTAGGTCACCACCAATTGAGTCTATACATATCTATTCTGTGAATATAAACTATAAAATGTTCAGGTATATAAAAGTAAATAATTATAAATAAACAACCCATACCTACTTTATCCACAACCGATGACTAGTCATGTAACCATTTAATCAGTTAATTTAAGATTTAGTTTATAGAGATAGAATATGTAAAGGGGGTCAAAAGCAGTAAAATATATCTTAATAATAATAATAAAGAGGATCCAAGGTGAATCCTTGACCTTAAGGGTCGACTAAATCATAGTAGTAACTCATGCTATTTGGTTATAAGGGGTATGAGTGTAATCCATGGGGAACTCGCAAGGCATTACATTATAGATGATTCTAACCAAGTACATAGAGCTCATCTATAGTACTCTTAGTCTATTCATGAATGGTCCTCGTGGGATGAATCTATGGCATCACATATTCTAAGACATCAACTTGAATCTAAATTGTCTATCCAAGATATTCTGATATTTCATGAACTATCAAGTGAATCATCGGTACATGGCTGATGAATTCTCATAATAAGACAAAGACCAGATTCCGTGGTGGGTATCTGCCATAGTAATTGGCTTAATTAATCACAATGGCATTCTATGGGTTCACAATTAATTAACATGGGAATCCAAGGCTAGATCAATAATGACCATTTGTATAAAGATGAAAAAGGTTCAAAGCAAGAGGAACCTCATACGCATACCATTTATAACATATGTAATCATGGTATATGAATCACTCATGCCATTTAATCATTCAATTGGTTCATTCCATTACCTTTCATTAATTAGGACAACTTGAATTAAGTAAATTCAAACCATTATCACTTTAAATTATAATCATCTAATTTGTTTATTCTATACCTTTCATTAAACATAAAATGGGGTAGCGAACAAGAAACCAATATCAATACAAATTATAATTAAACTAGGACATTTGATATCTATAAAGATATACATTTCATAACATGATTTTAATGATTTATTAATTATGTAGTAACACTTACCTTATTCAAGGTCAAGTCAGACGCACCTGAATGGTTCCACAGATAGACCCAACATTGGTCACCAAGGTATAAGATAATAACACACCCTAAATAGGTGGTCTGTGTTGAGGATTCAACCTTTAATGGAAAAAATTTATATTATTAAGTCCATGGAATAAAATTTAGACATTTTAATTCATGAAAGAAGAATTTTAAGAGTAATTATCAGTGAAAACAGCATGTGCTCAAGGGAAAAAAATCTATATATGGTGAGACATTAAGGGATGACTTGTAGAACAAATACCATATGAATTTAGAAGATGCCTCATCCGGTATGAGCCCTTAGTTTAGCCTAGATTTGAGGAACACCCTGAAAATTGGGCTTATCAGCCTATATAAAAATATTGTCATTGATATGAAGAAGAATAATGAAAGGAGACTATGGATTTAATCACCTACCAAGGGCTATCTGAAGAGATGATCAGAAGTCAATCCAGATATCTGATGAAGAATTTGTCAACAATCCTTTGTGATTTCCATGGAAGAAGATATAAATGGAGGAAGAAGGGAGCCTCCTGTCACTATAAATAATAAATAAGAGGGTGGGTTAAGGTTATAATGATTTTAAGGGAAAATGAAAAGTGTACCAAAAAATTAGGGGTTGAATTATTGGCTTAAAAGTGAGATAACTGTGCACCATGCATTATCTCAATATGGGACTTGCACAGTTGTTGGAAAAAAATCCATCAAGGTAACATTGTATAATTTTTGGGTTGATTGTTTTTGTTGAAAAAGTGGTTTCCAATGTATGGTTTGGTGTTCATAGAGATTGTTGACAAAGATCCAAGATGATGAAATGTATTACCTAGAAGTTGTACATATAATTATGTACATGAGGATACGTAATTTCCTACTGTTTTCAAAATTCTTGGGGTCCAAAATTTGGAGTTTGTCCAAGCATCGCGAAAAGTGGATTTCTTTGAAGATATCATGGAAATATGGAAAAGGCATGAATTTGGTGAAGATATAATTCATGGAGAGTGTTTCTCAAAGGATCAAAGAATATTGATGGTGATCTATGTGAATAGTGACGAGCATCCCGAACGGTGAAGGTGATGAGCATTGTGAGTGGTGTATCGCAGCAGCGTGAAGTGTTGACACTGATCTCCACAATTACAATGGGCATCATGAATAGAAAATTTCCATGGAGATTTACGAAAAAGGTATCATCACGGTGGAAATGAATGAGATTCGTGAAATGGTGGTCACATGGCCCAAATAGTTTTGGAATCATTGGAATGCCTATAAATAAGCCTCTACCCCTTCAAAAAAGTAGAAATACTTAAGAAAAATATCAAGGATATATAATTGTGAAGGTGGTTCCCAATTTATGGTTCACGAAGGTGATATGAAAATAATTTCGTGAATGCTATAAAATCCAAACGAATATTCAGAGCATTACAAAAGTAATTGAATTCGTGAAGGCTAAGTATGCTTCGTGAAAGGAAGGAGCTTCTTGAAGGATAGTTGAGATTCATAAAACATGTGTACTTCAGGAAGGCTAAGTGAGCTTCACCAAAGTATGGTTTTCATGGAGATGGGTGTTTGAGTTTTTCAAAAGAGGAGCTTTGTGAAGGCAGTTAACATCATGAAAGTTGTTCAGAAGGCATTTAGCAGTACATCTATGGTAAAGTGGAATTCATTGATTCGATGAATGTGTAACTTTAATAGGGAATCCATATACTATTGAGGATTTATTAATTGGTGATAATATGAGGACCTAAAAGTCCATAAAATGTTTTTTAATCCCTTCAAAGAGCATTGATCAAAGGAAGAGGAATAAATTGATCCTTTCCACTGGTAGTGATATAGAGAAAGAGACACATGGAGTGTCCCTTGAGAATGCAGTGATCAGACCCAAAATATTTTAAAGGCAGTGATCCTGGGCATAGAATTGATCTAGAATGAAACTTTTAATTGTCCGGGAGTATTAGTGGATTTGGTACATCAGAATATCGCCATTGTAATCTCCTTTGTAATAGCCTAGTGAGGGTGAACCATGTAAAATCGATGTGTCATTTGTATGATTTCATTTATGTTTATATATTACTATAGTAGAAAGAGAGAAGTGTGTTTTTAGTGAAAAAACTAGATACCAAGGTGAATTAGTTTTAATCTATCATACCCTGATTCACCCCCCCCCCCCCTCAGGGTATTTGACCTAGTGTACCTAACACAATTCATGCACACGGTTTAGTAAACCATGCTCAAAAAATGATTTTTTGTATCTGTTAAAAAATAAATAGCCTCCACACAGGTGTATGGAATGTGTTTAATGGTTAGGGAAAATTTTCAACCTTCTTTTTCTCACTAAAACACCCTACACTTTTTGAAAAAATTGTATAGATGAGGATGCATGGTTTTTACAAACCATGTGGCCTAGTGGTATCTTCCGTCGACTGGGTTTTTGATATTTGAACATTACCCAAACACCCTTGTTTCCTCTATATCCTCACTAAGAATCAATATTAGGTCAAAACCATGTAATTAAACCCAAAATAAAATGACTTTTACCTCAACGGATATCTAGGTTCTTACAAAGAAGTTGTGTTTATCCCAAAAATCAACCCCTAAGAACTTGTCCCCATGTGGTATCTATCAAAAAAAATTAAAAAACATTTTAAACTAAATTTTCAGATTAAACATGAATCAAAAAAATGGTTGGTATCTGTAACATATATAAGCTCACTTAAAACTAAACTATGTTTGAATATCAAAAAAGGTGTATGGTGTTACAATATAGTTCCACTGACTTTTTTCACCATTACTATAATGCAGTTGACCAACAATAAGGATATTGATTTATTGTAAAATGGGCTCGCTACTATAAATTCTAGCAATTGTTCTTGTGGGAGTGGATGATAATTACCATTATCCATTTGGATGTCATTAAAAATGGGGAAAATAATTTGTTTTTTACTGATTTCTATACATATTACCCACCCCTCACATCCAAAACACATCGTTGCCACCCCCCAAAACCCCTCTATACACTATTGTCACCACCATTTACTTCGAAAATTCCTTGATCATCACTAATACCCAGAATAATCCTTGGGTAGACTTTCAGTTTCCCAACCAACATCCCCTTGTGACAAATCACTTAGCCTGACACCATCTGTAAACTGTACATCCACCATGGATGATGATTTAAGTTTCCTAAATCCCTTCAGGTCACCCCCACAACCCCCTCCCCAATACTTTCTTCATATACTACTTCTAGAACCCAAAGCTATGTGTTTTGAGGGTATAATTTTAGTGGCCATAAAAAGTAGATCAGTAAAGGAATTAGAGAAAGACCAAAAGTGGCCACCATTTGATGGTCTCTAGGTGGTATCTAAAGCCCATATTTCCAGTAATGGTTACTATCGCACCATGTTTCTTTATAAAAAAAATTCAATCTATGGTTTCAATACTCATTTTTTATACCATTTAATTTTCATCTCAGATATAATGAATGTTTTCTATATCTCTGTGGACCTAGGGATTAATCTCAATCTATATAAATCCTACATACTTATTCTTCTCCTTCATTTTTCCTCTTTATCATATTTAATCTTCTTTTGTAATAGACTATCATCGGTTATCCCAACGTTATCAAAATATTAATTCATTTCCATCATGTGAATATGTTCTTCCTACGATAAAATGGTTACAACTTTTTACATAAAACAAAATTAATTTCATTTTATGTAAATATGAAATTTGATGTTAAGAGAATATTTTAAAACTCCACTCTAGAAATAAACATGTTTAAGGTGTAAAGAAAACATCACAACTTTAACATACCTTTCATGTTTAATAATCAAAACAAATTTTATAAGTACCTAAACCTTTAGGAGGAAAAATGCCTTTCATTTATATAATCGAAACAAGGGATGAAGTTTCTTTATTGAAAAGTGAATATTTATATATAAATAATTCTTTTCTAGGTGTGTGGGTGTATATATATATTAATGAATTTTTATAAGGTGAATAAATTGTATTTTTTTTATATTAAAAAAACTAATAACAAATATTTGTTTTCATATGGTTTATATATTTTAAAAAGCATTTGTATGTAAAATTGTATAAATATTTATTTGTATAAATGATTTATTATATATAAATATAATAAAATATTAATATATTTAATTAAAAATAAAATTAAAATATGAAAAATAATAAAATTTAAAAACCATAATATATATATAATAATGTATGCGTTGGGAATTAATTTTCTCTCTAGAAAAAACACAAGAAAAACATCTTAAACAAACCTAAAATACCACAGAATATTAAGAAATATATTATTCCTAATAAAACATGATTTGTTTAGACTTTAAAGCCCCTTTTGACCTAAAAAATATATTGACCAATTATTCCTTGAAAAAAAAATTGTAGATATCTTTATAGTCATTGATTTGATATGTGGTAGTGTCCAACAGAAACCTTGATCAAAATTTATGATCATTTTAATATCAAGTCATGTTTTCAAATTATCTTATATTTTTCACTAATTTATTGAACTTTCTTTCATCCAATTATAATTAAATTATTTTTAATTAATAATAATTAGGAAATTATTAATTAAAATTATTTTTAAAATTATTTTATAATCTATTTACAATAAATATCATATATATTAATTGTAAAATCATATGGTGTCTTCGATAAAACATATTTAATAAAATATATTATACATATATCAATATAAATATATTTATAAGTAATATATAATTTTTAATGATATATAATTTTTTATGAAATAAACCTTTTAAAGTGATAAAATAATGGTGATGACAACATTACACTTTATCAGTGCTTTTTTAGCACTAAGAAAGGTTCCCATTTATCAGTGTTTTTTATCATTGATAAAAGGTGACTTTATCATCCTTAAAAATGCTGATAATAACTCCTTTATCAATTCTAAAAAATCAATAATAAAGGTACCCTTTATCGTTACATTTTTTACCACTGATAATGGAACAACATTTATCTTTGATTTTAGATAGCACTGATAAAGATTAGAACTAATGTTTGCATGATATGTAGTAGTGGATGATCATAAACATAATCTACTAACAAACCAATAGAATTATTTCTAACTTAGGAACCCATGGGTTCTTATGGCATATAAAATGAGGCGAGAAATAAATAATTTTGACACATAGTAAAACAAAAAATTTAAACTACAATCATTCAAACCCTCAACTATGATACCATTTTATAGAATCAACCACTTTTTTCAAGATAAATCATATAATATCAATATCATCTAGCCAAAATAAATCCATTAATTTCTCACATTATAAATATCACTTTAAAATTTACAAAAACAACATGAAGAAGTTCACTTCAAAGATATACAACTACCCAATCATGTCAAATTATAATTAAAAAAGATAATCCTTCGGTAATATAATCTAACTCATAAAATACCACATTTTAAAACTCATCTAAACTCCATTAACCATTGAAGAAAGATATCTATAATATTATTTGTTAAAAAAATTCACCATTTAGAGTAGCTAAAAATTGAATTATCCTTTGGAAAACCATAATTTATAATTATGTTAAATCATTGAGAATTAATAATAAATAATTTCATAAAATATATAATTATTTTATCATGATAAACTCAGGGTGGAACTTTAAAAAACTCTTTGATGTTATTTTCTGTATTAATATAGATTTTAAATGTTAAGATGTGAAAGATTCCCTTTTAACCATATGAAACTGGGAGAAAAACGAAATTGTATTAGCATATATTCAATTGATGCACTTAATATATCTTTTAAAATATTAAAAACATTGGATGTTAATGTGTAAGGATTCATTGATTAATGTTTAAAATAAAATAAATAGTGCAACCTTTACCAAATCATTGATTCAAAATGCAATGGTATTATTCCACCAAAAATAAAAACGTAACAATGTTAGAGAAACATTTGAAATTTAAAAATAGAGGAACACTAAAATATATTAAAGTAACATAAAACCATAGTTTTCATTCATCATATTTGGAAAAATAATAGAAACATAAATAGAAAAGAAGAGGGGAAGAAAAGGTTTAATGTTGATTAGCTTGAATAATTAGCCTCAAAGATTAAAGATATCTATACAGTAGCTGAGGTAGAATAAAAAAAGTATAGTAGGAGATTCTTAGAAGGTCTAGGAATATAAAATAGGGAATAAGTAAATCAAAAAGTGTCATAAATTTAGTAGGGTCACACCAGTAAATTTATTATTTTTAATTTGGGTTGCTCACAAAATTTATCCACATAGTTTATAAAAACATATGCCAACATTATAGATGAATTTGGAACCAAAAACCCCTAGATCCCATAGCTTCATCTAGATATGTAAGATTAAATTGTATAGTTACCCCTAACCATACACCACCAAAAAATCTATAACATACACTCACAAGATTAAGCCAAAAGTATTCTTCAAACTATGCAAATTTTAATAATTCCTTTTTTTTCAAAAACACGAACTTGGACTTCATAAATATTATGAAAATAAATAATTAAGAGATATAAAAAAATCACATCAATGTTTAACATATGATACTAGGGGCATCATGATCAAAATCCGTATTACAAAAGATCATGAAAATGCACTGAAAACGTAATAGGAACAAAAAATTTCAAAAAATCATAAAAATTACTTGAATATTATGATTTCTTCCTAATTCTCAAAAAAACTACCAACTATAATTTTAGGGGAATTTTTATATTTAACTACAAGAATCATATCAAAATATATATTGAATTTATTCATATAAATGATGTTTCAGATTAATATTAACCATAATATATTTAAAAAATAGTTATATATTACAAAATCAATGGTAGATAATTTTTTGATGAATCTATAGGGTTTTTAATACATATCGATTCATAATTACTTTACAATATCCTTAATGGTTGATGGTGGATGGTTCTTGCATCCCCTCACATCACCCCTAACCCCAACCCTCCCCACCACTCATGTTGTTGATCACTTGTAGAACCAAAAACAATGTTTTTTGGGGGAATACGTTTAGTTTCTATGAAAAGGTGATCGCTAAAGGATTTAGTGAGAGACCAAAATTAGCCACCATTTGGTAGTCTCTGGGTAGTTTATAGAGACCATATTTTAAGTAGTTTTTACTGTAGCATCTTGTGGATTGATGATTTCATTTCAATAAATAGTCTCAAAACTCTTCCTTTATACCAAGTAATATTACACATAGATATAGTTAGCTTTTTATACCTCTCTGTGGATGTAGGTATTAATCTCGATCCACTTAAATCCTATGTTCTTATTCTTATCCTCACCTACCTAAATGGTCCAAATGCCTTATATTTTTTTATTTATTTTGGATAATCCCCCTTTTAAGGGTTGAGGGGGGACCCTTAAAAGGATCATAGGCTTAGATACACATTACATGACCTGAAGGTCTTAGAGGGACAAAGTCAGAATCATCCCAAAAACAACATGGAAATTGCTCCTCAACAATCGCTATATCATTATGAAGCTCTCCACTTTCACATGAATGGTCAACTAGATGTCATGTACAGAGGTTCACAGGCCTAGTACCGATGGAAATTGTCATACCATCTCATTCTTCCAAATCCATTAATCCCTGCACTGGTGAATGTTCCTACTCTAAATCATCTTATGAAGCCTTGTTCTTTATAGAGTATGCATATTAACAGCAGGTGTTCCAAATGTTGTGGGGTGGTCCAAAGTCATTGAGGTTGACTAAAGACATTAAGGTGGCTCGAAAGCCATATTTTCCTAGAGGTATTGGGTGGACCAAAGGCCTGAAGGACTCATAGGACCAAACTGAGGGCTCGAAGGCCCGATTAGATGAATAGTTATTACTGCTATAGTACCAAACAATACCTTCTATAGTAATTCTACAATAACACAGAAATGTGTCTCCACCTAGATTTGATCTTGGGTCTTGTGTATGCACTTGAATATTCATCACCAACTGGGCTGAGTCTCATTTTCTTTTCTTCTCATTCATTTTCCATTTTCCTCCTATTTAATATGCTTTTGGAATTAACTATCGTTAGTGCTCCCATAATTTTTATAACATTAAGTCATTTCCATCATGTGAGACTATTATTCGTAAGGTATAAACGTTTAATATTTTTTTTATAAAGAAAAATTAATTTTTTTATGGATAGATGACATTAGGTATAAAGAGACCATTTTAAAAATTCACTCTAGAAAAACGCATGCTATGGTGTAAGAAAAACATCCCAAATTTAACATACCTTTCATGTATAATAATGAAAACAAGTTCCATTTGTACCTAAACCTTTAGGAGGAATAATAACTTTCACTTATGTAAGCTAAGGGAAGAAGTTTGTTACAAAAATGACAACCCCCACTTTATACAAAACTATTTTTTTAATAGAGATGAAACTCCATGATTAGACTTCATAAAAATAAGTTTACCATATTTAATGTAATAGAGAGGGAAACACTAATAAGAATAAGCATGGACACAATAAACATAACAACTATGATAATGAAATATCATGGGATAATCATATCACAACTTTAATGGTAACTCTTAGGATCCCTATAAACAATTTAAGACACAACCAAAAATTAAATCCATATAATTGGTTTCTGATGCAATTCAAATACATAAACACTCCATTTTACCCTTCTTTACTAAATCAAGAGACAAAATCCCTTAAAAATATCATAGTTCTACCACAGAGTCACTAGAGACCCAAATACAAATCACCCTTTTAAAAATGCTAGAAATTGGTTTTGTTAGAACTAAAAAACCGTGACAATCTAAGAGCCATTAAAATCCATGGATTTTATCAGCACTAAAAAAGAACTCATAATTGGGGTGTTAATTAATGCTAAAAATTGCATTGTTAAAGTCCCCAATTATTACCGCTTTTGTTTTATCACGGATAAAGTAACCCTTTTTTAGTGCTAAAAAAGTATAGTTAAAGGATTCATTTTTCAGAACTTTTATAATAGTGATCATAAATAAGGCTATTATCTGTAATGTTTTTTAGAGTTGATAAAATTTGAAAAAAATATATTTTCAACTGCTCACCCCCTCTTTCCACTCACACACATGCACCACCCCAAACACCTTTTCTCAGTGATCACAACACCCCTTTGACAATGCTTTTCCACTTCCCAACTACCTCTTCACCCCCACATGCACTTGGAATCAATCCTGTGACATGTATTCTATGATTCAGACACCTTCACCACTACCTCAAGCCTGTTTTATTATATATTTTATGATATTTCTATTTATTTATATTTATTTAAGTAATTTTTTTGTTATTAATATATATATATAATTATTTTTAGATATATTTATAAAATATATGTTTGTGTGAGTCTATTTATGATATATATATATATATAATTATATTTATTAAAATATAATAAATTTTAAAATTCATTTTTATATATTAGAATATAAATCTATATATTTTTATTAATACACACACATATGTTTATATAAAAATTATATATATATATATATTTATTTATTTATTTATTAGTGTATATATATATTCATATATTTTTTAATGTAAAAAATGGATGGATATTATTTTAAATAAAATTTATAATAATTAATTCCATATGATTTATATAATTATTTTTAAATACATGTTTACAATATGTATATATATTTTATATTTAGATATTTTCAAATTACATATATATTTATATGTCTATATATTTACATATATTTCAATACATATTAACATACATTTTTATATTTAGACATAAATTTTTTATAATGTATTTATAATTTTATTTATAAAAACATCTATATACAATATTTAATGATAATGATATATTTATAACAATACATTTATATATGATGTATTTATACAATATGGACACAAACACATATGCACATATTTACACAAACAATTACATGTTTATATTTCACACATACACACACACACATATATTTATTTATTTAAATATATTAGGTTTTACACATAAATATATATATTTTTATTAACACATAAATATTTATATATAAACATTACATATATAGGTATATATATATATTAATGCCTTTTTATAAAGTAAATGAAATGGATAATTTTTTATTTTGAAAAAATAGAACAATAAATATTTATTATCATGTGGTTTATATATTTAAAAATACATTTTTATGTAAAAATGTTTTGACATTTATTTATAAAATTGATTTATTATATATAAATATAAGAAAATATGTATACATTTAATTATAAATAAAATTACAATATCAAAAATCTAAAATTTCAAAATCAAAATTTCTATACAAATTTAACCCTTGGGACTAAATTCAGTCCCCACTAAAAAAGGATAAGAAGACCCTATTAAACAAAGCTAAAATCTAGTTGAATACTAAAAAAATAGTGTATTCCAACTGAAAACTCTTTTTTGGATGCCTTTTGAGAATTTTTGACCTCCATAAATTAGTCACTAGGGACCCCCAAAAAATACTACATATATATCTTCTCATGATTTGATATGATATGTGGTAGAGCTCAAATGGACACATGGATCAAAATTTATAGTCGTTTGAAGTTCACCTATATTTTTCAATATATATTAGATCATTTATTAATTTACTAACTTTTTTTCATCTAATTGTTATTAAATTATTAATAATAAATAATAATAATAAATTATTAATTAAAATTATTTTTTAATTATTTTATAAACCATTTTCAAAAAATATCTTATATATTAAGAGTAAATCAATATTTTGTATTCTATTAATATAATTTTAAAAAAACTACTATATTTATATATTAATTTCTTTTTATGATATATGATTTTTTATGAAATATTTCTTTTATTAGTGATAAAATAAAGGTGCTGACAAGAGTACCCTTTATCAGTGCTTTTTTCACTAATAAAGGGGCCCCTTATCAGTGATTTTTTAGCACTGATAAAATCTTCCTTTCTCAGCGCTTTTAGAACTAATAAAAGGACCCTTTATCAATGTTAAAAAAGAACTAATAAAGGCACCATCTTTATCAATGATTTTGGCTACCACTTTAATATATTAGTGATAAATTTCACATGATCTGTAGTAATGATAGAGTAGAACCAAAAACTGCTACAAAACTAATACCATGAATTCCAACCAAGATACCCATGGGCTCTAATGACGTATAAAATGAGGTGAGAAATAAAAAAAATAGCACAAATTAATATAACAAAATAAAACTATAAACATACACACCCTCAACTCTAATAAGATTTTATAGAAGAAGACCCTTATTTTCAAGAACAATCATATAATATCAATATCCTCTGGCCAAAACAAATCCATCAATTTCTCACACTATAAATATCATCATCATCATCTTTATTATTTTTAAACTTTTGGAAAGGGAACAAATTCAAGCCAAAGTAGTCACGAAGGCCTAAAATAGTGTATTCTAAGGGAATCCCCTCTAACTAGATCTTATCCATCAGGTACAAAGGAACCCAAACTAGGAAATCAAGATAGGGACATGTCTTGAGAGGCTTGAGAAGCAAAGAAGTCAGCAACATTGTTTCCCTCACAATTGGTGTGGAGCACATCTGTGCATTTATCAATGTACCTTCTGCACCTACAGATGAGGTATTAAATTGACCGAGTAGAGAGGGAGCCACATAGAGATTTAAAAATGATTTTGGAGTCGGTTTCCACCACAGAAAGGACAGCGTTGATCTGCCTTCAATTAGTAAGACCTACCAGCACTGCCCGAGATTCTTCCTGGAGGGAGTCACCACTCCCAAAGAATGTTGTGAAAGCAATGAAAACACCACCCTTGGCATCCCGAACCCCCCCCCCCCCCGCATAGTACCAGAACAGTAGGAGCCATCAGTGTTTAATTTGAGGCTCAGACTAGGTAGCATCTACCGAATCCACCTTCCATGGGGATTAGAGTTGCAAGCAAGAGGGATGGAATTTTTGGCCAGTATAGGTCTGAATGAAGGTGTTTCACACCATGCCTTGTGCTAATGATAAATATTATTAAGTAAATTTCTTGTTCGGATGGAAAGATTCATCCTCGAACTAGAAGCTCCCTCATACCACACTTTGTTCCTAGCAATCCAAATCGTCCAGCAGACCGCTAATAATATCATTGCCCTCTCCTTCCTCTCATTGATGTTGATGTCCACACTGTGAAACCAATGGTCTAGAAAAGAATCTCCTGCAGCCAGTAGAGATTGAATAGCAGTAAAGTCCCCAAAGGTATTTCAGATTGTCCGAGCCCATTCCCCATCAAAAAATAAATGTGTGATGGATTATTCCTAGAAATAGGTCCGGCAACAACACCAGGAATCCAACTGAATACCTGTGATCATGATTAGATCATTCTTGGGAAGAGATTTGTTCTGTATGTTTCATAAGAGGAATTTGAATTTAGGGGAAACATCCTTACACCATTGTAGTTCCCCCCAAGTGTCAAGCGCACTGGGGGTGGACACCGTCTTCCGATAATCTTTGCCAAAAAAAAACAGATGTTGAACCTGTAAAAACACATTGGTCAGGATCAGTTGAGAGATCAATGAGGTCGAAAAAACCATGATATTCCTTGTCCAGGACTTTTTGAGTCAAGTGGGGATGTTCTTTATCAATCCTAAAGCTCATGTTTGGAACTTGGCATCTAGGGAAGCCAAGAGGTACCCCAACCTAGTTGTTAGGCCAAAAATTAATGTTTCCTCTACCAATTATCCACCGAGTGTGATTGTGGTGAGTCATTATGTGCGGTTGAATAAAGTGCCATAAAACAGAAGAGGTCCTCCTAGCATCTTCCAAGTATTTCCCATATTTGTTTCCCATGAAGAAGACCCACATGGTTTAGCCCTCTAAGACCTCCCTTACCAATTTTATTGGGCCACCTTCCATCTCATTAGATAAAAAAATCCCTAGTTTTATATGGATATATTAGGAAAAATAATGAATAATAAAAGTTAAATAATAGGGGAGGATATTTTAATGTGTTTATCTTGAATAATCATCCCCAAATAAGGAATAGAACTATATAGTATGTAAGGGAGAGGGGTAAAATGAAGGAGGAGAATCTTAGAGTGTCACGACCCGTCCTCGGGGCCCGTGCTGTGACTACCCCAAGCCCGCCTTCCATAGGCCAGGGGCTGGCGACTAGCACCAAAGGCATAAATCCCGTTAACTGGGAAGGCATTGCCTTTATAATAGTAAACAAAACACTACAAAGTACAAGCGGAAGTAAAACACTAAGTACAAAGAGAAGTGCTGAAAAGTAAATGGGCCAAAATACAAACCCAAATGAAAGTACAACTACAACTGAACAAAGTACAACAGAAAAAGACAACAGCTGGAAGACCGGAAGCGACTCCTGGGTCGTCCTCCTCGTATCCTACCTGAAGGGTAGGTACAGATGGCGCATCTCCTGGATCGTCCACCATAGATCCTACCTGAAGGGTAGGTACAGATAGCCTCCACAACGCTCTTGCCCGTCAACCTCCTTCGAGTGTCGTATCACCGTGAAGTCCACCTCCGGATACTGACTCGTCGTGTAGCCCACCTTCAGGTATCATCCAGTCCTCAAACACTCGGCCTCTGTCAGCTCTGCCTGTCATCTGCAACCAACACAACGAGGTGCGGGCATCGCCCGTGCAGGGTTGAGTATAAAGATACTCAATAGGGACCCCGAGACCCTCAAGGTCTCACTAAAACCAACATGGATAACCACAAAGAAGATCTCAACAGATAACCTCTACTTAGGTATCTGCCCATGAATATACCTAAGTTATCAAGTAACTCATCTCAATCATGAGGAAAACACCAAGATCATGAAATAAACGGATAACCACTACCCAGGTATATGCCCATACATTTACCTAAGTTATAAAGTGACTCATCTCAATCATGAGGTAAACACAAAGGTCAAAAGTCTCACCTCAAACCAGGATTTTCATGTTCAAAACCGTAACTGTTGAAGATGTAAAGACCCGGAAATTTCAAGGAAATTTTTTTCTTAATTTTCTTTGGAATTTTACAAGAACACAGTTTCTGACAGTGCCTGATTCCGAGGCCCGGTGTGCCCAGAATCAAATTCCGAAGTTTGGCCCGGGTACGTTCAGTGAACGAACGAGCGGGAATTTCTGACTTTTGAACCGGTGCCCGGAATCAAATTCCGAGGGCACCGATGGAACCGTAGCGCCGGTTTTTGCTTAGGAATGCCTTTCCTGGAGTTGCGTTTGCTTGGGAGCAGTTGTTTATTAAGGTTGTGGTTTAAGTGTAAAGAAAAATAAAATTTGTGTTACAAATTTTATTTATCTTCTTAAGTGGTTATATCCTAAGTGTGGAAGTTGGGGTGGAATCACAAGTTCCTAACTAACCAAGTGAGGATTAAGGTGAGGTGGGGCCCACACGAGCCCCAACCCTTCACCTTCCCCTTAACTCTCTTCTACCCCCTTTAAACTCTCTTGCACTTAATGTGCCAAAACCCCTCAAATTCCTAACTCCTTAAACTCCTTAACTCCCTTGAACCCCCCACAATTAAATGTGACTCTTCACTTCCACCTTCATTAATTTTGGAGCCTCTCCACCCATTAATGAAGGATGTAACTTAATGAATTTGAATTATTTTGAATTCATTAAGCTAACACTATAATAAGGTGTGTTGTTTTATTGTTTGGGGTTGGCTAAATCTTTGTGATAGAGTCATGGAAGGATTGAAGTGAATTCCACCCTCGACGAAGAACACGAAGGACATCTCCAAAAATGGAACAAAGTCTTCTCAACGAAGAATGCCTTTTCCAAAGAAGAACGTGAAGTTTCCAACGTCGATACCTTCTTGGATGCCTCCTTCCCACTCCTTCCGGAATAAAGAAGGGAGCGCCTTTCACGAAGAACGCCGACGTCGTCAACGACTTCTCTTTTCCGATGTCGACGAATCGCCGCCGCCTTTCCGCGACTTCGTCAACACATAACGAAAAGCGAGGTAGGGGTTTGTTGTTGCTTTATTTAATTATTCTCTGTTCATGGTTCTAGCATGACAAACTTGAGGATGAACGTTTAAGTGTTATCGTCTAACGAGAGGGGGACCGGACCGCACAAACACGGCCGAAACCCCCTCCTTTGTTCTTGAATGTTTCTTGCGGATGAAACGAGATAGCGTGGTGTCGTCGCACCACGCGGGAATCACACGGAAATTATTGCGCGGCGCCGTCGCGCCGCGCCGTGGAAAGAATTATCATGAACACGACGCCGTCGCGCCGCGTCGAAGGAAACCGAAGACGCCGCGGCCGGAGCGGGGCCGCGGCGGAGGGGCGCGGTGCCGTCGCACCGCGCCGGATGACGAAGGCCGCAGCCGGTTCCGGGCCGCGGCGGATCGTGATGACCGGCGGCCAGCCGGGCCGCCGGTGCCGGAAGACGGAAGAGGACCGGCCCTTGCCGGTCCTGTTGACAAGAAGTTGGCCGGCCAGGTCGGGCCGGCTGGGTTGGTGGAAACTGGGGGAATTTAATTCCCCTGGGCAGCTATTTGGCCCCCCACAATGAGGGGGGCCGGTTTCACAAAAGGGGGGGGGGGGGGCAGGCGGCCCCCCCGTTTCCAGCAAGCTCGGCCTTCGGCCAAGCTGGCAGCGCGCCCAGCGCGCTGCCTTGCGCCGAACTGGCGCGCCTGGCCGGTTCGCCGCGCCGGGCCACGCCGGGCCGGGCCGGGCAACGCCGCATCGGGCCGGGCCGCGCCGGGCCGGGCCGGGCCACGCCGCGTCGGGCCGGGCCGGGCCGCGCCGGGCCGCGCCGCGCCGCGCCGGGTCGACCCCGTCCAGGGCGGGTCGACCCGGTTCGGGCCATCCGGGGGGTCTCGGGCCGGGACGGCCCGGGCCCAAAACCCCCGTTACCGAGCGGTTTGGTCAAATGCTCGTATCTTGGGCTACGGGCCTCCAAATGACTCTTCGTTAGCGGCAACACGATCCTTGTATCGAGACGGTCGTTTCGGTATACTATACTCAAGGTGCACCTTCCTTTTCGGGAGCCTACGTGGTTAAAACTCCGTAGTTAAGCGTGCTTGGCATAGAGTAGTGATCAGGATGGGTGACCTCCTGGGAAGTTTCCCAAGGTGAGTGTGTGACGAAAAAGCCAATAACTCTCAGACCGGGCGTCCGATTGACGTGATGTCTGTTGCGTTGAATTCCTATTGACGATACGAAACTTTTGGCATCCTCCACCCGAGTTTTGGATGCAGATGGATAGTGGCCGGGTTAGATCGCACCGAAATCCAACCGGGCCCCTGGAACGGAAAAGCTGATATCTTTCTGACAGAACGTCCGTTTGACGAACCGTCAGCGGCGTTGGTGATCGCATTGAGAAACGGTCCCTATGAGTTTACCCTATGAGAGTTCGGGGTACATTTGAGATACGGCCGGGTTTGGTTTGCTCACGAAACCAACCGGGCCCCTGGGACGAAAAAGCTAATAACTCACAGACCGGGCGTCCGATTGACGCGCCGTCTGTTGCGTTGAGACCCCTATGACGTGGTGGTCCTTTGAGATACTTCTTCATGGGACTTTGAGATACTTGGAGTATCGACCTGTAGCTCGTGGAGCGGACCCTCCCAATGACGAGCGTGCGGAGTACGGAGATCGTGTAGCTGGCTGAGACCCGACGACTGCTGATCGAACGACTCAGAGTGTTATAGAGGTGTGCTTGGTTGTAGCGGCACATGGGAGCGCTTGGTTGTAGCGGCAGACCCACGGTAGAGTTGCGCTTGGTTGTAGCGGCAGACCCACGACAGAGTTGCGCTTGGTTGTAGCGGCACATGGGAGCGCTTGGTTGTAGCGGCATACCCACGAGAGAGGTGCGCTTGGTTGTAGCGGCACATGGGAGCGCTTGGTTGTAGAGGCAGACCCACGACAGAGTTGCGCTTGGTTGTAGCGACACATGGGAGCGCTTGGTTGTAGCGGCATACCCACGACAGAGGTGCGCTTGGTTGTAGCGGCACATGACAGCGCTTGGTTGTAGCGGCAGACCCACGACAGAGGTGCGCTTGGTTGTAGCGGCACATGGGAGCGCTTGGTTGTAGCAGCTGGCCCGCAGTACTCGATGGGTGGAGTTCTTCAGCAGTCTTAGGTTAGTGAGAAGTACCTCGGAGTCGTGACAGGACCACTGTACACTCCAGAGATGGAGCTCTTCAGTAGTTACGGTTTCGATAATGAAAATCCTGGTTTGAGCTGAGACTTTTGACCTTGTGTTTACCTCATGATTGAGATGGGTCACTTGCTAACTTAGGTATATGTATGGGCATATACCCGGGTAGTGGTTATCCGTTGATTTCACAATCCTTGTGTTTCCTCATGATTGAGATGGGTTACTTGATAACTTAGGTATATGTATGGGCATATATCTAAGTAGAGGTTATCTGTTGAGATCTTCTTTGTGGTTATCCTTGTTGGTTTAGTGAGACCTTGAGGGTCTCGGGGTCCCTACTGAGTATCGTTATACTCACCCCTGCACGGGCTATGCCCGCACCTCGTTGTGTTGGTTGCAGACGACGGGCAGTGCTGACAGAAGCCGAGTGTTCGAGGACTGGACAGTACCTAGAGGTGGACTATATGAATAGATGGTACCCGGAGGAGGACCTTACGACGAGGCGGTACCCAGAGGTGGACGTGACGACGAGGCGGTACCCGGAGGTGGACCACTGGGCGAGACATACTCGGAGCGGACGGTGGGACCTGAGGAGCAGAGGAGCTATCTGTACCCACCCTTTAGGTGGGATTTCCAGTGGACAGCTCGGCGTAGCAGCTTTACTTTTCAGTTGCTGTTTTCCCTTTCGAGTTGTACTTTACAGTTGGGCTTGTATTTCCGGCCCCTTTTTACTTTCCGCACTTACTGTTGTACTCAGTTTTTACTTAGTGTTTACTTCTTCCGCTTGTACTCTGTGGTGCTTGTTTTCTTTTATAAAGGCAATGCCTTCCCAGTTATTGGGATTTTACGCCTTTGGTGCTAGTCGCCAGCCCCTGGCCTATGGAAGGCGGGCTTGGGGTAGTCACGGCACGGGCCCCGAGGACGGGTCGTGACAAATTGGTATCAGAGGAGTTCGGTTCTACCGCAGAACTTATAACTCTGATGTTTCTTTCTGTGAAGCAATAGTGTTAAGGGTACCGAGTGTGGTTTTCAGTTCAGGGAGTCCAGTGTTGGTGCGGCGGCCGACGTATCCGTACACCAGGACCCTGACTACTGATTTCCGACTTTGTACACAAAAACACTGATTGCGTGTGTGTTTCCAAAGTTTTAAAGTCGGCTCAAACCAGGTCGGCTCACCAGGTATAAGACGTTGACCGTGTCGCATCTGTTCAGGATGTCTCCACGCAGACAGTCAGTTGGAGTTCCGAGAGAGTACTTGATGACGGCTCACCGAGCGACGAGGCTCTGGTGCAGGGCCCTTTTTACTATGTTGGCACCCTCGGGTGGTGTACCAGTACATCACCACCTGTTGGGCAGCAGATGCCAACGGCTATACTAGCAAACTGTGCACGCTGGCGGAGCGCATTGCACGAGTTCCAGCAGTAGAGTCCTCAGAAGTTACGAGGCGAGGCAGATTTCCAGACAGCAGAGCAGTGGCTGGAGGTGATTGCTAGAGTTTTCCGCCTAGCTGAGAATTCATCGAGGCGTACCGAACATATCAGGTACTCGATGGAAGCGTTTCAATCAGTGCAATAGAGGTCGGACCTCTGAGCATGGTATGTTTAAGGGCTTCCGAGCCAGCACCTTTTCTCTATGCATTTCTACTTAGGCAAGAGTGCTAGAAGGAACCTTTGTGGTTGAGAATTCTTTGCTGATCGAATACAGCCAGAGAATGTTAGAAGTTTGGAAAGCAGGAAACTGACACCAGTCTCGGAGACTTGGGCATGTAAAATGTTTCAAGAAGAGAAAATTTTAAGGACAGATGAATCTGCAGAGCAGCAGACATGGAGGCAGATCTTGGAGAGCAGCTCGTGGTGGTGTACATTTCAACATGTTACCATCACCCGCCTTTGTAGTCCCCGTTAGACTCAGGGAGTTGGAGAGCAGGGAAAGAGGGTAGCTGCTTGCGGTCATGGAGTGCAACCAAAAAGGGGCTCTAAGGATGATTCGAAGTGCGGAATTTATCTTCTACTAGCTGCCGTAGCCACAGGCATCGAAACGAATCATCCCTTCCTTCCATGAATCTAGTCCCAGACCTAGAGATTCCGGTTAAGCCGTTGACTTGACCCTCACGTCTGGAGATACCTTTGGCAGGAGACTCGATAGTCACACTTACGCCGACGGTGTGATCTGACCCTTGAGGTGAGAGTCTCGGTTAGGACCTCTTGGTGGCAGCGTCGAGGCCTTACGACGTTAGTTTGAGTATGTATTTGGCAATCACTGTTCATACTCAAATTGACGGTATTAGGCAAACGTTGGGATGGGTTTTCCTTGGTCGGCGAAAAGGAAACCCTGGGCAGCACAAGATAAACTCGTGCATGGGAGGGTGTAGCCGATCATTCTTGGGTCGGCCAACCTTACCCTCGTGGCAGCAGGAGTTTTGAGTTTCAGTTCTAACCTAAAAAGGAAGACCTTTAGAGTTCGAGGATGGAGACCACGTTCTTATACAGGTCTCACCTCGACGAGGTTTACAGAGATGTAGCCGAGGCGGCAAGAGATCTCCGAGGTTCAATAGACCTTTCTAGGTCCCCAGCAGGGTAGGCGAGGTGGTTTATCGCTTGACCCATCCACCTCAGTTGCACCAGGTGCACGATGACTTTCACGTAACTCAATTGAGGAGATACGTGCTTGATCCTTCACACATCATCGACCTCAGGGAGTTGGACGTCGATGATAGAGCGACATGCACGGAGGTTCCAGTGGGGATCAAGAATAGACAGGAGCAGATCCTACGAGGATGATCGATTCCTTGGGTGCACTTCCTTTGACAGTACGGGAACCTCCAGGTGAGCACATGGGAGCGGAAGGCTCAGATGTGTGCACTATACCGCTTTTGTGACCCTAGTTTGTGATGAAGCTTTACGGGGACGTAAAGCCCTGAGGTGGGAGTAATGTAAAGACCCGGAAATTTCAAGGAAATTTTTTTCTTAATTTTCTTTGGAATTTTACAAGAACACAGTTTCTGACAGCGCCTGATTCCGAGGCCCGGTGTGCCCAGAATCAAATTCCGAAGTTTGGCTCGGGTACGTTCAGTGAACGAACGAGCGGGAATTTCTGACATTTGAACCGGTGCCCGGAATCAAATTCTGAGGGCACCGATGGAACCGTAGCGCCGGTTTTTGCTTAGGAATGCCTTTCCTGGAGTTGCGTTTGCTTGGGAGCAGTTGTTTATTAAGGTTGTGGTTTAAGTGTAAAGAAAAATAAAATTTGTGTTACAAATTTTATTTATCTTCTTAAGTGGTTATATCCTAAGTGTGGAAGTTGGGGTGGAATCACAAGTTCCTAACTAACCAAGTGAGGATTAAGGTGAGGTGGGGCCCACACGAGCCCCAACCCTTCACCTTCCCCTTAACTCTCTTCTACCCCCTTTAAACTCCCTTGCACTTAATGTGCCAAAACCCCTCAAATTCCTAACTCCTTAAACTCCTTAACTCCCTTGAACCCCCCACAATTAAATGTGACTCTTCACTTCCACCTTCATTAATTTTGGAGCCTCTCCACCCATTAATGAAGGATGTAACTTAATGAATTTGAATTATTTTGAATTCATTAAGCTAACACTATAATAAGGTGTGTTGTTTTATTGTTTGGGGTTGGCTAAATCTTTGCGATAGAGTCATGGAAGGATTGAAGTGAATTCCACCCTCGACGAAGAACACGAAGGACATCTCCAAACATGGAACAAAGTCTTCTCAACGAAGAATGCCTTTTCCAAAGAAGAACGTGAAGTTTCCAACGTCGATACCTTCTTGGATGCCTCCTTCCCACTCCTTCCGGAATAAAGAAGGGAGCGCCTTTCACGAAGAACGCCGACGTCGTCAACGGCTTCTCTTTTCCGATGTCGACGAATCGTCGCCGCCTTTCCGCGACTTCGTCAACACATAACGAAAAGCGAGGTAGGGGTTTGTTGTTGCTTTATTTAATTATTTTCTGTTCTTGGTTCTAGCATGACAAACATGAGGATGAACGTTTAAGTGTTATCGTCTAACGAGAGGGGGACCGGACCGCACAAACACGGCCGAAACCCCCTCCTTTGTTCTTGAATGTTTCTTGCGGACGAAACGAGATAGCGTGGTGCCGTCGCACCACGCGGGAATCACACGGAAATTATTGCGCGGCGCCGTCGCGCCGCGCCGTGGAAAGAATTATCATGAACACGACGT
Source organism: Viscum album (assembly GCA_963277665.1). NCBI lineage: Eukaryota > Viridiplantae > Streptophyta > Magnoliopsida > Santalales > Viscaceae > Viscum > Viscum album. The sequence continues at coordinate 84,693,855 of OY728140.1, read as the reverse complement.
CGTCGCGCCGCGTCGAAGGAAACCGAAGACGCCGCGGCCGGAGCGGGGTCGCGGCGGAGGGGCGCGGTGTCGTCGCACCGCACCGGATGACGAAGGCCGCAGCCGGTTCCGGGCCGCGGCGGATCGTGATGACCGGCGGCCAGCCGGGCCGCCGATGCCGGAAGACGGAAGAGGACCGGCCCTTGCCGGTCCTGTTGACAAGAAGTCGGCCGGCCAGGTCGGGCCGGCCGGGTTGGTGGAAACCGGGGGAATTTAATTCCCCCGGGCAGCTATTTGGCCCCCCACAATGAGGGGGGCCGGTTTCACAAAAGGGGGGGGGCAGGCGGCCCCCCCGTTTCCAGCAAGCTCGGCCTTCGGCCAAGCTGGCAGCGCGCCCAGCGCGCTGCCTTGCGCCGAACTGGCGCGCCTGGCCGGTTCGCCGCGCCGGGCCACGCCGGGCCGGGCCGCGCCGGGCCGGGACGGGCCACGCCGCGCCGGGCTGCGCCGCGCCGGGCCGGGCTGGGCCACGCCGCGTCGGGCCGCGCCGCGCCGCACCGCGCCGCGCCGCGCCGGGTCGACCCCGTCCAGGGCGGGTCGACCCGGTTCGGGCCATCCGGGGGGTCTCGGGCCGGGACGGCCCGGGCCCGAAACCCCCGTTACCGAGCGGTTTGGTCAAATGCTCGTATCTTGGGCTACGGGCCTCCAAATGACTCGTCGTTAGCGGCAACACGATCCTTGTATCGAGATGGTCGTTTCGGTATACTATACTCAAGGTGCACCTTCCTTTTCGGGAGCCTACGTGGTTAAAACTCCGTAGTTAAGCGTGCTTGGCCTAGAGTAGTGATCAGGATGGGTGACCTCCTGGGAAGTTTCCCAAGGTGAGTGTGAGACGAAAAAGCCAATAACTCTCAGACCGGGCGTCCGATTGACGCGCTGTCTGTTGCGTTGAATTCCTATTGACGATACGAAACTTTTGGCATCCTCCGCCCGAGTTTTGGATGCAGATGGATAGTGGCCGAGTTGGATCGCACCGAAATCCAACCGGGCCCCTGGAACGGAAAAGCTGATATCTTTCTGACAGAACATCCGTTTGACGAACCGTCAGCGGCGTTGGTGATCGCGGTTAGAAACGGTCCCTATGAGTTTACCCTATGAGAGTTCGGGGTACATTAGAGATATGGCCGGGTTTGGTTTGCTCACGAAACCAACCGGGCCCCTAGGACGAAAAAGCTAATAACTCACAGACCGGGCGTCCGATTGACGCGCCGTCTGTTGCGTTAAGACCCCTATGACGTGGTGGTCCTTTGAGATACTGCTTCATGGGACTTTGAGATACTTGGAGTATCGACCTGTAGCTCGTGGAGCAGACCCTCCCAATGACGAGCGTGCGGAGTACGGAGATCGTGTAGCTGGCTGAGACCCGACGACTGCTGATCGAACGACTCGGAGTGTTATAGAGGTGCGCTTGGTTGTAGTGGCACATGAGAGCGCTTGGTTGTAGCGGCAGACCCACGGCAGAGTTGCACTTGGTTGTAGCGGCAGACCCACGACAGAGTTGCGCTTGGTTGTAGCGGCACATGGGAGCGCTTGGTTGTAGCGGCATACCCACGAGAGAGGTGCGCTTGGTTGTAGCGGCACATGGGAGCGCTTGGTTGTAGCGGCAGACCCACGACAGAGTTGCGCTTGGTTGTAGCGGCACATGGGAGCGCTTGGTTGTAGCGGCATACCCACGACAGAGGTGTGCTTGGTTGTAGCGGCACATGGGAGCGCTTGGTTGTAGCGGCAGACCCACGACAGAGGTGCGCTTGGTTGTAGCGGCACATGGGAGCGCTTGGTTGTAGCAGCTGGCCCGCAGTACTCGATGGGTGGAGTTCTTCAGCAGTCTTAGGTTAGTGAGAAGTACCTCGGAGTCGTGACAGGACCACTGTACACTCCAGAGACGGAGCTCTTCAGCAGTTACGGTTTCGATAATGAAAATCCTGGTTTGAGCTGAGACTTTTGACCTTGTGTTTACCTCATGATTGAGATGGGTCACTTGCTAACTTAGGTATATGTATGGGCATATACCCGGGTAGTGGTTATCCGTTGATTTCACAATCCTTGTGTTTCCTCATGATTGAGATGGGTTACTTGATAACTTAGGTATATGTATGGGCATATATCTAAGTAGAGGTTATCTGTTGAGATCTTCTTTGTGGTTATCCTTGTTGGTTTAGTGATACCTTGAGGTTCTCGGGGTCCCTACTGAGTATCGTTATACTCACCCCTGCACGGGCTATGCCCGCACCTCATTGTGTTGGTTGCAGACGACGGGCAGTGCTGACAGAAGCCGAGTGTTCGAGGACTGGACAATACCTGGAGGTGGACTATACGAATAGATGGTACCCGGAGGAGGACCTTACGACGAGGCGGTACCCAGAGGTGGACGTGACGACGAGGCGGTACCCAGAGGTGGACCACTGGGCGAGACATACTCGGAGCGGACGGTGGGACCTGAGGAGCAGAGGAGCTATCTGTACCCACCCTTCAGGTGGGATTTCCAGTGGACAGCTCGGCGTAGCAGCTTTACTTTTCAGTTGCTGTTTTCCCTTTCGAGTTGTACTTTACAGTTGGGCTTGTATTTCCGGCCCCTTTTTACTTTCCGCACTTACTGTTGTACTCAGTTTTTACATAGTGTTTACTTCTTCCGCTTGTACTCTGTGGTGCTTGTTTTCTTTTATAAAGGCAATGCCTTCCCAGTTATTGGGATTTTACGCCTTTGGTGCTAGTCGCCAGCCCCTGGCCTATGGAAGGCGGGCTTGGGGTAGTCACGGCACGGGCCCCGAGGACGGGTCGTGACAGAAGAGCCCCGTCTCTGGAGTGTACAGTGGTCCTGTCACGACTCCGAGGTACTGCTCACTAACCTAAGACTGCTGAGGTACTCCTCCTGTCGAGTACCGCGGGCCAGCCACCCAAACACAGTAGTGCACACCCCTAGTAGCCTGCAGAGGTACTCTCCGGACGAGTACCACGGGTCTGTACTGTCACACAGGTAGTGCTCTGTCCGCCATGGGTCTGCACCCAATCAAAGTAGTGCTCCTTCCACTGGGCTAGTCAAGTTACTCCAAGTCGAGTCGGTCAAGCAGTCGTCCGGTCTCAGTCGGCTACACGGTCTTCGTACTCCACACGCTCGTCTCTGGGAGGGTCTGATCCACGAGCTACAGGTCGATACTCCATTTTTTCTCAAAGTCCCAGGAAAAAGTATCTCAGTGGACCACCTCATCATAGGGGTCTCAACGCAACAGACGGCGCGTCAATCGGACGCCCGGTCTGTGAGTTATTAGTCTTTTCGTCCCAGGGGCCCGGTTGGTTTCGTGAGCGAACCAACCCGGCTGTATCTCAAATGTATCCCGAACTCACATATGTTATACTCATAGGGACCGTTTCTCAACGTGATCACCAATGCCGCTGACGGTTCGTCAAACGGACGTCCTGTCTGAAAGATATCAGCTTTTCCGTTCCAGGGGCCCGGTTGGATTTTGGGTACAATCCAACCCGGCAACTATCCAACAGCAACCAAAACTCAGGTAAAGTATGCCAAAAGTTCCGTCTCATCAAGAGGAATTCAACGAGACAGACGGCGCGTCAATCGGACGCCCGGTCTGTGAGTTATTGGCTTTTTCGTTCCCGGGGCCCGGTTGGATTTCGGGTACAATCCAACTCGTCTATACTCCAACTGCATCCAAACCTCAGGCGAAGTATGTCAAAACTTCCATCTCATCAAGAGGAAATCAACAAAGTCGACGGCACGTCAATCGGACGTCCGGAGCTCAAAATATAAGCGTTTCCCCTCCGAGGGCCCGGTTGGTTTCGTATCCGAACCAACCCGGCCGAACCCAAAGTATTTCTAAACCTTATGTGTAATATACCGAAACGACCGCCTCGATCGAAGGGTTGCATCGCCCCTAACGGTACGTCGATCGGAGGTCGACAGCTCAAGATATGGGCGAAAAACCGTGAGGGGTCCGAAAATGGGGGGTCTGGGCCCGGACCGACCCGGCCCTACCCCCCCGGGTCGGCCCGAACCCGGTCGACCCGACCCTGGTCCGGGTCCGACCCGGCTGGGCGCGGCGCGGCCCAGCCGGCCTGGGCGGCTCGGCGCTGGCCGAGCGGTCGCGCCCAAGGAGCCCCCCCCCCCCCCACGCGGGGCCGCTTCGTGTCACCGGACGCGGCACGCTGTCGCATCCCACATTCCCCGGTCCCGCGTGGCCGCGGGACCCTCAGTTGCCACCGCAGCTTCAACCGCGGCAGATTCTTCCGGCGGCGCGCCGGCGGGGGCTTCCGCGGACTACCGGACGCGCTCCGGTGGTCCGATTCGCCTGCGGTCTTCGCTAGAGATCATCCCGGGTCCCGACCTTCGCTGCAAAGCCTTCAAAACGCCTTCGCGGCCCGCCTCACCATCGTCCGTCGATCCGCACGTCGACAACAAAACGCGGGGTCTTCAAATCGCCTCCTCAGCCCTGACTCCGCCCGCGGTTTCGTTCGGCCCCAACGTCGCGGCGTGACGGCGCCGCGCTTCTTCGCCACGTTCTTTCTTCTCGTTTCCGCGCGGTGCAACGGCACCGCGCTGCCTTTCACATGCTGCAACAAACTCAAACAACAAGGGGGGGAAGGAGGGTCGGTCGTGTTCGTGCGATCCGACCTCCCCCCGTTAGTATGATAACATGCGGCCCAAAATGAAACCAAGAAAGGTGACAGATGAGATCACGATCAATAATAAAATAAGCCCCCACAACTTCCCGCAACAAAAATTCCCAACCCGCAAGGAAAAAGTGCGCGGATCAACTAGATAATAAGTTGATCCGTGTTTCCTTGTTTTCTTTAGAATGAATGAAATGAGGGAATAAAATCATTCTTAAACAATTAATTCCCTGCCTCAAGAGTTGTCGTCGAACGAGATTTGTCTCGGAAAGGGACATCGTGGAAGAAGACGTCGCGGAAGGAGCATCGCGGAAGAAGCATCGTTGATTTCCGAGGATTTGGCGTTCTTCGTCGGAGATCGGTGTGTTCTTCGCATTCTTCGCGTTCTTCGTCGAAGAAGAACGGTTTCCTCCAAATCCTGCCCACGCAACAAGTTCCAACAGAATAAAATAAGAACAGTCTTATTTTATTAACGCACAAGTCAACCTTTGAAATTCAAAAAGAAAAGAAACTATCAATTAATTGAGGGGTTTAAAACTGCCAAATTAATAGAGGCATTTATTAAAAGTTTAAACGCCAGAGTTGAATTTTCATTAAGAGGGGGTTGCGGGTGCATTACTTAGGAGGAAAGAAATGGAAGGGCTCGTGCGGTCCCCACCTCACAAATATCCTACCAAGAGGGTAGGATATTTTGGGTTTCCCTCTATCCGCTTAACTTAGCTTAAGTGTCTTTAAGTGGATTTAAGCGAAATAAAAAAAGTTGTCGCACCACTTTATTTTATTTCTTAACATAACCCCAAAAATTAAAAACCACACCCGAGCAAACGCAACTTTAGAAAAAGTGTATCTAAGAAAATACTGACGCTGCGAGTTCATCGGTGCCCTCAGATTTCAATTCTGAGCACCGGTTCAAAAGGTACAAAAACCCACTCGTTCGTTCACTGAACGTACCCAAGATAAACTTCAAAAAATGATTCCGAGCACACTGGGCCTCAGAATCAGGTTCCGTCAGAAACTGCATTTTTGTAAAATTTCAAAGAAAATTGAAAAAAAATTCCTTGATATTTCCGGGTCTTTACATTACTCCCACCTCAGTGCTTTATGTCCCCGTAAATCTTTAACACAAACTAGGGATACAAAAGCGGTACTGAGCACGCATCTGAACCTTCTTCTCCCATGTGCTTACCTGGAGGTTCCCGTACTGCCAAAGAAAGTGCACCCGAGGAATCGACCATCCTCATATGATCCGCTCCTATCGATCCTTGATTCCCACTAGAACCTCCGTGAAAGTAACCCCATCGCCATCGTCTAGCTCCCCATGGTCGATGATATGTGAAGGATCACGCACGTATCTCCTCAGTTGAGATACGTGGAAGTCGTCGTGCACTTGGTGCAACTGAGGTGGATGGGTCAAGCGATAAACCACCTCGCCTACCCAGCTGAGGACTTAGAAAGGTCCGTTGAACCTCGGAGAAAACTTTCCTCCTTGGCCACATCTCTGTAAACCTCGTCGAGGTGAGACCCGTATAAAGACGTGATCGTTCTCCTCGAACTCTAGAGGTCTATAATTCTTGTTTAGAACAGAAACTCAAAACAACTGCTGCCATGAGGGTAAGGTTGTCCGACTCAAGAGTGATCAATCGCACCCTCCTATGCATGAGTTTATCATGTGCTGCATGGGGTTTCCTTTTCGCCGACCAAGGAATACCCATTCCGACGTCGTAGTTAAACCACAACCTTTTTGCCTAATACCGTCAATCTGTGTATGAACTGTGATTGCCCAGTCCATACTCAAACCAACATCGTAAGGCCTCGACGCTGCCACCAAGAGATTCCAACTGAAAATCTCACCTTGAGGGTCTGACCACACTGTCGGCGTAAGTGTGATTATCGAGTCTTCTCCAAAGGTATCTCCAGACGTGAGGGTCAAGTCTACGGATTATCGGAAACTCTAGGTCTAGAACAAGATTTGTGGAAGGAAGGAATGATTCATATTGACGTCTGTTACTGCGAAAGCTAGTAGTGGATACAGACTATCCCATGAATCATTCTTAGATCCATTGGGTCACTCTCCCTGACCGCATGTAGCTACTCTCTTCCTCCGCCCTCCAGCTCCCTGAGCCTGGTGGGGACAACTAAGGCGGGTGGTTGAAGAATGTTAAGATGTACACCATCTCACGCTGCTCTCCTAGCTCTGCCTCCACGTCTTCTGCTTTTCAAACTCATCTCTCATTAAAGCTTCATCTTCTTGAAACATTTAACACGCCTGAATCTCTAAGACTGGCGTCGGTTTCCTGTTTCTTGCTGTACTGTGCAGTCTTCATCCGCTCCTAGATGATATGCACCTTCTTTGCCTATGATATGGAAGAGATGCTAAAATTTCTCCTTTGCCAAAAAGAGAAACTCGGTCTCATACCCTAGATGAACCACACCCATTTCCTAATATAGTCAATCCTGACATGAAGGATGCATTCATGCCATGGATGACGTCGTAAGGCCTTGACGTAACTACCAAGAGATCCAACTGTCACTCTCGCCTCCAAGGATTGAGTCACACTGTCGGCATCAGTGTGAGGTCACTGGGTCTCCTCCAGTAGAAATCTCAAAAGTGAGGGTCAAGTCAACAGTTTTAACCGGGACCACTCAGTATCAACCAAATAAAAGGACAAGAAAGAAAACATCACAAAGATAAGTGTCTTTTTATTATTGCAGCTCATAGTACAAAGACACGAATACAACAGCAACATGGAACTAGAAGTACAATGGACGTATCCACTAGTTCTGCTCCTTTCCACCTGCTCCTGGAGCTCTACTACCTTGTCCACTGCTCGGCTGTTGTTCAAGCACCTGTCACTGCTTCTGCCTCGCTGGCTCCTCCAAAGCCTACAGATCAATTGTACGAGGAGTCTGACAGTCACGTGCCAGGTGACCCTTTCCGCCGCATTCATAACACTTCCTGCTCCTCGTACGGCTGGATCTGGCCCTCTTGGACATCTGCATCATCTGTCAACTGCCCACAGATGACTCGGCTACTGATCGAAAACCCTGCGGCAAAGGCAGAATCTCCTGTACACGCTCGGGGTGTAGAGCTACTGGCACAAACTTCACCCTGAAGATGGTCTCGAAGTCTTCCCATGTGAAGGTCACCCCATCGCAAAACTGGAACAAGTGGATCCACCACCTGCCTGCTGCTGCCTAAAGAAGGCTGGCAACAAAGATCACCATGAAGTCTGCAGGCATCCCTACTAGCCTGAAGACTCTCACCACTGCCCCCAGCCAATCCTCAGCCGCCTGTGGGTCCATCTCTCCCCAGAACCTGGGTGGAATCTGGTGCTGGAACTCGTGCAGCGCGCTCATGTGGCGTGCATCGCCTACTGTTGGGGCTAGTGGTATCAGTGGCCCAACGTATGGTAGTACCGCTGGTGCCTCCGCTGGTGCATCAACTGCAAGAGGGCCCTATACTGAAGCCTCGTCGCTCGGCAGGCTATCAGTACACACATCCCTTTGGGCTCTAGCTGGTCGTCTGTGAAAAGGATTCCTGAAAGAAACAACGTGACACGGTCAAATGATTATACCTGGTGAGATGACCTGGTTCAAGCTAACATTTAAAAACTTCTATAAACACACACGCAATCAGTGTTTTCATGCACAAAGTTGGAAATCAGTTGTCAGGGACCTGGTGTATGGATACGTCGACCGCCCGTACCAACACTGGACTCCCTGAACTGAAAACCACACTCGGTACTCTTAACGCCATTGCTTCACAGAAAGGAAATATCAGAATTATAAGTTCTGCGGTAGAACTGACTCCTCTGATACCAATTTGTCACGACCCGTCCTCAGGGCCCATGCCGTGACTACCCCAAGCCCGCCTTCCATAGGCCAGGGGCTAGCGACTAGCACTAAAGGTGTAAATCCCATTAACTGGGAAGGCATTGCCTTTATAAGAGTAAACAAAACACCACAGAGTACAAGCGGAAGTAAAACACTAAGTACAAAGAGAAGTGATGAAAATTAAATGGGCCAGAATAAAAACCCAAATGAAAGTACAACTACAACTGAACAAAGTACAACAGAAAAAGACAACAGCTGGAAGAACAGAAGCGGCTTCGGGGTCATCCTCCTCGGATCCTACCTGAAGGGTAGGTACAGATGGCGCAGCTCCTGGATCGTCCACCACAGATCCTACCTAAAGGGTAGGTACAGATAGCCTCCACAACGCTCTCTCCAGTCAACCTCCTCCGAGTGTCATCTCAGCATGATGTCCACCTTCGGATACTAACTCATCGTGTAGCCCACCTCCGGGTACCGTCCAGTCCTCGAACACTCGGCCTCCGTCAGCTATGCTCGTCGTCTGCAACCAACACAATGAGGTGTGGGCATAGCCCGTGCAGGGGTGAGTATAAAGATACACAATAGGGACCCCAAGACCATCAAGGTCTCACTAAAACCAACACGGATAAGCACAAAGAAGATCTCAACAGATAACCTCTACTTAGGTATATGCCCATGCATATACCTAAGTTATCAAGCAATCCATCTCAATCATGAGGAAAACACCAAGATCATGAAATCAACGGATAACCACTACCCACGTATATGCCCATACATACACCTAAGTTATAAAGTGACCCATCTCAATCATGAGGTAAACACAAAGGTCAAAAGTCTCAGCTCAAACCAGGATTTTCATGTTCGAAACTGTAACTGCTGAAGAACCCCGTCTCTGGAGTGTACAGTGGTCCTGTCACAACTCCGAGGTACTGCTCACTAACCTAAGACTGCTGAGGTACTCCTCCTGTCGAGTACCGCGGTCCAGCCACCCAAACACAGTAGTGCTTCCCTCCAGGGTATGCCACCCAAACACAGTAGTGAACACCCCCTAGTAGCCTGTAGAGGTACTCTCCGGACGAGTACCGCGGGTCGACATTGTCACATAGGTAGTGCTCCGTCCGCCATGGGTCTTCACCCAAACAAAGTAGTGCTCCGTCCACTGGGCTAGTCGACTCACTCTAAGTCGAGTCGGTCAAGCAGTCGTCATGTCTTAGTCGGCTACACGTTCTCCGTACTCTGCACGCTCATCTCTGGGAGGGTCCGCTCCACGAGCTACATGTCGATACTCCAAGTATCTCAAAGTCCCACTAAGAATTATCCTAAAGGACCCCCTCGTCATAGGGGTCTCAACGCAATAGATGGCACGTCAATCGGACGCCCGGTCTGTGAGTTACTAGCCTTTTCGTCCCAGGGGCCCGGTTGGTTTCGTGAGCGAACCAACCCGGCCGTATCTCAACTGTATCCTGAACTCACATTTGGTATCAGAGCAGAAACCCAGCCTTAAGTGCATGGTGCACTGCCTGGGTTGAGATCTAGGGCCCACAATGAGGGCGTTGTGCTCTAAAGGGGGGGGGGGGTGATTGTAACATCCCCAAATGATAAAGGGTTAAATGACTAAATGATATGACTCATGTCAACAAGGTGCACCTTCCTTTTCGGGAGCCTATCTGATTAGAACTGCACAGTTAAGCGTGCTTGGCCTGGAGTAGTGATCAGGATGGGTGACCCTCAGGGAAGTTTCCCAGGGAGTGTGTGAGTGAGGACAAAGCACACTGGAAAGGACATGTGTTGGCCTGTGGGGACTATCATTAGTCAGATGACCCGTTCGGGCATGTGGGTGGACCCAGGGGTGGGCCCCTCGTGTCTGCGGGGGCAACTGGTGGTACCTGGTGGGCCAGGACACGATAGCCATGTTAAGGCAGGGTGGTTGTGCTGTCACCGGGACCTAGTTGTCACATAGAGGGTCTGGTAAAATCAAATGAGAAGAAAAAAAACCAAAATAGGCTTACCTTAATCAAGGGAACACAAAAAATCTAATACTTTTTAATCTATGAAACATGACTAGTTTAGCCACACAGTTTATAAAAACATATGTTAACATTGAAAATTCCATTGTAACTAAAACCATTTGAATGAATGGATTCTTATATCTATTTAATATTAAATTTTATTTTTACCCATTACCATGCTCCACTGAAAAAAAAACTAAAAGGTACATGTATGAGATTAAGGAAAAGGTTTCCTCTAAGCATAAAGATTATAAAATTTACAATTTTTATAAAACTTTGAACCCAAACTTCCCAAATTTCATTAAAATAAATAATTAACTAAAATAATAATAATAAATGACATTAGTGTTTAAGTTCGACCAAATCCAACGCCACATGTGGCATTCATTACGATGGGTAACCTCACCCTATTCAATGTGTCCTAACACTAGCAAGGACACTACACTACCAAAAAAACTAAGATGATAGAGTAGGTTGGGTGAGGTGGGATGGTCATGGAAAACCTAAAAAAGATGGTTTTATATCACATTTTCTCTGGTATGGGGAACGTGCGGAGGTTACATGGAGGTTGTCATCATCCAAGTATAGTAGTTCCTTGCATGCATCAATCCGGGTGTAAATATGAATATGGTGGTTCTCCCACCCATGATTTATCACAAGTGCATGCATGCTCATTATTTCATTATGATCAGGTCTAATTAATGTACAACCTCATGCATTAATGCACCCGCACCAGACCACATGGCTCTGAGCCCCTCAAAATTCCATATATGTCATTTCCGTAGAGAAAATTTTATAATTTTTATTCATAAAATAAATAAATCATTTTTGGGTGGGACCCGTATATTGGTGAGGATTATTGATTTGGACAAAAAATTGTGAATCCCACAATGTAAATGATAGTATAATTCCAAAATCACCTCCCCTATAAAAAGAGCCGTTGGGAACTGGGTTTTTGATCCGTCTCCGCTGGACGTTAAACTCGCGGCATACCCTGTGTTGAACACGGGAAGCTGAGGAAAACCTCAGATACGTGTCCATGACATGTAATTCCCCGCGCTCGATGTGGGATGCCTCGGGCCTCCACGCCCTCGAGAAGCCTTGTGATCAAGGATAACAAACAGACATGCCAGGTACCCCAGCATCCAGACACGCTACTGATGCCTCAACGTGACTACTCCCCTGACCGAAGGTTGCTGCCCTGACTGGACCCTTTGGAATGTCCTGACAGAAGCAGTGTAATTAACCGGCGTCCATGGAAACATGGCACTGGGAAGAGTTTCACGAACTACGTATTAAATCTATGAGGGAGACCCGGACTAGGTGATGAGTTCTGAGGAGGAATCCACAGAAGGAAGAACCGACATCCCATCATCCCGTTTCGATCAAGGAGCAGACGTACCTGAACAAGGAACGAATGCCGCCCGCCTTTGGAAAGCGGGAATGCGGGGCAACAAAGCCGCGCGTCCCCCCTGACGGACGGATGTGCGCGCGCCCCGGCGAAAGCGTCAGAAACAGAAATGGTGAACCCAACGTGAAATTCTTCTCCTCAGCATGGAGATTAGTAGCGTTCGAGACACCAGTAGATTGACGTGTCACCGGATCCAGATATCCGTTACCCGGTCCCGCCAAGCAAATAGCGGGCCTATCGTGAAACTCACCGGCAGTCGGGGTAGTAGAACGTGGGGCACTCCGATCTGCAGTGTGTTGGCGTGGATCCTTCTCACAGACATGGAGGATGGAAGAACGCTGGGGCACTGGCTGTCAATCCTTTTCCTCTCAGCACTGATGAGTTGATCCCTTCGTTTGTCAGGAACCAGGTTGCTATGTCAGAGATGCGGTCACCATCCGCTCCTCGCCCGCGCAGGGACAGGGGCAACACCACGACAGCCACTCCACATGGCGCCACCACCGCCACGACGGCTGACACATCACGGAATACGGGATGTCCACGTCCCCTTTCCCCATCAGAGGTCATACAACGAAGGGTGATCAACAGCCTCGTGCGCAGGTACGAGGAGGAAGGGGTCATCCCGACCAGGGATATGGCCCGCCTGGACCTGGAGGCCTCCAGGCCCCGCCATCAACGCCGCCCTAACCGGCCGCGCAGGGAGCCCCTGCTCCCCACCCAGACGTTCAACCGTTTTGGGAGCCTATCTCCGGAACGCCTTAACGACTCTTCGCCTTACGCTGAAGAGGCAGGCGATGTCCGGCTCAGTCCGCTCCGGGCCCCGACCCGGGGCCCCCAGGCGAGAGCTCCCGTCCGGCCACGTCAGCGCCGCCGTCCGGCCCCGCAGGAAGAGCAGGCAGACTACGTCCCTGCACCACCTGCACCGGCCCGCCTGACCCGACGTCAGCGCCGGGCCCGGGCTGAGGACGCTCGCCTAGGCGCGTCCACGTCGATAGCTACAGTGGCCCGAGCCACCGCCGACGTACATTATGAAGCCCCCGCGTACATTGAGCAGGGGCACCCCTTCACCCAACCAGGATCGAGACCCCAACCGCCCCACGGGCAGGCTGGGTTGACTCTCCGGGTTGCAGGCCCAAGTAGTGATCATCGCGAGCTAACCCGCGGTGATGCCACCCCGTACGGAGGTCCTCCCCATACCACTACTCCACAGAGCGTGGGCCTTCCCCGCTCCGAGGTTCGTCATGGAGGCATGCCTCGTGCTGCCCTCATCCTGCAGGAAGACCTGCCCCGTGGCAGTGATGCTCAGTGCGGAAACATTTCCCGCGCCCGCTGTACAGGGTATGGAGTCCATCCTTCTGAAGGCACCGTCCATCCAGTCCTTCTTCAACGTGGGGGTCCCCCCTACGTCCTCTCTGCAACCGGCGAAGGTTTTCCTCGCCCCAGCGACTCAAGGAGTGAAGGCCAGCCTCGCTCCACTCGCATCGACCATGGAGGTCTTCCCCATGCTCCTGCCAGTTCCGACAGAGGCCCTGCCCACATGGGTACTGTTCATGGAGGTCCTCCCCATGTACCCTTTGACATTTTCCCTGGTGCCCCTCGCACCCCGGCTGTCTCGAGTGGGGGCCCTCTCCGTCACGGCGCCAGCGCCACCCCAAGTCTGCTTGGTAGGGGTCAGCCCTGTCCCGAAGAGCCACCCAGGGGCAGAAGAGCGGGTCATCACCGCCACAAGAAGAATCCTGGGAAGGCCCAGGTGGAGATCAAACCTTCCCGCTTCTCCGATTCGGAAGCGGAATGCGATTCAGCGATGGAACCTTCTCCCAGCTCCTCTGTATCAAGGACTGGGGCAGGAACCAGACGCGTCAGCCTCGTTCTCCTAGAATTTGAGGTCCACCGGATTCCCGTCTCTCTCCGCAGGTACATCCAGGAGGAAGAGATTCTTAGAACTTCGCAGGTTTCGACCGCGCAGTCACCGCCATCGTCACCCGAAGCGCCCTCTACCTCTACTCGGGATCACGAGGAGCTGTTTTGGGGGTCAACGGCGGTAGAGCCACGACATGACCGGACACCGGTAACAGCGATTCCCATACCCGAAGCAGTGGCTGTTAGCCCGTCATATCGTGACATTGTGGTCAGGTCACCTCGCTCTTCAGAGGAAGGCCCATAATTCGGTGGCCAGTCTGCTCGCTCGCCGCATTCTCCACCGCCGAGCTTATTATCCCAAAGGTCCACCTCGGTACCGCTTCAGGTTCCTCAGCCGCCCCCGGTTGACGAGTGGGGCAACACAGGGCCAGACCCCGAGGACGAACCCCGGAGCCTCTGGAGTATTCTTGCAGCGGACTACTTCCCAGAGAAGTTCTGGCCCACGGCGGCGCTGAATTTCCGCATACCCGAGTCGCTTACCCCTGAAGAAGTGGGATGCTTTTGTCGAACCCTGTGGGCGACACACTTCCACCTCCGCTGTGAACGGGTAGTATACCCCAGGAGTCGAGAGCACTTCGAGGAGATTGGAAAACAGTGCCGCCTGATTGATGCAGCGGCGCTCCTTGTGGCCCAGCACCCCGAGTCGCCCGGTCACTAGAGTGCCCTCCAACGAAAATCCGTTCAGAGTTTCAAGGCACTCCGCAAGATCGTCAGAGAAGCCACCCCCCATGTGCAAGTCCCTGGCTGGGGACACTATGTTTCCCTTCTGTTCGATCCTATTCAACGACAGCCCGATTCGCTATGCGACATCGAGGACATGCCCTCGAGAGGAATCGCGGTCCACATGGCCGACATTGTGGACAGGGAGGACGAACTGGAAGTCCTTGATGGAGACTTCCCCCCAGAGGGTGCACCGCCACTACTTGACCCATCAGGGAGAGTCACCCGTCAGCAGAGGAACCTGCTAGGCCTCCGCGTACCCACCGAGTCACTGGTACTCAGTCGAAACACCGGCAAAGGTAAAGAGCACGTCGGAACCGTCAAGAACTCCGACCCGTCCGCCTCTGTGCAAAAAACAGACGAGGATCCTGAGAAGGCCGCGTTACGCCAGCAGCTTGTTGAGCAGAAGAGGCTGGTCGATGAACTATTGGCTGAGCGCGCCGCGGAGCGGCGACCCGACTATGGTAATCCCAGGCTGGGGAAACAGGGGCAGGAACAATTTCCCCCCGGTGAGATGCCTCCGGGCAACCCTGATCATGCTACTGCCATGGACAGGGCGGAAGCCGGAACATACGGCAAGAGGGCGCGATACGTCTCGCCAAAACCCCCCGAGCGACGGGGCAATCTGAAGAATCCAACCCGGGTTCCCCCAGTCGCCCAGCAGGTCGTCCAGCCAGTTGACCCGCGAGCGGCCGAAGCCGTCTACCGTGTTGAAGAACCTGGCAATGCGCTTGTGGTTAGGGATCCCCGTCAAGACAGGGACCCCCACCCGGAGGACCTTATTGCGGCACTCACAGCCCGCCTCGAGGCATTGGAAACACGGCAGGTGGCGGTCCCACCGGATGGCAAGCCTTATCCCGCGTGGGTGGATGATATGCCCACGCCTCCGGGTTTTGGGAACCCCACTTTCTCGCCTTTTAACGGGACAGGGGACCCACCCCAGCACTTGGCTCATTTCTCTTCCAGGTGTGGCCCCATGCTGGGGACCCCGGCTCAGCAAGAGGCCGCCAATCTCCGATGTTTCGTACAGACATTGGAAGGTCCGGCATTCGTCTGGTACAGCCAGCTCCCTATCAGATCGGTGACCGGTTGGGAGGATCTTCACCGGCAGTTCTTATACCAGTTCAGCTCCACCACGCGAAAGACCAGCATTGCGGACCTCTTCAAGTGCAAACAGAGGCCTGATGAGCGGGTTGCAGACTTCATCGCCCGGTGGAAAGGACTTACGTATTCCCTCGATATGCCACTGACTCAGGAGAAATTACTGACGATGTGTGTGGGGAACGTCAAGACAGAGCTGGTACCCTCCTTGATTACCCAGAACTACCCTGGAGGGTTCAGAGATTTCTCGGATAAGGCCCAACGCCTCGAGGAGGCCCTGCAACAGGCTAGTCAGGCACGTTTGCTGCCCCCTATGATCCCAGCCAGGAGGGCCTCCAGGGCTGAACCCGCCGCGGTGGCTCAAATAGAAGCCTCGAGGCAGCTGGAATTGCTACCGGCGGCATCACCCCCGCAACCCCGCAGAGGTCCTCCACCTCAAGCACAGGCTCCTGCCCAGCAGCGACCGCCTCAGAACCGACAGGTTCCCCCGCGCAATGCGCCACCGCCACCTAGGCGAGACAACCAGGCGCCGCCTCCTCGGCAGGCCCCTCCGGTCCCTCGACAGGACCAGGCCCCCAGGGCTCCTTACCCGGAAAGAAAGTACCATACCTATTCGTTCAACGAAAATCAGGTCCCTGGCTACTTCCGAAGTGCTTTAGAGCAAGGGATTGTGCGTCTGCCTGAGTGCAGGAGGCCGGCAGAGGCGCATCTCACCGATCACCCCAACTACTGCCCTTATCATCGAATCCTGGGGCACACCCTCAAGCGATGCTATGTGTTTAAAGACTGGCTTCAGGACCAGGTCAACAACAACATAGTCAAGTTGGGCCCAGCGCCAGCGCAAGTGGCAGGCGTCTTTGCAGGATCAGAAATCGGCAGCGACAGCGAAGCCGAGTGGCAGCAGGTCCCTAGCCGCGGGTCCCAGAAATACGACAACTGGATGGCTTGAAAAACCGTCGTCCATGCCCAGGGTGTTATTCGGGCACGCCTGAAGCAGTCGGAACCTTCAGAAGAAGTAGCTGGTGCCTCAACATCGTCTTCACATTCGACCTCTGCCCAAAAGGGCAAGCAGCGGCGACGCAAGAAGAAGCAACATGCACCGCCAGTGCCGTCGTCATCCCGCACTCTTGGCGACTTTATGCCTCCTGAAATGGGCATTCCTCCCAGAATTCGCCCAGCGGTGGATGACTCTTCGAGCGACAGTCAAGGGTACGATTCGGTTAACACCGTGGAGCTGGTAAATCCCTATATGACCCCCGACGAGGGGGAACCCCAGGTAGACCTCCCCAACGTTTCCAGCCGACGTCAACGTCGGCGGAATCACAATCGCGCCAGTCATCGAGGTACGTCAGCAGGCATTTGCGGCCAAGCCGTGCATGCTACCGAGACCAGGCAGCAGGCTCAGCGCAGATCTCAGCACGCGCAGACCCATCCAGCACCCTCGGCTCTACCTCCACCGTCGTTCGTGTTGCTGGATCAGGGAGAGCCGCCTCGTTTGTATCACAGCCAGTCTTGCCCGGCAACAGGCCAGCCTCTGCTGTCCGATCTTAGTCCAGCGACTACTCTTCAGGCTTCTACTGGTAGGCAGCAAGATGTACCCAGTACTAGTTACTTGCCGGTTCAGCCAGCCGGACCCGCTGTGCATCCAAATGTCGAACGACCTTCTGTAAGCAGAGGTTCACGTTTGGCACGAAAGTACGATGTTCTGAAGCATCTGGCCGGCATCTCGGCGAGGCTTTCCATCCTCGAGGCCCTTCTCCTGTCATCTGAAATGCGCGAGGCACTTACCGAGGCCCTAAGGAGCCCCCTCCAGTTCGAGACGGAAGTGGCAGCTGCGGAAGCCTTCCATACCGAGACGATTGAAAACGCCGAATGTCAGGCGGTTATCTCGTTCTCCGGCGAAGATGAGGACCCCCCTATACAGGGGCACATTCGCCCACTGTATATCACTGGCCACTTCAACGGTGTGGAAGTCCGCCGATACCTCATTGACACGGGTTCTGGAATCAACTTAATTCCGACCCGGACGCTGCGAAAGCTGGGTCTGTCCGAAGGTGATTTAACTCCCTCTGACCTCAGGATCCAGGGGTACGACAGGACAGAGCAAACCCCAGTCGGCAAGATCCGCTTGAAGACCCAGTTCGGTGGCTTAATTGCCAGCACCGAGTTCATGGTTGTTTCTCAGGACACCGCCTACAACGCATTGATGGGTAGGCCATGGCTCCATCTGCATGCAGCGGTCCCCTCGTCGTATCACCAGTTCCTTAAGTACTCGCTCAACGGTCGAGTAGGCGTGCTCCCAGGAGACGCGTCCCCTTTCGCTCCTTGTGAGGCCCGCTATCTGGATGCGGGTTATTACAAAAGTAAGGACAAGAAAATCCTGGTAAGCGAGGATGAGCCTGCCCCGATCACAAGTGATCCCTGGGCAAGCATGGATGATGCCTACATCCTCCCGATCCACCGGTTGGAGGCCACGACCCCCGATATGGGGAAATGTTTTGTTGTTTTGGGTACGCAAGGAAGGCATGTTCCCGTGTCCAAGCGACGGCGGAAAATCACCTCGTACTCCTACATCAACCAGGCTCGGGTCATCCCGGAACCTCCTACCCATGTACGGTACCGGGACGTCAAGATGATGGCAACGGCGGTGCGCCATACGTGTCTCTTTCGCCGGGCTGGGATTAACCGACTCAGGCCGACGCGTCACCACTGCTTTGATGTCATCAAACGTGGCCCCTTAGGCCGAAGGCCAGATGGGATCGGATCAAATGCATTCATTGCTATGGTCTCAACGACAAGTGAGTCTCCTGATGTGATGACCGCTACTGCCCAAGCCGGCACCAGCTGCCCCTCGGGTTTTGAGAGCCCAGAAGTATCTTCCGTCGCGGGAAGTCCCCCCACGGCTGGGGAGGAAGACTTGGAGGATGCTCCCCCAGCCTTTGAAGAAGGCGTCTCTACCACGGTTGATGAACTAGTACAGGTGAACCTTGGTAGCGAGGCAAATCCAAGACCCACATTGATCAGTGCGGCCATGTCCCTCAAGGAGCGGCAGCAGTATGTAGACTTCCTCAAACAGCACCGCGATGTGTTTTCCTGGAGTTACGATGAGATGCCAGGGCTGGATCCCCAAGTGGTCGTCCACCGCCTGGGCCTCCCAGCAAGACATCGTGGGTTCAAGCAGCCCCCTAGGAGGATGCACCCTTCCCATGGCGCTATGGTGGAGGCCGAAGTTGACAAGCTTATCAAATCCAACTTCATTAAGGAGGTCCAGTACCCCAAATGGCTCACCAACATTGTGCCGGTCAGGAAGAAGAATGGGCAGATCAGAGTCTGTATCGACTTCCGCGATCTTAATCGCCATTGCCCAAAGGATGACTTTCCACTCCCGGTGACAGAGCTGTTGATTGACGCCACGGCCGGATTCCAAGCCCTCTCTTTCATGGATGGGTATTCTGGGTATAACCAGATCCGGATGGCCCCCGAAGACGAGGAGTCCACTGCCTTCAGGGCTCCCCAGGGTATCTTTTGCTACCAGGTAATGCCATTCGGTTTGAAAAATGCAGGTGCCACTTATCAGAGGGCCATGCATCGCATATTCAAACCGATCCTCGGGAAGTTGGTGGAATGCTACGTAGATGACCTTGTAGTCAAATCACGCCAGCACCAGGACTATCTCAAAGACCTTGAGAAAGTGTTCGGTTTCCTCCGTTCCCGTCACCTGAAGATGAACCCGCTGAAGTGTGCCTTCGGAGTCACCTCCGGGAAGTTTCTGGGCTTCGTTGTCAGATACCGAGGTATCGAGATCGACCCGGAGAAGATCAAGGCCATCAGCCAAATGCCTCCCCCGAGCAACATTCGGGAGCTTCGAGGCCTGCAAGGCCGCTTAGCCTATATACGCCGATTCATTGCGAATTTGGCTGGAAAGTGCAAGCCCTTTTCCCGGCTCATGAAGAAAGACGCTGCCTACGAATGGGATGAGGAGTGTCGGGCCGCCTTCGAGGAAATCAAGCAGTATCTGCTCCAACCTCCGGTCTTGATGCCACCCGTCTCCGGAAAGCCGCTGGTCCTTTACGTGACCTCCCTGGAGAGATCCCTCGGTGCGCTGCTCACCCAGAAGAATAACGAGGGCACTGAGAACAGTCTCTACTATCTCAGCCACATGCTTCTCGATACGGAGGTTAGATACTCCCCTATCGAAAAGAGCTGCCTTGCGCTCGTCTTCGCCGTGCAGAAGTTGCGGCACTACCTGCAACACCACGAGGTACAATTGATCTCTCGGGTAGATCCACTGAAGTACATCCTGAACCGCCCCATACTTATTGGCCGACTAGCACGGTGGGCGGTGATTCTCCAGCAGTTTGATATCAGGTTTATACCTCAGAAGGCCATTAAGGGACAGGCATTGGAAGACTTTTTAGCTGCTCATCCAACCTCTGCGAATCAATCCCTGGACCTGGATTTCCCCGACGAGACGATCCTCTCAGTCGATCATGTTGTCCCGTGTTGGAAAATTCATTTCGACGGCGCCTCCCGGAGTCCTACCGGTAGAAGGCTCAACGACCCCAAGCTCAACAGAGTGGGTCTGGGCATTATTTTCATTACCCCGGCACAAGTCGTCCTGCCGTACTCGTTCCTGCTGTCAGAAGGTTGTACAAACAACGAGGCAGAGTACCAGGCTCTCATCACCAGCCTCGAGTTGGCCCTTGAGATCCATGTTCCCCATCTACATGTGAAGGGACATTTTGAGCTGGTGATCAAACAGGTTAATGGCGACTACGTCGTCAGGAAGCCAGAGCTTGCACCGTTACTGGAGTACACCCTCCTCCTAATGGCCCAGTTCTCTCCTCGGCCAGAGGTTACCCATGTTCCACGATCGCAGAACAGACAAGCGGACGCCCTGGCTAGCTTAGCCGCGTCGCTCGCAGAACCCAAGCAAGATGATTTGGTCATACACATGGCCCACCGGAGAGTCATTTCTCCCGTCACCCAAGAGGACCGTGATAGCCTGCGGGTAAGTCATCTCACCGCCGGACCCTCCATATCGGGAGTCCCGGGTTCGTCAGACGCAGTGGTTGAAACCACCCCCGACTGGAGAACACCTTTTGTCGAGTATCTCCAAAATGGTCAACTCTCGGACGACCGGGCCGAACCCGAGTGAATACGACGCCGCGCGCTGCAATTTACCCTCCAGAGCGGCCCCAGTCTTGAGAAGATCCTCTATAAACGGAGTTTCGACGGTGTCCTCCTCCGTTGCATCCAGGGAGTAGAGATACCTCAAGTTATGCAAGAGGTTCACGCCGGTTCCTGTGGCGCCCATCAAGATGGGCCGAAGCTGTCCCAGCAAATCCAGAGGTTAGGGTACTTCTGGCCCTCCATGATCCACGATTGTATTGGATATGCCAAGAGATGCCACGCGTGCCAAGTACACGCCAACTTCTTGCATCGGCCGCCAGAACCCCTCCACCCCACCAAGTACTCTTGGCCATTTGCGGTATGGGGACTTGATGTAGTGGGACCGTATCCGCCAGCAACAGCCCGCCAGTGTAGGTTCATCCTGACCGCTACAGATTTCTTCTCCAAGTGGGCAGAAGCAGTTCCGCTCAAAGAGGTAAAGGCCCGTTCCATCGTTGACTTTGTGATCTCCAACATTATCCACCGGTTTGGAGTCCCTCACACTGTCCTCACCGATAACGGCACCAACTTACGAGCAGCTGAATTGAAGAAATTGTACGCTAAGTACGACATCTGGTCGAACCATACCTCCCGCTACCACGCACAGGCGAATGGACAGATCGAGGCGTTCAACAAGACCCTCTATAACATTCTGCAGAAGATGGTTGGTCAGAACAAGAAGAGTTGGCCTGACAAGCTCCCCAACGCCCTCTGGGCTTACCGGACGACGACTCGCAACTCTACCCAGGTGACCCCATATTCCCTGGTGTATGGAGCTGAGGCCGTCCTACCCATTGAGGTCCAGCTGCCGTCGCTACGCACTACAGTTTATGATCACCAGACATCAGATGAGGTAGCTGAGATCTGTCTAGCTGAATTAGAGGCACTGTATGAGAACCGGCTTCGTGCCCTGTACAATCTGGAAAGGCATCAGGACAAGATAGCAAGAGCCTTTGACAAGAAGGTTCGTCTCCGCTCTTTTCTGCAGGGTGACCTGGTATTGGCCCTTCGAGCGCCAATGATTCCCGGTAGGAAACCACCCAAGTTAGAACCCAAATGGGAAGGGCCTTATATCATCCATAAGGTTTACCCCAACGGAGCATACTCCTTGGTGACCACAGATGGAGAGCGTGTAACTCCTCCCACCAATGCCAAATTCCTCAAGCGATACTTTGCCTAGGGCAAAAAAGTGGTCCTGCACGACCCTAAACTGCGAGAGGGTCCTGCATGACTCTAAACTGCGAGAGGGTCCTGCATGACTCTAAACTGCGAGAGGGTCCTGCATGACTCTAAACTGCGACTTGGTCCCGCATGACCTTAAACTGCCTCTCTGTCCTCACTGCAAGATGTTAAACTGCAAGCCAGTCAGGTCTTCCTGACCGAGGATCAGCCTCAGGCCCCTCGGCCTCTTTGGGCCCCTGGACCCGTCTTCGCCGAGGTCTGGCCCCAGGCCCCCTCGTTTCTCTCCGACTTACCCTCTTACGGGATTGTACGATACGGTATATGACTACGTCCTCACGTTGGGATCATGTACCATACCGTACACATCCCCGAATGAGATGCCCCTCGTCCCGCATGACGTTAAACTGCATGTCAAGAACTACGTATGGCTTGATTCCCATCTTCATGGGATACGTAGGAACCCTCGGACGCCTCGTCTTGAGCCCAGCCCCAAGCTTTTCTCTTCCTCTATTCCCCCTGGGGATAGTCTCCTTGGAGGATCTTTGTGTAGCAGGGAGTAGGCTTTCTTGGCCCCGCTCATGCAACCCCACTCGCGCAAAGATTGTAACGGTCGCACCATGCGCCCACTCCCGTTCTTCTACCCTCCCATGTCCTTACCGCATGACGCTAAACTGCGTGGCCTTCAAGAACTACGTATGGCTTGATTCTCATCCTTATGAGATACGTAGGAACGCCCAGACATTTCGTCCGTTGGCCCAGCCCAAAAGCCAAAATCTTCCCCTCGGGTCAAGACATGGCAGGGTGCACACTTTTGCCCCAACCCAGGTCGAGCAAGCCTCGACCCGGCTGCACATTCCCCCTGGAGGTGTTTGCCCCTTTCGTGGATGAACGCAACTGAGCTTCACCCACTCCTTGACTGGGATCCTGTCACCCTTTCACACCCGGAGGGTCCCCCGATAACGGCCTGGATACAATGCCCAAGGGCTCTCCTACCGATACGGGCCAACGCCCCCGAGGGTTTTCTTAAGCAACAAGTCGATACAAGTCCCGCGTTGCAAATTTGGTCAGCGGTCGACGCTCATTTGTTTCCCCCATGCGGGTCACCATAGGAACGATGTGTTTCGAACATGGTCAACAGTGTCCTGGATCTTCGGGTCCACCCCGAGATGCCCCAGGCATCAAGAACAGTGATTCCCTCTGCCCCATCCCAAGGTGACAAACTTCCCCTTTTCTCCGGGCCACGACCCAGGATTCCTCGTAAGGGTGTACGGTGTGATGTAGGACTGCGTCCTCATTCACGTTGGGATCATGTACCATGCCGTGCAACTCCCTTTACGAGGCCCAGCCTCAGGCCCCTTGGCCTTTCCGGGCCACGGCCCAGGACCTATCTTATAGGATCGTATGGTGTGACGTAGGACTATGTCCTCATTCACAACGGTTTCTTTACCATGCAATACACCTCCCTTGTTTAGGGGTATATTACTCCCCTCCTCGTCCAGTATGACGTTAAACTACATTTCAAGAACTACGTGTGGCTTGATTCCCATCCTAATGGGATACGTAGGATCACCTGAACGTCTAGGCTTCGGGTCCAGCCCCATCTCTCGGGAATTCCCATCCCATCTTGGCCCCTTGGCCTATCCTTCCTCCATGAGGGGACCATATGGTGTGGTGTGGGATCATGTCCTCATTCACGACGGCCTCGTGATGACCACTCCATGCTCCCACCCCCTACTGAGTTGTTTCGTCGATCCCTCTTTTTCGGCGGTTCACCAATGTGCTTAAGAGTACTCTGGTTTATTACCTGGAATGCCAAGCTTTACTCGGACACGTCCGCACTCGCTTTCCAGGCTTTGCGTATCCTCGCATCAGGGCTTTCATCATCTTTCACACCCGGAGGGACCCCCAAGAACGGCCTGGATACTACGCCCAAGGGCTCTCCTACCGATACGGGCCAACGCCCCCGAGGGTGTCGGACAACAAATCGATAAAATCCCGCGTTGCGAATATGGTCAGCGGTCGATGCTCATTTTTCGTTCCCATCGCAGGCTAACGCGATACAGACGCTGTGTTTCCGTCATGGATAACAGTTTTCCTCTGTCGTCACGCCAACCCATTAAGCCCAAATGCCGGATACACAATTCACACCCTTCATCACTTCATCATGTCCAAGTAGAGTCTCGGAACTCTTGGTACTTTTCCCCCGTGCACGTCTGCACGTTCGAGGAACAAGCTACATCAAAGGTGTCCTTCGAAACTCTCTGCTGACTCCCCTTTGATGGACGCCCCAAGTATTGCAATGAGGATACCCACATTGTTTCCCACACCGAGTTTATCTCACGTGGGATTAGGGATTGGGTTAACATCTGTGCTTACTCGGGAGTTGTCACCACCCATGGTCTGAGCTCTAAGACCATAAACTAAGACTCTCATCTGGAACTACATTCAAGACCCCTTGTCTTCAGACCCAGCTTGAGTTCAGCATATTTACCTCTCTAATCCTGCCTTCAGGACCCCGATCACAGGACTGCGTGGCGCAGTGTAGGACTACGTCCTCATTCACGTCGGGTTTGCAACAACTGCACCACGCACGCCCCCATTCTGAGGTTCAGTCCTCCTGTTCTCTGTCCTGCATGACGTTAAAAGTCACCCTTTAGAACTACGTATGGCTTGATTCTCATCCTAATGGGATACGTAGGACCACCTGGATGTTTAAGATTCGGGTCCAGCCCCACCTCTGGGAGATCTCCTGATTTCCCGGTCACCTAGGCCACTTGGTCCATCCCTCTCCAGCGGGGGGGGGGGGGGGGTGTAGGTATGATACAAGGTTTTGGGCACCATGCCCCATCTCTCGATCACCCTCAAGGTTGAGTCCCTTGGCTCCCTGCAGTGGTTCACCCATGTATTAAGAGCACTCTAGTTTAGGACCAAGAGTGTCAGATTCAACTTGATCAAGTTCCTTCCACTTGTCAAGCTTCGTGTTCCCCTCTATTCGGACTTCCATCATCTTGCACACCCGGAGGGACCCCCAAGAACGGCCTGGATACTACGCCCAAGGGCTCTCCTACCGATACGGGCCAACGCCGCCCAGGGTTTTGGACAACAAATCGATAAAATCCCGCGTTGCGAATATGGTCAGCGGTCGATGCTCGTTTTGTTAGTCCTCATTTTGAGGCTAACACGACAGGATGCTGTGTTGCGAACATGGTCAGCAGTAATCCTCTGTCGTCACGCCCGCCCCTGCAGTCCTTGAATGTTGGTTGCATGATTCACATCATTTTCCACCCCATCGTGTCTAGGTGAAATCTCGACACTTTTGGCGCTATCCCTCAGTGCACCTTTGCATGCTAGGGGGACAAAGCTGCAATCTGGCTTCCTTTGGGACTCCCACGGTCCGAGCTCTAAGACCATAAACTAAGACCCATTCGGGACTACGTTCAAATTCCCATCCTCATGGGACACGTAGGACCGCCCAGACGCCCTGTCTCTGGGTACGACCCATTCAGGAAGCCAGTCTCTCTCCCTGTTTCACCTCCGTGTAGGCCCCTCGGCCTAAGGTTCCCTTCTCTGGATGGCGTACAATTTGATGTGGGATCAGGTCTCTGTCAATTGTGTTTTATAACACTGCGCACATTTCCCGCCTAGCATCGTCTCTGCTACGTCCGCCCTGCATGACGATAAAATGCATGCTTGGTCCTATCATACGACCCTAAACTGTGACATTATCGTCCTGGCTGCACGACGAAAAACGGCACTGCATTGTGGTGACCTCGCTGTAGAGGACATCACGTTGGGTATTGGTCACGTGCCATGCCATTTGTCAACGCCCATCACGGCTTGACTCTTGTGGCGACATCACGACCTACTGTTCTAGGCCTGTCGCTTCAAAAAAAAAACCCATTCACCTTAAAGAACAAACAAGATACATCAAATTCCGCTTCTTTAGTGCAAGGGCCACGTCCGCACTCCCCTTTTCCCCTGACACTGGTATCCTACCATGTCACTTCCAGAACTACGTATGGCTTGATTCTCATCCTTATGAGATACGTAGGAGCGCCCGGGTACTTCCCCGCGGGCCCAGCCTAACCCTTGTGTTCGGTCCCTCGACTCGAGCATTTCCTCGGAGAACGCATAGTAAGCAGGACTATGTCCTCATTCACATCAGGTTTTGATGTCATGCGTCCCCTGATCTCTTTTCCCATCCATGGTCCGAGTTCTATGACCCTAAACTAAGATCGCCCCAAGGGAAAGGAATCTTCCCCCTCTCTCTAATACGTTTCGTTACCGTATTCAGATGTGTTTTGACAAAAAGCCCGAAGCATGGGATTTTCACAGGGACATTCCCCTCACCTCATGACCAAGCTTCGTGAGCTCTCTATTTGGATCCTCATCCTCTTCCGCATCCAAAAGGACCCTCGGACGACGTGGATACTAAGCTTAAGGGCTCTCCATGAATGCTGGACCTAAGGGCCCTTCAATCGTTTCGGGCCAACGTCCCCATGGATATCTGACGACATTTGTGACATGGTCCCGTGTTTCGAACATGGTCAACGGTTGACCCTCATTTGTCTGTCCCCATTCTAGGCTAACGCGATGGGATGCTGTGTTGCGAACATGGTCAGCAGTAATCCTCCATCGCCACGCCGCCATCATCGTGATCCGAATCTCGAGCGTCATGATTCACACGTTTCCACTTCCTTATGTTCAAGTGGAACTTCATCATACTCGGCTCTTTCTCTTCGCGCATCTAGGTGCGCTAAATGATCGTGTTAGTGTCATCGGGCTGGTAGTCACCGAGCATCCCTTTGCCCCAACCTGCCTCTCTGCGTCGGGAAATTCCCACCACTACTGCTTGTTTCCCACACCGAGCACGACTCACGTGGGCTTAGTAGTTTTGGCTGGATGTGTACCGACACGGTCAGGCTGCTCCTCGTCCAGTATGACGTTAAACTGCGCTTCAAGAACTACGTGCAGCTTGATTCCCATCATCACGTGGGATACGTAGAGACACCCAGTCATTTCACCTAGGGTTCAGCCCCTGGAATCACGAAATCTTGTTCCTCCCCATTTCCAGCCCTTGCCAGAGGCCCTGTCTGGAAGAAAGAATGATCTGTGAACAGGCCGATGCGCCCATCTGGCGTACTCCCACCACGGTGGTGCAACTACCGAAGTGTTGGATTCTGTTTGAACAAACCACCACTCCATGTTCCACGCTTTGCGTGTCCCTTATTCGGACCTTCGTCCTCTTTCATGTCTGAAGGAACCCCCTAACGGCCTGGTCTTATGCCGCATCGGCTCACCTACCGTCCTGGGCCAACGTTCCGGAAGACTGGTCATGTCTGGAAGGACCCCCTAAAAGTATGGATGTCTGACCTATGGTCCACCAACTGTCCTGGGCCAACGTCCTGGAAGATTGATCGACAACAAATTGATAAAATCTCGCGTTGTGAATATGGTCAGCGGTCGATGCTCATTTGTTGTCCCCATTTCAGGCTAACGCACGCCCCTGGTGCTTCCCCGTTCGTGCATAAGATCACGTTGGAGAAACGGTAATTTGGCTATCCTGGAAGTTCCTCCTCCGATCAAGCCTTCCCCATCTTTTGGGAATCTGGACTGGCTTGAGGAATTGTCGTCAAATGTCCCGCATACATTGTAGGGATGTAACAAGGCAATTCAACAGTGGAAATCGTGCGTGCCACGGAACTCAAAACAAAGGAGAAAGAAAGAGTTGAAGCACAAAAGTGTTAATAGGAGTTTCTTTCGGGTTCTCTACAATACTCGGGGGTTGACTTCCCCCATGGACGGGTTGACTCCGTCAAAGGAGCGTTGCAGCTCCGCCACCCATTGGCTTGCGGCGTCCAAAGCCTGTTGCCGCTGATTCAACTCCCGCTCCTCTTCAGCAGCGGCGGGGCATAATTCGTCAACTCTGGCCCTGGCCCTTTCTACCTCGGCCCGAACGGCAGCCATCCTTCCAGAGGTTTGCCCCATATGTTCCTCAGCCTCCGCTAGCTGGGCCTTCAATCGTGACACCAGCTCGGACTGCCCATCGAGAGTGGCTGAAAGCTCGTTGGCCCGGATCTACATCTGTTGGACCTCGCCTTCAGCCTCCTGGAGCTTCCTAATGCTGGTCGCCTTCTTCCGCTGCCATCCCACGCTCAACCCACGATCATGCTCCCGGATCTTCTCTGCCATGAGGTCTCGGATGAGCGCGTGAGGGCGTTGGGTATCCACTCCCCCGGCACACAGTTCGCGCAACCGCGAGCGGAGCCTATACATTTTGGCCAGCCATTGCGCTTGGGGAGTGTCCCTGATAAAGCGCGTGATCAGCTTCCATGACCGGCGGCGGACTATGCTGCTGTCTTCCTCATCAGAGGCCGTTTCGTCCCAATCCGCGCGGTCGGCAGGCTCGTACGCAGGATATGCCTGCAGGAATTCCTCAGCGGGATCTGCATCTGGTGTTGAGTCTGGTACGACACCTGACGCCGGCGCAGGCACGACAGGACGGGGACCGACCGGTTGATCCTCTTCCTCAGAGTCCACCTCGATGACTTCAGGTATGGCCATGCTGGTGGTCCCGCCAGTGATGGTGTGCGCCGCAGCTTGAGGAGGTGAAGGGACTATCGTCACCATCACCGGCATGCCCCTGGGAGGGACGCCGCCAGACATCCCGACCAGCCTCGCTACAGCAGCCCACGCCAGTCGGAGAACTGTATGACAGAAAGAGACATAAACGTTGGTTGGCATGGCCCACACGTGGAAACAAGGAGACCGGTGGAGGAGACCTACGAAGATCGACCTCTGAGCGCTGCTCCTGGGCCGGTACTGACGGGACCCCGAGACGAGGCCCCCCATATACTGTTGGAAGGTCTGGAGATTCCAGAGGAGCCGCCTCAGACCCCCTGGTCCCACCAGACGGAGAACTGGACGCAGCCATAGGCGCGGGTTCTGAAGGTCCCGCAACATCACCCGCCAAGGAGTGAGAACGAGGCCTACGAACAAGTTCCTCCTGCATGGCTCAAACATTGGTGAGAAGTCCATAGGGATTCAAGAAAAGATCGTAAGAAGAGAAGTTCAGAATGCTACCTCGAGAGCCTCCGCGAAGTCGTCGGATTCTGAGCTTCGGTCTCCGACCTCGCCCTCCTCCAACGGGCTCCCTCCTCCAGCCTCATCCTCCCGAGAAGATTCCCCTGATTCCTCCGGCAAGGGGAAGCGCTCCCTCAGATCGGCAGCCGATAGCTGCGGGGGCACCGTCTGATTCAACAGTACCCTCACCCGGTCTGTCATTGGGCGAGGGACACCACTGGAGTGGACGTAATCCTCCAGCTCGTTCAAGTATTGCTCTGCCTCCACCGGAGACACCACGAATCCAGCCCGAACTGGGCCTATGCCCGGCAGTTCCATCCCGAGGCGATTCAGGTGGGCCCACATCTCAGGTGGGCTGAGGAATTGCCGTTTGACATCCCAAATGTCCCAAGCTTCTAGAAAGACAGCATCTTCTGCCATATCGATGTGACGCAGCCGCTTCCCCGGCGCCTGAGTGGATATCCTACGGAATCCCCTCGGTGGCCGCCCCTCCGGATGACCCTGCTCTCCCAGAACCACGGGATCCGCCGCCGCTGCCATACCCTCGGCCGGTGCGGGTCTTGCCTCCATGGAAGCCTCGCTGCCACGAGCGGCCCTAGCTTCCCTCCGACCTCGACCTCGAGATAAAGGAGGCCCACCGTCACCAACCCGGATCGTTGGCTGCTTCAGCATCTCCCCGGGATAAGCAGCCTCCCAGCTGATGGCGTACTCCTTCACTAAGCCGAAGGCGGCGGTGGACGGAGGCAATGCGATCTACATCTTTCCATCCTCACATGTGAACATGAGCCACAGCTGCCTCATCACACACGGGTGCTCCTCATGACGCACCTCCCAGTATACCTGCAGGGTCAGCCCCTGGAGGCACCGGAACTGCCTCGCAAAACGATGCGGGGTGTACGGTTCACAGATTGGCTCACGATCTATCCGAGCCACCAAAACTGCACCTCGGAAGGCCAGGATGTAAGCCCAATGTTCTTCCGTTCCCCGTCCATCATCAGTAAGCCTCCCCGTCGGCAGCGGGAAGGGATGAAAGTTGAACTCGTCCGCCCTCCACACCCTATTCAGCACCATCGGAACGGCCAGTTTGAATGGGAAGCTCCCAACTGCGTTCAGAATGGAGGGGCGAAAGTCTGATCCCGGCAGCGAAATGGGGTTTGGATACTCGTAAATCCCCCTGATATGCGTCGCGATCCACCCATACAGGAGGTGGAAGGGCCCGCATATTCTTGGTGGCTTCTTGCCCTCGCTAATACGCCGCAGCATTCTGTATAGTTTGGAGAGCATCAGGATCCCCAGGTTGATCCGCTGCCCCATGGCCAACATCGATGCCATGATGAACGAGCTGGGCCGTACCCCCATGCTTGTATCTCTCACTGGTAGGATCCACCCACAGATGAGAGCCGCGATGAACGCCGCCATCCTGACTATTGGCTGTTGTTCGGTGCTGACGCTGAAACCCCAAGTCTTCCATTGGCTGTCCTCCAAAACCCGCCAATACGAGTGCCCCTTGCCCCGTTGGGCTGCCCTCGGACAAGTTCGAGGCCTTGGAGGGAACTCTCGATTCTCTGGGAAGTTCAGGAAGCATTTGAACCACCTCTTGAAGTGGACGTCCCTCACTGCCTCCTTGTCCTCTCCAAGGACGAGCGCCATCAGCGCTGACGCCAGCCGTGGCATTTGCTCAGCATCTCCCCACACGCTGGCAACGGGGAGGAACTCGTCATACATGGCCCCCAAGATCGGGACCCCAGAAACCTGGTAGACATCCCACAGGCTGATGCCCACCTCCCCGTGATGCAGGTGAAAGGTGTTGGTTCTGGACGACCATCTACTCAACAGTTCCGGCATCAGTTGCTTTGGTTGGTAAATGTGGAACTGAGAGGCCCATGCCGCCTCATACAATCCCACTCTCCTCAGCTCGGCCTCGAACTCCTCGAAGGAGGCGCCTACCCAGTAGGCCCAGGCCCAGTCATCGGTAAAGTTGCCGCCCTGGCGCAGGTCCCACTCATCGGACCATCCCTTCTTTGGATCCTGCAGAGCCGCCTTCAGCATGGTGCGGTAGAGAGGAGGGGACGTCTCCGGTTGCAGTGGCCTCCCGTCAATGTCATTCACAAGATTGTAGAGGAAATCAGCGGTAACGGGTGTGAAATCCTCCCGTGCATGACCATCGGCCGCCCTGAACCATTGGTGCTGGCATGGTGTGCTCCTGAACCAGCTTGCTGGTTCATCCCTTCTTGCCTCAGGGATGAAGACGTCATCCCTCAGCCCGAAGCCGTACAACGGCAATTTCTTGCACTGCGGGTAATCCTTCTGACCTTCCGACAGCAGGTCTGTCAAGGAAGTGTGGTCCGAGTGGCTCCGAACCATTTCCCCCAGGCCTGGACGGTTGGCCATCTCATCTCGACGAGCAGCATCTGCGAGGACCCCCAAGACAGCTTCTTGATGGGCCATTTCAACTCTGGCCCTCAGAAAAGGATTATTTCGGATGGATCGCGACGCTCGATCGCGAAGATCGATCGCGAAGCCGGATCGCGAAGGTCGGTTGCAAGTTCAAACCGCGAAGGCCGGCCAAGGCAGACAGGAAAAGGTTCGATTGGCGCGGACGCGGAGTCAGAGACTCGCGGTTCGCCGCGAAGCTCGATTCGCGGAGGGCTGTCGCGGAGTACGCGGAGCTTCGCGAAATCGAGAGTGCAAAAAGACAAGGAAGGCACGTAAAGACAAAAGAGGGCGGACCCTCTATTTATAGGCGACGACCCCGGAGCATCGCGGCGCGCCTCACCCGCGCGAAGCATCGCGGCGTGTCCGGATCCGCGGCCCCGACGAGCATCGCGGCCCCCCTTCGCGATGCCGCATCGCGAACCACCGACAATTTTGGCGATTATCCCTCAGACTTCGACCCTTTTCCCTCCGCGGCTCCAAGTCTGAGGGGGGGCATTTGTTGGCGCCAAAAATGTGGCCCGAAAGGAAGGAACGAAAAAGACAGCCGGCGCGCTGCCTCGCGAAGCACAGCCGCGAAGCCCCGCCGCGAAGCGCCCCAACCATGGAGACCCCGCGAAGCTCCGGAGGCGGTAATCCTCCGTGAACCCGTGTGACGTTCGCGAGCCGCCGCGAAGCCCCGGAGGCGGCGCGCAAGCCCTGCTTCACGGCGCCCCTTCCCTATAAATACTCGACTCCCCCTGAGTCCCGAGGACGGACAACCCGACCTTTCGGCTTCTCCTCTCCCGAATCGCGAATCACGCTTTGCCCCGGGAATCATGAGCTCCGCGAGGTATTTCTACTTCGCGAGACGACTCTGATTTGTTTCGTTTTGAGCCCCTCTTCCGAGAAGGATGCCCTTCGTGAAGCTCAAGGGCGTTCGCAAAGGAAGGGGATTCCCAAGGGAACCCGGGCAGCCGCGGAGCGTTTATGCTTCGCGAAACACCCAACCCATGCTAGTAATCCTTATGCCAAGGCAGGATAACTATGCATCACGAAGCACACTGCTTCGCAGGACCCTGCTTCGCGAACCACTCCTTCTTCGCGAGGCAGTGCTCCGCGAACACTGTTTCACTTCGCGAAGCACCTCCCACTCACACCAATGCCCCATGCTAAGGCCAAGGCACCCCACTTCGCAAGGCACACTCCTCTGCTTAGCGATTCCTCTTTCCGTGCGACCCTCCAGGTTTGCACGATGCGATTTCAAAGTCCCATGGACAACACCTCCCGTAGCGCTGCTTCGCCTAATGCTTCTTCGCAAAGGCACGCTAACGGCTATTGCTTCTTCGCATAGCCACGCTAACGTGGACCCCTCGATGGTTCGTCCCACGACCCCCCTTTACCATGGCCTTACCGACACCTTCCCTTCCCCAAGGACCAGAGGGTACCGGTTATGTAAGCCCTAGGGGTGTGGAGTGAACCCACCTCGTCCGAGCTGCAGGACGTTAAACTACCAAGCACCACGTCCTCAACACATGACGTTAAACTGTGACCCAACCTCGTCTCCCTCACGAAGGGTCCCCCCAGCTCGAACATTCGTTACACCACTCGTCTCCACGGGAATGGAACTCTTCCGCACATGGAATGAGATCATCCTTGTCAGAGTGGTGTATGTTCGCAGGGGAAGGGCTGCCTCAGAGCGTAAGCCCCTAACCTTTGGTACGGATGATTGCACCCGTGCATCTCTGTACTTCCCCACTACCAAGGTCAGTGGAGGACGTGATAGGGAACGAGGCACCTCCCATTGTCTGACCAAGGTCCATCTTTCCCGCGCTTTGTCGTGCCATGGGCCTCCATCCTGGAGTAAGTCCCAACACCATGGGCCGCCCAACGCGTAAGCCCCTCTTCGTTTCTCACGGACGCACCCTTCGCGACGTGATCGTCAGGTCCATGCAACCTCTTGTTTCTCACACCGAGCATGACTCACGTGGGCTTAGAGTGAGCACCGACCCTGACAAACCCCATTTGAACTACGAGGTCTTTGATCCATGTCAAGGCATGGTACGTAGGAAGCCTTCATGAGGTTCAAGCCCACCCGTCTTTCACGTCGGGTTTCACCCCCGTCCGGCATGACGTTAAACTACATTCTGGTCCAGTGGTAAGCCATTGCGACCCAACCCCATTGGAACTACGAGGTCTTTGATCCATGTCAAGGCATGGTACGTAGGAAGCCTCCACGAGGTTCAAGCCCACCAATAGTGGACCAAGGTCTACTTTCACGTCGGTTTACCGGTGAAACCCACCTGAACTACGAGGTCTTTGATCCATGTCAAGGCATGGTACGTAGGAAGCCTCCATGAGGTTCAAGCCCACCCGTCGTTCATTCACGTCAGGGTTCACTATCGTCCCGCATGACGTTAAACTGTATTCTCCGAACTACGAGGTCTTTGATCCGTGTCAAGGCATGGTACGTAGGAAGCCTTTATGAGGTTCAAGCCCAACACCCATTGGACCAAGGTCCACTTTCACGTCGGTTCACCGAAAAATCCATTTGAACTACGGGGACTTTGATCCGTGTTAAGGCATGGTACGTAGGAAGCCTCCACGAGGTTCAAGCCCACCAATAGTGGACCAAGGTCTAATTTCACGTCGGTTCACTGACAAAATCCCTTTTGAACTACAAGGTCTTTGATCCATGTCAAGGCATGGTACGTAGGAAGCCTCCATGAGGTTCAAGCCCACCCGTCTTTCACGTCGGGTTTCACCCCCGTCCGGCATGACGATAAACTACATTCTGGTCCAGTGGTAAGCCATTGCGACCCAACCCCATTTGAACTACGAGGTCTTTGATCCATGTCAAGGCATGGTACGTAGGAAGCCTCCACGAGGTTCAAGCCCACCAATAGTGGACCAAGGTCTACTTTCACGTCGGTTTACCGGCGAAACCCACCTGAACTACGAGGTCTTTGATCCATGTCAAGGCATGGTACGTAGGAAGCCTCCATGAGGTTAAAGCCCACCCGTCGTTCATTCACGTCAGGGTTCACTATCGTCTCGCATGACGTTAAACTGTATTCTCCGAACTACGAGGTCTTTGATCCGTGTCAAGGCATGGTACGTAAGAAGCCTTTATGAGGTTCAAGCCCAGCACCCATTGGACCAAGGTCCACTTTCACGTCGGTTCACCGACAAATCCATTTGAACTACGGGGACTTTGATCCGTGTTAAGGCATGGTACGTAGGAAGCCTCCACGAGGTTCAAGCCCACCAATAGTGGACCAAGGTCTACTTTCACGTCGGTTCACCGACAAAACCCATTTTGAACTACGAGGTCTTTGATCCATGTCAAGGCATGGTACGTAGGAATCCTCCCAGAGGTTCAAGCCTAACTCCCATCGGACCAAGGTCCATCTTCACGTCGGTACGCTGATGATACCCATCGGACCAAGGTCCACCTTCAAGTCAGTACGCCGAAAATTCTCATTGGACCAAGGTCCACCTTCACGATTGGTTCGCCAACGACATTCATCGGACCAAGGTCCAACTTCACGTCGGTTTACCAGCACCATCCCGAACTACGCGGACTTTGATTCCCTGCCACGGGGATACGTAGTAAGCCTCGTCAAGGCTCAAGCCCAACTTCACTGTCGCCCCCCTGCGATGGTTCCACTTCACTCTCCTTTCACTCCATTCACTGTCGCCCGCGGGCTAGCCCCGGTGTCGATATCCCTTCAAGGAGGATCCCTTAATCCGATTTATCCCAGCTAATGCTCTGGTTGGGTTGATCCGTCTCCGCTGGACGTTAAACTCGCGGCATACCCTGTGTTGAACATGGGAAGCTGAGGAAAACCTCAGATACGTGTCCATGACATGTAATTCCCCGCGCTCGATGTGGGATGCCTCGGGCCTCCACGCCCTCGAGAAGCCTTGTGATCAAGGATAACAAACAGACATGCCAGGTACCCCAGCATCCAGACACGCTACTGATGCCTCAACATGACTACTCCCCTGACTGAAGGTTGCTGCCCTAACTGGACCCTTTGGAATGTCCCGACAGAAGCAGTGTAATTAACCGGCGTCCACGGAAACATGGCACTGGGAAGAGTTTCACGAACTACGTATTAAATCTATGAGGGAGACCCGGACTAGGTGATGAGTTCTGAGGAGGAATCCACAGAAGGAAGAACCGACATCCCATCATCCCGTTTCGATCAAGGAGCAGACGTACCGGAACAGGGAACGAATGCCGCCCGCCTTTGGAAAGCGGGAATGCGGGGCAACAAAGCCGCGCGTCCCCCCTGACGGACGGATGTGTGCGCGCCCCGGCGAAAGTGTCGGAAACAAACACAGAGTAAACCTATTATATATTACATAATGAGTGCACTGAGATAGTTCTTAAATGCATAAGGTAATGATAAATTCTTTATGATCTTAGAGGGTGCATGGTTGTTTATTTTAATCCCAAAGATTTGGGTACACTAGTTTTTATGCCACGCCCAAAGATGAGGGTACATGTGTGGTTAGCCCAAGTCCAAAGAGGAGGGTTCAAGGGTGTTCATCCCATGCCCAAAGTAGATACACTAGTGGTTATCCCAAGCCTAAGATGTTATGAATTTCTTAAGGGGTATCCTTAAAATAAGATTTTTTATGCTTATATGTATGCCACAAATTCCATGTCTTATTCTCCCATGGAACATGTTCTTTGATTCCCTTATGACTCATGTCTTATGAACTATCAATATTCATTCTATGACTCATGATTATGATCTTTGATATTTTGGGTATGGTTCTCAAATGTTATGATCTTGTTCTCATACCATTATGTTTATGTTATGCTTACGTATCTCCCTTGTTTTCTTTACTGAGCATCTGAGCTGACCCTTTCTTATTTTTCCATTACATAGGTTATAGAGATATGTATTATGTATTACATGTATAATAATGGTTCTATTTATGAATAACACATTGGGAGAGGACATATCCCACTTATGGATTAGT
Organism: Viscum album; assembly: GCA_963277665.1. Taxonomy (NCBI): domain Eukaryota; kingdom Viridiplantae; phylum Streptophyta; class Magnoliopsida; order Santalales; family Viscaceae; genus Viscum; species Viscum album. Next base: position 84,657,354 of record OY728140.1, on the reverse strand, counting down.
TTTTATGTTTCTATGTTTCCAAAGGCACTAAACTATTATAGTTCTCGGTCATGTGGTTTGGTAAAGAAAAAAATATTCCAAAAACATGATGTAATGTCTATGTATGAAATGTCTGGGAAGTTATAATAGAAGTTTTGGGACTTCCAAAATTTCGTGTTCGGCATTGCTGAAGTCTTGGAGAAATCCTTGAGGTAAATTTCCACTAATAAATCTACACTAACAAGTGGGGGATGATCAAACCCTTTTTCTTAAATGATTGATTCCCCTAATTTATGGCATGATCATTTAGAACATGTGAATTATAATTCATTTAATGTAATAAACAATTCAAACTTATTTAACTTTGGAATTGAATTTAACAAATGTGAAACATGTATAGAATATAAAATAGTTCAGAATACTTTTTAATGTGTTGAAATAAATTCTGATATACTAGAATTAGTACATTCAGATATTTATTAATTATATGGTTTATTAACTCATGGAGGTAAAAGTTATTTTTTTACTTTTTTATGATTGTAGAAAATATTTTCATATATATCTTTTTAGAAAAAAGTATGAATCATTAAATATGTTTAAAAAGTATATTTCTGATGTTAAAACCAAATTACAAAAAATATTAAAGTATTGCTCCTAGATAGAGGTGGTTAATACATTATGAATGAGTTTAATGAGTTCGGTAGTGAAAATGGTATAATTCAACGAAGTACTGCTCCTTACAAACCTAATTAAAATGTCATACCTGGAAGAAAAAAACCATACTTTAGTAGAAATGGTAAATTTCATGATTAATAAATCTAAGTTACCATTATATTTATGGGGTGAAGCTTTATGGGCTTCATGTCATATTCATAATTGGATTTCCTATATAAAGAATATGTTATCCCCTTATGAAATTTGAAAATTTGGATTAACTCATCTTTCATATTTTAATGTATGGAGGTTTTTATATTACTATAAATTTTTTTATCCTAATGGAACTAGAATTTATCCTATAGAAATTAAAGGTGTTTTGTGGTATATAAATAAAATATAAAAGCATATAGAATTGCGGATTTAGGAGATAATTTAATTGTTTAATTAATGGGTGTAGTGTTTTTTGTAAATAAATTTTTTAAAAGAGATGGGGAGGAGGTTATTTCTCATACACTTATATCTTGCACTCCATTTAGTTAAAATACAATGGTAGAGAATAATAATGATTCTCAAGTTGAACCTAACGTGATATCAATACATAGAAGAGATTAAAATACTTTGGAAAGAGAAACATCAACATCAAAATTTGATTTCTCCTAATTCCAATGTTTTCCTTGTTGAGGGAGATCAAAATAACCATATTCTAAATAATTATGTTGTGTTATTGACTATAGAAGATGATCTAAAAAATATAGAGAAACTATGACTTCAATATAAATTGATTTCTAGAAATAAATAATTATTGATGAAATGGATTTTGTAATGGGAAATAATACTTGGGTCATTATGGATTTACCAAGATGCTCAAAACTTATTGTTTGTAAATGGGGTTTCAGAAAGAAGTATTATTCCAATAGTAACATTCAAGATTTTAAATCTAGATTGGTTTCAAAAGGGTCCAGTTAAAAAGAAGTGATTGATTTTCTTGACACTTATTTTCCTATAGCTTATATTACATTAAAAACAGATTTTATTTTCTTTAGTATCAATTAATCATTTTTATGTCTATAAAATGGATTTTAAAACTACCTTTTGAAATAGAGACTTAAATGAATAGATTTACATGGAACAACCACAATGGTTTTTTAAGGTGATGAAAACTAATAATATAACCTAGTAAAATCTATTTATTGTCTGAAGAAATATCTGAATAAATGGAAGGAAAAATTGTATTCTATTATTTTATATAATATATTTTCACAAAAAAATACAGATAAATGTGTTTATTCAATATTTATAAAATAATATGGAGTTATTTTTTGTCTATATATAGATGATATGTTAATTTTTAGAACTAATATAATTAGAGTAAATGATTAAAAAAACTATTTATCCCGTATGTTTAAAATGAAGGATATTGGAATGGTTGATACTACTATAGGAATTGAAGTTAGAAAACATATCATGGGTTATTCTTTGATTCATTCTCATTTCATAGAAAAAATGATAAATAAATTTGACCATCTTTGTTAAAAGTATGATAATATTCCATTTGGTTCTTGTTCTAAATTGTAACACCCCAAGATTTCATAGTATGTTATTTCTTCAAAATAATTCAATAACTTGCACTACACGCAACACCGAGTTCAATCACACCATGAATTACAAAAAAATCCATTCAAAAGAGGTTATGAATAGTATTAACTAAATTTTAAACTTTATATAATCCTTATAATTTGAGAATCCATATTATGAGTTTCTTAGATATAATGCAAGAACAAATTCATTTTCAGTATTGCACTTTTATCAACTTTTAATAGTGAACCCTTTTTAAATACAATATTTTAAACTTTTTGACCAAATGGGGACATCAAAAATTTAAAATGCAACATTCCAAGCTTCCACGGTACGCTTTCCTTTGAATAATACAGTAGCGTGTGTTGTACGCAACTTCGAGTTCTAACACACACTACAACCAATCAAACTAGCCGTTATGAATAGTAATACCTACGTTTTGAAATTATATATATTTTATATTTAAAAATGGAATTCATTTTTGGATTCGGAATATCAAATTTAGCCTAAGGTGAAATTTTGGTACTTTTCGGATAACTTTAATATTTTGATGAATAGTGAAAATTACTAAATTTTAATTAAAAACAACTTTTTTAATCAAAATAATTAATAGTGATAAATTATGAATTTGAGTGGTTTTAAAGTATATTTAGAATATATTTTTACCATTAAATATAATTTTGGTCATTGGACATAATTGTACAATTAAACTGAACATAAACAAGTGTCAATCTTTTGATAGTTATTATCTCTTAAAAACACGCTTTTTGTTTTGACAGCGGGAATTAATTTTAAATTAATTTATGCCACTTCTGTGTTTTGAATTTAGCAAAATGGATTCCATATTTGGAATCATAATGTTCAAATTGTGTAAATAGGTAACTTTTATTTTTAGACATTCTGAATAATTACTGCGGTAAATATTTTATTTACCCTGGTTAAGGGTAAATTCGGTAAATAAGGGTTAAAAAATAATATTATAATAATACTAAATTACCCTAAAACGTGTTTTATCCTTATTGGTTGATACATGTTCGACCATAGGCATCTTTGGGTCGATTTTGGGACCCCATGGTGCCACTTGTAGGTGATAAGGACACTTTATTTTAATTAAGTTAAAATGAATACAAAAATGACACAAGCATATATCTTTTAGAAAAACAATATTTACATAAGGTTATATATGTTGTATTTTAGATTATAAATATTCATTAGAAAGATAAAACGATTTCCTACATAATGATATTTTATTTATAATTTTTAGACATTAAATAATTTAACTTATTTATGACACAATGATGATGAATTAATTACTATAATAGAGAAAAATTAAAATAATTGATATTAAAAATACCCAAATAAATATAATATGAAACTTTTAATGAATTAAACTAATTTTCTAGGATAATATGATATATTAGAATTTATTTAATTGACTTTTTTCGAATTAATCAATCTGTTATGAGTTTCAAAAAAATCAACTATTGAATAGTGTAAAAATTGACATAAAAGAGTTCTTAAAACAAATATTATATTATTAATTGATATTAAATTCCTAAAAATCTAATGTTCGGCCAAGAGACTTATATAATGATAGTTTCATCATTAATGGACCACTTGGGGGTCTCTTGGATGTATATAGTAAGTTTATTAATCATATTATATAAAAATACAAAGAGACATTGTAAAAGTGAAACTAATTAACTTAGAATTAATACTTAAAGATAAGGTTAATATAAGTACCCAAACCTGTCTAAATTCTATTGGTTTAGTTGTTTTCGACCTATCCTCACCTTAACATTTAAATAATCAACTTTGGATCCATTAGAAACCAAATAAGAATTTATTATAAACTAATATTTCTAGCTTTTCCAAAGGTGCCCCTCACCCCTCTTATAAAAGGGCACTCCTCCTTATCTTTTCTTCACACCTTAAAAGCCTTTTGGTTCGGCCAAACTCTGACCAAATACTCTCCCAACTTCCCTCACTACAACCTAGAGGCCTTAGTTTGATCATAAAGCCAACCTAAGGAGCCCTTTTGATCAAATCAAAAGGAAGAACCCGAAGAAGAGGTAATGTTTTCACCACCCCTTTTCAAGTTCCTTTCTTCTTCCACTTCTTCTTTCTTTGTTCTTACCATTCTAAAATAATAACTCCAGTATCTCACATATGCTGTGATGTTATTATAAATATGGTACAACCATATTCATTATTCTATCCACCCTTTGAATAACATGTCACCATACGTGCGTGCGTACGGCTTACCGTCTCCACGTCGTGGTGTAATTGTTATTCAATATATTATTATTTGGATGGGTATAATAATAATGTGTAACTCATGTAAATAATAAATATAACATGTTAATGATTCTGTATATATGATATACCATCCATTTATATATTATTTTAATATCAAAAGAATGATATTGTCGCTCGTGCGTACGTACGGTCTACCGTCTCCACGAACGCGATGAGATTCATTCTCCATCGTATCCATTCAAGTATAATTATCATTTGATGATTTAAAAATGATGTTTAAGGACTTGATATCATTCTGGATATGAATAAGATACAACAAACATGGCTTATTTAACAAAACATATAAAAGAAAATGAGTAAGTTAACACCCGAAACGACGATAATTCTAAGATATTATTAACAAATCAATGTTAAAAGATCATATATGATATCATATTAATATATATGATTCTTGTATAATTTAATAAAAATTATTTCACCATTATACAGGAGGTTAACCTACCCAAACCAAGGAAAAGTACAAGGTAAGGGTTATTTCACAATCTCTTCATTATCCAAGGTTGTTTATACGTAATAATCTACTGGGATTTCTTTATCATCCACATCCATGTTTCTTCGAAATGTATTTCAAAACATATTTATTATTTACAAGAATATGGGTTAAAGTCATTTATACCCTTGTTTGACTTTTTATAAGAGGTTTATAAAGGAATCTTTCTGTCATTTTCAAAACAAGGTCTTTTTTAACCTTTTTGACAGAATTAAGGTAAGAATGTTTTCTTTAACTTATACGGCGGGTGCGGTTATTTTCTGCCGTTATAAAATCTTCAAATATTTCCTTACAAGCTTATAAGAATATTTTCAAAGAAAATGTTTTATTTTATATGGCTCTTAAATGATTTCAAAAATAGAAAGAGATATTTCTCTAAAAAGTGTTTTGATTTCATCTATGTCAACATCCTTTGATGGATTTTACGATTATTTGAAGTTGATTTATTATGATATAAAACTTCCATATTGTAATAAAGTTTTGTGATATGTTTGACTGTGAATGTTCCATTTATATAGCATTCGTGGTTTATGAGTAAATTATTGACATTTCGTATGCTAGTTCCAATAAGAATGTTTATGTTATATTTCAACCTTTACTTCATATGAATGTGTTGGACAAGTATGTTCCAGGTTGGGGACTGGTTAAAGTAAGCCCTCCAGGTTGGGGACTGGTAAAAGTAAGCCCTCCAGGTTAGGGACTGGTAAAAGTAAGCCCTCCGGTTTGGTCTCCGGTTATTAGAGGAACTCCGGGTTAGTGTCCGGTTATTAGAGGCACTCCGGGTTGATGTCCGGTTATTAGAGGCACTCCGGGTTGGGTTCCGGTTACAGTTAGCCCCAAGGTCTTGGGATGAGGCCTTGACAAAGAAATTAAAGTTCAGCATTATGCATTCCATCATTATGAAAGTGGTTATTGATTTTGCATGTGATTATTCGATTAGTATAATAACCATGTGAATAAGTAAATGGCATTATTTCATTTTATTTATGCCATACTATGTTAAAAGTTAAAGTTTAAAAGGCTTTTGTTTTAGTTATACATTGCCTTAAATGTTTATTCTTATTTATGAAAGTTTCCGCTATATTGTTATCCTTACTAGGCATTTGAGCTCACCCCTTTTCTATGTTTTATTTTTCCTAGGAAGTGAAGAAGTAAATTATGAATGACCTGCAGGGATATTATGTGGGGATATGAGTGTGGATTATGGAGACAATATGTTGTTGTAGTAGTTTTTCATTTTATGATGTAATGTAAGACTTATGAATATATCTAGTGTTTCCAAGGCTACTAAACCAATCGGTCTTTCGAGATTTGATCTTTCTTGTGATCATGCCAATGTTATGTAATAATGCACCGACTCTAGGTAACTGGGGTCGGGGCGTTACAGTTGGTATAAGAGGAAGTTTAGTGCAAACCTTGGAAGCTAGATTTAGATAAACTCTGATTAGAGCACGTAGACCTAAGATGAACTTTGAGGATTAGTATAGAAGAACTTCCTAGAATTTTGGTATTGTATAGATTTTGTGAGTTTTCCGAGCAATACATCCCTGTCTGGATATGAGCAGGTAGAGGCGGCTCTGGTACAGATGTACCTAGGGGTAAAACCCGAAAACACCGCTTTGAGCTAGACTCGAACGGGAACTGGTGCACGACAACGGGACTTGCTGCACTCTTGGTTACGAAACTCCCGGGGGATATGCTTAGGATAACTCTCATTTTATTTACAAATCATTATGAAGGGTTTATGAGTATATACTTCCTCAAAGAAAACATTTTTATGATTATGGATTATATCCATAAATAGTTCAATTTATGTTAAGTGTTTCATAAGTATGGGATTATGTATTTTGATTCATAAACTGATCTAGTGTATGCCATTGTTTAGAAATGGCGCCCAGTAGAAGGAATGAGAACTCCAGAAATGCACATGATCCAAAGAGAAAGAAGGATCATATATTTCATGGTCTTAAGCTAGAATTTATAAGAGAAATAGTCTCCCATGTATTATCATCATATGAAGAAATAATATCTTGTGTTGATAAGATAAGTAAAGAGTTTACTGAGTCCTATCGCTTTGAAGGGAAGCAAGAGAAGAAAAGGATGGAAGAGAGAAATATGGATAAAGGGAAGAGGGAAAAGAAGAATTTTCCCATATGTGGTAACTGTGGAAAGAAACACCCTGGAACTTGCCTGAAAGGAATGGGAGTTTGTTATAAGTGTGGAGGAAAAGGGCACAAAGTACGTGACTGCAAGGGTAAGAAAATGGTTTTAAATGTACAATGCTTCATTTGCAAGGAGTTTGGACACTACGCGAACCTATGTCCTAGTCATTAGACTATGCCGCAAATGATGTTATTGGATAATAATCAAGTTATGATACTACCACAGATGAAGATGAATGATTAGAGTTCTTATGTTGATTATGTCAATTGAGTGTTGTATCAACAATGTACTTGTTATAATAATTATGGAGTATATAAGGATTGTACTGCAGTACTATTTCATTAAGGACTTGAGATTGTGTGGAACAAAGAAAAGTGACTCAATAGAAGGTTAAATTTTTGGAAAATAAATGGTTGATAGAAAGATAAACCATAATATGGTTCTGATACTGAGGTAGTGATTTTAGAATAATACATGATTGATTTGGATAAATTATATTGGATATTCTTGACTACCTTGGAACTGATTAATGATTTGTATATTCCATCATTGTTGGGGTTTAAAACATTTTTGGATTAATGAAGTATATCCAGCATTCTATATGGAATAAGAGAGCATGAATGTAATCAATAAGGAATATGGTAATACATGATGAAGGTATTCATATGCTATTACGGGGTAAAAAGGATCTATATTATGTTTACCTTCCTTATAAATGTTGGACTGTGAGTTTGGACAGAAGTATTTTTGATAGATCTAGTTTGGATTATTTTGGATTGCCATAAAAGGACAACCCGGAGGTCGGGCGGCAACCCGTCGCGTCCGGCAAGGCTGCGAGACTTGAACCCGCAACCGAAGGGTGACAAGGGTGTATCACCTACCACTGGCCCACGAGATGTCCTGGATTAAATAATGTAGTTTTTATTAAAAGATCTTGTAGATGAATTATAAATTCGTTTATTTTGGAACCCTATACGAATAGTGTAAATAGATTTTTTTTACATTCTATTATCTTTTAGAGTGAAATATGAGTTTGTGGTAGAAATTTATTAATGGATAAAACTCTAATTATAAAGTAAGTACATCTCCTTATGATCTTAGCCAATCTCATAAATAAATTCCTCAATATTAAGAAAAGGAACTTAGAACAAAAATGTTGTCCTAGATGGTACCTTAAATCATCACTAATTTATGGCTTTGGGATTTTTGGCCTTTTCATAGCCATGTTCTCTACCACTCTCCATCAGATAATTGATGGTTAGATTTCTCTTCCATATCCATATTTTCTTACATGGAACCCTAGTATGTGTTATTTCCGGTAATCTTCATACTTTCAACTCTTTGTTTTAAATAGAGGCCTGATTAATTCATTTTTCTATGTGGTATTTCAACTAAGATATTTTGAAACATCAAAAATGTGTTATCCCAATACCCTATGTGTTGTTGAACCGTTGGTATTTCAAATCATCATAGATTGATGAGTTTATGGACCTCAATTTTATACTTGTTTTTGATTGATGACCTCAATCACTACCTATAAATATTTACGTTTTTCCTCCAATTATATGTCTCTAATTGCCACCAATGTTCTCCTAATCGAGATCATAATTTGGTGGTGACCCTTTCATTTCTCTTTTCCTCATATTAATACTAAATTTTAGTAACCCAATTTCCGATGTGGGTTTTCCCACAAATATAATCTCTATTTTCAACCTTTTATTTTCGAAGAACAATTTCAAATTGCGAGGACACAATTTATTGAAGGAGGGGAGAATGTAACACCCCAAGATTTCATAGTATGTTATTTCTTCAAAATAATTCAATAACTTGCACTACACGCAACACCGAGTTCAATCACACCATTAATTACAAAAAAAATCCATTCAAAATAGGTTATGAATAGTATTAACTAAATTCTAAACTTTATATAATCCTTATAATTTGAGAATCCATATTATGAGTTTCTTAGATATAATGCAAGAACAAATTCATTTTCAGTATTGCACTTTTATCAACTTTTAATAGTGAACCCTTTTTAAATACAATATTTTAAACTTTTTGACTAAATGGGGACATCAAAAATTTAAAATGCAACATCCCAAGCTTCCACGGTACGCTTTCCTTTGAATAATACAGTAGCGTGTGTTGTACGCAACTTCGAGTTCTAACACACACTACAACCAATCAAACTAGCCGTTATGAATAGTAATACCTACTTTTTGAAATTATATATATTTTATATTTAAAAATGGACTTCATTTTTGGATTCGGAATATCAAATTTAGCCTAAGGTGAAATTTTGGTACTTTTCAGATAACTTTAATATTTTGATGAATAGTGAAAATTACTAAATTTTAATTAAAAACAACTTTTTTAATCAAAATAATTAATAGTGATAAATTATGAATTTGAGTGGTTTTAAAGTATATTTAGAATATATTTTTATCATTTAATATAATTTTGGTCATTGGACATAATTGTACAATTAAACTGAACATAAACAAGTGTCAATCTTTTGATAGTTATTATCTCTTAAAAACACGCTTTTTGTTTTGACAGCGGGAATTAATTTTAAATTAATTTATGCCACTTCTGTGTTTTGAATTTAGAAAAATGGATTCCATATTTAGAATCAGAATGTTCAAATTGTGTAAATTTGTAACTTTTATTTTTATACATTCTGAATAATTACTGCGGTAAATATTTTATTTACCATGGTTAAGGGTAAATCCGGTAAATAAGGGTTAAAAATAATATTATAATAATACTAAATTACCCTAAAACGTGTCCTAGCCATATTGGTTGATACATGTTCGACCATAGGCATCTTTGGGTCGATTTTGGGACCCCATGGTGCCACTTGTATGTGATAAGGACACTTTATTTTAATTAAGTTAAAATGAATACAAAAATGACACAAGCATATATCTTTTAGAAAAACAATATTTACATAAGGTTATATATGTTGGATTTTAGATTATAAATATTCATTAGAAAGAGAAAAAGATTTCCTACATAATGATATTTTATTTATAATTTTTAGACATTATATAATTTAATTTATTTGTGACACAATGATGATGAATTAATTACTATAATAGTGAAAAATTAAAATAATTGATATTATAAATACACAAATAAATATAATATGAAACTTTTAATGAATTAAACCAATTTTATAGGATACTATGATATATTATAATTGATGTAATTGACTTTTTTCGAAGTAATAAATCTGTTATGAGTTTCAAAAAAATCAAATATTGAATAGTGTAAAAATTGACATAAAAGAGTTCTTAAAACAAATACTATATTATTAATTGATATTAAATTCCTAAAAATCTAATGTTCGGCAAGGAGACTTATATAATGATAGGTTCATCATTAATGGACCACTTGGGGGTCGCTTGGATGTATATAGTAAGTTTATTAACCATATTATATAAAAATACAAAGAGACATTGTAAAAGTGAAACTAATTAACTTAGAGTTAATACTTAAAGATAAGGTTAATATAAGTACCCAAACCTGTCTAAATTCTATTGGTTGAGTTGTTTTCGACCCATCCCCACCTTAACATTTAAATAATCAACTTTGGAGCCATTAGAAACCGAATAAGAATTTATTATAAACTAATATTTCTAGCTTTTCCAAAGGTGCCCCTCACCCCTCTTATAAAAGGGCACTCCTCCTTCTCTTTTCTTCACACCTTAAAAGCCTTTTGGATCGGCCAAACTCTGCCCAAATACTCTCCCAACTTCCCTCACTACAACCTAGAGGCCTTAGTTTGATCATAAAGCCAACCTAAGGAGCCCTTTTGATCAAATCAAAAGGAAGAACCCAAAGAAGAGGTAATGTTTTCACCACCCCTTTTCAAGTTCCTTTCTTCTTCCACTTCTTCTTTCTTTGTTCTTACCATTCTAAAATAATAACTCCAGTATCTCACATATGATGTGATGTTATTATAAATATGGTACAACCATATTCAGTATTCTATACACCCTTTGAATAACATGTCACCATACGTGCGTACGTACGGCTTACCGTCTCCACGTCGTGGTGTAATTGTTATTCAATATATTATTATTTGGATGGGTATAATAATGATGTGTAACTCATGTAAATAATAAATATAACATGTTAATGATTCTGTATATATGATATACCATCCATTTATATATTATTTTAATATCAAAAGAATGATATTGTCGCTCGTGCGTACGTACGGACTACTGTCTCCACGAACGCGATGAGATTCATTCTCCATCGTATCCATTCAAGTATAATTATCATTTTATGATTTAAAAATGATGTTTAAGGACTTGATATCATTCTGGATATGAATAAGATACAACAAACATGGCTTATGTAACAAAACATATAAAAGAAAATGAGTAAGTTAACACCCGAAACGACGATAATTCTAAGATATTATTAACAAATCAATGTTAAAAGATCATATATGATATCATATTAATATATATGATTCTTGTATAATTTAATAACAATTATTTCACCATTATACAGGAGGTTAACCTACCCCAACCAAGGAAAAGTACAAGGTAAGGGTTATTTCACAATCTCTTCATTATCCGAGGTTGTTTATACGTAATAATCTACTGGGATTTCTTTATCATCCACATCCATGTTTCTTCGAAATGTATTTCAAAACATATTTATTATTTACAAGAATATGGGTTAAAGTCATTTATACCATTGTTTGACTTTTTATAAGAGGTTTATAAAGGAATATTTCCGTCGTTTTCAAAACAAGGTCTTTTTTAACCTTTTCGACAGAATTAAGGTAAGAATGTTTTCTTTAACTTATACGGCGGGTGCGGTTATTTTCCGCCGTTATAAAATCTTCAAATCTTTCCTTACAAGATTATAAGAATATTTTCAAAGAAAGTGTTTTATTTTATATGGCTCTTAAATGATTTCAAAAATAGAAAGAGATATTTCTCTAAAAAGTGTTTTGATTTCATCTATGTCAACATCCTTTGATGGATTTTACGATTATTTGAAGTTGATTTATTATGATATAAAACTTCCATATTGTAATAAAGTTTTGTGATATGTTTGACTGTGAATGTGCCATTTATATAGCATTCATGGTTTATGAGTAAATTATTGACATTTCGTATGCTAGTTCCAATAAGAATGTTTATGTTATATTTCAACCTTTAATTCATATGAATGTGTTGGACAAGTATGTTCTAGGTTGGGGACTGGTTAAAGTAAGCCCTCCAGGTTGGGGACTGGTAAAAGTAAGCCCTCCAGGTTAGGGACTGGTAAAAGTAAGCCCTCCGGTTTGGCCTCCGGTTATTAGAGGAACTCCGGGTTAGTGTCCGGTTATTAGAGGCACTCCGGGTTGGTGTCCGGTTATTAGAGGCACTCCGGGTTGGGTTCCGGTTACAGTTAGCCCCAAGGTCTTGGGATGAGGCCTTGACAAAGAAATTAAAGTTCAGCATTATGCATTCCATCATTATGAAAGTGGTTATTGATTTTACATGTGATTATTCGATTAGTAGAATAACCATGTGAATAAGTAAATGGCATTATTTCATTTTATTTATGCCATACTATGTTAAAAGTTCAAGTTTAAAAGGCTTTTGTTTTAGTTATACATTGCCTTAAATGTTTATTCTTATTTATGAAAGTTTCCGCTATATTGTTATCCTTACTGGGCATTTGAGATCACCCCTTTTCTATGTTTTATTTTTCCCAGGAAGTGAAGAAGTAAATTATGAATGACCTGCAGGGATATTATGTGGGGATATGAGTGTGGATTATGGAGACAATATGTTGTTGTAGTAGTTTTTCATTTTATGATGTAATGTAAGACTTATGAATATACCTAGTGTTTCCAAGGCTACTAAACCAATCGGTCTTTCGAGATTTGATCTTTCTTGTGATCATGCCAATGTTATGTAATAATGCACCGACTCTAGGTAACTGGGGTCGGGGCGTTACATAAATTGTTTATGAATATGAGTAGAGTCGTAGTACAACATAAATATTCTAATATAGTTAGTTCATTAATGTATGAAATGAATTGTACTAGACCTAATATTTCCTTTTAGGTATGTAATATGAGTAGATATACTAGAAATCCTTGTCTGGATCATTGGATATGTATAAAGATAATCATTGGATAATTAGGAAATAAAAAAGATTTAATTTTATACTACAATGATTATTAGGATTTATTATAAGGATACACTAAGGTGAGTTATATTACCAGTATTGTTGATAACCAACCCACGTATAGATGGTTTTTTACTCTTGGAGGTTGTTCTACTTCTTAGGCGAGCATGAAACAAACATGTATTTCACATTCGACTATGGAATCAGAGTTTATCACCAAATCAGCATGTGGAAAGGAATCATAGATTAGGAATCTATTATTGGATATTATATTATTTCCTAGTCTGGTGCCTCTTATCTTTATAAATTATTATGGTGAAGTAAATTTATCAAATGAATATATTTTCATGTACAATGGGAATTCTAGACATATGATTTTTGAGACACTACTATGTGATAAAATTGTTAAAATAGTGTACCATAACAAATTTCTATATGATTTTATGTAAATTTCTTATAGATTTTATTACTAAATCTCAAATTATATAGATCATTGATACAACTAATAAAGATATTTGTTTAAAACCTATATAATAAATAATTTTTGTAATGGAAACCCAAAAATTTCTTTAGGTTAATCCTAATCTAAGTTTTTAATGGGTGAAAACAATTTATGATGATGATTATATATATTGAAAATTAAAACTCGTACAACTTGGTGTTAATATCATCTATTATTATTAGTGTTTGAGTTATACACACTTAAAAAATATTATTACATGATGAGTAATGTTTTCTAATATTGGAATCACATTGTAATATTTTTCATATGTGAACTTAGAAGTGGTGCCACTTCATATGGGGGTTATGGGTTCACTCATTAGAGACTATATAAAAAGTATATAATAACATTTCCATAAAAGTTATACAAAATGATATGTTAGATGGAAAGATAATTTTTATGTATGATATATCCATTTTGACTTAAATATTAACAATTTTATTTTTTTAACAACTTGTAAATCTAATAATTCTTTGATATATTGACACTAATAAAAGGTTTAAGTTGAAAGATACCATTATTATGTATACTGATTCACTTGATAAATGCATAGTTAATTTTATGAATAAAAGTGGGGGACTGTTAAATTTTTTATTCATAAAATAAATAAATATTTTTTTGGTCGGACACATTTGGTGGTTAGAATTGATGAGGTCGAAAACCCTTTGGGAATACCACATTGGTAATGTGAGTTGAATTACCAAATATCCTCCCTTATACAAATGGGAATTGGGAATTTGGTTTTTCATGAAAAAAATATTTATGCCAAAATGGTTTTAATGTTTTTTAAAATATATATATTTTTAGTAAAATTTATAAATATATATATATATTTATTTATTTATTATATAGATAACAAAAAATATAAAAAATTTATAAAAATGAATAATAATGTGATTAGTCATAATGGTTAGATTTTGAATTTTCTAAATATAATCGATTTCTCCTCACTATGAGTTTTCTCACATCGATCAAAATTGGGTATCTTTTCATTGAAATGGTGAGATCATATTGGTCTGACTCACATGGATTTTGATCTATAAATAAGTGGATGATGATATCGCTTAATATTATCAATCTATCCAATCCAAAATTCTCCATAAATTTTACCCCGACATATATGCTATGGGACTTACAAAATTTGATTTTTAGAATTCTGAAATTCTCAGTGAAATCCCGGATGGAAATTTTTGTGGAGAAATCTACACCAGCAAGGGGGATGGGTCAAACTCTTTTAGAAAATGAATATTTTTCATGCATTGAGAATCCAAATTGTTGTTGACTTCTTCGTCAGCCTTCATATTTTACAATAGCAAAGCCCTCAGCTTTCTACCCCTCCCATGACATGTCTTTCCTTTCCAAATAATCTGACACTAGTTTTCTATATGAAATTTGAAAGGTGTTATATTGTAAAAGAAACTATTGTTTCATCCGAAAAAAATTTACAACTCCTTTAAACTAGTTAAATTGATAATTCCCTATAAAATAAGATATTCAATCGATTCTATTTAACACTTCATCACTTTCTCATTTTTGAATAATAAAACAAAAAAATATAACTACATGAATTTTGAATAGATTACCTCTTAAATTTTCTAGTTCTTATCTAATTGGTATTATTCCATTCGAACTATCACTATTTATCAAGTGAAAATTCAATTATAGAAACTATATCCTCAACCCCTTATATAAAACAATTATCCCTGATGCCTTTTAAAGTCGTCTAAACAATTTGAGATTCCCTTTCCTAACTAAAAGTTCTTTGTTGAACGAATAAGAAAAACTCGTCTGGTACATTAGATCAAAATATGATTATAATCAATTCGATCATTGTACCAAACTTACATTTTCAACTGTCTCACATAATGTGTTTATTTTCAAAATGGAATTCATTGATTAGTAATTTAGAATATACACACATTGTTTGAGATATCTAAAATCCACATTCTCCTATCATAACACAAATAAACTCTCAAAATAGTCTCACAAAAGATATTAAATGATTTTCACAATCATAAAATTCATTGCTTACCTCTAAAGGGTTATTTTATATTATGAGATTATTATCTAGGACAAAGGTGGAGGTATATTAGGGTAGAGTTTTTCACACATGTTATCTACACTCTAAATGTAATTCAATTTTCAAGATTCTACGTGGATTCTATCGACTCCCTATTAAAGTGTATTTTTTCGGTGTTTCCCTATGGTTTTTTAATCCTCCACATTATATTGTTTTTATACATTAAAAATATTTATCTCAATTTATTTACTACTATTTTTTATGATTTCTTTTCCATTGAATATTTTCAAAATATTTTTGTTAAAACTATGTTTTTATCATGGTACTGATCAATTTCTTCTCCAACAACTTGTATTAAAAGAGATTATATGTGTTTCTTCTTAATTGGATATGGTTGATTCACACATATGGATTTATACTCACACTAAACTATTTAACATGGAAAATTATTTTACTCTATAACAGCAATGATTAAAAAAAGGATCATGATAAGATAATGATGGCATTGATGAAAAAGAATTCATAAAATATGAGCGATGGTCATTTATATAATATGAGATGATTAGTTAAAATAATAATTTATATGTATTTGGATGACAATAAACATTGGGAGGTGATGAATTTGATAGATCAAGTGGAGATCTCGGGAAAACCTGAATTTTTTTATAAATCTAAATCCATCACAAATCATTTATATCTTAGAAAATAATTTTATTGTTTGTGAATTCCAGATAATAGAGATTTAGGTAAACATATAGATGATTTCACTAAAGTTATGATGGAACTTTCTTTTGTGGTGGTCAAGATCGATGATTAAGGTTATATGATACCTATTGAAATGGAAGAAGAAGATAAATATTTTCTTCTCTTGGGTTTGTTACCATATTCATATGACAATATTTGCACTATATTGTTGTTCGAGAAAGATAGTATGATGTTGGATGGTGTGACTTAATAGTTTATGATGAACGAGAGTTGATGAAAAACCAATTATTTTGATTCATTAGGTAATAGTGGTATTCCATATATGACAGATGAGTGATTCTTTTATGATAAAGAGCCACGTGGCGAGAAAATATTGTGCATGGAAAAAGCTTAATAAATAAAATAAGAGGCATGAAATTGGTTTTAAGGATACCTTCTTAAGTCTTATGTATGCTGATGTTGATTTACATTTAGTTGGTATTGATTATCATAGGTCAGATCTGTACACTAAATGGGTGGTTGATTTAGTAGTGTTATACCATATTTAACAAAATGGGTAAATATTCTTTCTATATGAAGAATATGTCATTAGTAGATTTAAGAAGGGAATGGATATTATGTCGGTTTCATTGGTTTTAATAAAAATTTTATCACTAAAAATATAGGTTCTACACTGATCTTGAACCATGTGTGACATGTTCCATGTAAACTCCATAATTTGTTATTTTATTTTATGCTTCATAGTGATTGGTTTATGAGTAATTTTAGAAATAGAAGATGGAAATTATCTAGAATATTTTTGGTATATGCAAGAGTAAGAATGTTTGAAACCCTTTACAGGATCAATGTGATGGTGACCAATGTAGTGAAAAAGAGGATTTTGTCAGTTTTGTGGCATAGATGATCTTCATGAAGGAGTCAAAGACCATTGACTAAGACGAAGATAGTTTGGAAGATGATGCAGGCCAGGTCAAGTATTTTAGGTCTTACACCTAATTCCTTTTAATTAGAGAGTGCCACTAGTGAAGAAGTAATTGAAATCAAATATTGAGGTAATGAACCGAGAGTTATAGAATTCTCAGAGAATGTCGACAAAGGGAGGAATTAGTTTCTATAGATACTTCTGATTATGTGGTGATAACTATTATTGTGAATCTAACTATTGTAGGTTTAATTATTGTTCATCAGGGTAGTGCAAACACAAGTGTGATAAAGAATTCGATGTTTCTATTTCTTTTACAGGGGGAACTATTAGGTTTCTATGAGAGTTTGAAAATGGTGTCATCATATTATATATATTGGATAATGGTTCTTCTGAATCCAAATGGTTTTCTATCCATTTTATTTCTTTTAATCCATCTCCTTATTAGTCGGGTTGAAGGGGGAGATTGATATTTTTAACACATTGTTTTTTCAAATAGGTGATAAAATCAGAAATAATATCCCACATATAATTTTTTTTATTTTAAAAGATATTATCAAAGTAACTTATTTGATTATTTCAAAAGATGATGCAAACATGGATTTTATCGAATCATTCATTTATAAAGAGATAAAAATGGGTCTAATTATTTATTTGTAGATACATGGATTGCATTTTTAGGTGTGGGTAGAAATATGGATTGTGAAATTGTGGGAAGCTCCAAATCAGGTTATGAAATGCATTATTTAAGGTGTTGTAATGAAGTAGCATGTTTAGTTTTCATCTCTTAAGGGTGATGTCTTGTTACAATATGGTTATCATTGAAAAATAAAAATGTGTATTTGGGTATAGTTTTTCAAATTGGTTTTATACGCACTCACTATAATTCATATTTCAGGCATTTACTTGGATTCTTTAAGACTCTATGATTATGGTGGAATTTTTTAGAGTTTCCCCAGGGTTTTTAGTCCCCTACATTAGATGGTTTTTCTATGTTATAAATTACAATCTTAATTTATTTCCTACTATATTGTTTCACTTCTATTTTTATTAAAGATTGATAGGTTTAACCCACTATTTTTTCAATGTTGTCATAAAATCTGAAATAATATCCAATATATTTTTTAATTATCATTATAACTTATTTGAATATTTAAAAGGATGTTGTGAAAATGCATTTTAGGTAATACTTGAACTATAAAATCATATGTTGGGTCGTTATTCATTGGGTGTAGATATGTGGAAAATTATTTTTGGGCATGGGCATTAGCACGTAGTGGGATACAATGTGTAGCAATAAATCAGATTGTGAAATGACTTATTTTTTGTGATCAAATAGTGTGGCATGTTTGGTTTTGATCTCTGAAGGCGATTTATTTTCACGAGACAATTTTTAGAGAAAAGGATATTGGAATATCAAGGTATAGTTTTTCATATATGTTTTCTATGCTCTGACTGTAATTCATGTTTCTGGATTTTACTTGGATTCTGTAGGTTCATATTATAGTAGGATTTGTTGAGGTTACCCCATGGGTTTTTAATCCTCCACACTAAAGGGTGTTTTCAAGTTAAAATTTAGTGACTCATATTTATTTCTCTATATTTGTTTATTCTTCTACTCTTGTTGAATATTATGACAATATTTATATCAAAATAAAATATTTATCCTAGGATATATCTTTTTCATCCGCACTACATACAATACTATAATTTCTCTCTTTCATATCATTTTTAGTGTTTTAATTCAATTATCAAGTGACATAGTTTACACCCAACCAATAATTATATTTTTCTTGTTACTTATAAAAACCAATTTTGAAATTTTTTTATGATGGTAATTATTTAATTTTCTTATATGGTAAGAAATCACTAAACAATAACCCATATTTAAAAAGTTAGTTCACTAAATTTATTAATATAAATAACCATATGGGTTAACTATATCTAACTTCATTTTTCGTAAAAAAATATAACACACAATTTATTTATTGTTTTTAATAATAAAATCATTCAATTATAATTTTATCATAAACGATTAAATAAAATAAGATCTTAAAATATTTTTTACAGTAATAAAATAATAAAACACATTTCAATATATCTTAAACAGTTCAAACACATCAATATCCTCTAACCAAAATAAATCCATCAATTTCCCACAATATAAATACCTCTTTAAAATTTACACAAACAATATTAAGGGGCTCAATTCAAGGACACACAACTTCCTAATCAGGTAAAAGTATAACTATGAAACAAAACACTTTGGAAATATAATCATTGTCAAAAAATACCACATTTTGAAACCCATCTGCATCCCTTTATCTATTAGAGAAAATGACTTTAATGTAACTTATTAACAAAAACCACCTTTTTAAGAGGCCAAACATTTCATTAACCTTTTTAAAACCAAAATAGATAATGATTTTAAATCAATAAAATTTAATAACAAATAATTTCACAAAATATAACATTATTCATTCATAAGAACCCTAGGTTGGAATTTAAACAAACACATTGAATGTAGTGTTTAAGAAAATAAATTTTAGATATTAAACCATGATAAATTCCCTTTATTCCCTAAGAAAATGAGAGAGAAACTAAATTACATTTTCTATTATTCAATTGATGTAGTTAATATATCTTTTAAAACATTGATATCATGGAATGGTAAAGATTAAGGATTCATAGATTTATATTTAAAAGAAAATACATGGAGAAACATTCAAAAAAACATTTATTTTAAAAGAAAAAATGTTATTCCACCACAAATGATGGTTGTACGTCAGCTTTTCTCTAGTATAGGTTATACAAAACGATTACATGGACGAAATCATCATCCAGGTACAATTTTTCCACACATGTATCATTATAGGGATAAAAATGAATATGGTGGCCCTCCAACCAACACATCTACTCATGATCCATCTGAAGTAAATTCACGCTCATCATTTCACTGTAATTTGGTCATATTAATGCTCCCCATCCTTCTAGTATTGGTGAGAAACATTATAAATTTGTAAATAGATTAATGGAATCTATCACTGACATTTCTCTATGGGTGAATTTAATGAAATCTATAAACATGTTTTCTATTAGGGTCTATTAGAAAATATGGACAAAGAATTGGGCTTAAAATTCCTTCTTGAATGACCCCACTTGCTGATTTATCAGGACTAGAATATCCCTTTAGTTCTTCACTAGACCTAAAATCATATTGGTTTCTAGGTTAACCCTCCTTTCTATGAGTGTTTTAGGAGTGTCAAAGATTATATGAATGAAATATATTCAGAACTTTGGGCAGTGAAAAATATAGGATGTTGTATCAGAAACTCTTTTCTTATATTAGAAATCATAAACATTATTCATGGAACTGCCCTCTCTATCGACTGGATGAGTAGAGATAAGCTCTCGCATAGTAGAAGATCCACATCCTTCCCTATGGCTATGGTAATAATTAGACCATCCTTGAATGGGGTTTGATCATTGCTATCCTATTGGATCTCTAACATTGGCTATCATAGATGCATCGCCGAAAATCAAAACACACAGCTATAAACTTATCACTATAACAGTTCTTGATACCATATTTTAAAGAAACAAATAATGGGCATTACATCTTGTTATACTATACACCAAATATCATATAGGTCTCAAAAAACTAGGCTCTCTCTCTCTCTCTTTCCCTCTTTCCTCATCTAGATATACTCAAATTAGGTTCATGTGTTTGTTGGATCCACATCACCACACATATGTTTTAATTCATTCCACATTATTCATAAATTTCCTAACTGAATATCTATTAAATGAAATATCCGTTACATTTTACAGATAAAAAAAATTCATAAGTTTAATTTGCTATTGTATTAAGGTTACGCCATTGAGTAACCAAAAAAATAAGTAATGATTAATATTTTTAGACACTAAAATAATCAGTTAGATAAGATAAAACCATCAGTTTATATGGGAACAAATTATATAATTTGATGGAAACACTTTAAATAACTGACCCTTGTACTGTATTTTCGTAACCAACAAGTAGTAGTTTTACGAATGACATGTGAACCTGACATGCCTAACATCATGCATGAATGCACTAATTCTTTCCACTCTGAGCCTGGAGTGAAAATCCTATAAATCATAAATCTAAAAAATCACGTGTGTTACACAAGGTGAAATTATATAGTCATAAATATTGATACCAAAACAGCATTCCAAACATTGAAAACATATACATCCCACATACAAGGGTTAGTTAATTTCAATAACGGGTTCCATACTATGTTATGACAATATCATATCTTTTTTATACAAAGAACATATAGTTAGACACAATAAAATATGTTTTTATATCACTTTTTAACATCCCCCATCTAGGTTCACTCCATAGTAGCCATTAGTGGCCTTACATTACCTCATGTTCCTCTTTATAAGCCTAAGGCTACTGACTAGTCATGAGGGTCTATAGTGGTACTATTGGGATACTATAACCTTATACTAAATTGAAAAAATAGTGGAAGTAAAATATATTTTATACATCTAGATATAGAAATGAAAAACGAATAATGAAAAGCACCATTAAATAAACATTACCTAAGGAATATCAAAGGAAGCTATTTATTTTCAAGTAATGTCATACATACCTAATAGATTCCTCACGAAAAAGTTGGTATATAATAAGGTTTAACAAGAAACAAATACAAAAAACTATAAAATACCACAAAAAAATTTCTAAATCCTTTCCTGGTCCCATCTTCAATGCCCCGTAATAAAAAATCATCAACCCTAAGTCATGGGTTGCTTTACCTTCTCCTTTTATGCCATCGTGAGGTCTAATTGGGTAACCAAGATGGATTGATCATGGTGTGAGTATAACCTAATACCCTAAATCAATGACAATTATTAACATATCCATCTTATGTAAAGGTGTTTGTAGATATTTTAAATAAAATAAAGAAACCATTTAAAATGAACCAACACCAATCCCCATGTTTCATGGGGACACACTTGATAATTCATACCATCTTCAACCTATGCCATATGTCTTTGATCATAGTGTGACACAACACAATTCATACTACAAGATCCAATGAGGTACTCCCATAGATCACATAACCTTCAAGAACCACTAGATTATAGGTAGGTAATCCCCAACATCACATAATTCTAAAAGCCTCTTTAGATCTAGGGGAGGTAATCCCAAGAGTCCCATCATCATCAAGTATCATCAGATTTGAGGAAGGTAATCCCAAGAATCCCATAATTATCATGTATCTTTAGATCCAAGGGAGGTAATCATAGGAATCATATCATCATCAAACATATTTGTATCAAAGGGAGGTAATCCTAGACATCCCATCATTATCAAGTATATTTTTATCCAAGGTTGGTAATCCCTATCATCCCATTTTCATCATACATATTTAGATCTAATGCAAGTAATCCCTAGCATCCCATTTTCTTCAAGCATCTTTCGATCCAAGTAAGAAAATACCTGGAGTCCCATTACCATCGATTTAAATCACTTATCACACATTTTAGGTACTACTACCATATCCTAGATAGGTCTTAGGAATATATTTTCATTCAATATATTGTTACTTTATTTTAATAACCACTTAGGTTCACCTCTTGATTTCTCATATTGGGGTCAAAACCATTCACATGTTTCCTGGGGCAAATAGTCCATCTCTACATTCACCATATTCTACACACATTATGAAAGTCTTTTTATTACATGTATTTAAACATTTAACAATTTTATTATGATTTTGGGTCAATTCGAAACAATTAATCATGACCACACATCACACACACTATGAAAAAGTAAAAGATATTAATGGATATTTCAAAACCAACTTCTTTTTTTTCAATGAAGTCATTAATTGAGTCTCAACTACTAATCAATGCTCAAATGAGAATAATTATAGATTCTAAAAACTCTAAAATAAGGCACAAACATCCATAAGTGGCATAATACCATGAAATTACAATAGAAACTATGGTATAAGGGTTACATATAGATAGATATAACACTATCTACTCACTGAATCATTTAGAACATGAATCGAACCAAGTTAAAAAGAGAAATTTTGCTAAAGATGAGAGCTTCAAGGGTTAAGGGAATGTTCTAGAAAAAAAATACAGGGTAACCTCTTCCCCAAATACAAATTATCATTAATTTTATTTCATCTTTTATACATTAATTTATTTAATTGGTTATTTAACTTATCATCATTTTATATTATTTTCTATCTTATTTTATTTATTAATTTTCTCTCTAATTTTCCTTTTACATCCTTTTCTTCTATATACAAGGCCTAGATAACCTATCCTCTAGACTTGTGTTTGGGTAATCCACATTGGGGGATCCCATGAGGATTACCCACACCAGATGATCATATAAGGATCACCCACCCAAGGTGCTCCCATAAGGATAACCATTTTGGGTTGATCTCATAAAGTCTAGTCACATATGGGTTACCCAAAACCAATACCAACATGATTTATTCAAAATTTCCTATAAACCACCCAAAAATCCACTACAATAGGAAATAAGCCCCTAACTCTTCCTCCAGGTATAATCAAACTGTGAAAATTGACTCCCAATTATTATGACAGATCCAACACTTCAAGAGGACCAAATTTTACAAGAAAGAAACTATGTTTATCCCAAAATAGAGCCTTGATAACACGAACTGATATGGAAACCTACAAAACATTTTAAAAACTCCACTTAAACTAAAATTTCAGATTAAACAGGGAAACCAAACAAAAAAGTCTCATAGTTGGAATTCATATAGGTGCACTAAATGACTAAATGTGTTCATATCTCAAAAAATGGAAGGGTGTTATAATATAGCTCCAAATAATTTTTTCACAATTACAATAGTGAAGTGGACCAAATATATGGATTTGAATTTATATCAATGGGAATTTACTATAAGAAACTTCTGGTAATTAAGCCTTTGAGAGTGGTTGAGAATTAGAGACTACCTAATAGTTGTCATTAATCCAGGGAAAAAACATCAAGATTCCTCTATCCCATAACCCATACAACCCCCTTGCCCTTCACCCCCCCACCCCACTCATGTTGTCGACCACTTCCAGCACCCAAAACATTGTTTTGGGGGAAGAATTTTAGTGGATATGAAAAAATTTTCACTAAAGTCTTTGGCAATAGACCAAAATTGGCCACCATTTGTTGATATTTATGTTGTCTCTAAATACCATATTACTAGTAGTGGTTATTATAGAACCTTGTTTCTTTATGATCTCATTTTGAGAAAGGGTCTCAACACTCTTATTTTCTATAACATAATATTTCTCTTAGATATAGTGAATTTTTTATACCCCTTTATAGATGTTGGGATTAATCTTGATCTACGTAAATCCTATTCTCTTTTTATTCTCCTTATTTTTCCTTTTTCTACCATTTAGTCTTCTTTTCGAATTTACAGTTGTTGGTTTTCACAGTGTTTCTATAACATTAATATATTTACATCATGTGAAATTATTCTTCTCAATATATAATGGTTTACGTTTTTACATAAAACTAAATTAATTTCCTTTTATGGAAAGATCACATTAGATGTAAAGAGAACATTTTTAAATTTCACTCTAGAAATAGAAAGTTTTATTGTGTAAGGAAAACATACCAAATTAAACATACCTTTCATGTTAAATAATGAAAATATGTTTCAGAAGTACCTAAACCATTTGGAGGAAAAATAAATTTCTTTTTTATAATCCAAATAAGGGAAGAGGTTTTCTACAAAAACAAAAAACCCACGTTATATAATACAACTTTTTTATAAAGAGTTGAAGTTATTGATTAGACTTTATGGAGATAGTTGTAGAATAATTAATGTAATAGAAAATTGAAACACTAATAAGATTAAACATAGACATAATAAACATAACAACAATGAAAAGTAACTATCATGAATAATCTATCATGGGAGAATTGTATCACAGCATTAATAGGAACACCTAGGACCTCTATATACAATTTGGGAAATAATGAAATAAAATCCATCTAATGGGTTCCTTATGAAATTAAACTACCCAAACACTCGGTTTTATCCAACCTAGCCTGAATAAGAGGAAAATACCTTAAACAGATCATAGTCCTAACAAGGGGTCACTAGACACACTATTACAGATCGCACTTTTAAAAGCACTAGAAATGGGATTTTAAGTGCTAAAAAGCGCTGAAAATCTAAGTGTTTTTAGAATCTATGGATTTTATTAGCACTAAAAAGGTTCTAATAAAAGGTGTATTTATTATTGCTAAAATAAATCATTGTTAATTACCCAATTAACATTTTTTTTAACACTGATAAAGACACCATTTTTTAACTCTTTTTATCCTCGATAAATGGAGAATTTATCAGCACTAAAAGTCATCGATAAAGGCCACAATAATCATTCCTAAATAATCACTAATAAATATTCTATTTATAAATGCTTTTATTTTATTTTTGATAAATAAGACCTTTATCTGTGTTTTTTTTAGTGCTGATAAAATTTGAAGTAGAAGAACATGCTTTTTCAACCAATCGTACCCCTCTTCAGGCTTCCAACCGCACACCACCCCACCACCACCAATTTTTAAAACACTCACAGTAGCCCTTTTTCAGTGCTTTTCCACTTCTCAGCTACCTCTTCACCATCGAACATTCCTGGACCCGATCCTGTGACGTCCCTTATACAATTTTACCCGTTCTCCACTACCTCAAGCCTGTTTTATTATATATTTTATGATATTTCTATTTATTTATATATATTTATGTAAATAAAATACTACATAAACAACTTTTAACAACACTAGAAAAATACATCAATAGTGCTAAAAAATTAATGTTAATATAATCACTTTTAAAAAGGGGGACCCTTTTATCAGCACTAACAAAAGCACTGATAAAAGTTAAAAAATATTTTTAAAAAAATTTTAAATTAAAAAAAAGAGGTGGGTGACCACCCCTTTTATCAGCACTCGAAGACCCATTTAACATCACTACATTCCCACACTACCCCCCCCCCCCCCATTTAATAGCTATAGAAGAGCCCACATTAACACTGTTGGGAACCCCCTTTACCGACCTGCACACCCCTACCTCCCCTTAGATTCGAACATGCAACATCTCCTTTGCGTACCTGGACCCTTACCACTCCTCCATGTTTCTTTGTTCCCCAATTTATGATATATATATATAGTTTTATTTTTTATCCATATATTTATTCTTATGTTAATATATATTTATATGATTATTTTTAAATACATTTAGAAAATATATTTTTTTGTGTTCTGTATTTATAAATAAATACATACATACATAAAACATACATATATATATATTATATGTGTATCTATTAATATAATTATACATCTTTGTATTTTTTTACAAATACTATATATTAATATTTATATACATATATTAGAATTTATAGATAATATATATCAATTTGTTAATACAAACACACAAATATATATATATATACACACACACAAATTATACAGGTATATAAATATTCATATATTTTTATTTTAAATTAAATGGATATTATTTTTTATTTAGATATAAATTATATGTTTATAAATATATTTTATATGTAAATATGTTTAAATATTAATTTATAAAATTTAAGTTTTATGTGTAAATACATAAAAATATGTATATATATGTTTATATAGTTAATTATAAATAATAGTACGTTTTAAAATTTTAAAAAATTTGAACGTCATAATATCTTTGTGAGTATAAGCCTTGAAAATAAATTCATTCCCCTCCAAAAAACCAAAATAAAACCTCCTTAAATGAGGCTAAAAATCCATCGAATGATAAAAAACTTTGGCACCCCAGCTAAAAACTCTCTTTTTTGAGGACATATAGGCATTTTTTTCCACAAAAATGTGATTGGGGTCTCCCCCTACACTTTAACGCGTAGAGATTGTTTCAATCATTGATTTGATATGTGGTAGAGCCCAAACAGACACTCGGGTCAAAGTTTATGGTAGTTTGAAGTTCGAGTTATGCTTTCATCTTATTTTAGAACTTTTTTTTTAATTTTTAGATTTTTTATCTTCAAATTATTATTATATGACTGTTACTTGATAATTATTATAAAATTATTAATTAAAACTACTTTGTTTATTATTTTATAAGCAATTTTCACTAAATATCTTATATATTGACTATAAAGGCATATTTATCCTAATCTAAAACATATTTAAAAAAATATTTTATATTTATATAAATATTAGTAAATATATATATATATATATTATTTTTAATGAAATATTTTTTTTTGAAATATACCATTTGTCAGCCTTAGTAAAAAATGATGATAAAGAGAGGTATTTATCAGCGCTTCTAAAAAGCGCCGATATGGAAGGTAAGTTTAATAGAACTAAAAAAGAACTGATAAAGGGGTGCCTTTATCAGAGATAATTTTTTTTTGATAAATGGATACTTTTAGCATCGCTTTTTTAGCACTTTTAAAAATACCTTTAGTCAACGTTTTTTAGGGCTGATAAAGGTACCACCTTTATCAGTGCTTTTTTAGCACTGTTAAAAGATGGTGTTGTGTAAACCCATTTCTAGGGTAGTGATATTTTTTATACATATATTTATATATATTTATTCAATTATTTTTCAATACATTAATAAAAAATTTTGTTTTTCTATGTGTGTTACATATATATATAATTATATTTTAATATTCATTTTCATATATTAGAATATAATTATAAATATATATCCATATATTAATATAAATTCATATGTATATATAATCAATATATATATATTTATAAGTATATATATATATTCGTATATTTTATTAATGTAAAAAATGGTTAAATATTATTTAAAATAAAATTTATAATAATTACTTCCATATGATTTATATAATTATTTTGAAATAATTTTTTAAAATAAGTCTGAATATTGTATATTTATATAATTATACATTACATATATATTTACATGTATATATTTATTTATATATATATATATTTACATGTAGTTGTATATTTAAATGTAAATAGTTAATAATGTACTTATAAATATTTATTGTAAATATGTTTACATACTATATTGAACGATGATGATATATTTATAAAAATACAATTATATATGATGTATTTACACAATATTAACACACACACTCACACATATATTTACACAAATACGTACACATTTATATTTCACACATACACACAAAAATATTTACATATATGTATTTATTTACATATATTAGAATATACACATAAATATATATATTTTATTTACACACACATATTTATATATAAACAATACTTTTATTGGTATATATATATTAATTCATTTATATATGGTAAATAAAATGGATAAATTTTTATTTTAAATAAAATTAATAGTAATTATTTATTTTCATGTGGTTTATATATTTAAAAATTCATTAATATATAAAAATGTTTAGATATTTATTTTTATAATTGGTTTATTATATATAAATATAAGAATAAAATATATATATATATATATATATATATATTTATAAATAAAACTATAATATAAAAAATTATAAAATTTCAAATCCATAATATCTATATGAATGTAGTATTTGGTAATAAATTTAGTTTACATTAAAAAGGGGCATGAAGAGCCTCTTAAATGAAGCTGAAATCCCATCATATATGAAAAAATTAGGGTATTGAAACTAAAAACACAATTTTGGAATCTTTCGGAGCCTTTTTGAACTCGAAAAAATCGTGAATGGGAACCCCCGACTAATACGGTATAGATCTCTTCACGGGGATTATTTCCATCTTTAAATTAAAAGTGCTAACAAATATACCTTTTATCAGTGCTTTCTATAGCACTTTTAATGGGGACCCTTTATCTGTTATTTTTTTAGTGATGATAAAAGGGTTCTTTATCAGTGCTTTTTTATGCTGATAAAAGGTCCCTTTATCATCATTAAAAAGTACTGAAAACGTCACCCCTTTATTATTTCTTTTTTCTAGCATTGATAAATATTAGCATTGAATTTTGCTTTAACTGTAGTAACGAAAGAGCAGAATCATAAAATATTACAAAACTCATTCCAGGATTTCCTACAAAGATACCCAAGTGTTCTTATGATCTATGAAAGAGAAGAATAGTGTGCATATTTTTATTCAAATTTGAATTATTTTTTAATGTATTTCAATGTTAAAACCCATGATTCTCAATTTTTTTTTGTAATTTATGGGTAATTTGGGGCTTATAAATGAAGTTGGTTTGAAAAGAATGAAAGAAAGGTATTTTATAATTGAATCTTATAGACAATATTTTTATGAACTTTATTGAAAATTTTCAAACTCTTACTTCCTTTTTTTTATAAAAATAGGCTAAGTCCTGAGAGGTCCTTCTACCATGTAAGACCCACCATATAACCAACCCACAAGGGGAAGCTAGCTAAGCTAGCCTAGGAGGGGTCGTAGGAGCCTATATACATGGGTGATGAAGCCTCATGTGACCCCATGGGTGTTCAAACCCCACTGGTGCATGGATCGCGGGTGTTCAAGCCTTGCGGTGTGTAGGGTAATCCTAAAGACTTGCACGGGTAGTATATTTCCTGGAACACATGTATTGTTTGTGATATGAATTTGGGATCCCACCCTAGAGCGGGCATGTCGATTGCTCCCGAATACGGGGTGATATAGGCTCATCCCGCGTCCCATAATTTAGATGTGGGATGTGTGCTTGTCCATGCTCTTCCATACTCCACCGCTCTACCTTCATTATGCTGCTTCCACCTAGTCTTTATATCCCCCACCTTCCCTTCCTAGCATCTCCACCCATTTCCATCAACTAAGATCCTCATGCTAGCACCCAGATCACCACTCTTGCACATGAGGAACCACCCTCAAATCCCACCGAAGCACAGTTCGAGCCTCCTCCATCCACTATGAAGGTTAAAGGAGAGGAGGAGGCCACCTTCCCAACTTCTTCCACCTCCGCTGCCCCATGCAGACCTGTGATCGCTAGCATGCATCATCAATGCCACCCACAACATCCAAGCGTGCCCTTTCCGCCTTGCATGCACTACGTAGATCTATTCCAAATAGGTTTTCACACCTTTGGGGCTCGTGGGTGTGATATCAAGAAAATGAAGACCCCCCCCCCTATTCTCAGGGGGGATTTAAAGATAGGAGAGGCTGAGGCCCTCTCCCTTGGCCTATATAAGGAGGGGAGCTCATCTTTCTCCATGTATCAGACTCGACGCCCAGAAGGCTGGGATACCACCTGAGGGAGGTCAAGTGGACATTGTAACCCTCTCTTCTCCCTCCTTTTTTCTTCTAAAGTTTTTTATTCATTTTTTTGTTTCAAATTTAGTGTTCATTTTAATATTTAATTCTAAATTACATTTTTTGTTTTAATAAATAAATTTCATGAATTTTTCTAAATGTTTTCTCTGCCACAATAAATATTATTTAAAAAAAATATTTTAAATTATTAGTATTATTAATAATAGTACTTATAATAATAATTGTTATTATTTATTTATTTATTTATTTATTTAAATTAATATTATAAATTTCAATTTAACATTGTTTTTTTAAAATTATTTGTCTTCTTTTCTTCTTTATATTCTTCTTCTTCAATCAAAATTATTTACTTAATAATAATTATAGTAATAATTAATGTTATTATTATTGTTGTTGTTATTATTATTTTAAAATTATTTATAATTTTTATATTTCTATCCTTTTCTTCTTTATTTCTCTCTCTCTCTCTCATCCCAATTCTTCCATTTTTATTATTTTATTTCATTCATCCACCATTCTTTTTAGTCATTATTTTATTCTATTTTTCTTTTTCTTCTTTTCTTCCCACTTCTACCATTGTGATCTCTTACTCTTGGAAATGAGAGGCTAACCTGGGGGGAAGTCAAGGTGTTGTTAAATTTTCCTTAAAGTTTAATTTTAAGTTTGTGGTAAATTTGATTAGCATGCATGGTGAGGTGAATGTCTCTAATTAGATGTTTTTCCTCCCAATTACATACAAATCAATTTATTTCTTTTTTGTGATTTAAATAATTTTCCCTCTCTCCATTGGTTAATTCTTCATATGATATGAGTTGAGCTAATAAAATGATGAAACAACATTGATTGAGATGGGCCCTGGAAGATGACACCTCCTATACCAAGGAGTGTTCTCAACCTTTATTAAATGTAGAGGTGGAATTTATAGTTATTATGCATTCAATGATATTCCATAATTTATAAATAAATAATAGTAATTAAAACAAGAGATTTAATGTCTGTATTATAAAACTAAAATCATATTCATAAAGGATAACAATGATTAAACTCAAAACTAAACCCAAAAACCAAGTGATTTCTTCCTAATTTCATTATGATTAGAACTGAATTCTAGTTTAAATTAAAAATTTACATGTCATTAGAAAAGTAATAAAAACCCCAAAAATATTGTAATTGTTTTCTTAAATTAATCCAAACCAAAAAAAGAGATATCATAGGTTATTTAGAATAAGTAGGTGAACAAACTGAAAGGCTCATCAAGTGAGAAAATCCTCGTCAGCCACTGTGCTGCACTAGGACAAATAATATCGGTTTCGACCATGCCCAACGATAGGAATGCATCAAAACGGGTACCATTTTCATGGAGCCAATCAAATATTAATTTAATTTTTATATTTTTCACA
This sequence comes from Viscum album, assembly GCA_963277665.1. Classification (NCBI taxonomy): domain Eukaryota; kingdom Viridiplantae; phylum Streptophyta; class Magnoliopsida; order Santalales; family Viscaceae; genus Viscum; species Viscum album. Next base: position 84,625,175 of record OY728140.1, on the reverse strand, counting down.
TCTAAACTAGATTTCATTTCTCTTTTTAAATATAAATAAAAAAGGTATTTCATGTTGTTTTCATATTATTATTTTGTTCAATTCATGGAATGAAAAATATTCTCATGTACAAGAACCAGGGATTGAAAATGATGAAGAGGTGTATATCCTACAAAATATTGATGAACACACCGACCATGATAATCATATGATAAATGGGCATAAAAAAGAATTTCATTTTAAGAACTGGTAGAAATGGTTGATAAATTAAAACTTGATTATCAGAGACTAAAGACCAAGAAGCAAGTGTCATCATAGTTCAACAATTTTATAGTCGATAAAAGAGGTTGAGGCCCAACTTGAGGAGTATGCTACAATAGTGATAGAATTTTATGAAAGGGTGGAGGATCCTGACTACCTACCTCTATTTACTAAGATTCTACTCTCAGAGGCACTTACCACTGAGACAGAGATTAAATCTGAACCCACTCAAAGAGTTAAAAATTTCTTTGACTCTATCTCTTTTGATTTTATTGAGTCTTAATTATACATCACTCCTTATTTTTTTGATTATATAGAATCAATAAATCATTATTATGCATTTTAGGAAGAATAAGAACCTAGATGTTCACCTATTAAGGACCACGTGAAGCTCCCTGATTCTGATGAAAACACATTTGAGGAGCCCCATCAGGAAGTAATCCATGTTACTGAGCCTTATAAAATTAGGAAAGAAGATGATCACAATAAAGGGGGAAAATTTATTATTAAAAATTCAAATTTTATTCAATTATAAATACCTAATTACTTTTCTTTTCATTATTCAACTCATGCAGTCCCTATAAATCCATCACTGGAAGAGAAAGAGGTTTCACAACTAGAAACGAAGAAGGAGGATGATTAATACTTCATCCTACCCATGCCATTGAAGATAAACCTCATTGTAATGGTGGAGGATCTAGTTTACCATATTCTTGGATCATTCCTCAAGTGTAAGGATGAAGCCCAAGCTTGTAAAATCCAGATGTGGTGGTTCAAATCAAAGAAGCTTCACCCATCGTCTAATTTTGGATAACAGCTGGTACTTCTCTCTAGAGGAAGTAAAAATCTTGGTTCCACTTGGGGGATCATACAAAGAATTATCCCTTTCACTTCCTTTCTATGATTTTAGATTTAAATCTCATTTTTTATAAAGTAGTTCAGAATGTCTCCCCTCTCCCACCAATTCTTTTTTAGCTTTAAAGACATGATCCTTCTGCATAATTGAACTTTTTTTATAGGTTAATTATGGAAGAAGGAATACTCATATAGTTAAGGGGAAGGGACAAGCTTCATGGGAAAGGGAGTTCCCTTTTAGTGTTTTATCATATAAACTGTCTATTTTTTCTAAATAATTTTTTGATCTTTAAAGTAAAACTGCGTTCCAACACTTGAATTCATGTTTTACTTGACTTATCCAGGAGACATGAGTTTATTAGGAAACCTATGATTCCATGTTTTAAATATCATTGTTAAAAAGTTTCAATGAATAAAATGGATAATTGGATACTTAAAGTGAAGCATGGATATTAATATAAGGACAAGTGATATGAAGTAATTAATTGATTCATGTAGATGAAATTTCCCAACCATTTTTCATGATTTAATTTTTTGAAATTCATGTGAATTTATTTTTTATTATTATTCATTCCTTGAGGGATTATCCCAAATCATATGTCCCATTTTTGGGAGGATTCATAGACCAAGTACTTCATATTTTATCTTGACTGTATTTATTAAGTGATATTAGGATATTCCACCTTCTAGGAATTGAATTTGAACTTGTAAAATATATGACTATAAAAAACACATTTAAAATGATTAGGTTTATTTGGATAAACCACTTACCCTTAAAATACCACCATTACATCATTACTTAGTAATCCCATAGAGACCATGAAAGACCATTATAGTAATGATCCATGCTTAAATCTATTTTTATCCATTCCTACCCTTCCCTTAGTTTTTACATGATTTTTTAAATTTGAAGTTTGGGGGTGAATGGAATCATGGTAATTGGGATGATTTACATTGTAATAAATAATTATGGGGGTTCTTATTGTGGTAGTCTTAAAAGTTTTTGAATCATTCATTATACACTATTGTTTCCCCTCTTGAATTAAAATAAAATTAAAATGGTATAAAGATTAAAAAAATGATAAAAATGGGTTGTGATTTTGGAAAACTAAAAATCACCATTACAAGACCTAGGATTTCAATAATACTTGGTTAAGTGGTGGATGTGAGGTTTATTATAAAACATAACTTTAAAAAAAATCTTTGAAATAGAAAAAAATGAATATATAAATAGGAAAACATTTAAGAGGGTGCACAAATCATTCATTATGCTTAAATTTATCCTGATATTTACTTTGAGTTTTCTGGAAGTTAGGAGTTGTTATAAATTTAAATGGGATAATTTCATTACATGTTAATTTTTGATATCATGTCTTGTACTTAGATAAAAAAATACTTGAACCTTAAATTTTTAACCACCAATTCCTACCAACCTTAAGACATAAAGAAATTTGAACTTGAATTACATGTCCTTATGATTTTATGTGCCTTTTTTCATTACAATGTTGATAAATTAGTTCATTTACAATACTATTGATAATAAGCATGTTCTCATGATATGATCATAAATATAATTGAATTTTATCATGAGATATAAGAGAAAAGTTTCATCTGAGGTAAGTTATGATTTGGAATGTGTAATAATTATGAATTAAGGATCTTGAATGAATAAAATGACAAATTCCATCATTTTCAATAAGAAAAAGTAAAATACATGATTTGATTACTTCTTTGAAAAATGAGAAATTAAATTAATATTTTATGTGGATTTTTGATAATTTTTTTGACATTGTAAATTGTTTGATTTTATTACATTAGAATTTAAATATTGGTAACATTGGTTTGATCTGATTTTTAATGTTAAGATTTTATACTTGAGGAAAATAATGGTTTAAGTGTGGTGGTATTTGATAGAGAAAAATAATGTGCATACTTTTATTCAAAACTGAATGAATTTTTTAATGTATTTGAATGGTTAAACCCATGATTATCAATGTTTTAGTAATTTATGGGTAATTTGGGACATGGAAATGAAATTTGTTTGAAAATAGTGAATGAAATTAATTTCATAGTTGAACCTTATATGCCAATTTTTTATGAACTCTATTGAAAATTTTATAACTCTTTATTCCATTTTTTACAAAAAAAATATCCTAAGACCTGAGTGGGACTTCAACCAATGCTGACCCACCACATAGCAATCCCACTAAGGGAAGCTGGCTAGGCAATCCTGGGAGGGCCCACAGGAGCCCAGATACATGGGTGATGAAGCCCCGTGTGAGCCCGCGGGTGGTCAAGCCCCATGGGTGCATGGGCCACAAGTGGTCAAGACCTGTGGCACGTAGGGTAATCCCAAAGGCCTCCATGGGCTACATGTTTCATGGCCTGCAATTATTGTGTGTGGTGTGAATTCGAGAGCCCACCCCGTAACAGGCATGCCGAGTGCTCCCATGTCTGAGGTGATACAGGCTCATCCCACATCTCATGATTTCGACGTAGGATGAGAGCTTAGCTGAACACCACCGCCCTCTACCATCTGACATCGCTCTGCCTTCACTGCACCACTGCCACCTCATCTTTGCATCCCCAACATTCACTCTCTGGCATTGCCACCCGCTTCCATCGACTAGGAGCATCTTGCTCGCACCTATATCTCCACTACTGCACCTGAGGAACCACCCTTGAAGCCCACCAAAGTTCTGTTTGAGCCTCATACACCCCCTATGAAGGCTGGACGAGTGGAGGAGTATGCCCGCCCCGCATATGTCGCATGCCTCCACCTCCACTACCCCATGTAGACCCTCTCTCAATGGTCAGCACCATCATCGTTTCCTACAACACCTGAGAGTTACCCTGTCGCCTTGAAAACACCACGTGGATACCTTCCACTCAGTATCTCACACCTATGGGGCTTGCAGGTGTGATCTAGACCAGATGAAGACCCCCACCCCCGTTCTCATGGTGGAGCTATGAAGATAGTAGGGGTTGGGGGCCTCTCCCTCGTCCTATATAAGGAGGGGATTTCCTCCTTCTCCAGGCATTGGACTTGACACCCAAAAGGCTAGGATTCCACCAGAAGGGTGCTGAGTTAGCTACTATAACCCTCTAATCTCCCTTCGTTCTTCTAATCCATTTTTTGTTCATTTTTATTTTAAATTTAGTTTAATTTTAAATTTTAATTCTAAATTACATTTTAGTTTTAATAAATAAATTTCACACCTTTTTCAAAAAAAAATATGTCATATTTTTTATTTTATTTATTTTCTTATTTTAAATTATTATTATTGATAATAATAATAATAATAATAAAAATTTTAATAATATTATTATTATTATTTATTTAAATTATTGTTAGATTTATCATCTTAACATTCTAATTTTAAAATTATTTTCATTATTTTTATCTTTCACTTCTTCTTCAATCCAAATTATTTTCTTAATAATAATTATTATTGTTATTATTATTGGTATTATTATTATTATTACTATTATTTTAATATTATTTATAAATTATAGAATTCTTTTCTTTTCTTATTTTTTATTCTCTCTATCTCTCTCATGCCAATTCGTCTATTTTCATTATTTTATTTATTTCATTCCCCACTATTTTTATAGTATCTTTTATTCTATTTTTCCTTTTCTTCCCTTCTCCCCACCTCCACCATTGTGATCTATTTATATTATAAATTAGAGGATAACCTTGAGGCTTAGCCCAAGGGGGAGGGGGTCAAGTGTTCCTAAATTTTTCTTAAAGTTAAATTTTATGTTTTTGAAAATTTTGAGTAGCATACATGGTGAGGCGAATGTCTCTGATTAGACGACTACCCACCAATGACATGAAAATCAATTTATTACTATTCTTTTATTTAAATCATTTTCCCCTCTCTATATTTGTTAATTTTTCATATGATAGGGGTTGATCTAAACAAAGGATGAAACAACATCGATTGAGTTGGATCTTGGAAGATGACACCTCCTAGACCAAGGAGTTTCCTCAACCTTGATTAAAGGAGGAGGTGAAATTAAGAGTTCTTAGGAATTCAATGATATTACCCAATTTATAAATAAATAATATTAATTCAAACACAAGATTTCATGTTTTGTATATCAATTTAAAATAAAAAACATAAAGAAGAATAATTAATGAACCCAAAACAGAACCCCAAAACCTAGTGATTTCTTCTTAATTTCATTCTATTAAGAAATGAATGTTAGTTTAAATTCTCATTTTATATGTCATTAGAAAATTAATCAAAACCCTAAAAATTGTAATTGTTTTATTAAATTGATCTGAACCAAAAAAATAGATATCCTTCAGTGATTTAAAAGAAGTCTGTGGAACAAACTAAAAGGATCCTATAGTGAGATGACCCTGGTTAGCCACTGTGTTGCATTAGGAAAAATAATATTACTTTTGACCATGACCCACGACAGGTGTATGTTAACCTAAAAAACATGGCGAGTGACCAATATGTTTAACACATAGTAATATAACAAAATTAAACTATAATCACACAAACCATCAACCTGATAACATTTTACAGAACAAACCCTTTGTTTTCAAGAACAATATTATAATATCAATATCCTTCAGCCAAAAAAAATCCAGCAATTTCTCACAACATAAATATAACTTTAAATTTTACACAAATAGCATAAATATGTTCACATCAAGGATATACAACTACACGATCATTTCAAATTATAATTATGAATCATAATCCTTTGGAAATATAATCAAAGTCATAAAATACCACATTTTAAACCCCATTTAAACTTCTTTCTCTACTTGAGAAAATGACTCTAATGTAACTTATTATAAAAAACACCATTTAAAGTGGCCAAACATTTCATTGAAATTTGGAAAACAATAAAAGATAATAATGTAGAACCATTAAAAATTGGAAAAAAAAATAATTTCATAAAATATATTATTATTCAATCATAGAGACTCAGCTTGTATTTTGAATAATCAATTTGTGCGTATTGGGTATATGAAAATCGAATTTAGATATTTAACCCTGATAAATCCCATTTAAGACGTATGAAATTGAAAGAGAAACTAGATTCACTTGGAAATGATTCAATTGATTCACTTAATATATCTTTTTAAATATTCAAATCACGGTATGGTAATGAGTAAGGGTTCATGGATTTATATTTAAAAGACAATACATGGTTCATGCTACCCCAAATCATTAATTATGAAACCAAAAATGTTATTCAACCACAAAGAAGAACTTCAAGAAAAATGACTTTTTATGATGGGTTATTTGAGATGGGTGGATGTCTTGTCGCAAATAAATCATCGACAGAGAATATTTGTGATGGGATATGACTCTATCGCAAATACTCTTGGTGTGCACTACGTGCCAAACCACAGAAAGACTATCTGTGATGGGGGTGCATCCTCGTCTTAAATACCATATCATTTTTTTGTTATTTTCAACAGGAGAATACTCCAGTCACAAATAAAATGTCGACAGGAAAGTATTTGGGATGGGACCCGTCGTAAATATTTCATATCATTTTAAGTTATTTGCGATGATATTTTCACTCATCCCAAATAAACTGTTGGTAAAGGGTATTTGGGATGGGGCCTATCGCATGTATTTTTAATGCCTCAATAATTAAATATAGTGGTACTATTTACAATGTGACCCCTCATAAATGTTCTCATCGCAAATGATCTATCCTATATACACCCTGAAGATTGTTTTTTTAACTTATCTCTCCTTCTCTTCTCTTATATACTTTTATTTAAACATTTCAATATTTTAAATTTTATGTTGGAGCAACATTAAAACTTTGCATCCATAGAAAGATTCTGTTTTATGGTAATTTATTAATGTTTTTATTTTTTATTTTATTTATTTTATTTATTTTATTTTCTATTAGTAATAATTATTATTAATTATCACTAATTAGAATTATTTAGTTTTATTTTTTATTAATTTGTTTTTGAAATTTTTAATTTTAATTTACAGTATTGTTTTTAATTAAAATTAAATAGTTTTAATTTTGAATAATTTTTTTAATTATCAATAATTTGTAATAATTCAAGGTAATTACAAATAATGTTGTTCAGAGTGGATACTCAAGAGGGGGTTGAATTTAGTTCAAATTAAAAATTTATGTTTAAAATATTTATATTAAAATCCCCCAATTTAAATAACAAGCTAAGATGTAGTGAATTTGTAATATAGTATAGGTTTAGTTATATTCTCAAAAGATTGATTAGTTCTTAGTTAATCTAATATGAAGATTAGATTAGCTTTTGAAACTAACTTACTGGTTTACAATAAATACAAAAACATTCTGGTTTAATTATCAGAGTAAATTTAAAATAGATTTATATTTAAAGTACTTAGTAGCGGAATATTGAAAATTCTTTTAACTAAAATAAACATGCACAAGAGTTTTAACCAAGAGGTTCAGTCTCAAGCTGAGACTTATTCCTCTCAAACAGTTTATATAAAACTTTGATACACACCCTGGATCGGGGTTTACAACAGTACTCAGACTGTCCAGGTCCTCAGACCTCTACCACAGTTCTTCGTGGGAACGAAATAATAACATCATCACATAGACTGTCCAGGTCCTCAGAACCCTACCACTATCCATAGTGGGATACAAGAGTGTAAGGGAAATATTGAGTGAGGATTTAGAAATCCTTTAGTTCAGCTTAGGAGTCAGTGAGTGTTCAAACAGAGAGAAGCACACACTGCTCGTAATGTAATGAAAAGGATGATCATAGTTGAGAAAGAATATAGAGATGTGTTTAGAATGATATTGTGTGATGTCAATACATTTATGGACTCCTTTGGATTGAATTAGATGAATCTTTGAGTCCTTCTCTGGAAGTTATGTGGAAAACAGAGTGTTGTGATTCTTCATGTGTCCTCTATGTGGTTCAGTCAAGTGAAGATGTTCTTTAGGCTTCAAATATGCTTTGTATGTGTTCAGCTATGTCAAGTTGCATGCAGTGTGCCTTTTTTCTGAAACTTCATCCAAAAATTTTCTTTTTTCTTGTCCTCATTGTATTCCTTTTTTTCTATATTGCGCTTTTTTATTCTTGGTCACACTTCCCTTTTATCATGGAATGCACGTGTTGTAGCCGACAGGTTGCATGTGTTCAGTACCTCGTACCTCGTACTATCTGATGATATGTCTACAATGAAACATTATTTATGTTAGTGCATTAATGTCATCAAATATGACTGTTAGAAATTAAATTGAAAAACTACAGAATAGTTTAAGAAATGGTGGCACATTAAGTCATGGAAACATTGTCTCCTTCACACAGTGTCTAGGTTGATCACAGTGTCTGAGTGTCACGGTGTCTTGTTTACGGTGTGTCAGGGTCAATGTGTCTTGTTCATGGTGTCTGAGTTATGATGTCTTGTTCACGGTGTCTTGCTTCACGGTGTCTTGCATCACGGTGTCTTGCTTCACGGTGTCTTACTTCATGGTGCCAAAAATACATAGCCAGTGGTAGACTCACGGTGTCTTAGACTTTCCAAAGTAACTATGTGCAGACATAAATAATAATAATAATAATAGAAAGGATTAGACTTAAGTATTTTTCAAAGAAGGTAATTTGAGAGTAGATTAAAGATAGTATAAAGTAAGTAAACTGAATATTGAGCAATTAAGATCTTTCAAGGAACTACTTAAAGTATGAGAAAACTTTAGACATAAATACACATGATCTAGATTGAATAAGAGTTGGAATCATGAATACATGATTAAATAATATTTTTGATCATTAAAACATGATTCAAACATGAGGAGTCCAACAATATTTCCCTTTTTGATGATCACAAATCATATTTAGTTAAAGAGTATATAGGATTCAATTATAAAGAGAGATTTCTAACATAATATATAGAAACTTCTCCCCCTTTTGGGATTATCAAAAAGATGAATTAAGAAATGGAAAAAAGGTTCATAGTCCATTAATAGAAAATAAGAGATAGTACACAACAAGATCAATACAAAAACTATATCATCCCTTTCAAAAAGAGTAAACACTGTTATTCTTCAAGGGTTGGCCTTCTTTTTGCCTTTTGCAGTAGCAGAAGAGGAAACCATAGGTGTAGTGGTTGAGGTAGAATAAGGAAGAGATGTGGTTGATAAAGATGGTAAATGAAGTCCTTCAAATACTGAGGGAGCCAAGGTAAGAGCAGTAGAAGATCTAGGCAGTTTCTGATCAACAATCACATGCCTAATCTGACTGAGTGCTTGGCCGACAAACATAGTGATTGAGACTAATGCAGAGGTGAAGGTGGGCAGCCCAGGTCTGAGAGGTGCAGCCAATGGAGAAAAAATGGTTGTTCTCTGAACATGAAGATAGGGTCGGAGGAGTTTGATGAAATTTGTAATGATATCTCCACTATACTGCATGGATTTCTCAAAATATTCCTTGTTTTACAAAAAAATGTCCGACAAACGAGTAAAATCTGTGAGTTTTTGGACTTGGATCTTGAAAGCTTGAGTCACAGGAGGAATCCGTAGATTTTCTACAAGGTATTTGAAAATATTTGTCATATTGGTCTTGGAGAAAATCCTATTGAAGTAGAAATCCACTTTCTTGGAAATCTCTTGCTGAGCATCATTAGAAATCTTAGAGTGGATTTGTACTAAGTCAAGAACTCTATCACTGTTTTTGACTACTTTAGATAAATAAGTCGTATTAAAGCCACTGAAGACATTCTGAATCTCTTCTTTAACTACATATCTGATTGATTCACTATCCAAGGAAGGTGTAGAGAATTTATTAGATGCTTTAACAACTGTAGTTAGGGATTTTAGTTGATTCAACACCTTTTAAAGACATCCTATGTACTCATCAGTGAGTTTATTGAGGTTGGAAACAAGATATTTCATTTCCTTCACAATTTGCGTGTTCCTTTAAGCAATCTTTTCATCTAAGGATGCAAGATAAGGTTGAATCTGAGACACACCAACTTGTGGGATTTTAGGACTAATAGATTCTATAGGAGGATCAATAGATTCAGATCTTGAATTCATCTCTCTGCTTGTCTTCAACCATACTTCTTAGGGACTTAACTTCATTACTGAGCAGTCTATTTTTCAACTCTTACCTCTTGAATATCACGGAGCATCTTAGGTTGTATTTTCCAAATAATCCTCTCTAATAATAGTGAGTCATATATCTCACTTAATTTCGTCACTAAAAGAGGTTGGGTATTCATGAGTTTCTCAACACCAGATAAGATAGTATCTCCAAATTCCTTTAGATCATCCTTACTCATAATGGATGGTTGTTTAACTAAGGGTTTAGGAGTAGGAACTTGTACAGGTTCATGTTTAGGTTTCTTCTCAGGTGTAAATTGTGTGGTTGATTTCAACTGAAATAAGGAGGAAATATCAACCCCAGTTAATGTAACCTGCTGAGGCTCATTTACATCATAGAAACTAGGAAATTTGAACGGAGTGTCTACAAGACATGATTCAGTTGGATGTTAGGCTTCAGCAGATTCAAGATTTGGGGTTTGCTCCCCCTCAACAGTTGCCTCCTTCTCAGGACTAAGAGGCTTAGGTGCTTGGTCTAAATCCATAGACTCATCTCTAAGTTCCTCACTCATTTCTTATCTAGGAAGATGAAAAGCTAGCTCCATCTGTTCTTCAGTAGAAGGTATGATTTCAGGAATAGATTGTTCTACAGGGAGTTCCTCAAAATTGGCCTCTTGCAGAATAGGTTACTCTTCCACTATAGGCTCTTTTATTGTAGGTTCTTCCATTGTAGGCTCTTCCAAGGTATGATTTTCTGAGTCTTTGGCAACCGATTCTGTTACAGCCTCAGGAAGAGTTTCCAAACTAACATCTTCTTCAGGAGAAGAAACTTTTTCTTCAAGAACTTCATGAGAAACAGTAGTTATATCTTCCTCAACAACAACAACCTCCTTGGGTGGCACTAAAAACTCGTTTTCCTCTTCTTTAGAATACTCGAAAAGCTCATTTGGTTCCAAACTAGGATCAGAAATGTCCTTCGTCCTTGAGGTATAATCAACAGGATTGAAATTCTCATAAAACTTGTAATTGTCTTCCACCCATTCCCTTTTATAAGGATTCCATTTTATCTTCATTCTCTTGATGGTAGATTTTGAGAGATAGTACACAAATTCCATAATCACTACCTCATTAAGTCCAACCACACCTTTTGCAAGAAGCATGGCTGATATAAGTTGAGATTAAAACAGAGAGGAAGACTTGTATATGACTATGATCAACTCACACATGTGGTGTATGATATACTAGCACAAGTTGATCTTATGTCCATTTTTCATGAGGTGAATAAAAAACACATCTTGATATTTTAACACTGCAAAATCACCTTTTTCATGGGATTACCAAATTCTGTAAAAACTTAAATAGAAGCCTTTTTTCTCTATCTAATTTACCAGCTATGGATCTTCTCTGGGTGCCATTTCTAGTTAGGGTTTTCTGAGAAACTTCTAAATTGAAGAAATCGGTTGATATTGGAGGTCATTTTTAATAATCATCACAAATTCCCTCATGAGGTATCCTAAGGCATGCATCCCATAACCTCGAGTAGAAAGAACATCTCTGGCCATTGACCCAGCTCCTTATAATAAAACTTTTACCAGAATCAAGTGAGAACTGAACATATTAATAAAATTGAGCCACTAACCTAGGATAGATAGGTATATCCTCATTCGAGAACCATTCCAACCAACCATGTTGTTCTAAAACTTTCATTACCAGCGACTTACTAGATAGAATCCACTTGGGGAAAATTTATTTCTCAGGTACAACACTGCGGTTCACCATATTTGGATTTAAAGTCACTTCAGGTGTCATCTTAGGTGCAATCTTTCTATTCTTCGAGCTACGATTCTCAGGAGTCGATGATGAAGAACGCTTCATCCTGGGCATTCACTGATGCTTCCAGTGAGAGAAGGGTTTCAAGTATGAAGAAGGGTTATAAAAGAGTAGGCAGAAGAAACCTCGAGTGAATAATTGAGTGATACTTTATTTGTTTTATCATTTAGGAATACCAAACATCAATAAAATAAAAACGCAGGAAAAATAAAACAGGTAAAATAATAATTACCACGATACGGGTAAAAAAAGATAAAAAGGATTTTTACGGTGAGACCGTGACTGGTCATTACGGTGAGATAACGAGTGATCATTACGGTGAGACAGTAACTGAGTTTCACTGTGAGACCGTGAGGGAGATTTTAAATGTGCATTACGGTGAGACAAAAAATGTCAGAATGTAAATTAAAAGTGCTAAAAGTGAGACCGTAACCATAAGACTTTACTGTGAGATAGTAAACTTTAGAGACAGTAACTGAGAAACCGTAATCATGAAACAGTAAAGTATAACACAGTAAAATATCGCACAGTAAGACCTAAAACAGTTACATGTAAGGTCTCTATTTTAGATTTATCTTGCCTATTTCATGTATGATGTAGTCTATTCTCTCAGAATTTAATGGTTTAATGAATATATCAGAAAGTTGATATTCAGTACCAATGAATTCCAAAGTGATATCACCTTTTTGACAGTGATCTCTCAAAAAGTGATGTCTTACATCAATATGCTTTTTCCTAGAATGTGAAACAGGATTCGTTGAGATGTTAATAGCACTTGTGTTGTCACAATTTATAGGTACATGTTTGGATTGATATCCATAATCTAATAATGTGTGTTTCATCAACAAAATTTGTGCACAACAACTGCCATAAGCTATGTATTCAGCTTCTATAGTAGATAATGAAAAAGAATTTTGTTTCTTACTACACCAAGATACTAGTAACTTTCCTAAAAGGTGATATGTTATAGAGGTGTTTTTCTATATAACTTACAGCCACCGAATTCAGAATCATAATAACTAACTAACTCAAATTTTTGTCCTTTAGGATAAAACAGTCTTAGATTGAGTGTATGCTTGAGGTATTTGAAAATTCTATTTACAGCATTTAAATGAGATTCCTTAGGGTTTGCTTGAAAACAATCATATATACACACACTAAACATAATGTCAGGACGACTACCAGTTAAGTGAAGTATACTTCCAATCATTTCTCTATAAGTGGTTTGATCAACAGATTTTCCATCTTCATCAAGATCCAACATACAAGTGGTGCTCAAGGGATTGTCACTACTTCTAGTTCTATCCAATCCAAAACGTTTTATAATATCCTTTTTATATTTACTTTGATTTAAAATAATACCATTTTTATTATGAAAAACTTGAAATCCAAGAAAATATTTGAGTTCTCCCAATAAACTCATTTCAAATTCATTTTTCATCATTTTAGAAAAATCAACACATAAATAATTTTTTGAAGATCCAAAAATAATGTCATCTACATAAATTTGAACAACTAAAACATCATTAGAAATTTGTTTTATAAAAAGAGTAGGATCAGCTATTCATTTTTTGAATCCTTTATAAATAAGAAAAGCACTTAATCTTTCATACCAAGCTCTTGGATCTTTCTTTAAACCATATAAAGCTTTTGATAGTTTAAAAATAAGATATGGGAAATGAGGGTTTATAAATCCAGGAGTTTGTTCAACAAAAACATCCTCAGCTATATACCCATTTAAGAATGCACTCTTAACATCCATTTAATACAGTTTTAAATTCAGATCTGCAGCATAGGAAAGCATGATTCTGATAGCTTCATGTATGGCTACTGGAGCAAAGGTCTCCTCGTAGTTAATTCCTTCTTCATGACTATAGCCTTGTCCAACAAATCAAGCATTGTTTTTAAATATGTTACCAGCTTCATCAACTTTATTCCTAAAGACCCATTTTGTGACTATGATTCAAGTGTCCTTACGGTTGTCTACTAATTCCTAGACTTTATTTCTTTCAAATTGATTTAATTATTCCTGCATAGCCATTACCCAAAATTTATCATTGATTGCATAATTGATATTTTTAGGTTCAATATGTGAAAGAAAATCTTGATGTTCAACCAGATTTCTTAGAGGATCTCTAGTTTGTGTTCCTCTATCTAAATCTCCTACTATAGAATCTAAAAAATGATTTTTAAGGGTCCTAGTTGGTTTAGAAAAGATAGGGCTAGAGATTTTAGGTTCATTTACATGTTCGGGTTCAACAGTAGTAGATTCTGGAACATTTCCAGAGCTGGTTGTCTTAATAATAGGTTCACTGTTTTTGTCATTAGGGTCTATAAAGGACATATCTTCTTCATGATTTTCAAGAGGGGTCTTAGGTTCATCTGGATCAGTTTCATCAAATTTGATGTGTACAGATTCTTCCACAAATTTGGTTCTCTTATTAAATACTCTATAGTCCTTACTTGATATTGAGTAACCTAGGAAAATTCCTTCATCACTTTTGGAAGCAAATTTTTCAAGATTATATTTAGTATTAAGGATAAAGACTTTGCAACCAAAAACTCTAAAGTAGTTAACCTTAGGCTTCCTATTGTTCCAATATTCATATGGGGTCTTTTTATGAATTTTTCTAATCAAGACTCTATTGATAATGTAACAAGCTGTATTAACAGCTTCAACCCAAATGTAAATTGGTAAATCATTTTCATTGAGAATTATCCCAACAATCTCTTGAAGAGTCCTATTTCTTCTTTCTACTACACCATTCTGTTGAGGTGTTCTAGGAGTATAGAAGTTTTGACTATATCCATTATGTGAGCCATAAGATTCAAACTCTTGATTTTAAAACTAACGACCATGATCACTTCTCAAGGTCTTGATCCTAAGTCCACTAAGGTTCTCTACAGACTTGGAATATTAAATAAAGTAAGAACAAGATTCAATTTTGTGAGCTAGAAAATATACCCAAGTATATATAGAAAAATCATCTACTATAACATAAACATAGTGCTTCCCATTTAAACTAGAAACTATAGAAGGTCCAAACACGTCCATGTGAACCAACTCGAGAGGTTTAGAAGTTGAAAATTCATTCTTTGATTTAAAATAAACTTTATGTTTCTTTCCCTTTTGACAGGGATTACAAACTTTGTCAGCTGGGAATTCATGTTTAGGTAGGTCTCTAACTAAGTTCTTCCAAGTAAGTTTTCTAAGTGAGTGTATATTGTAGTGTCCTAATATTCTATGCCAAAGCCAATATTCTTTATGAAAGGCATTTAAATGGGTAATATTTTGTTTAGCTAAAGAATTCAAATCTACAGCATATACAATTTCATTTCTTAAGGCATAAAATACTAAAACATTTTTAGAATTAAAAACATTATAAGAATCATTTTAAAATTTAACATTATAACCATCATCACATAAGTGATAAATACTTAATAAGTTATATTTTAATCCATCTACAAATAAAACTTTAGAAATTAAAATTGAATCAGTGTTACCAATCTGGCTTAAGCCAATGATCTTTCCTTTTGAGTTATCACCAAAGGTGACATATCCTCCATCAACTTTGATTAAACTTTTGAAGCATTAAAATTCTATTGTCATGTGCCTTAAACATCCACTGTCCAAATACCATGTCTTCCTATAGGAAAATTTTAACCAGGTTTCCTACAACACAATTTTAGATAGAAAATGATTTTGGTACCTAGATTTTCTTGGGTCCAGATAGGTTAGAAAGCAGAACTTTTGGTACCCATATTTGTCTAATGGGTTCCATATAATCAGTAGTTTTAAAATATTTTGAATGATAAACTTTGTTTGATCTATAACTATGTGAGTAGCTGGTTGAGACATAAGAATTTTCAGAACTGGAACTAGCAGCATACTGTCTAGATTTATAAATAAATCTATTTTTCATAATCTATCTTTGTCTAGGATGATAGCATAAACCAGTAGTATATTTTGGTACTACTTGTTTTCCTAGAATTTGTGTAAGCACGTCCTTTCCATTTGTAAATTTTTCTAAATCTTTCCTGAGTTGCTCGTTACAAAATTTCAGTTCATTATTCTCTTTAATTAGTTGAGCATTTTTTTCCTTTTCTACTTCTAGTACAGATTTGATAGTGCTAGTTAAAGAATGTTGTTTCTGTAAGGCTTTATACTTATCTTTCAGCTCATTGCAGGTATCTTCTAGCATATTACAGTATTCAAATAATTCTTCACTAGACAGGTTTTCAGCATCATAATCAGAATCATCTCCAGAAAAATAAGAGTTTCAAGAAGGAGTATCCAATGTTACCTCAGATGTGTTTGTCATGAAACACATATTAGATTTTTGAGATTTTTCATCCTGAGTGGAATCATAATCACTTTAACTATCTTCCAAAGCACTCCAGGTTGCTTTCATAGCCTTTTTGTATTTTTTGTCCTTGTACTCATATTGCTTCTTGTACTTTAACTTTGGACAATCAGATTTCACATGACCTTTCCTCTTTCATTCGTAGCAGACTATGTCATCACTTTTATCAGCCTTTTTCCAATCATTCTTCCAATGACCTTTATTATCAAATTTTCCCTTGTAATTTGATTTTCTGAAAAACATATTTTTCCTATAAAACATCTTAAATCGTCTGGCTATCTGAGCCATTTCCGCATCACTATCAGATGCACTCTCTTCACTACTTGAACTATCACTTGCATATTGAATTTTCTCTTTATCTTTGATTTTTGAAGCAAAAGTCTTGAAGAATACTAGTTTCGTTCTTGGATCATCATCTTCTTCTTTCTTTACTTTTAGTTCTTACTCATACATCATCAACTTACCAATGAGTTCCTTGATAGGTATCATTCCAATGTCGCATGATTCTCTTATTGAGACCGATGTGCCTCTCCATCTTTCTGGCAGGCATCTTAGTATCCACTTGATTTGCTCCTTTGCTGGAACAACTTTTCCCAGGGAGTTCATTGTATTAACTATCTCATTGAACCTGAGATACATATCAGAAATATATTCATCAGATTTAATTTTAAAATTATCATACTTAATATTGTATGTATTTAGTATCATTTCTTTAACATTGGTTATTCCCTCATGGGAAATAGCTAAAGTATCCCATATTTCATAAGCAGTTTTACAAGAAGATATTCGGTTAAATTTTTCAACTCCTAAAGCACAATACAAGGAATTCATTGCTTTACAATTATTTTTGTAAGAAGCTTTCCTAGGTTCATCCCAAGTAGTTCTAACAGTTTCTGGAATCTTATACTGAGTCTCTATAGCATTCCAAATGTCAAATCCCATACTTTCTAAATGAATTTTCATTTTGATTTTCCATTGGGCATAATTTACACCATTAAATAAGGGCGGCATGTTGTTATCTACACCTTCTAATATATTATCCATAATAATATTTTATTAAATATATTTAAAGAGATAAAATTTACAAATAAAAGAAATTTTGAGATCTTTAAGATACAACTGAAATCACAGTTGAAAAAATTTCACAAACAGAGAGTTTTGAAAACCTTTTAACAAACCTCTGATACCAAATGTTGGTCGGAGTGGATACTCAAGAGGGGGGGTGAATTGAGTTCCAATTACAAATTTCTGTTTGAAAGATTAATATCGAAATCCCCCAAATTAAATAAAAATTTAAACTGTAGTGAATTTGTAATACAGTAAACGTTCAGTTAGATTCTCAAGAGATTGATTAGTTCTCAGTTAATCTATTCTGATTATTAGATTAGCGTTTGAAACTAACTTACTAGTTTGCAATAAATACAAACACCTGATAGTTTAACTATAAGAGTAACGTCAAAATAGATTTATATTTAAAGTACTTAGCAGTAGAATATTCAAAATTGTTTTAATTAAAATAATCGTGAACAATAGTTTTAAACAAGAGGTTCAGTCTCAAGTTGAGACTTAGTCCTCTCAAACAGTTTATATAAAACATTGATCCACACCCTGGATTGGGGTTTTCAACAGTACTCAGACTGTCCAAGTCCTCAGACATCTACCACAGTTCTACGTGGGAAATCAATAATAATAACAGCTCACAGGCTGTCCAGGTCCTCAGAACTCTACCACTATCCATAACGGGATACAACAGTGTAAGGGAAAGATTGAGTGAGGATTTAGAAATCCTCCAGTTCAGCTTAGGAGTCAGTGAGTGTTCAAACAGATAGAAGCACACACTGCTCGTAATGTAAAGAAAAGGATGATCACAGTTGAGCAAGAATATAGAGATCAGTTTAGAATGCTCTTGTGCTATGTCAATGCAGTTCTAGACTCCTTTGGATTGAAGCAGATGAAGCTTTGAGTCCTTCTCTGGAAGTTGTGTGGAAAACAGAGTGTTGCGATTCTGCTTGTGTCCTCCGTGAGGTTCAGTTGAGTGAAGATGTTCTTTAGGCTTCAAATATGAATTGTATGTTTTCAGCCGTGTCAAGTTGCATGCAGTGTGCCTTTCTTCTGAAACTTCCTCCAAAAATGTTCTTTTTTCTTGTCCTCATTGTCTTCCTTTTTGTATCTCTATTGCGCTTTTTGATTCTTGGTCACACATCCTTTTTAACTTGGAATGCACGTGTTGGAGCTGACAGGTTGCATGTGTTCTGTACCTCGTACCTCGTACTATCTGATGATTTGTCTACAATGAAACATTAATTATGTCAGTGCATTAAAGTCATTAAATATGACTGTTAGAAATTAAATTGAAAAACGATATAATAGTTTAAGAAACGATGTCACAGTAAGTCATGGAAACAGTGTCTCCTTCACACGGTGTCTCGGTTGATCACGGTGTCTGAGTGTCACTGTGTCTTGTTTACGGTGTGTCAGGGTCAGGATGTCTTGTTCACAGTGTCTGAGTTACGGTGTCTTGTTCACGGTGTCTTGATTCACGGTGTCTTGCTTCACTATGTCTTGCTTCATGGTGTCTTTCTTCACGGTGTCTTGCTTCACGGTGTCTTGCTTCACGGTGCCAGAAATACATAGCCAGTGGCAGACTCACGGTGTCTTAGACTTTCCAAAGTAACTATGTGCAGACTTAAATAATAATAATAATAGAAAGGATTAGACTTAAGTATTTGTCAAAGAAGGTAATTTGAGAGTAGATTAAAGATAGTATAAAGTAAGTAAACTGAATATTGAGCAATTAAGATCTTGTAAGGCACTACTTAAAGTATGAGAAAACTTTAGATATAAATACACATGATCTAGATTGAATAAGAGTTGGAATCATGAATACATGATCAAATAAGATTTGTGATCATTATAACATGATTAAAACATGAGGAGTCCAACAAATAATTAGCTGAAATTAGTAATAATTAGTGATAATTAGTATTAATTAGCCATAATTTGTAATAATTAGCGGTAATTAGTAATAATTAGCGGTGATTAGTAATAATTCCTAATAATTTGTAATAAATTGTTATAAATTAATCAAAATTATAAATAAATAAAATTTACAATAAATTGATACAAATGGTATAAATAATTATAAATTAATAAAAAAATTGTAAAATTATAAAAAAAATATTAATATATAGTAATAAACTAAAAAAATTAGTATAAATTAGTAATAAATTATTTTAAACTAATAAAAGATTGTACTAATTAGTGGTAATTAGTAATAATGAGTACAAATCAGTAAAAAACCGTAATAAATTAATAAATTTATAGAATTTACAATAAATTCATATAAAATGGTATAAATTTTTATAAATTAATAAAAAAATATAAACTTATAAAAATTAGAAAAAATTAGTTATAAATTTATATAAACAAATAAAAATTAGTACTAATTAGTGATAATCAATAATAATTACTAATAATCAGTAAAATAATTTTATAAATAATTAAAAAATAATATTGATAGATTTTACAACAAATTGATATAAATTAGTACAAAATAATTTAGATTATTATAAATTAATAAAAAAATTACAAACTAATAAAAATTTGTAAAAATCAGAAATGAAGTAATGAAAATTAGTAATAATTAATAATAAATTGTGATAAACTAATATGAATTAAAACTAATTAGTGGTAATTAATAAGAATTAGTAAAAATTAGTAATTGGTTTTTTATTAATTTATGAAAATTCATAAATTGATATAATTTTTAATAAATTCATATAAAATGGTATAAATTATTATAAATTATTATAAATTATTATAAATTAATAAAAAAAATAAAAAATAATAAAAATTAGTAATAATTAGTAAAAATTAGTAATGAACTAATGAAAATTAGTAAAAATAAGTAGTGACCAAATACATTTCATAAAAAGTATTTATATATACTAATAAACTAATAAAATTAGTACTAATTAGTGGTAATTAGTAATAATTAGTAATAATTAGAAAAAATATTGTTATAAATTAATTAAAATTTATAAAATAAAAAAATTATAAAAATTACTATAAATTATTAAAAATTATTATAAATTAATAAAAAAATAAAAATAATAAAAAATAATAATAAATTGTAAAAATTAGTAATAAACTAGTAAAAAATTGTATAAATTAGTAATAATTTATTATAAAATAATAGAATTTAATAATAATTAGTGGTTATTAGCATAAATTATTTTAAATTAGTAAAAAAATTATAAATTAATAAAAATTGATAAATTTTTAGAATTTATAATATATTGATTTAAAATGGTATAAATTATTTTAAATTATAATAAATTAATAAAAAGATAAAATTATTGAAAAAAATAAACATAAATTTGTATAAATTAGTAAAAATATTTTAAATTAGTATACTTTATTATAAATTTCTATGAAATAATATAAATTATTAAAAATTACTAGATATCTGAAAATGAAAAATGTCGTCAACTTTAAGGTCATTGGAAATGACAAATTTGGATATGGTAAACACAAATTAGTTATTTCCCATGACATGAAAGTTAACAGTTCTATGGTTTACACATTTTTAGTATTTTATAATATATTTTATTATTTTACTTTAAATTATATTTAAAATTAACTGTAATTACTGAAAAATAGCGTTAATTAGTACTAATTAGTGGTAATTAGTAATAATATCACGATAATTTGTAAAAATTAGTTGTAAATTAGTAACAATGTGTTGTAATTAGAAACAAATTATTGATAAGTGAATAAAATTTGTAAAAATTACCAGTAATTTGTAAAATTTAATGATAATTTGTAGTAAATCACTATAGTTAAGTTAAAATTGTCAGTAATTAGTAATACTTATATTTTATTAGTAATAATTAGTAATAAATAGTGGTAATTAGTAGTACATAGTGATAGTTATTGGTAATTAGTAGTACTTATTAATACATGGTATTTTTTAGTATTAATAACTAGAAAACCAAAAATGAAATAGGTTTTTAATTTACGGGTGATTTGAAACGATAAATTGGACATGGTTGGCATAAATTTGTGTAATGAAAAATTTTGACAAGGTTGACATAAATTGGTTTCATCGCCTAAAGATTTTGAAATCTATGATTTAAACCTTTTTAGTAGATCATATAATTTCCAATCTTCTGATTATTAGAAATGAACAATTCATACCAACCATGTAAAAAATTTTCATTAGGCTGCCATAACCAAGGAGTACAAGATTTGATACGTTGATGGAAGTAACAATAGTAGGAGGAGGAGATGTGTCAATGATAGGAAATTCATTCACATAAATTGGTATAATAAAAAATTTAGACATGGTTGACATAAATTGGATTCAAAAATTGAATATTTTAAAATATATGATTTACACCTTTTTTTAAATAATAGAATTTACAATCTTTAGGTGATTAGAAATGACAGATTTGTACCAACCATGTCTAAATTTTTTATTAGGTCTCCACACCTAGGGAAGGTAGGATATGACATGTCGATGGTTGCATTAGTAACATAAATAGGAGATTCATCGATGGAATGAGTGACAACATGAGTAGATGATGGAGTACATGCGATAGTTATAGTAAATTAGAAACATTTAGTTTTTATTAGTAAAAATTAGCAATAAATTAGTAATTATTAGTGATAAATTATTAAACATTAACAGTAAATCATTGTAATTATTAATAATTAGTGGTAATTAGAAAAAAATAGAAAAAATAGCGGTAATTAGTAGATATTAGTAAAAATGTACATTAGATCACTATAATTAGTAAAAAGTAATATTTTATTAGTAAATATCAGTGTTAATTAGTAAAAATCATTGGTAAATAGATTAAATTTACAATATTTGCATGTAAATTATAAGTTTTTAATTTTCCTCTCTTTTTTGAATCGTCTTTTCCTTATATCAAATTATTCATAAAAATTTATTTATTTTGTATTTTTAAGAGAAATATGGAACAAGGAAGTCGACAACAGCCTTTATATGTAATTATTATTTGATAAACCATTGTCAGAATAGAAACGGTTCTGGTATAAATACTCTATATATTGAGGGTGTTAATCTTTTTTATCATTTGCATCATCAAAACTAGAATTTGTTTCAAAAGATACAATTTAGTGTCCATGTAAGAAATTTGATTTGATGATGTTTGGAACATTTGAAAATGTTGGGGGTAATCTATTTCATTTTGGTTGATGAAAATATTATGTTTTTGGTATTAACATGGTGAATGTAGTTCTGGAGAAGATACTAATAATTTGGTTCCAGATCCATCACAGCTTCAATCTTTAGTACATGATGCAGCTAGTTTGTCTTTTCAAAAAACTGAAACTCAGGATGATATTGATTTAACTCTTATGTTGGAACCATCTCAATTTTATGAGTTATTTATGTCTACTGAAGATTCATCATATCCGGGTTGAAAGATAAAATTATTTGAAGTTGTTGAAAAATTTATGGCTATTAAATCAGATAATAGAATGTCAAATAATTTTTTAGGTCAGATATTCTCTTTGGTTGAAGTACTATTACCTGAAGAAAATGTGTTGCCTACAAATTTCTATAAGATCAAGAGGTTGGTTCATAATTTGGGTCATGGTTATGAAAATATATGTGCATGTTCAAATGATTGCATCTTATATTATGATGAAAATGAATCATTGGTTAGTTTTCCTACATGTGGAAAATAGATGTATTAAGTGGATCAACTAAGGATGTCTGCATTGATTCCTATAAAATAGTTGAGGTATTTCCCACTTACACGTTGATTGCGGCATTTATTTATTTCTCAGAACACAGTGTCATTGATTTCATGGCACAAAAATAATATTTCAAATGGTAAAATCTTAAATAATTATTTTGATGGTGATTTATGAAAATATTTTGACAAATTACATTCGTATTTTTGATTCAGAGGATCAAAACTTGTGATTAGATCTTTCTATTGACAATTTCTATCCATTTTGTTCTTATGGTATTCAATATTCTTGTTGGTCTGTTTTTATAATTCCATACAATTTACCTCCTTGAATGTTAATGAGTGATCCATATATTTTCTTCAACTTATTAATACCCATACGTCCAAAAAACTATATTGAAGTTTATTTTAATCCATTGATTGATGACTTAAAATTATTGTGTAGTAATTGTGTTAGTACATATGATGTTGTTACGAAAAAAAAATCCTAATGAAAGCTGCATTGATGTGAAAAATTAGTGACTTCCCAGCATATGGAATATTATCTCATTGGAGTAAATAGGGTCCAAAATCATGTCCATAATATATAAGAGTCAAAAAAGTGTTTATGCCCATCAATTGAAGAAAGTATTGTTTTTTTACGGTTATCAAAGATTTCTTCCTAGAGATCATTCTTTTTGGAGGAACAAATATCACTTTAGAAAAGTTACAATTGAAATACATGGACATCCAACAAAGATCCCAGGTATTGAGTTAAAATCTATTTTCTATTCATTACCTTCAATTACCTTTGGATGAACTGTAAACCAATAAAAAATAAATGGCTTTAGGGAAGAACATAATTGGATAAGACAAAGATTTTTTTGATCTTCCATATTGGTCTGATTTTTTGGTCCATCACATGTTGGATGTCATGCATATTGAGAAGAACTATTTTGATAATATATTTTATATAGTTTTGGACACACCTTTTTAGACCAAAGATAATGTAGAGGTATGATTAGATGTTGCCCAAATTTTCAGGTGATCTGAACATGAACTGTTTGAAAATAATAGATCACAAAAATTAATGAAGCCAAAAGTATCTTGTATAGTTTCTAAAGAAAATAATTTATGATTTTTTAGTGTATTGTAGATTTGAGGCTTCCAAATGGTTATGTTTCAAATTTTCTAGATGTGCCAAAAATGGTCATATTATCGGATTAAAAAGACATGATTGTCATGTTACATTGGAAATAATTATAGTAGTTTTATTTAGAGGATTGTTGAATTATTTGATCTGGGATGTGATAAGAAAAATATCATAATTTTTCTGAGACATATGTGTAGTGAAAATAGACTATGATTCACATAGTAGACTATAAGAATTTTTTTAATTTTATGTAAACTAGAAAAAACATTCCAATGGATTTCTTTTATTCAATAGAATATTTGATATTACATTTACCGCATGATGAAAAATTTGGAGGGTTGGTACAGTTATGATGGACGTATCCATATGAGATATGTATAAAGAATATAAAGAAAAAAGTCCATAACAAATCATAAGTTGAAGGTTCAATTTCAGAAACTTGTTTATAGGAAGAAATTTATTTTTTTTCATTCACTAATTATTTCCATATTGAATAACATTCAAAGCATTATCTAATAGGTTTTAATGAGGGAACTATTTATGATTCACTAAACATTTAATTATTAGTTTTTAATCAGCCTAAAATCGGATTTGGTGTTGTTCATGAATGGTTACTTTCAAATGATTGAAATTACAATGCTCATACATATGTTCTGCTCAATTGTGAAAAAATAAAATGATTTGTACAGTGAGTGCTACTACCAAATATTCATTAATTTAAAAAAAATATAAATTAATATTATTTTATTTTTAGATTATATGATGATCATACCAAGAAACAATTTCCACAGATTAGAATATATTCTCTTAAAGAACATCAACATCATAATTTTTCATAGTAGTTTTAAAGACTCATGCAATAATTTTTTTTGTTTAACAAATGAAATCAATTTATTATTTATTATATTGATAATTGTTTTTCAATTTTGAACACATCACAATATTCCGATAAAATTGATAATCGATTGTGTTTATTAAGTAACACACCATTCAAAATAGTTAAATCTTATAATGAATATGTGGTGAATGGTTTTCAATTTCATACACGTTCATATAATGAATCAATAAAACAATGAATAATGGTTTTTTCGTAAGAGGATCTCATCATAGAGAAATTAAGGTTGAGTTTTACGACATGATGGATGAAATAATTGAGTTGTGTTATATGGAATAGAATTATGTAACGATGTTTTAATTTCATTGGTTGGATACTGTTAAAGGCTTGTGTATTCATCTTGTAGGTTCTGGGAAAAACGGAAGTGTGCGTTGGGCGGTGCCCAACTTTTTTTTCATAGTTTATGATCAATGTAAAATATATGCGACGATGAACATCGTGATAAAAAAACTTGAATCAAATAAATAATACAAGAGTAATCACGCCAGAACCAATATAGAATATCAGCATATATTGTTTATAATTAATTTAATTAGATAACAAATTACATTTAAGGAATTCTTTCTTTATTGATGAATTTAGAAAAAGATATATGGTGCACCATCATTGCATTGTAGAAACCAAGTTTATATTTCCTCTAGTGGTGATCCATACATGTTCTAGGAATCTCCCACGTCACTAAAGGAGTCTCTGGGTGCTAGCACGGAATATCCTTGTTCTTGTATCATCCACCTTGATTGCCTCGAGAATTACTTCCAAAGCATTCTCATTGATCGGGTGAAGGTGGATTACTCCCCGTTCTTGGGAGCATTCTTAAATAAGGGATCTCTATAGGATTGAATGGATTCTATAAGAATCATTGGGCACAACTGAATTGGATAATGAGAAAAATGACGTAATTGGGTATTTATATTACTAGGGTTAAAATAAAATAATTGAACAATGTCCCCTAATTATTTACTTAATCCTCTAAATACCTCATGTAAAATAATAATAGTAATATTATTATTTCTCAATATGCACTTAACTTGAAAATTATAATTAAATATTATTTAATTAAATAATATTCAATATTATAATTTCTCAATGGACTACTAAAACCAGTTTGTCATTCCTCTACAATATTTATCGAGCCTTTAATAATGCCTATTTATTTATTAAATAAATATCACTACATTATTCAATAATAAATTATAATAAAAAATAATATATTCATGAAATAGAAAATTAATATTTATTAAATATTCCACTTATAATATATTCTCTCGAATAACTACTGATGAAATAAATGTGATCTAGCATACATGAATAATTGTTAATCCACGCATGGGAATAATATTTACTCAACTTGTTAAATAAAAAATAATAATATATTATTTAATTAAGATCCTAAATACACTTATTGTGTTACCCTCTAGGTCTCTTTATCAGTGGCATTATGTGAAGAAGTCTAAAGTCCAAGGTTATCATCTAGAAACACGCCAATGTACTAATAGAGAAATAATTTATTACTGTTGTGACATTCCACCTCATACAAATACTTACCATGTAATTTAATCCCTTTATAATAATATCTCTAACCAAGAAGGTTTCATGCTAGTGCCATTAACCTATGCGCTGGATATCTCTTTCCTTGACTTTTTGAAAATTGAACTTTCCTATAGAACCCCATGGCCATGGATTTGTCTAAGCTATATCATTTCTATCAAAGGGACTGAGATATTAACTTCTGTTAATGAATATAAGGGATAATTCCTTTCTCTCATTCTTCATTAATAAAATATTACTCATGAAGCACCCAACGTATCCTACCTTTCCATAAATATAAATCTTCACGGTTTTCATCAATACATCAAAGTAGGTGACTCTTAATATTCATTAATGATAATCTTAAATTCTAAAGACCAATACACATGTCCACAGATAGGAACATCCAATGACATGTATAAATGTAGATTTACTACTGGTGGGTCTTGTTCTCATAATATTCTATTGGATATTACCAAGGGAGAACATCACTTGAAGGTTCCTTAATGTCCCATGAGTCTCCACCCCTGATAGCTTGTATCATTTTTGTCCCTAAAATGATATCATCTGACTATAGAACATTAATTTAAGAATAGTGTTGAATCTCTTTCGGGTTCTCATCATAGTGGGGAACTATTATGACCTTTTAGTGCGAAAAATACTCTTAGGAAATTATCATATACTATGTAACTTATAAGAGAAATCATGATGTGATAAGTAGTTTATTAATATTCAAATCAATGAGCAGATGTTTATCATAAAGTAAATAGAAGTTTGTTATAGGGAACTAACTCCAACATACTACCACTTTCACTAAATCCAACTGATAACAGACTTCAGTTCGCTAGCTCTCACATGATAGTCATGCTTCTACTAAGATAGACCTTTAGTCAAGGGGTCTTCCATGTTCTCTTCTATGGGTACTCTAATCACTGCAACTTCACCACTCTGATGAAAATCCCTCAAGGGGTGAGAATTCCGAAGTATGTGATTTGTCTATTGGTGCGACCTTGGCTCTTTTTTAGGAGCCACAACTACAGCATTATCACAATATAATGTGACAGTGTCTTTACTTCTTGTTACCACAACATGATCTGGGAAAAAGTTTCGAATCTAAATGGATTCCTTGGATGCATCAGAAGCCGCAATATACTCAGACTCTACTGTAGAATCAACGACAACTGGATTCTTTGAACTCTTACAACTAAAAGATCCTCCATTGAGATAGAAAACATATCCTAATTGTGACTTCATATCATTATAATATGTCTAAAAATTAGTATCAATTTAACCCCTAATGACCAGATCCTCATATCCTCCATACACTGTGAACACATCCTTAGTTCTTCTCAGAAACTTAAGGATAGCTTTAACAACAGTCCAATATCATTCTCCTGGATCTTCTTGATATCTTCCTACCATGATCGTTGCATAGGAAACATAAATTCTAGTACATAACATTTCATACATGATTGATCATATCATTGAAGCATATGCGATCTTACTCATTCTATGTATCTCTTGTTGTGTCTAGGGACTCATCTTCTGAAAAAATGAAATCCATGGGAAATTGGAACCAATCGCCTATTGGATTGTTCCATACTACATATATTTAGTATCTATTCCATATATGTACTTTGGATTAGTCTAATTAGCCTCTTGAATCTATCATGAATGATCGTGATCCGTAGTATATAGGTTTCTTCACCTAAGTCCTTCACGGAGAAGTACATATTTTACCATTCTTTAATAGACTGTAAGACTGGTATGTCATTTCCAATAAGTACTATGTCATAAAAATATACTACTAGGATAATGAATTCATTTTCACTAAACCTTTTATAAAAACATGACACACATTCATTTTTAGTGAAACCAAATTATTTTATGGCTTCATAGAATCAAATGTTCCATGACCTGAATGCTTGCTTCAATCCATAAATGGATCTATATAGCTTTTAAATCCTTTTGAATTCATCTGGAGTCACAAACCATTTTGGTAGTGTTATATAGACATCTTCCTGAAGGATCCCATTAAGGAATACAATTTTTAAATCCATCTACTAAATATCATAGTCATGGTAAGCTACTATAACAAGTAAGATTCTGATGGGTTTAAACATATAAATTGTAGAAAAGGTTTCATCATAGTCAATTACATGAAAATTTTTAAAACCTCTATCCACTAGCCTTTATTTATAGGTACTTAATTTACCTTCCATGTCTAGTTTCCTCTTAAATACCCATTTTCATCCAACATGCTTTATATCAACTGGAACATCCACTAGAACCCAAACATGGTTCTGATACACAGAACCCAACTTATAATTCACATCTTCTAGACATCTTGTAGCTTCTGAGATCACTAATTCCTCTTTATAGGGGAGAGGTTCATCATTTTCAACCAACAATGAGTCACTATCCTCGGTGACCAGAAAATCATATCTCTCTAGTTCTCTTACCTCCCTTATGCTTATATGCACTACTTATGTTTCAGGAACTACTTCTTCTATGAGGACCTATGGAATTTCTTCCTATTCCAACTCTTATGTATCAATAGTGGCAACTTCATCATATTAAATCTTGCTAACACTATACTTTTTTAGGATGTGCTCCCACTCAAAAAGTATGAATTTTTTTATGATAACCACTTTCTGGTCAGAGGGGTTTTATAGGCAATATCCCTTTATTTCATTGGGATACCCTATAAAGATACACCTTGTTCTCTGAGGTGGTAGTTTGTTTCTTGATGAGGAATTAACAAATGCCTTGTAACCCCATACATGTGTATGTGATAAAATGGGTTTCATTCCACACCATAACTCAAAAAGAAAATCCATTTTTCACTTTAGTTGGTACTTTCTTTCATGTGTATGTTGCAGTTTGTAATACATATCCCCCAAATGATAATGGAATATCTGCATGACTCGTCATCGACCATACCATTTCTAACAAGGTACATTTCCTCCTCTCACTAACATCATTCCACTGTAGTTTATAAGGTGGAGTGAGTTAAGATAGAATCACAAACTCCCGTATAATGTTAACTAACTCTTGGTTAAGATATTCACCACATCAATCTAATCGAAGATTAGTTATCTTCTTACCAAGATGATTCTATACTTCATTCTTTAATTCCTTGAATTTCTCAAAGGACTCAGACTTATACCTCATTAAGTATACATAGCTATATCTGCTCAACTCATCAATAAAAGTTATGAAGTAAGAATATCCACCTCTAGATTCCACTAGAAATGGTCCACACACATTAGTGTGTACCTATCCTAGAAGATTTATGGCTATTTCACCTTGTCCACCAAATAGTGGTTTGGTAATTTTCCTTTATAAAAAAGAATTACATTTATCAAGTTGTTTTAGCTCAGAAGAGTCTACATAGCCGTCTTGATAGAGCTTTGTCAAAATCTTTGCGTTTACATGACCAATATGGTGATGCCACAGCTGGGTGTTATATGAGTCAGATGAACATGTTTTTTTATCGATTTCCAACACTTGGTTTTAATAATTAAATACATAAAGACCATTATTTAAATATGTCATACCATAAAAATTTTTGTCCTTATAAATGAAACAACTTTAATTTCCAAATTTGAAAATAAAACCATATTAATCTAAATATGACATAGAAATTATGTTCTTCGGTAACTATAGGCACATAATAAAAATCTCTTAAAACCAAAATCATTCTCATTGGCCATGAAAGGTGGTAGGCGCCAATGGATAGGGTATCTAACCTCACTCCATTGGTGGCTCTCAAATCCACCTCTCCTCTGGACACCTTTTGAAATCTACTTTGTTCCTGTATTTGGATACAAATGTAAGCACCACAAGCTGTATCAAATAACCAATGTGTAGAAATGGAAATATTGCACTTGATAACGAATACACCTTTAACTTCACCTTACCTCTGGGTGCAATTCCTCTTCCAATGGCCCGACTTCCACATACAATACATACTACCCTCCTTTTCCTTTCCCTTCTTCTGTATCTTCATCTTTTTAGAAGGATCATTCTCAGGATCTTTGGAATATTTATATGTCATGGTCCCCTTTTCCTTGTTCTTTCTTTTCTTATTCACCATAAGGATTGTGGTTTTGTCACACCCCATGTCCTTATCCACTTGGAGAATTAAATTAAGAGGTTCTGGAAGACTCTTCTCATTATTACTCAAATTATAATTAATAATAAAGTTGGATTAGCTCTTGGGTAGGGATAAAAGTAAGAGATTTGTACGCATCTCATCTGGGAATTAAAGCCCTAAGATGTCCAGGCGTTCAACGTAGCCAATGAGCCTGACTACATGAGTCTCAGCTAGCACATGCTCTCCATGCTTAGTTTTGAACAAATCATTGGAGATCTTATACCTATCTTTTCTCGCCTTCTCTTGATAGAGATCCCAAATGTGAGACATCATGCTTTAGGAATCCATATCCTCAGGTTTCATTAAATGATCATTGGACATGGTTGATATCATGAAGCATTAACATCTTCAAGATCATTCATATGTTTCTCATAGAGAGTTATCTGTTTATCACTTTCCTCATTGTCAGGTGCAACTGGTAAAGGTTCTTCCAAAACATACAATTTCTTTTAATGGTGAAGGATGAAACGTAGGTGCATTTGCTACTTCTAGAAATTAGTGTCGGTGGGAAGGTTTTCCTTCTCAAGTATAGAATGCAATGATATGTTTGATTTCATGCTATTTTTGTTTCTACAAAATAATATTAGTAGAATTTTAGTAATTTATCCGATTAAATTTAGAAAAATAAATAAATTTTATACTTATTTGTCTCTCACTATTTTATCAAAACCCAATTGACCTCACCATTGGATTTTGAATATCACGTTTCTAGGATATTGTTGTAGAAAGGATCCATATTCCCTTTCTCATTACCCCAACTTTGCTTGGCCAAATAACTTGAATGGTTTTAGGTAGGCATTCCAAATGCCAACTGCATTAACTCGTAGATCCTTGATTTGTTGAGTGGACTCCCAAATCCTAAAATCATTAATTTAGATTTCCTCAACCATTGGCTCTTAGTTACACAAAGTCCTACTTTGGCATTCAACCATTAATGTGAACCAAGTTAAGTCAACTGAAAACCTCAAGTTAGAATTCCCCAATAATTGAAAGCACCCCAACTTTGGTTGGTCAAGCACTTTGAACTAGGATTCAATTCTAACCAAAGTAATGAAAGGTTATACTGACTTAATATTTTATTGAGGTATTTTATCCTTTTATGCGTAAATTTCCAATTATTATCTTTATCACATGCTTGTTAATATTAAGTGTGATTGTTTATGTGATTAACCATGTCTTAGCTAATATTTATACATAAGATAGTTTATTTTACTTTCATCTAGCATGCTTGTTAATTCATTAATTATGTGATTGGGACAATACATCCATAATGAAATAATCATGCAACTGAAAGAAATAAAATAAAGGGTATGATGATGAGAATACACTAATGGTTAGTTTATCTAGTAGTTGATAAACTAACCATTAACCTTCGGGAGAAACACCTTGAACCATTTTAGGTTTGTGTTTACATCATTCCACCTGTACACCATTGTATCCCTTGGATTGGTTTTGTCTCTACTCTAAACTCGAACCACCTCCACTAGCATATGAGCTCTATCCATTACATATGTCGTTTACTCACACGCCAGTGAGGGGAAAAGGGGGGTTACCTAAAAGAAACAGTGGGCATACATGCCCTACATAATAATGAGAGAAATCACACAAGTCAATAATTTAATTTAATAATAAATTAAATGAAACCAATCACATACAAAAGGTCTGGTCTAGCTCATGATCATCCACATGCATGTAATGAATTATGCAGGCGATGCAATATGCTTTCGAGAATGGGCGAGTTGTTGGTATCGGTTCTCGACTAACGCCTAGTAGTTAGGGTATTGTTGCATGGTCAACGTCCAGCTCGAGGGGGGCTTGTGGAGAGACTTCATCATTGGTCTCACAGTATGAGGAGCAGCCACGAGCTCAGAGTGGGCTTATTGAGATCATGCGTAGGGAACATGATAAGCTCTGTCTACAACACTAACAACATCAGGATGAGATGCGATGATGACAGGTACAGCCGAACGAGTACATGTGGTGGTTTGTTCAGGGCTTAGGGTTGCAATTCCTTCCCCCTCCACTTCCAAACGATCCTCCCCTCCCCTTCCATAGTGATGGATACATTATGAACATATTTATTGTGTTAAAATTAAAATACAAATATTTTATGTAAAATTATTATTATATTAGATGTTTACAATCTTTTGCGACATGTAGTTTTCCCGTCGAAAATACTAATTTTCGGAGACGAGTTATTTGTTACGGGTCTCGTCACAAATAACATGTTTTCCTAGTTGTGAGGAAAGAGAAACCTTTAGAGGAACATTTTAAATTTTTAATTAGAGAAACCCCCAAATAAATTCCAACAACAACAATCCCTAGTTTTCCATTATCATCTTAGGGGAAATAACGAAGAAAAGGGAAAAGAAGGGTGGAGGAGGTTTAAAGGTGTTTAGCTGGAATAATCGACCTCAAAGATGGAAGAGAACCATAGAGTAGCCAAGGGAGAAGGGGAAATGAAGGATGGGTTGGTGGAAAAATCAAATGGGAAAGAAAACAATCCAAAAGATGCTTAAATTGAGTAGGAGCGGGCCAAAAATTTTATAATTTTTAATCTTGACAGTCTGCTTGGCCTAACCAAAACCTGTGCCAAGACACCTTTGGAACACCCATTGGCCCGGATGGATTGTTCTAGCTATGTAATATTAAATTGTTTTGCTGCCTCAAGCCATGCACCCCCCCCCAAAAAAAAACAAAAACTAGAAGGTACACACGTAAGATTAAACCAATGGTTCCTTCAAACCATGAAGATTATAAATTTTCCATTTAAAAAAAAAAACTCATAACCCAGACTTAACAAATTGCATGATAATAAATAATTAACTAAAATAATAAGAAAAAAATGACATCTGGGTGTGAGGTACATCCATTGTCACATGCGTGAGTCATTACCCTCGCCCTCTTCAAAAAGTCGTGACCGTATCGAGGCCACTACGCTGCTGGAGCAGCTAAGATGGTACAGTAGGTTTGGTGAGGTGTGCAGTTCATGACCTAAAAAAAGGATCGCTGTGAGTCATCTTTTCTCGGGTATGGGGCGCGCGCGGCACTTACATGGGATGTCGGCGTCATCCAAGTACAGTAGTTCCATTACAGGGGTAAAAATAAAGCTGGCAGCCATCCCAACAGTGATCCTTCCAAAGTAAATGCATGCTCATCGTTTCACAGTGATGAATGCGCCACCTCGTGCATACTGTTCCCGCGTCCGCCCACTCGCCTGCAAAACCGTACCCGTTCCATAGTTTTTGTTGGTGTGGAGCAAATTTTATAATTTTTCTTCATAAAATAATTAATGAGTTTTTGAGGGGATCCATTTGGTGGTTATGATTGATGAGTGGGACATACCTTTGAGAATCTATATTTATTATCAACCTATCTAATCTAAAATGCTCCAGAAATTTTACCCCAACATAGACGTTGCGGGACTTCTAAAATTTAGTGTGTGCCATTCTTGGTGAAATCCTCGAAGTAGATTTCCTCCAGAACCATGCGCCAACAAGTGGGAGTGGATCAATCCCTTTGGGATGGTAAATATGGTTCACGCATCGAGATTCCAAATTGTTTCTGACTTCTTCATTCGTCTTATGATTTCAATACATTCAACGGGGTTTGGTATAAGGTAGAATTCGTAAGATGGATTCTAAATCCCTTAAATTGACGAAGCAAGACATTGTCAAGCTTGACCGTTTGATGACAACAACTTCTCCCAGTGGCAGAATAAGATAATGTTTATTCTTACAGTGTTGAAGATTTTTTACATCCTGGAACCAATTGTTCCTCTCTTTCCCAATGAGCCCACTCCAAAATCCCAACGACACACTCATTGATGTGACTCAAGTCGAGCATATTTGGACAGTGAGAAAGAAACGTGAAGACGGTCACATTTTGTGAAGAGGATATATTTTCAATACATTATCAAATCGTCTTTATGACTATTTCTGTCAAATGAATTTCACTAAGATATATGGGATGTACTCGAATTCAAGTACAAAATTGAGGAAGAATGTACCAATAAATTTCTTGTTGTAAAGTATCTTAATTTTAGGATGGTTGATGACAAGCTAGTGTTGGAAAATGTTCATGAACTCCAACTTATTGTAAACCAACTTCTTTCTCTTAAAACTAATATACCAGAAACTTTTCACGTTTGTGAGATTATTGCTAAATTGTCTCCTATGTGGAAAAACATTGGTAAATTACTCATTAAGAAGAGTGGGGATATTTTCTTGGAACAGTTGCAAAATATTCTTCGCATTGAAGAAGAATCCATCTTGAGAGATGTGGGTATAGCTTCATAATTTGATACAAGGAAAATATCGTCGAGGGAAATGAATCATCAAACTCTTCCTTGCATGTCAAGAAGAAAAGTTTACAATTGAAGAAGAAAATAAATCCTTCTAAGAAGAAATGATAATGCTTTACCTATGGAAAACCAGAGAATTTTCCAAGTGGATGTCACTATTGAAAGAATGTTGAAAACCCTACGACAAATATGCTAACGGAAGAGAATCTTGTTATGATGATATTCGATGTCAATACCACTTGTATGAATATGAGATGGTGGTTTGATTATGGAGAAACAATGCATGTGTACAAGGATCATTTGATGTTCAAAACATTTGGTGATAGTACTATCACGAAGGAAGTGAAACTTGGGAATAATGCATGCATTGATGTTTCCAGACAAAGAAGCAAGGAACTAGATTTTACTTTGGGAAGATGTTGACTCTTCTTGATGTGTTCTATGTAACCAAAATTTGAAAGAATTTAGTCATATTCAATATTCTGTGTATGAAGGTATTTTGGGATTCATTTGAATTTCACAAGATTATATTATCAAAGGGATACAAGTTTGTGGGTAAGTGGTACTCAAATGAAGACATGTATCAACTGTCCATAAATGATGTGACTGAATATTCTCTTTAATTGATTGAGTCCTCTAATTTATGGCACGATAGTTTAACACATGTAAATTATAATTTATTAAAATTAATGAAGTGGTTAAACTTATGTGTGGGACATATATAGAATATAAAATATTTATGAAACCTTTTCAAAGAGCTGAATGAAATTTTCATATATTAGAATTAGTACATTCTGATATTTGTGAATTAAATGGTTTATTAACTCGTGGAGGAAAAAGTTATTTTATTACTTTTGTTGATAGTTTTAGTTGATATATACATATATATATTCTTAGAACAAATAATTATTCCTTCAAAATGTTTAAGAAGTATAAAGCTGAAGTTGAAAAAAAATTAAACAAAAGATTAAACCAATATACTTAGATATTGGTGGTGAATATTTTATGAATGAGTTTAATGAATTTTATGAATAAAATGATATAATTCATCAAATTACTTCTCCTTATGAACATCAGTAAAATGGATGAGAAAAAATGGGAAATCATACTTTAGTAGAAATGGTAAATTTCAGGATTAATAATTCTAAGTTACCCTTAAATATATGGGGTGAAGCTTTACTGGATGTATGACATATTCATAATTAGATTGTCTCTAGAAAAACTAAGTTATACCCTTATAAAATTTAGAAAGGTAGAATACTTAATCTTTCATATTTTAAATTCTTGGGTTGTTTAGTTTACTGTAAAACTCTTGATCATAAAATAAATAAAATTGGTGCTAGGGAATTTAAAGGTGTTTTTTTGGATATGCAGAAAATAGAAAAGCATTTATAATTATGGATTTAGGTGATAATGTAATTGTTGAATCAACGGGTGTATATATTTTTGAAAAAAATTATAAAGATGATGTGGAGGAGGTTATTCATCATACCCCTATATCTTATACTCTATCTAGTTCAAATACAATAGTAGATAATAATGATGACTCTCGAGTTAAACCTAAACGGAGTACAAGACATAGGAAAGAGAAACATCTAAATTCAACTTTTATTTCTCCTAATTTTATAGTTTTCTTTGTTGAATGAGATCAAAATAATCATCTTCTAAATATGTAACCCATGGTATTGACAATAGAAGATGTCTTAAACACATATAAATAAGCTATGAATTCTAGAGATATTTCTTTCTGTAAAGAAGAAATTAATGATGAAATCACTACTGGAAAACTAACCTATACCAACGGTTTGGAACCGTTGGTATAAGCCCCCAAACTGTTTGTATAGCCTATACCAACAGTTTGGAGAACCGTTGCCAAGTAAGTCGTTGGGATAGGTCTCTACCAACGGTTTTGGGAAAACCGTTGGTACAGACCTATACCAACAGTTTTGGAAACTGTTGGTATAAGTAATATGAAAATCTATACCAACGGTTATGGAACTGTTGGTATATGTATTTCAAAAAAAAAACATTTGCTGGGATTTGATCCTAGGACCCCTAGTTTATCATTGAACGACTTAACCACTAACCAAACATGACTTTTGTGAACATAATTACATAAATATATATATGTATTCTCATAATTATTTTAAATTTTGATTTATATAATGTTCTCGGTAAGAATATGTGATACAAATTCCAAGGACCTATACCAACGGTAGTCAAAACTGTTGGTATAGGTCTATACCAACGGTTTTGACAACCATTGGTAAATGACCTTTGATTCTGATTCAATTTTGGGTGGAAGGTTGATCCATGGGGGACCTATCCCAACAGTTTGGCCAAACTGTTGGGATAGGTGTCCACAAAGTGGACTTTTCCCAAGGGTTTGCCAAAACCGTTGGGAAAGGTTATGGATTTCCCAACAGTTTGGCCAAACCGTTGGGAATGGTGGCCACAAAGTGTACTTTTCCCAATGGTTTGGCCAAACCGTTAGGAAAGCCATACCCTTTCCCAACAGTTTTGGAAAACTGTTGGAAAAGGTGGCCTC
Organism: Viscum album; assembly: GCA_963277665.1. NCBI lineage: Eukaryota > Viridiplantae > Streptophyta > Magnoliopsida > Santalales > Viscaceae > Viscum > Viscum album. Next base: position 84,587,555 of record OY728140.1, on the reverse strand, counting down.
AAAGTGGGCTTTCCCAACGGTTTGGCCAAACCGTTGGGAATGGGGTCCTATACCAACGGTTTTTTTATAAACCATTAGTATAAAAGAGTTGGGAAAGGTCAAATTTCCAGTAGTGAATGGATTCCATTATGAGGAATAATACTTTGGTTATTATATGGACTTACAAAGAGGTTAAAAACTTGTTGTTTATAAATGGGTTTTCAGAATGAAGTATGATTACAATGATAACATTGAAGATTTAATGTCTAGATTGGTTGTCAACGGTTTAAGTAAAAAATAAGGGATTGATTATTTTGATACTTATGCTCTCATAGCTTAAATTACTTCAATAATTTTTTTATTTTCTTTAGATTTTAATTAATTATTTGTATGTCCATCAAATAGATATTATAGCTAACTTTTTAAATAGAGTCTTAAATGAAGATATTTACATGGAACAACTGGAAGGGTTTGTTTCACAAGGTATTTAAAAGTAAGTATGTAAATTAGTTAAAACCATTTATGATATTAAACAAGATATGAATAAATTGAATGAAAAAATTGATTCAATTATATTATCTAATGTATTTTCATATAACAATGAAGATAAATATGTTTATTCAATTTTTAAAGAAGAATATTGAGTTATTGTGAGTCTACATATAAATGATATGTTAATTTTTGGAACTAATATGATTAGAGTCAATAAGACAAAGAATTATTTATCCTCTATGTACAAAATGATGGCTCTTAGAATAGTTGTTACTATTCCATGAATTAAAGATAGAAAACATTGTGGGGTTATTATTTGAGTATGTATCATGACATATAAAAAATGTTAATTTTTTTGATCATCTTGGTTTCAAAGATGCTAATACTCTATTTGATTCTAGTGTTAAAATGTGTATGTATACATGCAGAGCAGTAGCACAACTTGAATATGATAGTACAATGGGTTTGTTATTGTATGCGATACTTTGTACTACACATGATATTACTTTTTCGGTATATCAAATGAGTAGTTATACTAGTAATCATGGGGTGGATCATTGGAGATGTATAACTAGAATCTTTTAATACTTAAGAAAGACCAACAATTTATGTTTATACTACAATTATTATCTAGTTGTATTAGAGGGATACACTGATGAGAGTTTTATTATGAATATCAATGATAAACAATACACATCTGTATGGATGTTTACTCAAGGAGGTTGTGATGTTTCTTGGGTGACTAAGAAAAAAACCTGAATCTCACATTTGACCATGGAGTCAAAGTTTATCGCCTTCACAACATGTAGAAACGAAGCTGGATGAATTAAAAATTTATTATAGGATATTATATTGTGGCCTAGTCTGATGTCTCATGTAACACCCCAAGCTTCCACAGTAGATTTCCCAATGAATAATGTGGTAGCTTGCGTTGTACGCAACTTGGAACTTTAACACACCACGACCAATGAAACTAGCCGTTATGAATAGTAATACCCACCTTTTGAAATTTTATAATTTTTTTTTCAAAATGGACTTTATTTTTGGAGTTGTAATATCAAAATTAGCTTAGGGTGAATTTTTGGTATTTTTATGAAAACTTTCAATTTTTGATGAATAGTGAAAAACACTTAGTTATTGTTTAAAATCGTCTTTTTATTTAAATAAGTATTTATTTAATTTAAATTTATTTTAGGGAAAAATAGATGCATAATACTTATATAATTTAAATTTAATTCATTGGAGTCATTTTATAATAAGTTTAGATATATTAAAATTTTATCGAACTTTTTACTGTCTTTTACCCACCTCCTAGGAGCATTTACAAATTTGCATAAAACTTAATTTTACCGCTTCTGTGAGTTGAATTTCAAAAATCTGAGTGACAAGGTTAATATCAATAAGTAAAATGTGGTTAAATAAGATGAAATTAATTTTTTGTGAATAGTAACTTTTGAATTTTATTTACCATGGTTAAAAGTAAATAGGGTAATTAAGGGTAAAAATGATATCATAATTACCCTAACACATGTCCTAATTCTATTAGATAAGTGTAATTAGACCAAAAACAACCTTATCAATAAAATATATTTATTTTGGTCCAATTGGATTAGATTATGACATTTATTATTATTTTATTTAAAGTAGAGTTAAAAATGTTAAATTCAAAGTTTAATAACTAAACCATTTTTAATATAGAGTTATACATAATATAAATTAGACTATAAATATTCATTAGAAAGCTAAAAATATTTCATATATAATAGTATTTTATTTATAATTTTTAGACATTAAATAATTTAATTTTTTCATGACACAATGATGATACAATAATTACCTTATTAATGAAATATTAAAATATTTGATATTATAAATATCTAAATAAATGTAATTTGAGACTTTGGATGAATTACACTAATTTTAAACATTAATACAACATGTTAGGGTTGATTAAACAGTTTTTTTGAAGGAATAATGCTGTTATGATCTTCACAAAAACAAAATACTAAATAGTGTCAAAATTGACATAATTGAGTTTTTAAAACAAATACTATATTATTAATTGATATAATATTCATAAAAATATAAGGCTCAGCCAAAGGACTTATATAAGGTTATATATATTAATAATTAACCACTTTGGGTTCTATTTTATTGTTATAGTAGGTTTATTAACCATATAATATAAAAATACAAAGAGATATGGTTAATGTCAAACTATTTAACTAAGAGTTAAATGTAAAAGATAAGGTTAATATTTTGACCTAAACCTGTATAAAACCTATTGGTTGAGAGGTTTTCAAACCATACACACCTTATCCTTGAAGGAAATCATTTTGGAGCCATTATAAACTGAAAATGATTTTATTATAAATAATATTTCAAGCATTTCCTAAAGTGACCCTCACATCTCTTATAAAAGGGTACTTCAACTTCTCTTAATTTCACACCTCCAAATCGATTTTTCTCGGCCAAAACCTAACCAAATATCCTAAAATTTTTTATCCCTTCATCCTAGAGGCCTAATTTTGGTCAGAAATTCAACCTATGGATCCATTTTGATCAAATCAAAAAGAATAACCCGAAGAAGAGGTAAATATTTTATCACCTCTTTCATGTTCTTTTCTTCTTCCACTAAATCATTCTTTATTGTTTCCATTCTAAAATAATAACTATAGTATATTCTATATAATGTGATGTTGTTATAAAAATGGTACAACCACATTCATTATTCTATCCATCATATGAATGACAAATTCATCATACGTGCGTACGTACGACTTACCATCTCCACGTCATGGTGTAGTTTGTTATTAAAACACTTAATTATTTGGATGGGTATAATAATAAGTATAACTGATGTAAATAATAAATATAACATGTTAATAATTCTGTATATATGATATACTATCTAATTACATATTATTTCTCCATCAATATAATGATATTGTCGCTCGTGCGTACGTACAAATTACCATCTCCACGAACACGATGAGATTCATTCCCCATCGTAATCATTATAGAATAAGTTTAATTTAATGATTAAAAATAATGCCTAAGAACTTAATATCATTCTAGATACAAATCAAATTCATCCTATCCATAAAAAACATTTCTTACGAAACAAAACATATAAAGGAAAACAAATCAGTTAACACCCAAAATGATGATAATACTAAAATATTAATAACAAAATAATATTAGTAGATCATATATGATATCATATTTATGTATATGGTAATTGTGTAATTTAATAACAATTATTTAACTATTATACAAGAATTTAACATACCCTAGACGAAAGATAAGTACAAAGTAAGCGTTAATTTCACAATCTCTTTATTATCCGAGGTTGTTTTTATGCAAGTATCTACTGAGATCTCTTTTTCATCCACATTCGTGTTTTCTTAAAAATATATTTCATTTTTTTTTAATATTTTCTAGACTATGGGATAAATTCATTTATACCCTTATTTTAACTTATATGTTTTGAAAGAAATATTTCTGTCATTTTCTAAACAAGGTACTTTATGATATTTTTGACAAAATTAAGGTAAGAATGTCTTTTTTTAACTTATACGGCGGGTGCGGTTATTCTCTGCCATTATTAAACCTTTAAAACTTCCCTTACAGGCTTATAAGAATATTTTCAAAATAAATGTTTTCTTTTATAATTATATGACTTTTAAATGATTTCAAAATAGAAAGAGATATTTCTCCAAAAAAAGTAATGATTTCATCTATGTCCACATCATTTTAATGGATTTTAAGTTTGTTTGAAGTTGATTTATTATGATACAAATATTCCATATTGTATTGAAGGTTTTGTGATATGTTTGACTATGGATGTGTTATTTTTACACCATTCATGGTTTATGGATAAATTATTGACATTTTGTATGCTATTTTTAATACGAATGTTTATGTTATGTTTAAACCTTTTCATTTGAGGAATGCATTGGACTTAGAAAGTGACGGGTGGAGCCTACTATAGCTCCTCGATGCATCATTAGGTCCCATGAAACAAACTAGTGTTTGGACACAAGGCCTTAAAAAATCTTATTTTTAGTCTTGGAACAAGGCCTTGACTATGTTGTTATGAAGTATGGCATTATGCATTCCATCATTATAAAATTAGATATTAAAATTGCAGGTGATTATTCAACTAGTAGAATATCCTTGTGAATAAGTAAATGATATAATTTGATTTTATATTTTCCATATTATGCTGATGTTTAAGTTTATAAGGCTTTTTTATTAGTCTTATACATTGCCTTAAATGTTTATTCTTATTTATGAATGTTTGTGCTATATTGTTATCCTTACGGAGCTTTTGAACTCACCCCTTTCTATATTTTATTTTTCTCAGGAGGTGAAGAAGTATTTAATGGTCGACCTGTAGGGATAGGCTAAGGATATAACTGTGTTCAAAGGGTTCAAAATTTTTTCGATGTTTTTATTTCATGATGCAATATAAAGCTTATGAATATATCTAGTACTTCCAAGGCTACTAAACTAATCGATCCTTCGGGACACGATTCCTTGTATCATGCCAATATTATGTAATAATGAACCGACTCTGGGTAACAAGGTTCTGGGAGTTATAGTTAGTATCAGAGGAAGTTTAGTACAAACCTTGGAAACTTGATTTAGAAAACCTCTGATTAGAGAACACTACCCTAAGACAGACTTTGAGGATTAGTATAAAAGAACTTTCTATAATTTTGGTACTCTAGAGATTTTTTGAGTATTCCAAGAAATACATTCCTGTCTAGATACGAGTAGGTAGAGGCGGCTCTGGCACAGATGTACGGGGGGGGGGGGGGGGTAAAACCCTAAAACACCGCTTTGAGAAAGAATCGAATGGGAACTAGGGCACAACAACGGGCCTTGCTGCACTCTTGGTTATGACACTCCCGAGGGATATGCTTAGGATAATTCACATTTTGTTTACAAACCATTATGATGGATTTATAAGTATATACTTCCTCTAAGAAAACATTTTTATGATTATGGATTATATCCACAAACTGTTTAATTTTTGTTAAGTGTTTTACAAGTTTGGAATTATGTATTGCAGCTCAAAAACTAATCTACTATATCCCATTGTTTAGAAATTGTGGCTAGTGGAAGGAATGGAAATCGTATCAAGGCATGTTATCCATGTAGGGATTTCCCTCATACTAAAGATAATTATAGTGGAGTTGGTGATGCAACTGGTCCTGATCAGCTTATCTCCATACTGGGACAACTCATATAGGTTATGAATAATAACCTTACCTGTATAGAGAACCTAGATCCACAACGTGGAGGATCAATGTTAGACCGCTTTATGAGGAAACAACCACCAACATTCAATCAGTCTAAAAATCCATTTTTAGCTGAGGAATGGATAAGTTCCTTAGAGAAAATATTTTTAATGCTTTGGGGAGTAGTGAAAAAGAAAAAGTGGTCATGGTAGTTTATCACCTCTTGGGAGATGCAGATCAATGATGGTCATTAATACAAAACAAAAAGGAAGATGAAGAAGTATCCAACATGGAATAGAGTGAGTTTAAAGATATTTTCTTATAAAAATACTTTCCTCGTGACCATCGAGTAGATATGGAAAGACAATTCTGAGTCTGAGGGAAAAAGGAGGATGAGAATGTTGCAAAGTATGAGGCTATATTTACGAGGTTAGAAAGGCATGCAATAGATTATATACGTAACCGAAGGAGTAATATTGATAGATTCTTTGATGGGTTAAAACCATTTCTCTGTCGAGCTTTAGTTTCACAATCCTTTTTATCATACGAGGATATTTTCTCATGTGCTATCAAGACATAAAAAGAATTCTCTAAGTCTTACGACTTTAAAGAAAAGTAGGAGAAAAAGAGATCTTCTAAACACTCTAGAAATGGAAATAAGGGGAAGAAGGGAAAAGTTGAATATCCATACTATGGTAAATGTGGGAAGAAACAACCTGGTACTTTCCTGAAAGGAAATGAGAGTTTGTTACAAGTGTGGTGAAAAGGCCACCAAGCTCGTGATTGCTAGGGGATGAAAGAGGATGTCAATGTTGAATGCTAAAATTGTAGAGAAAAGAGGAATTATGCAAACAAATATCCTAAGTGACAAGGAAATTTACCCCAGAAAGGATAATAGAGCAAGAACAAGCTTATGCGATCACTACTGTTGAGCTTGAAGCTCCAAAAGACATGGTGGAAGGTAATTTATTGGTTTACTCAAGTTTATCCAATGATTTATTAGATTATGGATCATCGTATTGTTTCATATCTTCCTAGTTTTATAGGAAAATTAGATATTCCCAATTTGATATAATAAGGGTGTTATCAGTCAATGATCCTAAGGGAAGTAACATTGCAATAAATATTTGTGAATCAGTCCCCATTAAGGAATATAAATGATATTAATATGCTGATATAATCATCATACCCATGATTGAATTTGATATAATACTTGGAATGGATTGGATTTTGGACCATGATTCAAAAACTTATTGTAAGAAGAAGGAGGTTACAATTCTCGATGATGATAAGGATTACCTTATCTTTAGAGAAGAAACGTCACCACCGGCTTCTTATCTAGATCCACCCACAGTAGCTCAACTAAAATCAATTATTGGGGAGGAAGAGAATGAGATAACTATGGGTGAGGAAAGGAATGTTCAAATAGAGGATGTACCTATTGTGCAAGAATATATTGATGTGTTTCCAAAGGATTTCCCTGGACATCCTCTAAAATGAGAAATTGAGTTTTCCATTGATTTAATTCCTAGTTCAAGGCCCATATCGAAAACCCCTTATATAATGGACACTATGGAATTAGTGGAACTAAAGAAACAATTAGAGGAATTGAGTAATAAGGTATTTATTCACCCTAGTGTTTCTCCATGGGGAGCCCCTATTCTTTTTGTTAAGAAGAAAGATGGATCTATGAGGTTGTGCATTGACTATAGGGAGATAAATGCTATAACAATAAAGAACAAGTATCCCCTACCTCACATTGATGATTTACTCGATCAACTTTATGGAGATCAATATTTTTAAAAGATTTAACTTTGGTCTGGATATCACTAGTTGTGTGTGAAGAAGGAAGACATTCCGAAAACAACATTTCAAACCAGGTACGGGCATTACGAGTTTACAGTAATTCCTTTTGGATTTACTAATGCACCTTCTATCTTTATGGATCTAATGAATAGAGTTTTCAAGGAATATATTGATGAACTTTTAGTGGTATTTGTTGATGATATTTTGTTATACTGAAAAATCTACAAAGATCATGAAATCGCATGCGCATTATCCTAAATAATCATAGAAGAAATGAATTATATGGGAAGTTTATAAAGTGTGAATTCTGGATTTAGGAGATTTCTTTTCATGGCCATATTATCTCTAAATATGGACTCTATGTTGATCCTTCAAAGACCAAGGCAATCGAAGAATGGCCAGCACCGACAAGTATAAGTGAGGTACGCAATTTTATTGGTTTAGCAGGTTATTATCGGTGTTTGTCCAGAATTTTGCCTGATTGGATAACCCATTAACCAGGATCACTCGTAAAGGGGTTAAATTTGTTTGGAAAAAAGAGTATGAAGAATGTTTTTAAGAACTTAAAAAAATATTAGTTAATTCTTCTATCTTGTCTCTACCATCGGGGAATAATGGGTTTGTTATTTATAGTGACGCTTCAAAGAGAGGACTTAGTTGTGTCCTTATTCATAATGATAGAGTTATTTTCTAGGCATCATGACAACTAAATATTCATCAAAACAACTATCACACTCAGGATCTTGAGTTAGCAACTGTAATCTTTTCTCTGAAAATATAGAGACACTATCTCTATGGTGAAAAATGTGAGATTTATACTGATCACAAGAGTTTGAAGTATATTTTCTCACAAAAAGAACTCAACATGAGGAAAATGTGATGGATTAAACTAATCATGGATTATATTTGCACTATACAATACAACACGAGAAAAGAAAATAAGGTGGCAGATTCTTTGAGAAGAACGGATCATGGAGTTTTGAACAATATGAGAGTTGAAAGGGATCCTATTTTCATGGATCTAGTAAAGATGGATATGGGAATAACCATGAAAGGTAAAACATCACTACTTTTTCAAATGGTTTTCAAACCATCTTTAATAGAAAGGATAAAGAGTTCTTAGACTGATAATGAGGAGTTTCAAAAGAAGATTAAAGCTATGAATGATGGGAGATTGAGTGATTTCATATATGAATATGGAATTTAGAAATTTGGGAAGAGACTTTGTGTTCCAAATATACTTGATCTAAAAAGAGAATTGTTGGATGATGCTCATAGTTCTAATTTCTCTATACACCCTGGGAGCACCAAGATGTTTAGAGATTTGAAGGAACATTTTTGGTGGGACAACAGGAAGAGGGAGATTTCTGATTTTGTGTCAAGATGTATGGTTTGTCAACAAATGAAAGCTTGAAGGCAACAACCTGGAGGATTCATGCAACCTATTCCCATACCTAAGTGGAAATGGGATAATATTACGATGGACTTTGTCATGGGGATACCAAATACTCCAAGAAGGAATGATTCAATATGGGTCATTGTTGATCATCTCACCATGTTAGCACATTTTCTTACTATAAGAGAAGATTTAACACTTGAATGTCTAAAAAGACTATATATTAACAAAGTTTTAAGACCCCATGGTGTACCCCTATCGATTTTTTCTGATCGTGATCCCCATTTTACATCAAGATTCTGGAAAAGTCTTCAGAAGGCCCTGGATATGAAACTTTATTTTAGCACTGCCTACCACCCTCAAACCGATGGAAAATCAGAACAGACTATTCAATCCTTAAAATACATGTTTATATCTTGCTCACTTGACTTTCAAGGTATGTGGGATCAATATTTACCTATGGTAGAATTTTCCTATAACAACAGCTTCCATTTAAGTATTCATATGGCACCATATGAAGCGTTATATAGAAAGAGATGTCGCACACCAACTTGTTGGGATGATGTTGGTGAAAGAAAACTCGTAGGCCCCACACTTGTTGAGGAAACAATAGAAAAAGTGAATATTATCCAAACCCACATCAAAGTAGCACAATGTAGGCAAAAGAGCTATGCCGATAACCAAAGGAAGGATTTGGAATTTCAAGTTGGAGACCATGTTTTCTTGAAGGTATCGCCATGGAAGTGTGTTATATGTTTTGATAATAAGGGTAAACTGAGTCCCAGGTATATCAGACCTCTTGAAATTATAGAACGAATTGGAGTTGTATCTTATCATTTGGAAATCCCTCCAAGTATCTCAAAAGTTCACGATGTGTTCCACGAATCACTGTTGAGAAAATACATGCCTGACCCAACACATGTACTCACCTATGAGGAAATTGAACTAGAACCCGAACTATCTTATTGTGAAGAGCCTGTCAAAATTCTTGATACAAGATAACAAGTGCTGAGAAACCGGACGACTCGTCTGGTAAAAGTTCTATGGAGAAACCATAAGATGGAAGATGCAACGTGGGAACCTGAGGAACTTATGATGAAGAACCACACGAATATTTGTATGTAGTAATATTCTAGAAATTTTGAGGACAAAATTATTTTAAGGAGAAGAGAATGTAACACCCCAAGCATCCACGGTACGTTTCCCTTTGAATAATGCATTTGCTTGCGTTGTACGCAACTTGGAGTTTTAACAAACCCTGACCAATGAAACTAGCTGTTATGAAAAGTAATACCCACTTTTTGAAATTTTATTTTATTTTTCAAAATGGACTTCATTATTGGATTCTGAATATCAAAATTAGCCTAGGGTAAATTTTTGGTATTTTTCTGAAAGCTTTAAATTTTTTATGAATAGTGGAAAAACACTAAGTTATTATTTAAAACCGACTTTTTATTTAAATAATTATTTATTTTATTTAAATTTATTTAGGTCAAAATAGATACATAATACCTATATAAGTTCAATTTAATTCATTGGAGTCATTTTATAATAAGTTTAGATATATAAAAATTTTATCGATTTTTTTACCGTCTTTTACCCACCTCATAGGAGCATTTGCAAATTTGAATAAAACTTAATTTTACCACTTCTGTGAGTTGAATTTAAAAATTCCTAGTGAAGTGGTTAATATCAATAAGTAAAATGTGGTTCAATAAGATGAAAATAATTTTTGTTGAATAGTAACTTTTGACTTTTATTTACCACGATTAAAAGTAAATAGGGTAATAAACTGTAAAAATGATACCATAATTACCCTAACACATGTCCAAATTCTATTGGATAAGTGTAATTTGACCAAAAAACCTTAGGAATAAAATATGATCCTTTTGGTTCACATGGATTAGATTAGGACATTTATTATTATTTTATTTAAAGAAGAGTTAAAAATGTTAAATTCAACGTTTAATAACTAAACCATTTTTAATATAGGGTTATACTTAATATGAATTAGACTATAAAAATTCATTAGAAATATATAAATATTTCCTATATAATGGTATTTTATTTATAATTTTTATACATTAAATAATTTAATTTATTTATGACACAATGATGATGCCATAATTACCTTATTAATGAAATACTAACATATTTGAAATTATAAATATCTAAATAAATGTAATTTGAGACTTTTGATTAATTAAAATAATTTTATATTTTAATATGACATGTTAGGTTTGATTAAATAATTATTTTTTTAATTAATCAATCTTTTATGATTTTCACAAAAACTGAATACTAAATAGTGTCAAAATTGACAAAATTGAGTTTTTAAAACAAATACTCTGTTACTAATTGATATAATATTTCAAATAATATAAGTTTCAGCCAAAAAACATAGATAAGGTTATATATATTAATAATGAACCACATGGGGTTTTCTTGTCTTGATATAGTAATTTTATTAACCACATAATATAAAAATACAAAGAGACATGGTAAATGTCAAACTATTTAACTAAGAGTTAAATCTAAACAATAAGGTTAATATGGTGTCCTAAACCTGTCTAAAACATATTGGTTGAGAGGTTTTAGACCCATACCCACATTATACTAGATATAAATAATTTTTAAGCGATTATAAATTGAAAATGATTTTATTATAAAATAATATTTCAAGCTTTTCGTAAAGTGACCCTCACCTCTCTTATAAAATGACACTTTCCCTTATCTTAATTTCACACCTCCAAAGCCATTTGGATCGGCCAACCCTTACCCAAATATCCTACCAACTTTACTCCCTTAATCCTAGAGGCCTTAAATTTGTCAGAAAGCCAACCTATGGATCCATTTTGATCAAATAAAAAAGAAGAACCTGAAAAAGAGGTAATTATTTGATCACCTCTTTCAAGTTCTTTTCGTCTTCCACTTCTTCTTTATTTTTTGTTTCCATTCTAAAATAATAACTCCAATATATTATATATAATGTGATGTTGTTATAAAAATGGTACAACCACATTCATTATTCTATCCATCATATTAATGACAAAGTCAGCATACGTGCGTACGTACGGCTTACCATCTCCGCGTCATGGTGTAATTTGTTATTCAAATACTTCATTATTTGGATGAGTATAATAATCAGTATAACTGATTTAAATAATAAATATAACATGTTAATGATTATGTATATCTGATATACCATCCAATTAGATATTATTTCACCATCAATATAATGATATTGTCACTCGTGCGTACGTACGGATTACCGTCTCCCCGAACGCGATGAGATTATTTCCCCCCTCATAATCATTCAAGAATAATTTTCATTTGATGATTAAAAATAATGTTTTATAACTTAATATCATTCTAGATATGGATTAAATACATCTTATCCATAACAATCATGGATTACATAAAAAACATATAAAGGAAAATGAATCATTTAACACCCAAAACGATGATAATACTAAAATATTATTAACAAAGTAATATTAGAAGATAATATATGATATCACATTTATGTATATGGTTCCTGAATAATTTAATAAAAATTATTTAACTATTATATAGTAAGTTAACATACCCTCTACCAAATAGAACTACATGGTAAGAGTTAATTTCACAATCTCTTAATTATCTGAGTTTGTTTTTACGTAAGTATCTACTCAGACCACTTTATCACCCACATCATTGTTTTCTTAAAAATGTATTTAAAAACATTTTTAATATTTACTATACTATGGGATAAATTAATTTATTCCATTATTTTACATTATATGTTTTTAAAGGAATCTTTTCGTCGTTTTCCAAACAAGGTACTTTATGATCTTTTCGAAAAAAATTTGGTAAGAATGTCTTTTTTAACTTATACGGTGGGTGAAGTTACTCTCCACCATTATTACACCTTTGAAACTTCCAATACAAGGTTATAAGAATATTTTCTAAATAAATGTTTTCATTTATAATTATATTACTTTTAAATTATTTCAAAATAGAAAGATACATTTCTCTAAAAAAAAGTTTTGATTTCATCTATGTCAACATCCTTTTGATGGATTTTAAATTTGTTTGAAGTTGATTTATTATGATTCAAATATTCCATATTGTATTGAATTTTTTGTGATATGTTTGAATGTGGATGTGTTATCTTTACACCATTCATGGTTTATGGATAAAGTATTTACATTTCATATGCTAGTTTTAATACGAATGTTAATTTTATGTTTAAACCTTTTCATACGAGGAATGCATCAGACTTAGAAAGTGATGGGTGGAGCCCGCTATTACTCATATATTCATTGGTATGTCTCATGAGAAAAACTATTGTCTTGTCAAAGGCCTTGAAAAAATCTTATTTGTAGTCTTGGCACAAGGTCTTGACTATGTGGTTATGAAGTCTGGCATTATGGATTCCATCATTATGAAATTGGATATTGAAATTCCTTGTGATTATTCAACTAGTAGAATATCCATGCAAATAAGTAAATGGAAATATTTGATTTTACATTTTCCATAATGTGCTAAAGTTTAAGTATAAAAGGATTTTGTTTTACTCTTATACATTTCCTTAAATTTTTATGCTTATTTATGAAAGTTTCTGCTATATTGTTATCCTTACTGAGCATCTGAGGTCACCCCTTTCTATGTTTTATTTTTCCCAAGATATGAATAAGTATTTAATGGTTTAATTCCATGTATAGGCTATGGATATAAGTGTTTTCAAAGGGTAAATAATGTTTTTGATGTTTTTATTTCATGATTTAATGTAAAACTTATGAATGTATCTAGTACTTCCAAGGCTACTAAACTAATCCGTCTTTCAGGACATGATTCCTTATATCATGCCAATGTTATGTAATAATGCACCTAATCTAGGTAACTATGGTTAGAGAATTACATATCATATCTCTATCAATTTTTATTATAAAGAAACTTTATCAAACACATTTATTTACATGTGCAATGGAATGTTTAGATAATAAGTTTGATAAAATATTTTGTGAGATAATTGTTACAAAATTGTACCATAACAATTTCTATGTGGTATCGTGTAAATATATTGCTGATATATTAAGAAAAATTAACAATAGAGATCATTTTTATAAATAATAAAGACATGGGGTTAATATCCATATAAAGAATCATTTTTTGTAATGGAAACCCAACACTTTTTTTGGGTTGATCCTGATCAATGTTTTTAATGGTTAAAAACAAGTTATAAATATGATTGTTGATATGGAAAATTATAACCCCAACTACTTGGTGTTAATACCACCCATTATGAATAGTGGATAAGTTATAAACTCTTAACAAAATATTCGGACTTGATGAGTTATTTGTTCTCATAATGGAAAAAAATTGTAATATTTTCGAATTTGAACTTAGAAGTGGTGCCACTACTTATAAGAGTTATGGATTTAATCTATAGAGAGTTCATGAAGAGGATATAAGAATATGAACATAAAAGGTCTAAAATTGAGATGTTGGATGGGAAGATAATTTTATGTATGATATCACTAATTTATCTTAATGATTAACTAGTTAATTATTTAAACAACTTATAAATCTGATAATACATTGAGATAATGATACTAAGTAAAGGGTTAAATCAAAATATACCTTTATTATGTATAATGATTCACTTGTGATCTGGAGATTCAATTTTATGAATAATAGCGGGGGATTGTAATAATTATTATTCATAAAATAAATAAAGAGTTTTTTGTGGGACCCTTTCAGTGGTGAGGTTTAGTGGGGTGGAAAACCCATTGGTAATCCCACATTAGAAATGTGTATATAATTCCCAAATATCCGCCCTTATAATAGGGGATTTGGGAATTGGGGCTTTCATTAAAAAATAAATATTCTAAGACTCTTTAATTTTTTTTGAGAAAAAAATATATAAATAGTAAATTTATTATAATATGTATATATATATAATAAAAAACAAATAAAAAATAAAATAAAATATTTTGAAAAAATGAAAAATAATGTGACTAGTCGTAGCAGTGGGATTTGAAAATTTCAAAATCTGAATGGGTGCCCCACACCAAGAGTTGTCTCACATGGATCAAACCAAGGTATCTTTTGAATTAAATTATGACATCAAATTATTGCGATTTACACTTATTTTGATCAATAAATGAGTGGATGAAGAGATCACTTAATATTATGAATCTCTCTAATCAGAAATTATCTAGAAATTTTCCCCAAAATAGAAACTACGGGACTTATGAAATTTAGTGTTTATAATTGCCAAGTTATTTGTAAAATACTTGATGTAAATTTTGTAACACCCCACGATTCATAGTATGTTATCTCTTCAAAGTATTTCAGTAACTTGCGCTACACGCAACACCGAGTTCGCGCGCACCATAACATAACAAACTAGCCATTCAAAAAAGAGTGTATGAATAGTATTAACCAAATTTTAAATTTTATATAACCTATATTATTTTAACATTCATATCTTATGTTTCTTAGACATATTATAAGAAAAATTCAAATTTTAAGATAAAAGAGGTATATTTCAAAAAATGCAAATTTATTCCTTTTATTGGAGAACCCTTTTTAAATACAATATTTGACACTTTTATAGATTCAATTTGGTGAAATTAAATTCATATTTATAATAGGGACAGAAAAATTTAGTTTGGATTATTTTTTGGTACTTTTCTGATAACTTTCATATTTTGATGAATAGTTAAAAAATACTAAATTTTAATTAAAAACAACTTTTTTTAATCGAAATAATTTATAGTGTTAAATTATACATATGAAGGGTTTTTAAGTATCATTAGTTCATATATTTATCATTTAATATAATTTAGGTTATTGGATGTAATTTCACAATTAAATTGGATATAAACAAGTGTCAATCTTTTGATAGTTATTATTTCTTAAAAACATGCTTTTTGTTTTGACAACGAGAATTAATTTTAAATTAATTTCATCCAATTATGAGTATTGAATTTGGAAAAATGGATTCCATATTAGGAATCAGGAGGTCTAAATTGTGTAAATAGGTAACTTTTAGTTTTAGACATTAGGAATAATTATTTCGGTAAATATTTTATTTACCATGGTTAAAGGGTAAATACAGTAAATATGGGTAAAAAATAATATTGAAATAATATTAAATTACCCTAACACATGTCCTATCCCTATCGAATGATACATGTCTAACCATGGACATTCGTGGGTCTATTTTAGGACCCCATGGAGCCACTTTTGAGTGATAATGGCATTTTATATTAATTAATCTAAAGTAAAGACAAAAAAAACCAAAGCATGTATCTTTTAGTAAAATGTTTTTATATGGGGTTATATAATTGATCTATTCGACTATAAATATTCATTTTGTATCTAAATTTTTTTCCTATATGATTATATTTTATTAATAATTTTTATACATACAATAAATATATTTATTTAGGACACAATAATGATACAATATTTTCCTTATTAATATAATAATCAAATAAATGATATTGTAAATATTAAAATAAATATAATTTGAAAGGTTTGATTCCATAAACGAATTTTATAAGTGAATATAAAATGTTATTATTGATTAAATGTATTTGGTTCGAAGTAATCAAGTTGTGAAGGATTTCACAAAAACCAAATACTAAATAGTGTCAAAATTGAAATAAATTAGTTTTTAAAACAAATACTATATTATTGGTTGACATAATATTCCAAAAAATATAAGGTTTGGAAAAATGTCTTAAATAATATTATATATGTCATTAATGAACCACTTGAGGTTCTATTCAAATTTTAGAGTAAGTTTATTAACCATATAGTGTAAGAATACTAGAAGACACGGTAAAAGTTAAACTATTTAACTAAGAGTTAAATCTAAAAGATAAGGTTAAAATGGTTACCTAAACTTTCCTAAAACCTATTGGTTGAGATTTGTTCGACCCATAACCACCTAAGTCTCGAAATAAATTCATTTTGATCCATTATAAACAGAATATGATTATATAATAAATTAATATTTTATTCTTTTCCTTAAACGACCCTCACCCCCTTATAAAAGGGTACTTCTCCTTCTCTTAATTTCACACCTCCAAAGACATTTCGCTTAGCCAAACCCTACCAAATATATCCTCAACTATCCTCCCTTCAACTGGGAGGACTTACATTGATCATAAAAAAAACCTAAGCATCCATTTTGTTCAACTCAAAAGGAAACACCCGAAGAAGAGGTAATAATTTCACCACCCTCTTTCAAGTTCTTTTCTTCTTACACTTTCTCATTACTTGTTGTTTCCATACTAAAATAATAACTCAAGTACCCTATATATATTGTGATGTTATTATAAATATGGTACGAAAATATTCATTATTAAATACATCCTATAATAACATTACAATATAATAACATCACAATATAATAACATCACAATATATATAAGGTACTGGACATACGTGCGTATGTACGACTTACCGTCTACACGTCATGGTGTTGTTTGTTATTCAAACACTTCATTATTTGGATGGGTATAATAATGAGTATAACTGATGTAAAAAATAAATATAACATGTTATTGATTCTTTATATATGATATACCATCCAATTATATACGATTTCACCATCAATATAATGATATTGTCGCTCGTACGTACGTACGGATTACCGTCTCCATGACGCGATGAGATTTATTTCCACGTTCACCATTCAGCGATGATTATAAAAAATATACATTATAAATAAGTATGTAATATTTACATAATAATGATACTGAAGATATATATATATATGTATATACTTACATATATATTATTCAATTACTTCCGTTCAATATGATATGAAAACTTAAAAAACAATTATACGTACGTAAGACCAACCTTCTCCATAAACGCCCCCCCCCCCATTTCACACACACACACACACACACACACATATATATATGTATTATAAGTATCTATATTATAAATATATATGATATATAAATCAATGATTATATTCTTGTATTATTCAAAACATGATCTAAATGATACGATCATGAATAAAAAGTTAAAACACATACGATAAAGAAAGCGATTATTACCTGAAATGTTAATTTAACATTGAAATAATTATTAAATTGGTAGTATAAAGTCATAAATTAATCATGTATGATATAATAAATATGAATATGGTTCTGGTATAATTTAATAACATACTATGGTCATTATACAAGAGGTTAAACGTACCCTCGACCAAAGGAAAGTGCAAGGAAAAGATTAATTCTAAAATCTATTCATTATCTGAGGTTTTTTTTTTGTGAGTATATATTGGGATATATTTATCATACACATTCATGTTTCATAAAAATATTTTCAAAAGGAATATTTTAAGGTTTTGTGGAAGGGACTCTTTAACTAGATTATCATTTTAAATGGTTTAAATATTTATTCTTCTAAATCATTCTCCTTAATGTCTATGTTTTCAAAATGGTTTTTAAAGATTTATTTATATGTACATGGATGATTTTTAAAATGTTAATTCCTTTCAAATGTTTCAAAGTTATATGGGACACTTTGATTCAAAAATTTCAATAAATTTCTTCCTTTAAAAATTGTGCGACTTTTAATTTTTTTATAAAAAGGGGATATTTCTCTCAAAGAGTTTTACAAATCATTTTCATCAATGTCAACATACTTTGATGGATTTTAAACTTGTTCGAAGTTGATTTATTATGATACATATCATCCATATTGTACTGAAGGTTTTGTGATATGTTGGAGTGTGGATGTGTTATTTTTATACCATTCATAGTTTATGGATAAATTATCGACATTTTGTATGCTAGTTTTAATACGAATATTTATGTTATATTTAAACCTTTTCAAATGAGTAATGCATCTGACTTAGTAAGTAACGGGTGGAGCTCGCAATAGCTCCTCGATGCATCGATAGGTCTCATGAGACAAACTAGTATCTTGGCACAAGGCCTTCGAAAAATCTTATTTGTAGTTTTGTCATAAGGCCTTGACTATGTGGTTATGAAGTTTGGCATTATGCATTCCAACATTATGAAATTGGATATTGATATTACATGTGATTATTAGACTAATAGAATATCCATGTGAATAAGTAAATAGAATTATTTGATTTATCTTTTCTATATTATGCTGAAGTTTATGTTTAAAAGGATTTTGTTTATTCTTATACATTTCCTTAAATGTTTATATTTATTAATGAAAGTTTCCGCTATATTGTTATCCTTACTAAGCATCTGAGCTAACCCCTTTCTATGTTTTATTTTTCCCAGAATTCCAAGAAGTGCTTTATGATTGATAAACAGGGTTAAGATATGAGATTAATGGTATTATAAAAGGATCATTTGTGTTGTGTTTTATAATCTAATGTGTAATGTAAAATTCATGTATGTAATATACTTTCCAAGACTGCTAAACTGATCGGTCTTTCAGGACTTGATTCCTTATAATCATGCTAATGTATTAAAATAATGCACCGACTCTGGGCTTCTGGGGTCGGGGCGTTATAGTTGGTATCAGAGGATGTTAAGAAACAACCTTAAAAATATATTTAGATAAAATATGACTAGAGAACATTACAATAAGATGAATTTTGATGATTAGTATATAATAACTTCCAAAAATTTTGGAAATGTAGAGATTTTGTGTATTTTCCAAGAAATACATCCTTGTCCAGATACGAGCAGGTAGAGGCGGCTTTGGAATAAATGTACCTAGGAGTGAAAACTCCGACAAGGAGTTTCGGGGTTGACTTGGGGTATCCTGGTACACAAAAATTTACCTTGCTGCACTCTTGGTTATGACACTCCTGGGGGATATGCTTAGGACAATTCAAATTTTCATTACAATCCATTATGAAGGATTTAGGATTAATACTTACTTAAAGAAAACATTTTATGATTATAGATTATATGAGTAATCATTTCAATTTATGTTAGGTATTTTACATTTTTGTAATTATGCATTGTGATTCATAAACTATATTAGTGTATTCCATTGTTTAGAAATGGCGCCTAGTAGAAGGAATGATAATTCCAGCAATACCCATGATCAAAAGATTAAGAAGGATCATATCTTTCATGGTATTAAGCCAACATTTAAATGAGAATAGTCTCCCTTGTATTCTCATCATATGAATAAATAGTATCATGTGTTAATAAGTTATGTAAAAAAATTCTCTGAGTCCTATGGCTTTAAAAGGAATGAAGAGAAGAAAAGGATGGAAGAGAGAAAGATGGATAAAGGGAAGAGGGGAAAGAATGATTTTCCCATATGTGATAACTTTGGAAAGAATCACCTTGGTAAATGCTGGAAGGTAATGTGAGTTTGTTATAAGAGTAAAGAAAAAGGACACCATGTACGTGATTGAAAGGGTAAGAAAAAGGTTTCAAATGTACAATGCTTCATCTTCAAGGAGTTGGGACACTAAGCGAATCAATGTTCAAATCATCAGAGTATACCCCAAATGCTACTATTGGATGATAATCAAGTAATGATACTACCGAAGATGAAGAGGAATTATTAGAGTTCTTATGTTGTTATTAATGTATTATGGCATGTGAGTTTTGTATTAATGATGTACATGTTATAAGAATTATAGAGTCTATAAGGAATGTACTGCAGTACTATTTCATTAAGGACTTGATATTGTGTGAAACCAAGAAAAGTGACTCAATAGCAGGTTATTTTTTTCTAGAAAATATATGGTCGAGAGAAAGATAAACCATAATATGGTTTTAATACTGAGGTAGTGATTTTGGAATAATATATGATTAATTTGGATAAATTATATTGGATATTCTTGACTACCTTGAAACTGATTAATGATTTGTATATTCCATCATTGTTGGAGTTTACAAAATTTTTGGATATAGGGAGTATATCTATTATTCAATAAGGAATAAGGCAGAATTAATGTAATAAATATGGTTTTATGGTAATTTAGGATTTACAGTATTTTAAAAGAATACATGATGGAGGTATTTACATGTAATTATGTGGAAAAAAGAATCTACATTGTGTTTACCTTCCATATAAAATTTGGACTGTGAATTTGGATAGAATTATTTTGGATAAGTCTAAATGTTATAGTGGATTAAGTTTGACATTGGACACTTTATTAAGGTTAAATAATTTCTTAAGATTATTTTTAGACAACCTGGAGGCCAGGCGACAACCCGTCGCGTCCGGAAAGGCCGTGAGACTTGAACCCGCATCTAAAGGGAGACAAGGGTGGATCACCTACCACTGGAATATGTGATGTACATGTTTTTATAATGTATCTTTTTTAAATATTCGGAAAAATGAATTATAAATTCAATATTTTTGGAACCCTATAATATTAGGATAAATAGAATCTTTTGGAATTCTATTATCTTTTGGAGTGAAAGATTATTTTGTGGTAGGAATTAGTTGAAGGATTAAACTCTACTTGTCAAGTATATTTTTTTCCTCTTATTTTATGAATAAATTAATTCTTAAACTTTAGATAAGGGATATTGAAACCAAAAATGTGTTATCCTAATACATTTTTTTGTTGAACCAATGATATTTTAAATCATCATAGATTGGTGGATTTGAGGGCCTCAATTTTACACTTGTTTGTGATTGAGGAACTCAATCACTCCCTATAAATATTTATGTTTTCCTCCAATTATGTGTCTCTAATTTCCAGAAATGTTCTCCTAATCGAGATCATAATTTTGTAGTGACGTTTTCATTTCCCTTTCCCTCTTATTAAAACTAAATTTTATTAACCAAATTTCTGATGTGGGTTTTCCACAAAGGTATTTTTCTATTTTAATATTTAATTAAAAAAACAATTTCAAATTATGAGGACAAAATTTATTGAAGGAGGGGAGAATGTAACACACCAAGATCTTATAGTATGTTATCTCTTCAAATTATTTCAATAACTTGCGCTATATGCAACACCGAGATCGATTGCACCACGACTTACCAAACTAGAAATTAAAATAAGGTTATGAATAGTATTAAAAACAAATTAAATTTAATATATCCTATATAATTTTAAAATTCATAATTTTTATTTTTTAGACATATTATAAGAGAAATTCAAATTTTAAGATAAAAGAGATTTTTTTTCAGAAAATGCAGTTTTATGCCTTTTAATGGTGAACCCTTTTTAAATCCAATATTTGACAATATTATATATTAAATTTAGTGAAATTAAATTCATATTTATTAGAGTTAAATAAAAATTTAGTTTTTATAACATTTTGGTACTTTTCTGATAACTTTCATATTTTGATGAATAGTGAATAAATATTAAATTTTAATTAAAAACAACTTTTTTTAATCAAAATAATTTATAGTGTTAAATTATAAATTTGAATGGTTTTTAAGTATAATTAGATTATATTTTTATCATTTAATATAATTTAGGTCATTGGATGTAATTTCACATTTACATTGGTCATAAACATGTGTCAATCTTTTCATAGTTATTATTTCTTAAAAACATGTTTTTTGTTTTGAAAACAAGAATTAATTTTAAATTAATTTCTACCAATTCTATGTATTCAATTGGGAAAAATTGATTCCATATTTGGAATTATGAGGTCATAATTGTGTAAATATGTAACTTTTATTTTTAAACATTATGAATAATTACTTTGGTAAGTATTTTATTTACCATGGTTAAAGGGTAAATCCGATAAATATGGGTAAAGAAATAATATTAAAATAATATTAAATTACCTTAAAACGTGTACTATCCTTATTTTATGATACATGCCCGACCATGAGCATACTTGGGTCGATTATAGGACCCCATGGAGCCACTTGGGAGTTATAATGACATTTTATATTAATTAATCTAAAGTAAAGACAGAAATAATAAAAGCATGTATCTTTTAGTACAAAATTTTTATATGGGGTTATATAATTGATCTCTTAGACTATAAATATTAATTTTAAAGATAAAAATATTTCCCAAATGATGATATTTTGTTAATAATTTTTAGACATAAAATAAATATATTTATTTATGACACAATAAGGATGAAGTATTTTCATTATTAATAAAAGAATCAAATAAATGATATTGTAAATATTAAAATAAATATAATTTTAATATTTTGATGCCATAAAAAAAATTTCTAGGTAAATATGAAATTTTATTATTGATTCAATGTATTTTTTTGAATTAATAATGTTGTGATGACTTCACAAAAACCAAATACTAAATAGTGTCAAAATTGACATAAATTAGTTTTTAAAGCGAATAAAATATTATTGGTTGATATAATATTTAAAAAAATAAAAGGTTCAAAAAAGGGCTTAAATAATATTATATATGTAATTAATGAACCATGTAATGTTTTCTTGGAAGTTTAGAGTATCTTTATTAACCATATAGTGTAAGAATACAAGAAGACACGGTAAAAGTTAAACTATTTAACTAGAAGTTAAATCTAAAATATAAGGTTAAAATGGTAACCTAAA
Source organism: Viscum album (assembly GCA_963277665.1). Lineage (NCBI taxonomy): Eukaryota > Viridiplantae > Streptophyta > Magnoliopsida > Santalales > Viscaceae > Viscum > Viscum album. The sequence continues at coordinate 84,564,164 of OY728140.1, read as the reverse complement.
CTTTCCTAAAACCTATTGGTTGGGATTATTTAGACCCATAACCACCTATGGCTCGAAATAAATTCATTTGGAGCCATTATATACCAAATATGACTGTATAATAAATTAATATTTTAATATTTTCCTAAAGTGACCCTCACCCCCTTATAAAAGGGAACTTCCCCTTCTTTTAATTTCACAACTCCAAATCAATTTTCCATGGCCAAAACCTACCCAAATATCTTATCAAATATCCTCCATTAAAACTATATACCTTACTTTGATCATAAATCCAACCTGACAAGCCCTTTTGATCAACTCAAAAAGAAACACCCGAAGAAGAGGTAATAATTTCACCACCCTCTTTCTAGTTATTTTCTTATTCCACTTCATCTTTATTTGATGTTTACATACTAAAAATAGTAAATATTGTACCTTATATATAATGTGGTGTTATTATAAATATGTTACAACCATATTCATCATTCTATCCATCCTATAATGACAAAGTCATCATACGTGCGTACGTACGACTTACAGTTTCCACGTCGTGGTATAGTTTGTTATTCAAACACTTCATTATTTGGATGTGTATAATAATGAGTATAAATGATGTAAATAATAAGTATAAAATGTTAATTATAATTTTTATATGATATAACATCTAATTACATATAATTTCACTAACAATATAATGATATTGTCGCTTGTTCGTACGTACGAATAACCATCTCCACGACGCGATGATATTCATTTCCACGTTTACCATTCAACGATGATTATAAAAATATATATTATTAATAAGTATGTAATATATGAAATAATAATTATACTTGATATATATATATATATATGTGTATATACTTAAATATATCTTATTCACTTACTTCCGTTCAATACGATATGAAAACAGAAACAACGATTATACATACATACGACCTACCGTCTCCATAAACGGTGCCTCCCATCTCATATATCTATCTATTATAAATATTTATATTCAAAATATATATGATATATAAATCAATGTTTATATTTTTTAAGTATTTAAATCATTATCTAAATGATACGATCAGTAATAAAAAGTTAAAACACCTACGATAAAGAAATTGACTATTACCCGAAATGTTAATTTAACATGGAAATCATTATTAAATGGGCAGTATAAATTCATAAATGAATCATGTATTATATAATAAATATGAATATGTTTTTGGTATAATTTAATAACAAACTATGGTCATTATACAGGAGGTTAAACTTACCCTCAACCAAAGGAAAGTGCAAGGTAATGGTTAATTCTACAACCTCTTCATTATCCGAGGTGGTTTTTATTTGAGTATCTATTAGGACCTCTTTATCATCCACATCCGTGTTTCATAAAAATATTTTCAAAAGTAATATTTTAAGGTTTTATGGAAGGGATTCTTTATCTAGATCATCATTTTAAAAGGTTTAAATATTTATTCTTCTAACTCATTCTCATTAATGTCCATGTTCTCAAAATGGTTTTTAAGGATTTATTTAAATAGACATGAATTTTATTAAAATGTTAATTCCTTTAGAAAGTTTCGAAGTGGTATTGGACACTTTGATTAAAAAATTTATCTAAATGTATTCCTTTCTAAATTGTGTGACTTTTAAATGTTTTTATGAAAATGAGATATTTTTCTCAAAGAGTTTTAAAAATCATTTTCATCTATGTCAACATCCTTTTATGGATTTTAAACTTGTTTGAAGTTGATTTATTATGATACAAATCATCCACATTTTATTGAAGGTTTTGTTATTTCTTTGACTATGGATGTGTTATTTTTATACCATTCACAGTTTATGGAAAAAGTATTTACATTTTTTATGCTAGTATTAATACGAATGTTTATGTTATGTTTAAAACTTTTCATAAGAGGAATGCATTGGACTTAGTAAGTGATGGGTGGAGCTTGCAATAGCTCCTCGATGCATCGGTAGCTCTCATGAGACAAACTAGTGTCTTGGAACAAGGCCTTGAAAAAATCTTATTTGTAGTCTTGGCACAAGGCCTTGACTATTTGGTTATGAAGTCTGGAATTATGCATTCTAACATTATGAAATTGGATATTGATATTACATGTGATTATTAAACTAGTAGAATATCCATGTGAATAAGTAAATGAAATTATTTGATTTATCTATGCATTATTTTTCTGAAGTTTAAGGTTAAAAGGCTTTTGTTTTAATCGTATATATTTACTTAAATGTTTATGTTTATTTATGAATGTTTACGCTATATTTTTATCCTTACTGAGCATTTGAGATCACCCCTTTCAATGTTTTATTATCCATAGGATTCCAAGATGTGTATAATGATTGATAAGTAGGGTTAAGCCATGGGATTAATGGTGTTCTCAAAGGATAATTTATGTTTTGTTTTATTTTCTATTGTGTAATGTAACATTCATGTTTGTAATCTATTTTCCAAGACTTCTAAAATGATCGGCCTTTTGGATCTTGATTCCTTGTAATCATTTCAATGTATTAAAATAATGCACTAACTCTGGGCTTTTGGGTTCGGGGAGTTACAAATTTCCACTGAGAATCTTACACCAACATGTGGGGGTGGATCAAACCATTTTTTATAGTGAATATTGTTCACACATTGAGATTCCAAATTGTTGTTGTCTTCTTCGTCTTCCTTATAATTTTACAACAGAAAATCCCTCTACTCACCACATTTCCCATGATGTGTTAGTCCTTTCCACATAATCTAACACAGGAGATATATATGAAATTTTAATGGGTTGATATGGTAAAATAAACTCATATTACATCTGATAAAGGTTTTATAACTCATTTTCACTAGTTAAATTGATAATTCCATACAACATAAGATTTTCAATCCCTTCCATTTAATACATAATCACTTTATCATTATTGAATAATAAAAAACAATATACCTTCATTAATTTCACGTTATATCCTCCCAACATTTATAATACATGTCTAATTAGTATAATTTTATTCCTACTATCAGTATTTATCAAGTGAAAAAACTTTAAAAAATATATCATCAACCATTTATGTTAAACCATTACCCTTGAACACTTTAAAAGACTTATTAACAATTTGACATACTCTTTCATGAAAAAAAAGGTTTTTAATTAAAAAATACTAAGAACACACATGGATCATTGGATCTTTGTACCATAATTACATTTTTAACGATCTCATGTATTTTTTTCATTTTAAAAATCAAATGAATTGATCATTAATTTGTAATATCCAATTTTTTTTTGAAGTCTCTAGAAACCCCCTTCTACCAAGCTCTCACAAATGAACAATCGAAACTGTATCATAAAATATCTTAAAGGATTTTCAAATTAATACTGTTCATTTTATACCTTCAAATTGTGATTTCTTGTCATGAGATTGTTATTTGAGAAAAAGGAAATGGTGTATCTGGGTGTGGGTTTTCACATAGGTTTTCTATGCTCTCACTATAATTCATCTTTTCTTATTTTACTTTGATTCCATAGACTCTCTGATTAGAGTGTTATTTTTCAGAGTTTCCCTATGATTTTAATCCTCTTCATTAGGGGGTTTTCCATGTTAAAAATCTACATCTAAATTTATTTCCTACTATTTTTTGTACTTCCATTTTTAATAATGATTCTCACTATATTTTTTTCACAATAAAGTATCTATCATGGGACCAATCTATCTCTACCAAAACAACTTGTATCGAAGGAGGTTATCCATTTTTCTTGATATTTGGAAATTAGTGATTCACACTAATAGATTTATACCAACATAGGTATATTTAATGGGTTAAATGATTTTACACTTTGGTATAAATGAGTAAAATGCATTTGGGATCTTAAGAAGATAAGGAAGACATTAAATAAAAAATCAAAGAAGAAAGATAATATGAGTGATGGTGATTGGATGGATATGATTGAGTTAGAGGAAAGCATAATCCCGATGAATTTTAATGATAATACACCATGGGAGGTGATGAATTTAACATATCAAGAGGAGATCTGGGTGAAACATAAAAGAATGTGTAAATAGAAATCCCTCAAAAATCAGTTATATCATAAAAATTTATTTTCTCATTTGTGAATGCTAGATAATGAAGTTTTAGGAAACCATCCAGAAAAGTTCACCAAAATTATGAGGCATCAGTCTTAAATGGTGCTCAAGATTGATGATAATGGTAATTTAGTGCCAATTTAAATGGAAGAAAAAGACAAAGATTCTCTTCTATTGGGTTCATTACCAAGTTTTTATATTAATATCATCACCAAATTGTTATTTAGAAAAGAAAATCTAAAATATGACGATGTGACTTCATCATTGTTGATGACGAGACTCAGTGAAATACTAAAGATAGTGATTCTTCAAGTTAAAGTGGTATTCTATTTGTGGAATATGGATGCAGTCAATCAAATAAAATAAGAAAATTCAAGCGCTTATTTTTCAATAAGGAGTCCAATTTTTAGAGAAACTACAATGCTTAGAAAATTCTTAAGGAAGAAAATAAGATGATAACATCGATTCAAAGGATATTGGAATAAGTCTTATATAGGGTGATGGTGACTTACTTTCAGTCAACATTAATTTTCACGGGTAAAATCTATACATTGAATTGGTAGTTAATCCAATATAATCATACCATATTTCACTATAGTTGTAAATATTAAGTTCACATAGATATGGAGACTTTAGTAGATTTAATATGGGAAATGGATATTTTTCTGGTGTCATTAGTGTTGGTGAAATTTGTATCACCCCCAATGAAGGATGTGTGCTGATCATGAGGGATGTGCAACATGTTCCAAGTATATTACATAATTTTTTATCTTCTTGTACTCAAAATAATGATGGGTTCATGATTTCATTTTAAAATGGAAGATGAAAATTATTCAGAGGATCAATGGTATATATGTGAGGTAGAATGGTTGGAACACTTTACATGATCGATGTGAAGGTGTGCAGTGAAGTGTCCAATGCAATTATGAAGATGAGTTCCTCATTTTTTTAGCACAAATGTTCATCATGCATTATTCCAAGACCATTGACTAGGATGAATATGGTTTGAAATCCAAAGTAGGGTATGTTAGGTATTTTAGGTCTTACACCCAGTTTATTATCATTAGAGTGTGCCACTAGTGAAGAACGAATTGAAATGAAAGACTGAGGTGATGTGATGAGTGTTAAAAACTGCTCAGAGGATGGTGATCAATGTGAGTAATTATTTTCTACAGGTACTCATTATAATGTTTAGATCACTATAATGGAAGAGTCGAGTGTTTTTTTTGTTTCATCCTTGGTCAGTAGGGTAGTGCAGATACATGTATAATGAAGACTTTGACTATTGGATTTATTCTAGAGGGGATTTGTTATGTTTCTATTAGAGTTGAAAAAGATTTCATCATATTATCTACTAAGGATGATGGTTAGTGAAAACCTAACCAATATACATTCAAATTGAGTTCATGGAATTCATCACCTTCTCTTCTGGATGAAGGCAGGATTGATAATTTCCACCCATATTGTTTTCAAAGAGGTGATAAAATCAGAAATAATATCCCACATATATTTTTTGATCATTTAAGATATTATCATAATATATTAATTTAATATTTTAAAGTATGATTTTCACAAGGATTTTAGTGAATCATTCTCTCATAAAGGGAGAATCATAAGTGTGCTTCTTTGGGATTAGATACTTGGCAATAGTTTTTTGGTCATGGGAAGCAACATACATTGGGATAAAACAAGTAGTAGAAAATCAAGTTTTACTATGGCTTATTTAAGGTTTTTCAAGGACACTTCATGTTAAAATTTTATCTCTAAAGGGTGATGTCTTGTAATGAGATGATTATCATATAAAAAGACAAAGATGTATTAGGGTGTTGTTTCTCTCACATGTTTTCTATGAACTCTCTGTAATTCAATTTTTGACCTTTTATATAGATTCTATAGAATTTATTATTATTGTGTAATTTTTTGAAGTTTCCTCATTTTTTTAATCCTATTAATCATAGGGTTTTCTATGTTAAAAATCTACATCTCAATTTATTTCATACTATTTTTTTGCGCATCCATTTTCATTGAATATTGATAGGTTCATCCCATTATTTTTTCAAAGGGGAGATAAAATCATCAATAATATACCATGGATATTATTTATGATATTATCATTATATCTTACTTGAATATTTGAAAAGAATCTATGATCATGGATTTTAGGGAATCATTATCCTATAAAGGGAGTAGTAGGGTTGTGCAGTATTGGGTGTAGATACGTGGATGATGGTTTTGGGAGTGAGAAGCAATGTGCAGTGGGATACAATGAGTAGCAACAAATCAGATTGTGAAATGGATTATTTGAGGTGATACAATGATTTCATGTGTTTGGTTTTGATATTTTAAGGGTGAAATCATGTCATGAGAAAAATTTCATAGAAAAAGGAAAAGGTGTATCAAGGTTTGGTTTTTTACAAAGATTTTCTACACTCTAACTATAATTCAGGTTTTGATATTTTTCTTTGATTCTGTTGATGCTAATTATAGTATAGATTTTCGGTGTTTCCCTATGGTTTCTTAATCCTCCACATCTAATGGGTTTTCCATGTTAAAAACTGGTATCTCAATTTATTTCCTACAATTTGTCTATGCATCCATTTTTGTTGAAAATTATCGTAATATTTTTTTCAAAATTGAGTCTCTCCTGGGACTGATCTTTTTTATCCCCAAAACATACACAATTGGGATTTTTTATTTTTATATCATTTTTAGTTTTAAACTTTAATTACCTAGAGACGTCATTGACACCTATCCAATAAATTTATTTTTCATGTTACATATAAAAAACAATGTTAATTTTTTTTCTAATAGTTGTTATTTAATTTTAAATATGGTTAGAAATCAAAAATGAATCACCCATATTTGAAAAGGAATTTCACTAAATCTTTTAATTTTAATATCCATAAAGGTAAACTATATCTAACAACACTTTTCATGAAAATTATTATGCCCAATTTATTCATTATTTTAAACAATAAACTCATTCGTTTAACATCTGATCATAATAATATTAAATAAAATAGTAACGTAAAATATTATTAAAAATAATAATACAATAAAACTCATTTCAATATATCATTAAATAGTTCACGCAGATCAATTATTATAGAGAATAACTAATGAACAATGTTTTCTTAAGGACAAAAAACACATAACATAAAGTGATTATAAGTAAAGTTATTCAAACGTCAATGCAATGTTAATCAGTAGTGTTTTTTATAAACTATTTTTTCATACCTTTCAGTACATTATAACATTTGTCACTATTAATGATCCATTGTAAATTTTTGGGAGTCATATTCAATTATTCTATCATGACTCATATTAGTAGTTTCTAAGGAAATGAAATGTGGGATAATGAATTCTTAAACTAATGTTTTGATGTTTTGGGGGAAAATATTATTGTGACACCTATTCATTGATTTATATGGGTTCATTATAACTAAAATAAAATAAATGAAACAAAATAAAATAACAAAATCAAATTACATCAAAATTATTTTCAATATTCCAATCCCTATCATATTAAGAACAACTAGCTCCGTGATATCCTTTTTTCATTTAATACTTATAAAATGTCATTAGATTCCATAGAGAGTCACCAAGAAAAATGAAATAACCTTCTAATGTAAACGAATTAGTTTATAATTTAAATAATTCTTTGGATACGTAGAATCATTTCCCCATATCATCTGAATGACACCCAATCCAAATACCCACTGACCTTACACACTTCTCTCGATAATCCATAGGTTGCTAAATAGTAGTGAGGGTCTTAGTGGGGAGACTATATCCTCTCAATGTAAATGAAAATAACTAAAAACATAAACCCTATATCAATATGTAGTCGAAATATCAAGCTAAAATGAAAAACATGGAAATAATCCCACTCCCAAACATGGATATAATCCCACTCCCAAACAGTGATCTAAATCATCTTCCAAGATTTTATGGCCACCTATAGTGTATCCATCCTCTGAAATGATGGTCAAAGCCAAACTACGTGTGACCTTTAGCAATACATTATTGGGAAATCATGGCTCGTGACATCATGGATGCCTGAGAGTTCTTCAGGATGGCCTTTTAATTATGTAATTGTGTGATATTAAAGCACCCTCTAATTTTAATCCTGAAAATAATTTGGTATAAGTGGTGGAGTACATCAAGGAGATGGAGTATTTAATATATGCAACCGATGATCAATTCCCAGCCTCAAAGTGAGTATCCCACATGATGGATCTAGGAGTACTTCAAGGGGTAATTGTTCATCCTGGAGAGGAATGGGGAATTCACATTAAATCTTATGATGTATTTCTATTTTCTCATTTCCATTTTCTTTTCTTTCATCCACCATCACTAAACATGAGGGGATTTTAATTTTCAGTTTGTAATATAGGAATGATAATTGACAGCAAAGGTTCCCGAGTCACTGATGTATAGACCTATGGGAACCCCTATTGAGATGGTGAATGATACCCTCAGGTTCTCAGAACTCTCTCCAGGTGGGAGTACCAAGATAGTGGTGATGTCGATGGAAATTCCTTAGCCATTACCTCGGTTCTCTATTGCTGTAAAGGAAAGTACAATCTCTTTTCTATCTCACGAGTGGAAGAGAAAGAAATAGTTAAAATTAGTATGTAAAATACATCATAGTGTGTATTTGTGCCATTATCCTATATTAAAACTTATTTAATACACCTTCCCGACCATGTTCATCTTTTTGCATAACCCCCATTTATTTCCTCCCTTAAGGGATCTAGTATTGGTCCTTTAAGGATTGAAAAAGATACTCTATTGGAGGTACATATTCATGCTGATGAATCTCTCACCTTGATAGAGGAAGTGTCAAGGGGTGCGACCGCATCTATTCCAGATTCTACAGAGATGGAGGAGGGTCACAATAATTTCATTTTCACTTTTTTTGGGTTCCATATGATACTTCTAACATTTTTATCCCTATAATATTTCAGATCTATTGCCTATACTAGAGGGTTTTATGGTAATCAATGATGATACTATTATTTCATATAGAGGGACAAATGAGGATCCTGGGAAATCCGATGAAGGGTTCTATGATGATCCTATCTTCGCAAGGCCTGGAAATATCATGTCGGTTGAAGATATGGTAGAGAAAAACATCAGTATATCCAGTATGGGTCCTGATCAACATTTCATGGATATTCTAAATGGTGAGGATGCTATGATATATAAATCCATATACATTGAAATGATGGATTGTCATAATCCCAAAATTTATATTCCAGGTTCCATCAAGGAGTTTGGAGACTTCCAAAAAGAACTGAAAGGATGTGAGTTTTCCCATTATTGCATTTTACATACATAGTTGTTATTATTTTATCTAATATTTCACATTTAATTTCAATCCATACAAATTTTTTTGTATATAAAATTACAAAGGCCCTTTAAGAAAAATAAATCCAAATCCATCCTACCCCCACCACTGGAGAGTTACTAACTGAGAATCCTATATTGGGAGGTTAATTAGGACCTTTGGTTATAGTGACTGAGAAAGCTCAGAAGAGTGCCCCCTCCAGGAATTACCTATTCAAACTATTGAAGTTTGGAATGTTAGGGATGAATCTACTCAATATTTCCACCTATTACTAGGTGAATATCAATGAATTTCTTGATCACTCTTCATTCTTGTTACTCTTTTGAAGATAAAAATTATTTTGGTTCATCATTAAGGATTATCAGCTTCTACAGCTAGGTCTGAGGGTGGAGCATCTGCATTAGCTCGACCTGCAATTGAAGGTTAGGAAATCACTATCTCATATGGAGTAGAACAAGTAACTACTTTGAGTTAATTTATTACATAATATATTTCAACCCATGATAGTGGATCTGATTTAAACTTAGAGATGAAAGATACACTCAATATCATGCGTGGTAGGACTTGGAGAATCATCTCAAATATGATTTCTAAGATGCCTCTAGAAGACGTGGCTTCACAATTTGACATACTTCCACCTCTGGTTGGCATGTTAGGATTTTTGGACTTGATTATCATAAAATCTATACTTCTATGTAAGAGGCTATTTGTAGATGTGTGAAAGATCATAAAATTTGGAAAGACCATATAATGTCCAAATTTTTCACCAACATTGATGGTTTTTGAGTTTCAGTATCCCAAGAAAAGGCCAACCATAAAAACAATTTTGAGAAATTCATATAGAAATTTTAAGATAATACATTTTAAGTGTTGTGCATTCATTAAGAATTTGATGCTGCTCAAGAGGGACTCAAAAAACTACACCATTAATTTAGAGAATCCCAATTGGTAGGGGTAAATACCATTGTGGCTACCAAGGAATCACTTCTTCAGGTTAAGGATACTGAAGCTGGTTGACTGATTAACCTTGAAAAAGATAATGATAGGGCTCAGGAGGTTGTTCAATAGATAAAGAGTTATGTTGAAGGCCTCTTGTAATATATGATAGAGAGACTCCATTTTGTGGATGTTCATATGATTTTACTCCATAAATGAAAAGGATTTTCTTTCCAATAATATATGAATTCATCCCTAAATTATTTATATAATAATAAAGTAAAATATTATTTTCATAGCATTAAATATTCATAAAATATAATCACAATTATAATGATAGGGATGGGGGTGCTCAAAAATTTTACCTAAGCCAAGGGGCCTAGTGATCATAGTTCAACTACTACTAGGTTCATATTGAAAACCCTATAAACTTCATGTATTTTTTGGTATTACCCTAATCTTTTATGAATCTAAATATAGAGGAGACTTAGTGGGTGAGACTTGGGTTTTTCTTAGGCTATCCTATTTAGGTTTTCATCCTAACAATATTTATGCCGTTTAATTTTTTATTGCTTGATATTTATTAAACCATACAGAGTGTAGGTATAGTGATATAATACATGAGTTTTGTCTAGAGTTCCCTTTGTAGTTTTTCGGCATGGTGAGTACTATGTCTATTTTTTTGGGTAGTTGAAATTCTTTCATATCAAACTAATAAAGCTAGTGTTTTAGGTTGAACATCTTTGACCATGAATTCTGTGATGATAACCCAAACAAGTCTTGATGGTTGGTAATGTTCTGATGTTCTTTAAATAATCCCATGGGGAATCTTGAGCCATGGTTTTTATAGTTTTTGAATCTAAAACATGGTATTGAAGAATAGAGAAGGGACCTTATGATAACAAAGTAACCACTGGCTGAAAAACACATTATGAGGGCTTTTATGCAAGGCCGACTGGGGCACGTATTGCATAGTCAAGTAGTGGTATCCTTATGCTGGAAGGCTCATTATGTGGGAAACTTATGCAAGGAAAACTAAGGAACATAATGAATAGTAAGGTAAAAGAGTTCCTTGGAATTCTAACATTCTATTACTGGTGAAAAAAAGAAGTTGAAGATTTGGATTCATCAAGACCATAGTGGGTGGATTTGCCAAGGAAAGATGTATGAGAATAAAGGAATCATCTGAACCGACATAATCCATGAATAAGAAACCACTCCTATATGAATTTGATGTGTAAAGAAGGGTATATTTTTTCATAAATGGGATTTATGATATTATGTTATGTAGTTTAATTTCATGAAGCAAGGACACTATGTTGTTCAGTTTAAAGTCATAAAGTAAAGACATTATGTTGTTCACTTTAACATCATACAACAAGGACATTATGTTGTGTAGTTTAAAGTCATTCTGAATAGACATTATTCTATGCAGTTTAATGTCATGTAGTAAAGACATTAGGGGATTTTAATTTAAGGTATTTAGCTTTGAACAAAGGTTTTATGGTTTCCCCATTATTTAAAATTTTTCTGGAAATGTACTGATGCATTCAGGTATGGAAAGAGTGGTGTAAGCTATGATTTGGGGATTCCTAGATTTGAAAAGTGACATGGGAAAAAGGGTTAGTGGCATTAGAGGAGGTCTCTCCTAAGAACAAAGTTACCATTCCTTGAAAAATCTGTTATGGGGTATTTTTTATGCAAGGCCAATTGGGGGCAAGAATCAAGACACATGTTGTTCTTGAAAAAGGTTCCCTGAGTAAGTATTATCTGTACATATGGAGTGGGGGATTTCTAATTGTAGATGGACCCAAGATAGGAGATCTAGGAACCACTTCATATCTCAATATAATGATAATTAATCCATATGTAGTTGTTTAAATGTTCCCAATAAAGGTTTTAATCATACACATAGGGAGTAAAGAGGGTTTTTTTAAATTTGGGATGGACCAAAGATAGGATATTTGGGCTTTACTAAGTGTCCTAATATAATGAGAATCAAGAAAAATGTATTTCTTGGAATTTCTTTTAGTTTAACATCATGTGTTAATGAATAAAATTAATCAACATGAAAATATTGAAATATTGCATATGGTATAGGGTATAGGATTAGGTGTCACTATATATCTTGATAGAGAAAGAATCAATACACACATAGTTCTTGAAGAAATGTTCCTTGTATAGGTTTGATCCATACACACAGGGAGTGTTGGGGATTTTTTTTTGTGGTCACAGCTTGACCCAGTATTGGAGATCTAGGAGTCACTGCATATCTCATAGCGGTGAGAATCAATCCACACAATGTTCTTGAAGATGGTTCCCCATGCCAAATTAATTTTTATGTGAGAAAAATAGGGATTTAATATATTTAAAATTATTTTCTAGAATAATGTTCATACCCAAGACATAAGATCATATAAGAATCAAGAAATATGTTGTGGAATGGTTCCCGGTATACATTTTGTTCCAACACAAGGAAATGGGAAATTATTTCTTTTTAATCATTTTTGTGCCAAATATTAAGGATTTGGACATCATTACATATCTCAATGTATTGAGAATCAAGCCACACATAGTTCTTGAAAATGGGTTCCCATTCAGGTCTGATCCAAACATAGGAAAAACGAGTCTTAGGTGCCTCCAAGGAGTGGAAATGATGTGATTGAATCTCACACATCGAAGATACTCATATTTTGAGGTACTAAATGGAATTTCTACTCATGGTATGTTGGGAAATTCCATTACATCAAATCAAGGAGAAGTTAACCATACAATTTAATGTAGTGTGGTTAGTACAAATAATGTTTTGAAGTTTTAGGCCATGTTATTAGGACCTTATGTCATTCATGCTATGTATTTTAACGTCATGTTGGATGGAATTATACAATGCTATGCAGTTTAACATCCTACAACTAAGACAAACTATGTGTGATTACATGAAGTAATAATTTAGGAACCTTGCATTGGTTGGAGTTGTAGTGAGATCTCCATCCATTGATATTATGGAATAATCTCTATTAGAATAGAAATTATGTATGGATTAAGGTCCATCCTACTTTGGATCATGAATCTGATGATTTTTTCCTAGTATCATTGGAGTCCTAAAGACTAATACCAGTTCCCCTTGGAGTAATGAATAGAGGCAGAATTTCTTATTGAAAGCTTACACTATTTGATTCTGATAAACTTACAAGTGATGCAAGGCATTCAATCTTTTTTCATCCAATCACTTCAACTCATACAATAATTTTTGAGATTACTCATATGTGGATAACTGATCATATATGGAATCTCAAAGCGATGGAAATTGAACTTCAATGAGAAGACTATTTATGTTCCATACACCAATGAGTGCCGGGTTTCCTGTGTTGTAGTGTGGGTTATAGTTTGGTAAGCCCGTAAGGTATGTAAGAGATTTCTAGGCCAAGATTTGTTATCTTTATCCACCATATTCAAGAGTATTTTGGATAAGGTCTTATTGAAAGCCTTTATTTTTCCATTGACCACTGCATGATAGTGGGATGAATGGTGGGATAAGATATTGTATTCCCAATATAGCTTCTTTACCTCATTAGAACATATATTGGTGTTGTTCTCCATCAATATGGTATGAGGGAAACTAAATCTTGTAATGATATTTGTTTTAACAAATATGAAGATTCTTTTGGCTCTCACTTCTTTGAGAGGTATTTCTTCAGTCCAATTAGAAAAAAATCGGTAACAATAAAGATGTACATGAACTTCTTATCCATAACTGGAGGATAAGGCCCTACTACATCCATTCCCCATATAGAAAATGCTCAGAAGTATTTAGTTGTATGTTGAATCTCTGATGGTTGATGGATGAAATTGGCATGCACTTGGAAGGGATGAAACTTCTTAGTAAATTCTATGCCATCCTCTATCATCAAAGGCAAGAAGTATCTAAACCTTCATATTTGATCTGAAAGACTATTCCCAGACTAGTGGGAACCACATGACCGTGCATGTAATTCTTCTATAATATCCACAGTCTCTTCCCCATCAATGTATCTTAGGAGGATTCCATAAAAGATGCATTTATAAAGGATCTTATGATGATTTGGGCTATCATAATGTGTTAAATTGACCACTCTTTTCTGGATTTGTTCCTTCCCAGTTCTATCTGGTGGAAGTACTTCTTCTTGGAGATATTTCATGACCAGTGTCATCCATCCCATGGTAGGACCATATGGATTAGAAATGGGGGTTATTACATTAATTTCCTATGTTATAATTTGAAAAAAAGGTGAAAATACATGATGATGGGAAATATTGATGATTGTTACATCCCAATTTGTATCTTGCAAATCTATGGCTGAATTTTCCAATGCATCATCTTGGGAATTTTGTGACCATGGGACATAAGACAATGTTGCATCTGGGGAAAATTTTTCCATTAACCCTTGTAAATAATAACACATGGGGGTTAGATCTTCTTTTATTATGGAGTAATCACTGTTCATCTACTTGATTATTAACTCCGAATCACCCTTTACCTCTATGTGGTTCACTGATATTTGGAGTGCCAATTATAAGCCTCTACTGAGAGCCTAATATTCCGATTCATTACTGGTAACACCTTTTAATAACATGAAGGATTGTGGAAACACTTCATTTTTAGGAGAGATAAGTACAATTCTTAACCCACCTTTTTTGAGCTTATAGTTTTCCATTATTTTCCCCATTGGACTCATGGAAGCACTATAAAAATAAATTTCCCATATTTGGGGATATATAAAATATAGAAGATTTCCTCATTAGGCAAGTCAGTATTAAATAGCTTCACTTATTCTAATGGGTTCTCATCAAGGAAATCAATCACTACCTAGACTTTTACTACTTTCTGAGGCATAGATTGTATATTGAATTGCTACAGAATGACTTCCCATTGTGCATGATATCCAATCAGCATAGGATGAATGAGCATAAATTTGATCATGTTATTGTGAGAGACCAAGTGAACCTCCTGATTTTTCATACAATGTCTTTGTTTCTAAACTAAAAAATTTAATGCAAGGAAGCACTTCTCAACATCTGAATATTGAGTCTCTATGTCCATCATGGTTCAAATGAGATAATAAAGTCTTTTTTCCTTCTCAACATCATTCTTTTTTGAAAGGAAGGCACATAGTGATCACTCTATGACTGTGACATAAATAATTATTGTATTTCCTTCCAAATGTGGCATCAATACTAGTGGGTTCAAGAGATATTAATTGAGGGTATCAAATGCTTCTTGATATTCATTGATCTATTGATATGTGACCCCCTTCTTTATTAATTTGGTGAAAGGAAAAGACTTACCTTCCATATTAGTTATGAATTTCCATATGAGGGCTAAGTGTCCTTTAATTCCTCATAACTCTTTCATGTTTTGAGTATGTGACATGAAAATTGTAGCTTTAGTATTCTCATGATCAAATTCGATGTTGCGATGGCGTACAATGAAGAAAGAAATTTTCCCGAGGTTACCCCAAAAGAACATTTCAAAGGTTAATATTTAGATTATGCTTTTGAAGATTAATGAATATGGTCTCTAGGAAATATTGGTGGTCAGAACATTGCCTCAATTTGACCACTATATCATCAACGTATAACATTACATATTTTTTCAAGAAGGGTTTGAATATGTGTTTCATGGGACGTTGGTATGTGGAACACACATTCTTCAAGCCAAAGGGAATTAAATGATAGAAAAAAACACCTTGAGGGGATACAAATGTTTTGGATTCTTCATATTCATGGGCCATCTGGATTTGGTTATACCCAGAGTACCCATCCATGATGGAGATAACTTGGTAGCCTTTTGTTGCACCAATCAATAGTTATGTTATTGGAAAAGGAAAGTAATATTTGGGACAAAGTTGGTTGAGATGTCTAAAATCAATAAAAACTGTGATTTTCCCATTTTTCTTTTTTACTAGGAAAATGTTTTCCATCCATTTCAGATATTTTACCTCTCAGATGAAGTCGGCCCTGATGTGTTTTTCAACTTCAACCTCCATTTTGTAGGCGTGATTTGGTTGTGTTCTTCTTGTTGTTTTCTTGTATCCCCGATGCTCTTTTGGAAAACATAAATGATGGGTAGAAAACTTAGGGTCAAGGCCTATAACTTCTATGTAATTCAAAGAAAACACATCCTGGTGTTACTTCATAAATGAAGTATATACTTCATGTTCTTCAGGAATCATGGCCGCACTAATCAGAGTGGGGTGTGGATCTTCCTTTGTACCTAGATTTATTTTTATGAGTTTATTTGAAGTGGTGGAGACGCCTTACTCAAATAATGGACGGGAATCCATGAGATCTTCCTCCTTTTCCTCTTCCTCATGTGTTACTTCTTCTACCTCTTCTTGGACGGTAGGTCATGAAACAAGGTTTTCAGAGCTATAGGAGGAGTCAGTATTTGGAAATTTTTAAGAGGGGGAAATCATTTCCGACCTAACCAGTGATGAAGGGTATTCTTTATGCTCTAAAGGGAAGTTCAAGGATTGAGCATCAGAATAACTATCTTTTTTTATTAGTGTGACAACTTCTTCTAACTTGGTTGATAGAGAAGAGATTTTCTGAAGCTTAGTGGATGGAATAAATACATTTCCATCTAGGATCCCATCACTGATTGGAGAGTTAATGACTTATCAGATGTTTTTAGGTTTAGTTTCCACAATTGAAATTATGGAATCCACTGAACGAGTGTTTGGATTCGGTCCTAACCTTTCAATTTGATTAATAGGAAGAACATAATCTATAATAAGATGCTTGAATGGATTATATGGGATCTTGTCTAGACCATTCAGGGAATTGATTCTTGTAACATCATTCATCATGAACTATTTTCCTCCTTTGTAATTGAAATATTCATCAATGTACTAAGATTCACAAGACTTGAATGGGGCATTGTCACCATGAAATGTACCAATTTGACAATGGATGCAATATTTGAGACATTGGTGGTATGATTAATGAATAACCTCATGATGATGTATCCATGGTCTTCCAGGAATAAGATTTAATGTTGTATCATGTCAGACAACTATGAACTATGAATCAGATACCAGATCCCTAAACTGAGTTTTGATTGTAATCTCTTCAAGAGGTTCTTATTCATTCTTTCCATAACCCGGTAACATCAGTGTGGAGTGAGACAAGAGGTATTCATTGAGACCTAATTAGTGAAGTTTCTGAATCATAATGAGATTGGACCCTGATCCATTATCAATAAAGGCTCATCAGAGATCAGTTTCATTTATCCTGTCGAATAGGTAAAGGGGTCTGACATTTCCTTGAATGAAAATATTCTCATTCTAGTCCATGAAAGATATGATCACATGAAATTTTTCTAGATCATTATCTATATAGTAAACCTTCATGGTAGCAACCTCAACTTCAAACTCTTGAGGGCATGACAAAGCCACAAGTGCTTCTCAGAGATCTTTTGACAGATTTAGGGATTCTAAGATAGATAACTTGTCCCATACCTATTCCAGTTGTTTCAGAAAATTTTACTTTTGATCCAGAGGTATGTGTTTCTCATCATGCGGATTTTCTCTTATAGGTTCCTTTTGAGCTGATGTTCCTAATGTGGATGGACCCTCTCTTGGGGAAGGAGCTAGAAGCACTTCTACTCTTGGTGTATTAGGCTGGCTAGGTCTGCCTACCCATCGAGGAGGTAGTGGAATAGCCTCTAACTAGTATTCCAAGATGTTCATGTCAAGGAATACCATATCATGTGTTGGGGAGTTACCTTCTTCCTACTAAGCTCGCTGCAGGTCCCTCCCACGAGTTTCAGCTACATAAATGGTTCGATAAGGGGTGTAGTTGAATTAGTGGTTCATGAAATGACCATGTCTTCCCCTATATCCAAGATCATAATTAACTTGTCTGTTAGTTCCCCAATCAATTATAGGGAAATCAGGTTCATAATCAAACACATAACTTGATAAAGGATTCTTTAAGTGAATAATATTTATGGAACCAAATATAAACTCATCATCAGATGAAGATTCTTTCTGGAAGGTTGACTCTTGTTATTCCATTTGGTGGGTGGGGGGGGGGAGGGTGTCTTGTGCTTCAAATATGGTTGGAATGAAGTTTTATAAGGTTGAAGAAAATTTTTCCCTTGACATGAACCCGTATTATTCTATTTTCTATTTATTATCTTAGCCATTTTCTATTTTGAGGATTGGCCTTTAGTGGATTGGGTTTTTGATGAAGATGGATTTACGTTATCGGAAGAGGTAGAAATCATAGTCTATTATGTCAAACATGTTTATAGAATTACATTAGTTTGGTTTATTATCTTCATGATCATTCAGTCACTGAAATTATTCGCACTTTTTACTTTTGACTTATTTCAACTAGCCTTCCTATTCTAGATTGGTATAAAAAACACAAGATACCTAGGGTTGTGAACATTTCAATTTATCTTTCCTAGAGTCTACCATAATATGCTGGAGGTCATTAAAAACACTCTTGGATAGTGTGCCTCAACATTTTATGGTATGGGATATAGTTTGGTAGGTCCTCATATCCTTCTTTTTTAGGTTTCTTGGTATTTGATAATTGAATTAAGTAATTTTCCAAAGTCTATATGAAGTAGCTGAGGACTTTGTCTTTGGGAAAATAATAAACCTTGGTTTTCAACACCTCAAACTATATCTATCTCTGATCTCTTTTATCATCTTGATGAGGTGGCCAATATTGATGATGCTCGGGAGGTGGATCCCTATAGTATGGTGTGGGCTTTGAAGTAGCAGTGAGTATAGGGGTGTGCATAGTGAAACTATAACAGCCTCTTCTTTTCCTTCTCATCTTCCTAGAAAAGATGGAATTACTCAATGCTTTGATTTAGTCTCTAAGATGGGATTATACACCTATTTGTCAATTAAGGCATGGTCCTAAAACCCTATTTTGTATTTAATAGGGATCAATGGTGTGAAAAATCCCATTGCGGAGATTCACTATTCAAATAAAAAACAAATATTCTTGAGGGAGAGGTATATTCAAGGAGTATTTCAATATTTTCCATCGAGCAATGAAATATGCAACCCTTTTATTCTCCCTTTGATTTCAGTTTATAATATCGGAGACTATTTTATTTTACAATAGTGAGATGAACTAGAATAGTAAATTCTGATGGTGATCCTCCCATCTAGTGATTGATTGAGACTGCAAGCATATGTACCATACAAAGGCTACCCCTATAATGATTTCATGAAGCATCTATGTTTTAGTACATCCTATTGCTCAAGGTTCCCCGTCATGGGATCACATCGAGAAAATAATTGCTTCATGTGCTTCTCTAGATCTCCCGAGCCATTGGAGATTGGAAATGTGAGATTCCCAAAGATTGGTGGGGGAGGAGTCAGATCTACCCATTCAGGTTAAGCCTTCTTTTCTGGTTGTACTGGTGCACACTGTTCTTTTATATCTTTTAATCAATCCATTAGTGAATCAATAGTGTTCATAATCTTTTGAGAAATATCTAGCTAATTTGGGACCTAAACAGGTGTGGAGGTTGGAGCCTAAATGGGTGCAGTAACTAGTAGGACCATTGGGGGTGGCACTGTTGGTATTTATTATGGGTAACCCATAGGGAGAGGAATGAAAATATGTCCATAACTATGTTTTGGTTATACCAGAAATGGAGGGAATTCATGATCTACCTAAGTTTTTGGGACAAAACCTCTTTGTTGAAGTGTACCAACTAGAAGTGAAAGTTGAGGATCTACTTGTGGAGCATATCTCTGGTAGAAATGCAGCCTTAAAGAAACTCTTCATTGAGTCTTCTCAACTCTCTCATATCATCCCTTTTCTGATAAAATCTTTCCTATGATGAAAGGGACTGACCCCCTCTAGGGGGAAGGTGAGACATATTTTGACCCTTACCTTTTTCCATATTAGGTGCATTTCTAGGAGGTAGTGGTGGATTATTTGAGGGAATTACCAAATTTTGGGTGAGTCTCTACTTTTGGGTATGAAAACCTCCTTCATTTATTTTGGTGTGGACCACATCATGAACATGAACTTATTCTCCTAACTACTCAGAACGAGACTCATGTTCTGGAGGATTTTTAGTGATAGGATTGATGATATTTACCAATTCATAATGAATTGATGGAATCCTATCAGCATCTTTGTGAGATTTCTGTCTTCTACATCCTCCATGAGACCTTGTCCTCTTATTTTTTATTTCCATGTGAATAGTTTTGAGAATAGTAACTCAAAGGGAATCCCTCGATATTTTAGTTGTGTGTGTTCCAAATGAAGGTACTGAGTCATAGGATGACATGAAATTAGAGTATTCATTTTTCAATTTCTCCACTAATTGGGAGAAAACTGATTTTTGATGAGGAGGAGATTGCTGATGTGAAAAATTCAAAGAAGTGATGGTTGAAGATATTCATGTTCTTCTTTCTCAAACCTTCGAGCTTTGTTTGTTGGATTCAATTTTTGGGTTAAAAAATCTCACATCCCTATAGGCAGGGGTGGATCATGAACTAATATGGATGATATTACCGCAACTGATCTTCTAATTTTATGGATTTTTCTCTGAATGTGGGTTGGGTGAATTATCTAGATTTCACTCAAATCATCTGTTCTGGAATACCATTATTCGATTTTATACATATACACAATCTAATAGCTGACATCCTCTAAATTAGAGGTCTTATCGATGTTCTCATATGCTTGATGAAAAATTATCTCACCAGCTTGCTCTCTTTTAGATAGAGGTCGATGAGATTCAGTTAAGGCCTATTCTTGTTGAGTGTATATTTGGTCATAAATAAAATCCGTTTGAGGTTTCTTTCCTAGTTAAATTACTTTGCATGATACCACATTTGGTTGGATTTTCTAGCTAGGGAGTGTAGTGAAATTCAATCCTCCATGTGTATCCCATCCTTTGATATGAAAACTGGACGAGGTATCTGCAATCTTCTCATGAAACCTCATTATTGCATTGAGGCATGCATACTGAAGTGATCCCTGCAGCTTCTTGATCTTTGGATTTTGGGAATCCAGGAGTGATGGAAATTCCCTTTGGCATTATAACCCTCTTATTAACTTAACATGACATTCATACTCATTATAAGGTAAAAATTTTTCTTTTAGGTGATAAATAGTTTTATATATGTTGAGGCGGATTTAATGCATACAATATCCCATTAATTGATCAAGAATGTAGTATTAAGTATTGGATAAAGGCAATAATATGACTGGTATTTCATCTTTATCCATTTTTCCTCATTCTTATCATATCTTCATTGTCTTTTTCTAGAGGATCATATACCCAATCAGACCAAAATTGGATTTTTCTTTCCATTTTATCATAATCAGCAAGATTGATAGGAAGTTCCTCTATTATGTTGGAAAGAAAGTGACCTAAGGGTGGTTTGATGAATGACTATTGCCTTGGGATGTTTTTTTGGTTGTGAAAGGATTTCACCTGCCAGTGACAAGGCATCAGACATGACTGGCCATGTATTCTCAAGTGCCTCAATGTAGGAGGCATTTCTCATCACTACACTTTCCATTAAGGAATTATCCTAATAATTAGAATCACTAATATAGAGAGAACTTTCATAGTGAATTCCATCATGGGGAGGAACATCATGGTGGATTACTACAAGGGGTGGACCCTCTTAATCCTTGTTCTTTTTTCCGCATTGAGGGTTGTCATGGATCTCATCAAAAGATAGGTTCTCGAGAATGACCAAATTGTTGTCATAAAATAAGCCTTCATGATGAAGTTTATAATAAGGAACTTTTAAATTACTATTACTACTATCATAATTTTTTATTAATAGGGTAGGATCTTGAACTACAATAGATAAATGTCTAAGGGCTTCAATAAATCTATCATTGAGAGGAGCCAAATCACAGACCGACTCTTTATTTTTCAACTATATTTGATAATACTTCTTCTTGGACACATTCTTACAAGAATTTGTGTCCACTTAGTGGTAGAACTAGTTGTCATGGGCAAGTGTATGTGTCTACCATGTAGTGGCCATCAGGATAGGCCAATTATCTCTAGTTAGAGTGGTTGTATGTTCCCAATCTGTTTGTCTGTATGATATGGGGGAGTTTTCCTCATGAACCTTCTATATGTAATTAGAGGTATGTATCTACTCTGGGGTGACATATTGATGAGCCACCCTTCTTCTGGGGACAAAATTATGTGTCCATACCTTGGATACTATTGTAGTTTCCATTATGATATTCTAGAAAGTTCCTAGGATATGGGAAAGAATTTGTGTCTTCCCTTTCACCATTTCCAAGATGTTTTTGGTGACTTTAGAAACAATAATAGTATATGTGTCCATTCCATATCTAGTGTAGTTGCATGTACATATTCCTATCCTCCCTTTCCAATCATTGGATACTGATTTTACTTGTGTGTGGGGTAAGAGACTTGAGTCTGACCTCTTCTTGTCTTCGCTACTTTCAAAATACTTCTCTTGGTGCTGCAAAATGTGGTTCTTGTTAGGCTTGGTGTGTGTAGGAAGGTGTATGTTCCTACATACAACACTCCACCAGATTTTAAAGATGAGATTCATTAGATACCACCAAATGAGTCTTCTAGTTGGTTGATTGAAGGCAGACGAGTGTATCTGACCGCTCGCTATTTGACACTAAACTATGTTGGTAGGATTATTATGATGGGTAAAAGGTGTGAACCTACTCCCAATTGTCCAATTTCTATCCTCGAAGTTTCGTCTTGTATGCTTGAGTTTGAAGAACCTGGGTCGAACAGTCGAAGGCAACACACTCATCATGTTGAGGGTTCAATACCGTGTGGCATTGGTGACAATGATTGTTGGAAGGAGCCCTTGAGAAGAACCCCTATGTCTTCGGGATGTAGTAATATGTGGCCTCTTGATTTAAATCCCTAAAATATGGTAGGGACTAGTTGTTGTGTTCTAAGGAGAAACTCCCAAAACGGCTAAAGTATGTAGTTGACACTATCTTCATCAGGAAGACCGGTCAACGCTGACCGGATGACTGAGGGTGCATGATGATCTGGAGGGCCTGTTGGGCAGCCTCCAGGGTCGGGATGGTACTATACTGATGGTACTCTCTAACCAATTCTTTAGATACCTACTGTTGAATACACTAAGTTTGTTATGAAGCCCTTCGTGTGAATGAAGATCAACACCTGAGTAGAAGCTTGGTCATTCATGGGTGAAAACATGAAGGAAGAAATTGGATCAAAGGTATATCTAAAAAGGAGTTCCTGAGTAAGGATTCATGTCATTTTCACCATTTTTGTTTCCCACAGAATGTATGTTCGGGTTAGGAATCACTATTTTCGAATGGTTTCCGATAGGTTTTTTCGTGGAACTAGAATCACCCAATAGTTCTGTATCCAAAGGGGCCTGATTTACAATGGTAGGCATTCATTAGGTGTTTTAACATATGATTATTAAGAAATCACATTGGTTGATAGGATGGGAGGTCAGGCTCATAACACCCCTTTTAGGGGATTTTTTCCTATACATGTAATCTATTATATATTTAAGATATGTTCGTGAATCCTCCATTAAGTCCCAAGTATGATGTGGATCATCCCAAGAGTAAAAATAAAGTATTAGCGCATATAGATCTTACAATCATCTATATGTATCAAAGGTTCTTCATCAATAGTGGTATATATATGTATTAGAGGTTCTCCATTGATGGTATCCTCTTATATAATACTTATAGAATCTTTTGTCATTGTTATGACAATACAGGTTTTCTACCCACATAGTGGGGAACTATGGAGTTTATGGTCATCCAGTTAGATAAGATTCACTCTAGAGTTTATTGTCATCCAATGAGATGGGATTTTGCTTGATTTTGGGATCGAACACATAGATGGGCTACTTGCGTATCCTTGTGAAAGGAATCATAACCCATGTAGTTAGGTTACACTTAATGGGACATGTCATACCTTTTATAGTCATGTGATAAGGACATAACCGTACAGATTAACTTCATGTGGCAAGGACTGGGACACATCATACCTTTTATAGTCATGTGATAAGGACCTAATCGTACAAATTAACATTATGTGGAAAGGACGTCTAGGCAGAAGGTTCCTTGTCAATGTTTGGTGTGGGACTTCTGTCTAAACAACCCAAGAAACCTATAAGGGATACAAATTTTGAATTTTCATTTGACCAAGTTGGGGAAATGGACCAGAAATAATAGTTTTTTTAGTTGGGTTTAAATCTCTGGAAGGCTTATTATATATCCCATTTGAATGGGAATGATATCCCATGTATTACGGGGAATCTCATAGGGGAATATAGACCTTTGAGATTATTAATTTGGGGCTTATTTGGGAGGATAATTCCCTAATAAGAGTAAACAAGAGTGATGTATCAACTGATTATATTTTAGGGGATTAACTCATGGATTACTCCAAAGGAGGATGCATGGATTAAGGGAATTATGATTGGGGTTCAATCCTATGGAGGATACCCCTTGTTATCAGGCCATAAGTGGGATTCCTACATATACTGATTAGAGGAGGAATTGAAATTATCATAGTTCAATCCTTCAGGTTGATTGTGTGGGTATTGTGATCATCACTAACCTTTAAGCCCATGTGAGTCATGCTCGGTGTGAGAAAAAAGGGGAAGTTATTGATTCACCAAACCACACAAATTCTTCCCTTCACTAATATAAGAGGAGGAGTACAAGAACAAAATAGGGTGGGGAGACCATGAAAGAGGATGGAGATACAACACTTACATTTCTTCTCTTTATATTAGACATGAGTCCAAGGTAATGATGTAATGAAGGTGAAGGACATGGTGGTAGAGAATAAAATCACTATAACCTCATACATGAAAGGATAGGGGATTACTCTAGTTAGGATTCCCAAAAATTGGTTTGGTAGGAGGATGAGGATCTAATTCCATATTGAAGGGAAAAGAAAGTATGATCCTTACCCTTCCTTCTATGAACTAGAGGCTCCATCCCTTAGAGATGATAAGGTACATACATATTCTTATCCTCATAATATAAGACTAGGAACTCCTCAACACTATCCCTAGGGTAAGGTTTATCATGACATAGGGATACAAACTCACATGCACCCTGAGAACCCTGACTGAATATCCAGACAAGTGCCAGAAACCTATGAACATAGAAACACAAAAAAATATGGATGACCTGATGATGTGCCCCTTTTCATGGTTTTGTAAGTTCATATGTCTTAGTGGAGGCTTAAAAATGGTCCCATTTAGACAATGGTTTCAAATAAGGATACTACTTACCATGGGTGGTATAGAATAGGGCTTAAAGGTTTGATCATGTAGGTCCTGGGTGTAGGTTCTCGGTGTAGGTGTGCCATGTAGGACCTAAGAGGACTTGAAAGTGCCTCATGCAGGGGAAATATGAATGTGTGGGTATGATTGGCTTCATAAAATGGACTACTTTGGTGATAAAACATGGTCGAGGGCTTAACCTAAGAACCTTGGATCTCCCATGGCATCCTTTGAAGAGTTTCACTTAGGTCCTTAAGGAAGGGGCCTCACGTAGGTTACTTCTTAATAGGGAATAAGGATCCTTGAATTGGTGTCTTGTATTTTCGACCTTTAATGGACCTTGATCTTACTTACCCCTTCAATTCTCTCCTTTATCATGTTTTAGAGAGCTATCAGAGAAATTTTGGGGGACCTAGGTGAAGGTGCTATGCAATGAGATCTCCAGCGGTATTTCCATTTTTTAAGTTGTTGGAATGAAGATCCCAAGGGTACTATTTATAGGCAAGGTAGGGACCCTAGTTGAATGAGGTGGTGAGTGTAGTTTCTTGGTGTAGGTACATGGTGCGGAAATCCTGTGTAGGTTTGGAAAAAATAACTGTGTTGCATAGGTATTTGGTATAGGTCCTTGGTGTAGGTCCACGGCAAAAGTAATTGGCATAGGTCTGTGGCGTATAGGGTGTTGTGACTTTGGGGATGCACTAGAAGGACCTAAACTATCATATTTGCACACATGTGGTATGCACATAGGTTCATTTGGATAGGTTTCATGGATTCTCTTAAGATTCTCGGATACTTTAACATACCCAAGGGCCCCTTCATAATTTTTGTCTTCCTTTATTGAAAAAGGAGTGTTAACAAGGGGTTGGAAGGTCAACTGAGTGGTAGAGATCATATAACATTATCCTCTTATGGAGTTATTATATCTCATATAATTTCTTATGTTCCATTTTGTTGGGGATATGATAATGCCGCTCTTGTGTACGATGAAATACTCCCTCACTAAGCGATGTGATTTGGTTTTCACTAACGATTTACATGGAAGGAAATAAGGGTAATATTAATAAATATATGTGATATAAATGACATAATAATAATAGTAACCTATATTTCATTTTTAATATAAAATATATTATTTTCTTTCTTACACTGATAAATTATAAAATCGTTCTTGTACATGTGGACTACCGCCTCTCTGAAGTGATGTGATTTTTTTTTCATCACCACATCACAATAATTATATATATAAGTATATTTAACGAAATGATATTATATTTTTGATGTTATTATCATTATATAAATATAAAATAATACATAACTTATATCCAAAATGATCATTGAAAAATGGAAATGATACTCATGCGTACATACGGCCTATCATCTCCATGATTATAACATAGTTCATTTTTCATAACCATTTTTCCTGATTTGTATTAAAAGTATTATTTATGAATAAATATGATAATTATTCCATTATTATTTTTCTATATATGATGAAATAATCAACTCCTTGACCAGATTTGACACACTTAAGCTGTTTTGAAACAATTAACCAAACGCCATCAAAACACCCCATGTGGACTTAACTGATTAATTGTTAAAAGATGTCATTATAAAGAAATAAAATAAATAATTAAAGTATAAGGTGTTAAACCATGTAAAACATCTTATGAAATTAAATAATTTATTTAAGATTATTATATTTGTTTTAAAGTACATTCAAGGAAATTCTGGACTCGAGGTAAGGGATTTCGCATCTCACTTTTATTTATATGATACATATGCCATATTCACCAATTTTTCTATGTGGTGTATATAATACCAATTAATTACTTTTATGATTATTTTTATCAAATCTATCGGTATTTAAAAATCCATATGAGGTTGAATATTTCATGGGGTTTTGTTCAAGTGATTACCAAAGCCGTAAGGGATTTTTCCTCAAATGACTTTCATTGAGGCATATTTTATTATCATGAACCAAATTTATTTTATATTGTGTACATAATTCCATTTTACATATTATATCATGAAACTATTTATATTCATGATATTTAATGTATCATTTGAAGTTTTTATTTCACAGGGCTTATGAATGAAGAGTTTCCAAAGTGTAAAGGCTTTATGTTACAATCTACTTTCTTTCAGGATTGTTATATTCAAGTTTATTTCAAAGGAAATAATGTAAAATAATTTTCCTGAACCAAATCTATATTTATCCTATAGTTATTAATGTTATTTTCATGTTTAATTTCAATTTCCTATATAATTTATTTAAGAAACATCATTAAATTCATTTGTAAATGATACTGATCTTTTATTTTTCTTTTACATCATGTATCTTTCTCTTTAATAACAATGTTTTTAAAATATTTTCAACAATGTTCTTTGAAAAAAATTAATTATTTCTGGAATCCAATTTGTGTGATCATTCACCATTTTCAAAATTTTTTAAAATGAAATTTATTAATGTTCTTCAAATGTGTATTTTTTTATTTCCGTTTACAATTGAATGTTTTTAACACTTATAAAATGAATGGATTTCCCACTATAATTTATATTCTTTTCATTGATGTTTTTATTTTATGTTTCAAAGGTTGTTTTCAAAGAAAATTAATTTTACAATATTTTGTGAATTTTTAGTTTCTAAAAGTGATTTTCAAAATGAAAAGTTTATTTTTATCAAAAATGTTTTTAATAATCTTTTAAAGGTATTTCAATTCATCGACATTAATAACCCTTATTTTTCTTATTCTATAATGGGGATATTTTTTAATGATACCATTATCATTATTTCTCTATATTGATTATGATTGTTTCAAAGTGATTTTTATGGAACCCATTTCTTTTCCATGGGTTAATAATGTTTCAAAGAGATTATTATAGAACTTGTTTCTTTTCTATGGGTTAATAATGTTTAGCAGAAATTGTTATGAAACTTGTTTCTTTTACTTGGGTTAACAATGATTGAATGATATTTTTATGCAACCCATTTCCTTTACATTGGTTAAGTACCCTTCAAAGATATTATCATGGAACTCATTTCTTTTCCAGGGGATAATCAAGTTCTGAAATGAATAAAGGTTATTTCTATGAGTTTATAAAGAAATTAATTCTCTATTTATGAATATTACTTGGAAATTATTGATGATCATTGGTGTATCAAAAGAACATCAGATGAACCCATTATATCTTATATGACGGGTGCTCCTAGGTAGAATAGGTTGAGTCCAATATAGCTTATATGATGGTTTCCCTGAGATAACACTCCAATGCATTTTATAATGATTATGTTACCCAAAGAATTAAATTGGAAGTTTAAAATATGGTTATTATAATTATTAAGGGTTCTATAATGGTTATAATATGATGATGCTCTAAGTTACCAATATTTTTTATTTATTATTTCTATGGTTTTATAATGTTTTCCTTATTAATATTGATATCACATGGCTCATGATTATTTATTCTTATGAATCTTTTAATTTTTTAATTCCTTGTGCCATATTTGATGATTTATGATTCAGGTATTGATGGGTGTGAGTTATCATATGATTTTATCAAGTAATATGATTACATCATCATAACCTTATGCACTTCTTATGTAAACTAATGACATTAAATTGTTAATTCTTGCGTTTACCATTACTAACAATTTGAGCTATCCCTTCTTATGTTTTCTTTTCCTCATGTTATCAAGAATGATGTTAAATGAATTATTTCTAGAATGGTTGCATATGATGATGGCCTAATTTTTAATATAAAAATATGATTATAGTGGGATATTATGTTCATATTTATAAACCATTCATTTATAAATCCTTGATGATAATAGTTTGTCCAAAATTTATAAAACTCTAAACCTAAAAGTTTATTGAGAATGTAAGTGATCTAATATTTCCTTCTGATGTTTTTAGTTTTTGATGGAGAAAATTGGTTCACCATATTCAATATAAAATATTAAAATGTAATTTTTATTGTTTAACTATCAGATATGAGAGTGTGGGTTCAAAAAAGTTATATTATCATAAGTGCAGAATGAATCTAGAACAGAATGTAACAGATCTCTTCAAACCTCCATTTTTTTGGGTTATGAGATTTCTCTCTCTAACTCAATTATTTTCTTCCTCAATTTAATATTATGTAATTCTTAAAAATAATTTAAATATTTCTAAAAAAAATATACCTTTCTTATTCTCTCTTCATTTGATAGGAAGATACATGGCTTAAGTTTATTTCCCAGATATTTTCTTTGAAATCATGCCCAATTAATTAGAACATTACTACCAATCAAATATTTTATGTAACTCCCATTTAAATAAATTATTCCCATTCATAATATCATTAAATAAAGTAATATTTTAGATATAACCATTTTTTTTACCTCAAGTTTCTAAATAAAATTCCATACTTATTCTTTCTCCAAAATTCATTAACTGATTCCATGAATCACCATTTTAAAATTTCATTTCAATAGACAATTACCTACCCATTCACATAATGGTATTTACTATTTAACAACATATTTTGAAACAAATTATTATGTACTCAAATATGAAATTTAAAAATATTTAATTCCTTATTCAATTTGGAATTTATATGAAATATCCTTTGATTGTGGTATGAGACAAGATTATGAAACCCATTTCTTTCCATGGGTAATTATTATGTTCATTACTTATGATTGATTTCCTTTTTTTAACACATTACAATGTAAATGTTATGATGGGTGTGCCAATATAGCTATCAAATGAATTGGGTAATGTTTTTGTTTCATGATACATTATATATAGGATTAGGGAGTAACCCTAATCGATGATGGGACTTAGTCTACCATGTGATGTTTTCATGGAAGTTATACTTGAATTATTATTATGTCATGTTTTATGTCACTTACACTCTCCATTGTTTCAAGAATATTATTATACTATGTACATTATGTTATGTTCCCATGTTCTTATTCATGAGCATTCTATTTTATGATGTCATGTTTTTTTGTTTGAATTACATGTTATGTTTTGTTATCATTTTTATTATGTAATAGGGATTTAAAGCTTACCCAATTAATTTATGTATTATCTTGATTATCCTATCTAGTTTTGGGAACTCGAATGGATTTAGAATCTCTTTATGTATAATAGAGTAAATATGTTGTGTTTTAGTTTCTTTTTATGTATAATTAACCTAGTCTACCAAATACTCTAATCCTCATGATCATTGTCTTGTGTTTATTTCATTTTTATGTCTACAATCATGTAATAATATTTGTAAAATTCTTGAGTGTCTATAGTGTGTGTATGTTCCATTTTTATAGAAAAAATTTATATATCATATTATCTATGTGAGGAACAC
Organism: Viscum album; assembly: GCA_963277665.1. Lineage (NCBI taxonomy): Eukaryota > Viridiplantae > Streptophyta > Magnoliopsida > Santalales > Viscaceae > Viscum > Viscum album. Next base: position 84,533,195 of record OY728140.1, on the reverse strand, counting down.
ATGAACGATCAAAGGATATTAGTTCAGTACAAGAGATCGTTGTTTCCGGATTGCTCTAACCACTAAGAGAATTGATTTCTACCATCTATGTCATGTTGTATTACTTATAAACCATGACAAGTACTATATACTCTTATTGAATTATTAACATTTTAACTACCCATGTTTCAGTGGGTGTTATTTTTTTTGTTCATAAAGTAGATTCAATTCTCACTAACTGAAGGTGAAGGTTATTTCTTATGTAATAAAATATAAAAAGAGAAGATCACTGATTCACATATTCATCTGTAAGTGATCACACAAAACCTGGTTGGTCCTTTCAATTTGTTTCATAGATAAGGTCCATTCATTGAATCATTGCTTAAGTTTGAATAAGAGGATGGTTTCCATGGATGTTCAAAACTCTATAAATATTTAGGAGATTCATATTTTTGATGGAAATAAATATTATATCTGGAAGGACATAATGTTACCTTATCTTATATCTATTGGATATGAAGTTATTTAAAATGGTATTGATGGTTTCTCTCTACCTTTTTAGGGTTCTACCTTTACTTATACTGATAAGATAAATCTAGATAATATTCATCATGCTAGAAATTCTATTATTTTTTCACACACTATATATGAATTTCTGAGGATTAAAGGTATTTGAATAGCTGAAGGAAGGAGGGACATGTTGAACATCATTTATTAAGGTAATATTAAATTGAATAGATAAAATTTACAGCTATAAATATTGAAATAAAAAAATATTAAAATGGGTGATGATGAATTTTTTGAGGAATTATTTATAAGGTATAATGAAATTATAAGAACCATAAAATATTTTGGTGAGATTTTGGAAGATTTGGATGTTGTTGAAAATTTTCTAAGAAATAATCTGCATAATTTTGATACAATGGATTCTTGTTTATAAGATATAGATCATAAAAATATATCTCTATATGATATACACAGTATTCCCATAACATATTAAATGAAAACATAAAATGATGTCAAGAATAAAGGAAAGGTTGATTAGAAAATTTGTTTTAAAGTAATGAAGAAAATAATTTCAAAGAAATTTATGATGGAATATGTTAATGAATCTAACAATAAATATGATTTCAGTAAAAAAATGATCAATTTATGGATTTTTTATCTAAAAAGATGAAAATAGGCACCGTGAGTTATAAAGGAAAGTTATTATTGAAGCTTATGGTTATGGATCCATTAGAAGATAGGATTAAAATATTAAAATACTAAAGGAATGTGAAGATAGTGATGAATAAGATACATAGTCAAGAATATCTATGGAGAATAATATAAATAAATCTAAGTAATTTTCCAAAGGAAATGATAACAATTTCTATAAATATTAAAATATATATTTTTTCAAATGTGAGGAAGATTATTCTAGTTAAGTTGAAACTAAAAAATCAATTGATGATGCTGTTCAAAAATTTATTATTATAAATGTGAATGGCGAGATATTTACTAGTGAGGAAAGAAGCAACTCTAAAAAAGAATAAGAAGAGTCTTTGATAGAGTTTATTCTTAAAATAGATTTATTGAATGTCATTAATGTATTTTTAAACATGAAAGAGAGAATAAGAAGTTGAGTAAAGAATATATTTTTGAAAATAATAAAGAATCAGCGGTTAAAGAAAAATCTATGCTACTAAAAGAGAATGATGATCTGAAGAAGTTTCTTGATGAATAGAAAAACGTAAACATCAAGCTTAAGGAAAAGATAAATGTGTTTGGGAAATAATTTTAACTTTTTCAACAATAATTATTGGAAACTAATAAAGGAATAATAAAAATGAAAAACTCAATTTCAAAAACTAGAGAATGTTTTAAGAGGTGTAACCCATAGAAGGTTAATGAAAGATAATATTTAGAAGTTTATAACATCATTGAATATGTTTATATGAATAATAAATTTTGGAAAACCGTTTATATAACCAAAACAATTAGAGTCAAAAAGTTAGAAATTTCTAAGGAATCAAAGTTGGAAGAAAAAATTGATGCAAGTACAAATTATATTAAGGATAAGAACAAACCTCAATGGTAAAAGAATATTTTAGTAGGATACCACAACATTGGTTCAAATAAAGGTTCCAAGGTTGATTTCAATAAAGATTATGGAATATAGGTACATAGTTCTGTACGACATGTTATTTATAGAGGAACATATTCTTTTTTTCATACTACTAGTACTATGGAGGCTTGAGAAATATAAAGAAAGTTTTCTTGTTTAATCATCAACAATACAATTAATCATGGAGGAACTGTAGGTAGATTTTTAAGGGGAGTTATCCCACTTAAAGAAGGAAACCTGAAAAAGCTAGTTTTAAAATTGATAATAGATTTCATCATTTGGAAACTATTTTTGAATAATGTGACCAGATTAGAAATCTTGATGAAGGATGTCATTTTATTCTACTGACTCAAAAATGTTTTTATGATTAATCTAAAAAGATACATGTGATGGAAGGATAAGATAAGGAAACATCCTTAGTTATTAAATATACTCTCAAGGCTATAAAAAGAGAACCACCCCAGATATTGGATAGTGGGTGTTCCTCAAATATAACATAATATTATATGATTTATTTATAATGGAATGATTATATAGATTGGAAAATGAAATTTGTAAATGATGTGTCCCTTGAAATCAATATAATTTGATCTGCTATCATTGGAAATAAAAAGTTAAAATGAAAAAGGGACATACTTATTGATGGACATAAACAAAAAATTTAAGTGTTTAACAACACCGTGATGAACGAAACAATGTTTTTTCAGATGATATGGTTTTTTTATTAAAACACATGAAGATGGAAAAGTTTTAATAAGAAGAAAATAAGCCATGGTAAATTTATTTCAAGTTATAGATTCACACAGTTCATGATATATGATCATGATAGAATAAAATAAGTTATGGAATAAAAGTATTGGACATATGTTCTAGTGGAGTATAAGAAATATAAAAAAGTAGGAAAGTATTTCGGATATTCCTAACATGACAATAAGAAGATATTGGTGTTTTTTGATAATCCAAAAATGAATGATTAAAAACATAGTACATAATAATTATGAGACACATTCAACTCATTTCTTAAATCTTATTCATTCTTAAATATGTGGTCCCACGAGAATAAAATTGAAAAATGGAGGTAAGTACATTATTTAATTCATACTTTCATTAAAAGTGTTATTTTTTTAAAACCTAAATCAATGGATTTCAAAATGTATAATTGTTTTAGGAGAATTGATGAAAAATAATATGAATATTTTGTGATGAAAATCCAAATTGATAATGGTTCAGAGTACAAAAATGGGATGTTTAATGACAATATTAAAATGTATAGAATTCATAATTAATATAGTGAACCATACACACCATAACAGAATGGTGTTTCTGAAATATTAAATAGAAGTTTCATTGAGATGTCTCAAACTATACTGATTAGACATGATACTTATCGGTTCTTTTAGAGACAAGATATCATAGAAATAGTTCATATTCACAACACTGTTTATATAGGAAAATAATCTAATATGACACTTTATTATATATACTACAATTAAACCTCATGTTTGAAAAAACTAAAGTTGATTGGTAGTCAATGCATTATCAATGTCAAGGTTTAGAATATTCATATATTTGATTAAATGGGGGTTTATGGTATATTTATTAGATACCCACCTAATCGTAGTTATATAGGTACTAAAACAAAGAGGAATGAAATATTTTTGACATTAAAAATGTATAAGTTCTTGAATATTCTGATAAAAAAGTTTCACAGTCAAGTGATGATTTGAGAATAAGTAATGATGAATTAGTTACTATTAAACAAAGTAATTTTTTTTTGATTGGGGTAATGATGTAGAAAATAAATAGGATGAATAATTTTATTTCTCAATATCATGTGATGATTTAAAATCCCTACCATCTAGTTATAGGTTGAGAAAACAACTAGAGGTCCTTCATTTTAATGGTTATCAAGGAAAACATGTTTATCTAGAATAACATTGAGGATAGTCTCAAATACATCTTGGTATTCATAGGTTATTCCAATAAATGTTTATGAATCCTTAGAGAATCAAGAGTGAGTTGATGAAAATAATGAATATTTTAATCATATTTAGAAGAATGGTACATGTGAATTTTATTGCGACCAAATGAGTTTTATAAAAAACGTTTAATAAATAAGGTAAAGTTATAATAAATAAGGAATGACTATTTTGTAAAGTCTACTCACAAAGTGAATGAATTGATTTTAATGAGGCATTTTCCTAGTATCATAGTTTGAAACCATTAGAATACTTCTTTTTATTATTTAACAATGAACATATAGGATTTTCCTGACTTATTTCAAGTCGTATTATTTTAATATAGAGTTTTATAATGAAGTTTATATTGAGAAACTATGTGGATTAATGCATGACCAAGATAGATGTAATGTGTGAATGTTGAAAATAGAATTTTATTGGTTGATGTAATATTTAATATCATCTTATTTAAAATTGGATACTTTCATAATGAAGTTGACTTTCATGAAAAGAAGAGTTTATAGTAATATATTTATTAAATAAAATCTATAGGTTTACCTTATTGTAACTGTTTATGTTTATGATATCATATTTATAGGGAATGATGAATAAATGAGTGGACTGTTTTTTGAGGATATAAAGAAGTTATTTTAAATGTATATGTTAGGAGAAATGAAATTCTTTAATGGATTACAAATATCTTAAAAGAATAACATTTTCCTATCTCAAGATATTTATGATAAGGAACTTCTAAATAAATTTGGAATAGAAGATTAAAAGGCTGAATCTACCCACATTTCAGTGGGAATAAATTTGGAAAATAATCAAAAAATAAATTAAGTTGATCTTAAATAGTTTGTAAAATTGATGGGAAGCATATTATATTTAATAGCTTTGAGTACAGATATAGTATAACACCCCATACCTTAAACAAATCATTAATCACCAGATTTATATCTAGGGTTTGACCTCATACATTTGCATTATATTTTTTTAATAGTTTTAGATAATTAAATAAAAAATTACATAATAAAGTATAAATTTCTACATTGCATCCATTTTTTCCACAAAACATGTTATTCATAAAGGAACACTTTATTCATTCATGGTAACCCCCATATCCCAAACTCTAAAATTATAAACCTTTCTACTCATACCTAATCCCTATGAAAAATTATTTGAAAACATTGGTTGAGTAAAAAATATATCAGAAATGAATATATCATAAAATCAACTTATCAGTCCATTTATGAACTTGTAAAATTGATAAGAATGTTTTCCATTTTAACAATGAACATTGAACCTCAAATATCTATTTAATGTTTTATGAAAATAACTAAATTTAATAATATATTTCAAAAAAATCATATTCAATCATAATGGAAAAATCCCAGTCATAAGGTTTTCTTAGAAAATGTTAAAACTCTTGAGTAACATTAATTAAAATAAATCCTTTCACCTTTATTTTAAAAAAGGTCATAAACACTCTTTAAAAACATAATCCCATTTATTTTCATTTTGAGATCAAAATATTTAATTTATAAAAAATTGAAATCATATCATATAGGAACCTTGGTAAATTATCGATAAACTAAACCTTATAATGGAAGAACCTAACAAGATAATTACAATTTCTCATAAGAGTAACCTATCACCAGTAAATTCCATTAATTTACCCAATGCATTGGAATGCTATATTAGGCTCACCCATCCTGAAAGCTATTTTCAGACCACCCGCCATTCACATAAGATTTACAAGAACCATAACATGAATAAAACAAATATCATTCACATTAATCAATAATAACCAATTTAATTGGAATTACATCCCATATTAAATAACACATTTAGTTATCCAATAAATAAGGTAAAAAGATTTTGTTTCATCAGAAAAAAATTTTAAAACTAAAAACTCAGAAAAATAAAGAGGGAAATATTTTTTTTAAAAATAAACATGATAATTTTAAAAGAGTATTGATAGAGAATAATTAATATTATAGTGTGAATAAATATTCAAGTGGAATATGTTAAAAACATTCTTTTTCATTTTGAAAAAAAACATAAAAAATAACCAATATAGTAAATGTTTCACTGATTAATTTTTAATACATTAAATAAAAAGTGAAAATTATTTTAAAATAACCATTATCAACAATTGATGTGTAAATTAGAGATTATTAGGAATAATTTTAAGAATATGTATATAGATAAAAAAGATATTAATAAATACTTTAAAACAAGGTTTTAAAGAAACACGCTTTACATTATCTCCCATCTAGCTTTATATGTCCTATAAATAATGAATAATAAAATAATATTAGTTATATACATTCTTAAGAACCTTTTTAATTTTAATTCCATTGTCATTATTCATTTTATGTCCTTTATTAACATGTTTTTTTAGTTATAAAAATGGATATGTTCAGTTTGGTTTTCTGGGGTTGTTCGATTTATAACCTCTAAACCACATTGGTGCATTGGCCATGGTTAAAGAGGTTATGTTTACATTATCTTAGAAATATTATAAATATTATATTTATTATATTTATACAAGACATTTACTTTTATAACCAACCATCTAATGTGGCTATACAAAATGAACAATGATGTTTCATGGAAACGGTAGTCCATACGTGCACATGAATTCCAATTTCATTTTTCTAATGTGAGGAAAAGAAATAACGTAAATAGTGTTAAAATCATTTAAAATAATAAATATATAAATTGTTTTATATTTATTCATTATTAAAATACTTATAGCTAACCTTTTAAGGTATATATAACTAATGAATCACATTGCTTCATGATGGTGGTATTCCACACATATCCACAAATGATGTTATCAATTTCTAACAGATAGAAAGAGAAATAAGTTTAGTAATATATTATATTTATAGACTAGTAATTATGTCAAAAATATAATATATATTTTCATATGTTAAATAATTTTAACTATTCAAATGATTCAGTGATGAAAAATAAAATGAATCGCTTCATGGAGGTGGTATTCCACACATACACAAGAGTCATGTTTCCATTTTTCATAATTTGAAAAAGGATATTTAAAAGAGTTATAAAATATTCCAAATAAAATTTAATTATATAAAAGATACTAATGTTATTATTTCATCTTTTTTGAATAATATTTGAACTTGGTAGAAGAAATTTCAAACTTGAAATAGCTCGGTTATGATTTATACCTTCTTCTCAAATATCCCCCATTGGATTACACATTAAGCCTTCTAGGATTGGTCTTTTTAGAAGACTAGGACATCTAGGATATTCTCAGGGATGTTAGGGAGATTTTTGGTAAGGTATTGGTTGATGTATAGTTCTCAAGAGGAAGGCGGAGATGAGGTTCCCTTTATAAGTGAGATTATTGGGACACTTGTAATTATTCAAAGTTATAAAATAATAAAAAGTCTTATTCATGATAAATTTGAAATTTATAAACACAAATTATAATCTAATTTGATAAGTATCAACATAACATCATCAAATAAAAATTATTATAAGATCATTTGGCCTTATCAAATAGTTTTTTATTTAATTAACTTGATTTACCCTTTATAGTGGGGAAACATTTTTACCATGGTTACTATACATTATGAAAAAAATAAAAAATAAAAATATTAATATATTTGAAAAAACTAATTACCAATACATAATCCATTTTTTAGGATTAATTTTTATAGGTGTAAGAAATTAATTTTAATCTAAATGCGTAAAATGCAATGAAAAATGGTAAAAATGCATTTTAAATCCCAAAAATAAACTTATAATAACATCAAAAATAATGTTGATTACTATGAAATTAGTTATATTTTTTAAAATATAATGGATCATCTGTTACTTTTAATCCCAACCCAAAATATAACGGGATAATAAAATTATATGATTTCAGGAAAACAAATGGTAGTTTGGAAAAAAATGACATTTTTCACTATTCACTCAAATATCAATAATTTTAAAAAACTCAAAAAACATAATTCTAATGTATTTTTATTTTTTAGATTCTAATAATTATTTATTTTTTATCAAAATTAATTTCTAAAAATTAAAAAAAATCCTTAAAATAAAACCATGTAATATATGGGAAAACAATTCAGTTAAATAAAACTATTCCTTTTTCATCTCAAAAATTTTATTAAATAATTTATAAAAAAATAATAAATGTAATTATAAAAAATAAATGCTTATAAATCCTAAGATTTATTTATTTGTATGATTACTTGGGTTTTACATCCCCCTCCTACATAGTAAATTGTATCCTCAAAATTTAATTCACTTCTTAAATAAGTGAGGGTATTTTTATATCATAGAATTTTAAAATTCTAGAATCTCTTCATCAATCATGTGATTCTTCCATATTAATATAACTTGGTGAATCAAATTATTTCACAGTAACTTCTCTATGAAATCCAAAAGTATAACAAGGTTTTCTTTATAGGTGATATACCCTTATAATTGTACCAAATTAGTGCTCAAAATATGACATAAGTCAGGTAAATAATTTTTTAGAAACAAAACATGAAACAAATAATGTAACTAATATGAACTTTATGATAAAGATACTCTGTAAGATATTGATCCTACTATTTCTATAATAGCATATGGATCAATAAACTGAAGGATAAAAATTCCCTTTCTTTCAACGTTCATAATACTTTTCTATAGATATTATTTAAAATAAAAATGATCGCCTACCTTAAATTAGTGATCTTGTTTGGGAACATATCCACACGGATCGACCCTTTGCATGTTTTTAAAGTCCTAGGTGCTTGAAGGAGGATCAAAATAAGTCTAGGAGAGTTCATATTCTAGATTCTATAATTAATGGAGATTTCAAATCATGACAGAAGGTTACATGAGGTGAATTTTGGTTTCATGATGCGTAATATATCGGGGTTTGAAAAATAAAAAAATGAAGTGGTGACACCTTTTTTGGAAAAAACCAAATTTTGAGGATTACATGATGTGAAGAGGGATTACACATCATGTAATTCCCCAATGTTATATGTTTTAAGATATCTCCAGCATCTCGGGAAATTAAACCCTATGGATTCAAAGGCTCTCTCTTGACTTCAGGAGACATGAACCCCCCCCCCTCTTTAATGTTTTGGAGATCCCTTCATCACAGATTTATTCATTGATTCTATCTTTGATCTGTAGTAACCTAGGTTGATCCAAGGTGTATTTTTTTCAGTAATTTTCCAATGGTTTCCCCTATTTTGATCACATCTTCCACCCATTCTTCTTTTCATGTAACAAAGAATTATCTAATATGTTTCTAATGTAGTTTTTCATGTTTTTTGTTTGTGAAGTTATGTCGTAGTATCCTCAGGTGGATGTAGTTCTTGTGGGAGAGGTAATCAGAGATCTATGGCGGCTTTATATCATGATAACAATTTTTCTCTTGACTTTATTCATAGTGTAATATCTATTCCTTTCTTGGATTGGGATTTTGTTCTTGATGGAAATTTTTAAAGAACTTAATGCTAGAATTAATTGATAATTAATTGGATAATGTTTTAAAGTGGCATGTTTAATGAATTTGGTTGGTGTTGTAATTTTATTTAATCAAATTGATGCGAGTATGAAAGTTTAATTTAGTTATTTAGTGAACATAAATCATTTTTATAGTTATTTATAAATAAATCAATGTAATATTAAATTAATTATAATTAATTTTTTATCATTGTGAAAACTTTATTATTAGGTGTCCCTAGTTGAAAATAATGAAAATTAATCAGTTAATTCAATAGGGAATAAGTACTGGTTGTGTGATAAAATATAATTCATTTATAGGGCATAAGTTTCTCACTTTCTTATAAAGGCCAAGTGCGTTGTTCTTCAGAGCCGTGGGATATTGTTTCTTGTGAATGATGAATGCCTTGTTTAGGACCAAGAGCCCAATTTCTATGTTTGTATCCTATTGACTATGATGTAACATGAACCTGGGATGGCTGATCCTGGAGAGAGGTTGTGGTATATGAGGTGGGGAGGCCAGTATGTGACATGATCCAGGGATGGATGATCTTGGAGGGTTGTTGTGGTATGTGGGGTGGGGAGGCCTGGTTTTTATGCCATAAATTGACATATGTGATGGAACGATGCATCAGGATATACATGTGGATGTTAGGGATGAAACTAGGGATGATGGAAGGGGTTGAAGCTGGGCTTATTTGTTGATATGATGCCTGGATTCTTTTATGAATTAGTTGTTTGGATAGAGGGGAAGTTGTTTGTTTATCTACCTTCCTTTCACGACTTCTTGAGGTAGGTGGTTTTGGTTACTCTCCTTCCAAGAGAGGCGAAGATGTGTGGGGTATTCCATGGGATTTCTGTGTTTAGAATATCTTGGTTGGATGATTCTACTCTCCTACTATAGGTGGCGATGACTCAACGACCAGTTCATCTACTCACCATGTTGAGGCCCTTGTGTTTGGTAGCATATAATGTATTCCTATAATCCTTGTAAATACATAAATTTTCAAAATTTTATGAATAAATGAATAAATGATTAACCCATGGGGTTGAAGTCTACTAGGATGCAATACTGAGGTTATAATTCTGAGAAGTTGTGGACTCTGTTTTCTTATTCCTAGATAGAATGTAACTGTTGTGATGCTAATTTAATGAAATGTGGAAAATGAAAATGGTTAATTTATGGTTAAATAATATATTATTGAAAATTTCAACTAATGAATAAGAATAAGATAAAATAATGTATCTCTTTAAATGGTCGTGTTCTTATAGTGTATTTGGTCTTCGTAGTGGCATCCTTGAGTCCAAGAGACATTAGATACAGTTGGGTATGAGAATAGGTTATTCCTATAGTAGTATTTTGAGCTATATTATATCATTAAATTTTTGTGTTTCTAGATTCTACTCCACCCTATCAATTTGGGAAACTGAAACCTTGGGGTTTCTAAGGCCTGGGAGAGGGGGTGTTTTCCCCAACATCTCAGTGCGAGGATTGATGGATAACTACCACTTTGAATCTTCTCTATTCTATTTTTAGTTATTGTGATGGTATTCATGATTGTTAGTTTTCCTCATATATATGTTTAGAGGGTTGTAATGTCTTGTGGTTATTTCACACACATGTATTCTGAATATAGTTTCCTAAGGACTATTATAGGTAAAACATGTATAGGCTATGATATCTTGAGGATTCTTACGTGGTATATTGGATGTAATGTATTGAGGTATAATATATGATGAATGATACAAATTATACAAGATATAACGTCTCTAGGAGGATACATATTTACTTTTAGTTGTGTGGTATTGATGGTGTGTTGTCCAAGGTTTATGTGGTGGTGCTTCTCATAGGTGTCTGCGGGCTAGCCTTTTTTGAGAGTGATGCTCAGGATATGCGATGTTGGTGTAAAGTGAAAACCCCTGTGGAAGTGGTAATGGGGAACCCTTGATATTATTTATTATATTATATTATATTTTATGGTATACATGGTGAGAGTATCCATAGAGTTGTTGGGAACATAGTATACCTATTTAGGTGATGAGTTAGTTTCACTTGTTGTTCACTGTGATTTATTGTTCTTTTATTACATTTTCATGAGAGGATCTAGGGAGGATCCTATTGAGTATACTATTATACTCAACATATTTATATAAACTATTTTTCAGGTTAATTGGAGCATCTTAGAGATTGGGCTAGTTACTCCAAACTTAGAGGTTTTGTAGGAGGTGTTTGGGCTTCGTGGTCACTATTGTTTTTACTTTTTTCTTGGTACTTTTAGTTTTCCCTTCTAGTTGTAGTAGTTCTTACATGTCATTACATATGTGAAATTGTGTTTTCTTTTATATTGTAGTCTGAGTTGGAGTTTATTGTTTTCTTTCTTATCTCTCTCTTTCACATGTGTTCTCTTAGAGGGTAATTCCTCCCATCTATGTGTTTATTATAACCTTAGTGCTAGTCACCAACCCGAGGCCTACTGGAGATGGGACTCAAGAATCACTCTTTATCTTATCCCATTTCACTCCCATGAGGTGTACACATTACAGGGTGGGGGTTATGATAGATCTTTACTCCTATGATCTACACAACTCTTATTCCTACTATGATATTTCCTCATGTTCTATGGAATAATATTTACCTTCCCAACTATATGTTCAATAGATTCTTCTCCCAAAAATTTTCACTCACTAAATTTAGGACATTATGCTAGAGTCTGAATCTATTTTCCATATAATTCCTCAAAAGGTGACATATTTACACTATAATTAAAATGGTTATTATAAGAAAATTTCACCAATTAATGATATTGATAATGAATTCCATAATAATAAAATTATAAATCTCAAATCATATGATCTAAATAAAAAATTGTATGCTTATATTGTTTGTCATATTATGGGAAAAACTATACTAAAATTTATTTCAGTACCCATTGACTTATGATGTCCCTTCTACAAAGTTTATGTAAACATAATATCACAATCAAATACAATGGAGATAGGAACTCTATGAAACCTTGTTATTTTTTTTGATAATGTCATGAAAGATTATTTAAATTCATAATATCTTGTATATGTAGATAATGAATAGATTTAGTCAAATGAAAAATAATAACTAAAATCAAATTATTTCCTTAAGATTTATTTGGTAATATATCCAAAAAATCTAGGGATACGTATTCCCATTTCCATTAAGGAGTTAGAAAAAATTAAATAACCCCCATTGGTAGTTTTCACTCATCTATAAAATATTTAAAATTATAACATTTAATGGTAAAATAAATAATATATTTCCATATACCATCCAACCAAACTCGTTTTTAAAGGTCTTCGTACATCTTTGTAATTCCATGATTGATAGAAAATGTATTTTCATAAGCTTCACGTTACAATTCATTTTTCAATTAGGAATCACTTATCACACATGATCTCTTTCCAAATTTAATAAAATATTATTTGTTAACATTTAACTCATGTAACATAATATTATTAACTGAATATACTATTTTTTCAAACAATGATCCTCTTTATGAGCCTCCTTACTTATTTATAAAAAACATAACTACTGTGATACCAAATCCAAAATAGAATAATTTTCTATATACACAATTTCCAGGACAACATTCATTAAATCATTAACTAAAATATCATGTTCTAGTTGCAACATAGTTAATGTTGCATTATTATTCTGACTCAAGGAATCAAGTTTCAAGCTTTATTTACCTAGATAAAAGTGAATTTTGAAATCATAATCATTAATCAATTCTATCAATAAACTCTTTCTCATGGTCAACTCTTTTGGAATTTTTTAAAATTTAAACTTTTATGATCCGTATATATTTTACATTTCTCCCCATATAAATGATGTCGATATATTTTTGAAGAAAAATAAATTGCATCCAACTCAGGGTCATGTGTAGGATAATTATTCCTGTTTTATTTCAATCTATGATATACATACATAATTTTATAATCATTTTATAAAAAGACACAACCACGTTCATTCAAAGAAGAATTGTTATAAATATCAAATTCACAGTTTCTTTTTTGAAAGTCTAATACTATATCTTTTACCAATATTCTATTCAATTCTTTAATAAAATCATCGTATTCCATTTTCTTGATGAATCTAACTCCTTTTCAAGTTAACTTTGTTAGTGGGAAAGACAACAAAAAACAATTCTCAAAAAAACATCGATAGTAACCATATAATCCAAGAAAAATACTAATATCAGTTATATTTTTATTCCTTGGCTACAATTAAACCACATTGGTTTTTGAAGGATCAATAATTTTCTAATCTTTAAAAACAATATGCAAATGAAAAAAATCTATTTCAGCCAAAATTCACATTTACTAAATTTCCCTTAAAAAATCTGTTTTTTAATGTATGAAAATCAATCCTTAGGGGTTTCTCATGAAATTCATATATTTTATAGTATATTTGAATAGAGTTGATAAATAAAACCATAGATTTACCCAAAAACTCATGGGACACTCTATTCATTAGATCTATAAATATAATTAGCTTGTTTTGTTTAACTAGAAAGGAATAACTAAAAACTCATAATGACTATACCTAGTATAGAATAACAATCTCGACATTTTTTCCTTCTTCACCTTTAGTTGGTGATATCCAAACCGAAGATAAATATTTAGAAAAATACTATACACCATATACTTTGACAAGAAAATCATAGATATGAGGAAATATATACTTGTTATTAATAGCGCTCTAATGGAGCATGCTGTAATCAATTAATAACCACATTGAACATATTTATTTATGAAAAAAAATATTATAACCTCATTGTGAGGTGCTTGTATTGATAAAAAATTTATTAAATAACACATGTAATTTATTTTAAAATTATAACAACTAAATTGAATCCATTCGGTATGGATTTTTTTGAGATTGGATTAGTATTAGGAACTTTTTCAATACTAAAAACAATGTCTCAATCCAAAATATAAATTAGAAAATAATTAGGAAATACTTTCATGTATTTATTTACTAATAAAACATCACCAATTTTAATAGTCCCTTTCTTCAAAATAATATGTGCAATATAACTTTCACATTTATATTTTATCAGTTTCTCAAATTCTTTATATGTCATCAATGGAATTAATATTTTCTTATATACAAATAGAAACTCATTATGAAAAATAACTTCTTTACCTCCGAAATCTATCATAACATTATAAACTAAAATCCAATCCATACCCAAAATAACATTATACTCTATAATAACAAATATAATAATGTATGTAGGGAAAACCATTCGACATATGATAATTTGAAATATTTTTATAAATTCATTTTTCCTTTATACAACCCCCTGTAGTTATTAACAAAAGTTCTTACAATATTTTATGATATATCATTCCCATTTTATAAGAAACTGTACGTGATATAAAAGAATATGTGGATCCTGAATCCAACTAGAAATAGACATAATATGAATAAATAAGTAATGTACCTATCACCAATTCATTTGAGGGTTTTTAATCTAATGTTTTTGTAAAAAAGTAATTTATTTCACCTCGTTTTTTCTGATATTGACAATTCCCACCATGAGTAACTAACATTAAACAAGCATTGATATAATTTACCAACCCATTAATATTAGAAAAATTTACTACCTACTTTTTATTACTGCTCTTAGCATTTCCATTACTCTTTTTATTCTGTCATAGGATGTGTGTCTAGGCTTCCGACATTAGTAACACATATAAGATATCATCATAATTTCTCTAGAACGATTCTTTCTAGACTTATAATAAGAGTGTAAATGATGTTTTTACTATTATATTCCTATTTACTGCCACATTGATCACTTCTTATCCCTTTTTAATGGTTTTGAGTGATCCAATTTTATAAGATAGGAAAAAGGTGCTTTTAAAAACACTCTTTATATTTTAATAATTCCATGACAATATTCCACATTCAATGGATCCAAATCTTAACAATAATTTATTTTGGGGCTTGTTAGGTCCAAAATTACTCAAGTAAAATCATTTTTGAGGTATCCTTGAGTGATTTAATGATTTTATGATTTACTTTTGTTTTTACTCAAGTGTAATTTTACATAAGAAACTTTTATTTTTACCCATGGCAGTTAATTAAAATGAAAAAAACATCCTTATCAACTGATTTTATAATTATAGTAATAAATATAAAAACACTTATCAAATAGAATTTATATGGTTAGGGAATGTTACTTTCCAAATAAATTTACATAACTCATAAAAACGATTTTTAACAAATTGGTATTTTCCAAATTAAAATTTATATGTGAGATAATATTATCAATGTTAATAATTTTTATGAAATATATTTGATTTATTATAAATAAAATTAATTTTATTTAACTTTTAAATGAATGAATTTCCAAATTATTATCAAAAAATTACTTAATTTAAATAAATTTACTAAAAATAGTTTTTTAAGTAACATTTTAATTGATTTCTAAAAATGATTAGCATTGGTTTTATATGTATAAATAATATTTAAAAATATATAATCTATTTATTTAATTTCCTATTTTATTGTGTTAATGGTTTTTAAATCTTATATTTTATGTTTATATGGTGAAAAAATAAAAGAAATAATAGGTTTTCATAAATCTTTTAGTTTCAAATAAGAAATAATTTTTAGAAAATGATAAAAAAATTCAGAATAAGTAAATTTTGATATTATGATTTAAAAAATGGGGTTTATTTTATCTTATTGAAAATTTAAAATTTTAAAATGTATCTTTTAATAGAGAAAAAAAATGTAATGAACCTGATCCCTGTAGCCTAGAGCTGATGTCTAATTTGCTGTATTGGAATATGATACAAGGAATCACATCATAAAGAACTAAATAATTTATTAGTCTTGGTGAAATATATACATACTTGATTCTGAAATTACATTTGAAAACACAAATAAAATCATATTTTTTTGAGAATAACATTATTTCCTCTAGAATATCCTTGTATATCAATCATTGTACACTTTATGGATTCCTAGGAAAGGAAATAATATAAGGTTGAGCACAAATACTCAGTAAGGGTTATGTATAATGAATGATATCCTGATTTAGTAAGCATAATCAACATGGTATGGTAATAACTGAACACACATTCCATTTAAATAGATTTAATATCATTATAAGATAAGGCATAATTAGTCTGGAATGGTAAATAACTGAAAAAACATGATATTAGATCAATAAATTAAGAATTAAAATCTTTTAGAGGTAATATAATTATGAATATTTTATGGATAATAAGATAATGAATAATTGATATAGAAAGGTAATTGGAAACACAATATATTTAATCAATAAACTGGAAATGAAATGCATCCAAATAAAATATCATTGTGAAAATATCATTGATAATAATAACTAAATTCATAATAAAGGAAATTCATAATTATTTGAGGTCTTGTACTCAGTCACAAGATACCCCTACCGTCAATACCATTCACAATATAGTTTAAGACCATAAGTAGAAACTCTTTTAATGCAAGATTACTAATTCAACTCATGATACAATTGATGTATCAAGGGGATATATAATTATGGTCCCCACCCATCATTATAGGTTTAAATAATTCCTTACAAATCGAGTGATTAGTTTTATTCATGATTAAATATTCCTTATCATCACATATCTATATTGAGTAAAGGATACACATTTATCAATATTTCTCTAGTTAATCAAATAACTTTTACAATAAACAATGTATGTAAAAATGGAATAAATTTTAGGAAATAAAAATATAAATTATAAAATAATATGTATATTTGAGAGAAATTTAATTACCAATGAAAAATGAAAAAATTTACTTTTCAAGAGGAAGTTAACAATCACAAAAGAAAGTGGGATTGCACAATAACTTTAGAACTTAGTAATTTTACAAACTAATACCCTTTGATGAAATAACTCAAATTGATACTTAAAATAATATGAATAGTTAATGAATCATGATATTACATGCCAAGAGGTAGTATATAAAAAATATTAAATAAATTATGTTCATAACATTACATTATGCCTCAGTAAATGGAAATTGATATATAGTTTCTTACCTTGAGCCTAACCCATCGCGTGCGTTCTTTATCTTCTGGAATAATAAACTCATGTTAATTAATTACTATATTAAAATCTCTTATTAGTTTTATTACTCTTTTTTTTACTTATCACCATGTTATATGTAGTTATTTAATCAATTCTATTTACATCATGTGTTTTTATGACATTTGACTTATGTGTTAAAAATGACTTTGGTAGGTTGATGATTAGTCTAAGAGGTCATTTTATAAAAATATACATAATAATATTCCTAGAATAATTATAGAATTATA
The DNA here is from genome assembly GCA_963277665.1 of Viscum album. Taxonomy (NCBI): domain Eukaryota; kingdom Viridiplantae; phylum Streptophyta; class Magnoliopsida; order Santalales; family Viscaceae; genus Viscum; species Viscum album. Next base: position 84,515,307 of record OY728140.1, on the reverse strand, counting down.
AATTAATTAAACTTTTAATAATAATAATAAATTATGGTTTTATGAAATTAAATACGTTACGATCATGGAGATAGTAGGTCATACGTACGCATGAGTAACATTTCCAATTTTCAAAGAACATTATAGAAATAAGGTACGTATTATTTTATATTTATAGAAAGATAATAAAATAATTAATACCATATTATTAATTTAAATGTAATTATATATATCATCCATGTGTTGTGATTATGAAAAGTGAATCACATCGCTTTGTGAAGGTGGTAGTCCACACGTACACAAATGTCGTTATCATCTTCTTGTGAGTGAAAATGGAAGAAATAAAATGAAATATTATCTATTAAGAATGAAAAATATGTCATTGATATTATAATTATTTCATTTATATCACAAATATTCATTAAATATTTCCTTATTACCTTCAATTTATTGAATTTACGAAAAAATAATCACATTGCTTTGCGAGGCTGTAGTCCGTCGTACACATAAGCGATGTTACCATATCCCCTAAGGAATAGAAATTAAAATTTAATATATGATATAATTATTAAATATATATTATTTTATAATAAATATCTTATATATACTTTAGTTTAATCATCATACCCAACCGTGAGAGGCGTTGATGGGAAATATCTCACATTGATTTGTGAGGTGGTAGTTCGTCGCACACACGAGCGATGTTATTGTTTCCCATTTTAGGGATAATGAGAATTAAATAGGTTATTAAATTATAATAATAAAATATAATTATATTTTATATATTTGTTTTGTTATATAATCATAAATTAATAATATTTTAATGATGTGGAAGAAGAAATAAAATAAAAATGCATAGTTTTGAATTTTACCTCTTATTGAACCTCCTCTTTCGGATTATGCCTAATGTTTTTATATAATAAATTTATGACCAAACCGTGGATTATAGGATGAGTGTATTGATGTTTTGTGGTGAGTTTTTTAGTTATTTTTGGATCCAAAATAGTTTTAATTTGTTAAGAATATAGGAGAGTGGGTGGCCTTTTATAATTGAGGTGAGTGGCTCAATTGTAATGTTTGAAATGAAAAATTTGTAACCAAGTTTTTTTGATGAAATGGGGTAAAAAATGAGGTATTATCTTTAATTATAAATTATCAGATATAAATATTTCCAAAAAAATATTTTATAAAAAAATACTTGGTAATTTAAACCCTTGTATATTTAGTTTAACCTCTTAATAAACCCGTTTTTACCTAAACCGTGATAAATAATTTCTAATGTTTTTACTAGTAATTATGGTAAAAAGTTAATTTTATCATATTATATAATATAAATTATTATTATTCCAAATATAGAATCCATTTTACAAAATTTTGTTCATATAAGGGGTAAAATATAATTTAAAATTAATCCTTCATACACTAAGAGAAAACACTTTTTCAAAGAGAAAATGTTTAAAGGATTACAAATTTTCTGGACCAAAATTCAATTTTAAAATTATTAAAATGAGTTAAATTAGTTAAATTATAATATAATTGAATTAATTTAACATTAAAATCAATTTAAAATATAATATTTATTTATAAATAATTTAAACAAAAATGAACTTCTCAATTAAAAATCATTATTTTTCAGTATTCATCAAAAAATAAATATTTATTTAAATATCCAAAACAATCAACCTAATATAACTTTAATATTATGTTTTAAAAGCTTATATTTATTTTTTAAAATAAATTTTATGTATTTGGTAAAAATTAATTATAAATTAGGTTCGCAAAGAACAACTAAACCGCATTTTAAAAAATTTAGTTTTTCAGAAAACATTTCTTTTACTATTAAATGATTATTTATTTATTTATGATTAATAGATATCAATTAATTTTTTTATACATGTGAAAAACATATACGTTTCATAATTTATTTATTACTATCAATACCCTCCAATTTAATGGTAAGGTTATAATGGTGGTGTTTAAATAATAATATTTTAATAGTGTATCATGTTTCGTTTAAACCCAATGTTTCATGCATCACCAACTATTATAGATATTGAATTTATTTAAAAATAAATATATCATAATATCTCAAGATGCTATATTCTATTATAACAATTTTGTTTGGTGTCATTCATGCTATCAAACATGATTTTTCAATTTTAATATAAGGAGTGATACATTCTAGACCATTGAATAAACTTTATCCTCTCAAATTAATCCTGATCTCTGTAATTAAGGGTTTGATTTTTTAAAATAAATTTCTTGAATTCCCACATTGTGATAATGTTTAATAAAACAACCTCTTGATAAGAGAGAATTGTATGTTTGATGTTCAACTTGAATAACCACATAACTAGGTTTCCATGTAGGAGAACATATGATGGAAATGAAAACAAGTACATGGAAGAGAATAATAACACCCAAGGATTAATAGAGAGTGATATATATCATTGAAAACATGAAAGTGGGTTATTTAGAGAAGGTTAACATCCAAAAAACCATAATTTTTTGATGAGTTAAGGGACCTTTTGATTCATTATAATTGAAGGTACTAGGATAATTTTTTTGTTTCCAGATCCAGTATTCGTGTTAAAAAATTCCTTTCCCTTATAGATTGAGAACATATTAAAATATATATACTAGATATATTTCTATTTCATAGGAATAATTTCATCTTTTGGTTTTTATTACATCATTATACTTCATTTATTACTACAAGAAATGAATATCCAAGACGATTTTTTATGCTTAAAGTAATAAAATTACATTTTAACAGACCATAAGATCCATAAAAGAGTAACAGGAAATTCCTGACACCATTAATAAAACCCAAATGTTTAGAAAACGTTATCCAATAACACCAAAAATTCAACTTAATCTATTCCATAAAGAGTTAACCATAAATATTTTTCATAATATGTCCAAAAAAATTTAAAGAAAGGTCACTAAATCAACATTATATTCCCCAAACAGCATAAAGTGGCTCTTGATGTCATATTAACAATATGTGAATACCTTGATTAGTATAAAACGATAATGAAAACATGTATTCTTATAAAACTAAAATCTCAGGTTTATAATTATATTTCATAAATCAATCCTCAAACTAATTTTATAGTCACCAAAACTATCCCATAAACATATCATTATTATCTCAACATTATAGATTTACTATGGTTTATATTACCTCAATCATGTGTTTTTCAAGAGGTTCGACTTTTCACTGATAACGTTTCTTGATCAGTGGTACCATTAAACATATTCTCTCAAATAGTTTTATAGAAAGTATTTTAGTACAATATTAATTCATTTCATGATTCCTAAAACCACAATATCATTGATTAAATACTCATATAACATTATTATTTAATCTAAAAATAATAAAATTATTCATTCAACATCATCTACGATAATAACAGATGCTTTTGGTTGATCCCATATAATCTTTTGAGGTATATTCCCTTGATTCATGGGGATTTCATTTGAGTAGTGCCCAATCACCTTACAACTGAAGCATTGAACAATGGAAATTTCATTCTTTCCATTATAATCACAATAATGGTGGGATTTTCCCCAACACTTGTAATAAAATCTCATTAACTTCAAGAAAGTATCATGGTTTTTCTTTCCATAATTTTTACAAGTGGGAAAATCCATTTTTCCTTCAACCCCTTGTATATTTTTTTTCTATATCATCCTCTTCTTATATTGATTCCCTCAGAATCCATAATACTTATTAATTTATTTATCTATCTCGACATCATATGATATTATGTCTTAGTATAATGAGAATGGTTGGGAGAATTGGTCCCTTAAAAATATTTTCTTAATCCAAGCAAATAAATGTTCATTATTATTCTTTAGATTATTTGCATTGATATGGTTTCCATTCCTTAAACTGGACACCATTTAAAAAAAAGGCATACACTATATTATATCATAATATAACGAAATATTATATATAATCCCAAACATAGTGAAATAATTAACATTAAATGAAATATTTAAGCATAGTTAATCTCATAATCATAAATATGATTTATTTGGGGATATCTTTAGTTCTAAATCCCTTATAATGGTTAGTAAATAAAGATGGAATTATCCTAAGCATATACCCTGGGAGTGTCAAACTAAGCATGAAATAAGGTCATTTTCATAAACCAAGTGATAATTGGGTCAATCCAAATACACCCTTTTCTAATTTATTACCCCTAATTACATTTATTCCTGAACCGCGTGCACTTGAAGTATCCATACCATGATTTATTTTCTAGAAAAAAACTAAAAAAAATCTTTATTTCTAAATATTTAGGATGTTATTCTACACTTATCATCAAATTCTATCATAGTATCATGTTCTCTAATATTTTTTCCTAAATCTTGTTTCTAAGGTTTCTAATAAACTTCCTCTGATACGAACTATAGTGACCCTGACCCCAGTATCCTAGAGTTAATGTCTACTTTATTACATTATCATTAGATAAAATGAATTTTATATATGATGACCAAATAATTTATTAGACTTGTTAAACTAGATACATATATGATTCCAAAATTGTATTTGAATTACAATATAATTGTTTTAGAATAAAATTATTCCCACTAAAAAATCCTTTCATATCAATGACAATACATTTCATAGATTCCTCATAAAAGAAACAAAATAAGTGTGAGCTCAATTTCTTAGTAAGGATTAAGTATAACATATCATATCATGAATCATTGAGTATAATCAACATGGTAAGGTAAATAACTGAACACACATTCCATTTAAATAACTTGACTATCATGATAAGATAATGAATAATCAATATGTAAAGGTAAATATTTGAAAATTAATTCCATTTAATAAATAAAATGAGAATAAAAAGCATCTAGATATAATATAATTATAAAAATCTCATAGATAATAATATAATCCATAATCAATATAGAAAGATAACTGAAAACACATTCCTTTTAATAGATACACTTGTAATTAAATGAATCTAGAGATAATATCATTATTAAAATCTCATGAATAATAATAAATGAATTCTTAATGATGAAAATTCTTAATTATTGGATTTATTGTTCTTAGGAAAATGATACCTCTACCATCAAGACCCTTCAAAATATGGTTTCAACCCATAGGTAGACACCTATTTAATTCTAGCTTATTGATTCGTCTAAAGATATTAGCAATGCATCGAGGGGATATATAACTCTGGGCCCCATCCTACACTATGGGTTCATAGAATTACTCACATATATAATGATTTATTTAATTCATGAATCAATATTCCTTATCAATAAATATCTTTATTGAGTAAAGGATACCGATTAATCAATATTTCCACATTTAGTCAAATAACTTTCAAAGTAAACACTATATGTAAAAATGATATACAGTTTAAGAAATAATCATATTCATCATTAAATAATATGAATCTTTAATATAATTATAAATTTAAATGAAAAATTATAATAATAAAGTTAATTTTTCAAGGGAAAGTTAATAATCACAAAAGAATGTGTGATTTTACAATAACTTTTACCACTTGGTAATTTTCAAGTCAAACCCCTTGGTTGAAATAATTCAAATTGAAACTTAAAATACAATGAATTATTAATTAATCATGATATTACATGTAAATTTCTAGGGAATAGACCATATAAAATAAATTAGGTTCATAGCATTACAATATTCCCCAATAAAGGGAAATTGTGTCGATGTCCATTACCTTAAGTCTGAATCATTGCACAGGTTTTTTATATCTATAAATAATAAATTTATGTAAATTATATAATTTCTTAATAATTTTTTTTCAAGTGTATTATTACATTTATTTCATTTATAAACATGTTATGTACAATTACTTAATCAATTAATTTTATGTCAGGTGTTTTGATGATATTTGACTTATGTGTCAAAAATGACTTCGGTAGGTTGAATATTGGTCTAAGAGGTCATTATTTAAAAATATACCAAAAAATAATCGAAAAATAATTATCATAATTATAAATAAATTATATTTTTAATAAAAATCATGAAATATTTTTTGATTAATGTAGTATTCTATGATCATGAAGGCAGTAGATCGTACGTACAAATGAGTAACACTTCCATTTTTCAATGATCATTTGGGAAAAGTGGTAAGAAATATTTTATATTTCCATAATAATAATATCATATATAAAATATTATTTCATTAAATATACATATATATATCATCTATGTGGTTCGGTGATGAAAAGACTATCACATCACTTCATGAAGGCAGTAGTCCACAAGTACATGAATGACATTTTCATATTTTAGTGAGTGAAAAGGGAAGAAATAAAATGATATATTATCTATTAAGAATTATAAAAAAGTCATTAATATCATAATTATGTCATGTTTATCATATATATTTTATTAAATTTATCCTTATTACCTTCCATGTAAATTTTTAGTGAAAAACAAATCACATCGCTTTATGAGGTAGTAGTCTATCATACAAACAATTGATACTGTTTTATCCTCTAAAGAATGGAAATTAAAAAAGTTATATATAATATAATTATTATAGAGATATATTTATTTTATAAATATGATATATATTATTTTTATCCACCATCATACCAAATTTTGATAGGTGTTGATGGAAAATGTGCCACATTGGTTCCTCAGGCGGCAGTCCTCCACACACATGAGTGATGTTATTGTTTCCCTTTTGAGGGAAGATGAAATTGATATTGGTAATTACATTAACATAATAACATAGAATTATTATTGATATACTATTTATATAGTATAATACTAAATTTCTAATATTTTAAGGAGGTTTAAGAATAAATAAAATAAAAATGCAAAGTGAAGATTTTTACCTCTTATTAGACCACCTCTTTAGGAGTATATAAATACTATTCCTTGAAAGGATTTATGAACAAAAAAGGATTCTATGATGATGGTATGGAAGTTGGGATGTGTTTTTTAGGTATTGGCTGAACTAAAATGGTTTTAATTTGTTATGATTAAAAGAGAGGGTGTGGCCTTTTACAATTGATGTGAATGATACGCTTGTAGTTTTTGAAAAGAAAAATGTGTACCCACATTATTCAAATGAAAAAAGGTTAAAATGGATTATTCATGATAAATTTACATTATAAGGTCATAATAGGGCCTTAAAATTTATTTTATATATGTTTTTAGGTCATTTTAACACTTATATGATTAGTTTAACCCCAAATAAACCCATTTTTACATTAACCATGATAAATAATAATTACAATTTTTACTATTAATTGTGGTAAAATAATATTTTGAACTTATTATATAATATAAATTATTCCCTTAACAAATATGGAATATATTATTCCAAATTACCTTCAAAAAACTGAAAAAATAGAATTTTAACTTAATCCCATAGACACGATGGTAAAGAAAATTTTCAAACAGAAAATGTTTAAAAGTTTTAAAAGTTACTTATCTCAAAAATCAAAATTAAATTGATTAAAATTACATAAATTATTTAGAATTTAATATAATTTAACTAATTTTAATTTTAAACTAATTTAAAATATAATTTAACTAAATGAAATACATAAATGAAAATTCTGTTTTCAATTAAAATTCAATATTTTTCACTATTTATCAAAAAATTAAACTTCTCTAAAAAATCCCAAAAATTCATCTTAAGATAAATATAATATGATGATTTATAAAAAAAAAGTTTTCTTTTTCAAATAAAATTTCTAAATATGGTAATAATTGTAATGCCCTGACCCCAGCTACCCAGAGTCGGTGAATTATTGCGTAACATTGCCATGATCACAAATGATCAAGTCTCAAAAGACCAATTAGTTTAGTAGCCTTATAAACACTATATACATTCATAAGTCGTACATTACATCATAAAGTAAAACAAAACTACAACAACATCTTTTCTTCATATCCCCTCATACAATCCCTGCAGGTCATTCATAATATACTTCTTCACATCCTGGAAAAATTAAAACATTTGAAGGGGTGAGCTCAGATGCTCAGTAAGGATAACAATATAACAGAAGATTTTATAAATAACCATAAATATTTAAGGAAATGTATAACTAAAACAAAATACTTTTAAACATGAAATTAAACATAATATGACAAAATTAAATGAGATAATTCCATTTACTTATTCACATGGATATTATACTGGCCGAATAATCACATGCAATATCAATAACCACTTTCATAATGATGGAATGTATAATTCCAGAATATCATAACCACGTAGCCAAGGCCTCGTTCCAAGACCAAAAATAAGATTTTGTCAAGGCCTCATGCCAAGACACTAGTTTGTCTCATGAGACCTGCCGATGCATCGAGGAGCTGTAGTGGGCTCCACCCGTCACTTATTAAGTCCAATGCATTCCTCATATGAACTAGTTTAAACATATCACAAACCATAACATAATCGTATCACATAAAACGTGCATAAAAGAAACATAACATTTCCACATTTCAATTACAAGATATCAATACAACACATTGATATAATAAAAACCTTATCAAAACCATTTTCAATACCAAAATAAAAGAAAATTAAAACTTGGTATTTATTTTTCATTTAAAAAACGTTATGGCTTGTAGAGGAAGCCGAAACACAAATAATGGTCACGGTGGTGGAGAATTCGTTGTCACCGCATATGTAATACAAAAACATTCCTTTTGTCGTTTAGTAAAACACTTTGTAAAAAAAATTCCTTTTTCAATAAAAGAAAAAGTCAAAGGGGTTTATACACTGTACAAAAGAAAGTTGTGTATAAAACAAAATATGCCTCAATGAAAGGAGATTGAGACGAAGACCCTTAAAAAGATCATTTTTTTTAAAAAGTAGATTTATTATGTGTATTCACTATATGTACACATAAATAAAGTACAAATACAATATAGTACATAATAAAATCATGACATAATTTGAAAGTAGGAGATTAACCCAAAGAATAGAAATTGGGTTAAGAAGTTCCCTTACCAAGATAATTATTTTTAAATAAAATATATCTATTATGTGTATTCACTATAAGTACACATAATTAAAGTACAAATACAAGACAGGACATAATAATATCATGACATAATTTTAAAGTAGGAGATTAACCCAAAGAATGGAAATTGGGTTAAGAAGTTCCCTTACCTCATGTCCGACTTGACTCAATCGTTCTTTAACATTATGAATAATAAACTAGAGTTAATTTATATTTTCTTAAGAATATTTTTCATGTTCATTATTTCTTTTATATCACTTATTACCATGTTATTAAAATTTTGTAATTATTTAAGTTAATAACTGTCATTTTGTCGATCTTTGGTACTTGAGTCAAAAATAAACTTCTTATAATTACAAGTTGTTCATGTGGTGAAATATCCATTATATACAGAATTATATACATGATTTAGATATCATATATATCATATATATCCAGTATATACATTCATTCATAATATTACGTAACATTTAGAGGTAAGAAATGAAATGCACCGTTCATGGAGACAGTAAGCCGTACGTACACATGAACGCTAATTTCATTTCTATTTCGTATTTAATGGAATGAAATTATAATTATATAAAGTTATACTATAATTAAAGTATAATATAATGTATAATACCATTTACTCCATCCTTTATACATCCCACATATGGCATTAACGATTCAAATCACTTTGAGGGGGCGGTAGTCCGCGCTTCCTAAAATGAAATTATCACGTTTACCCATAATGGAAATCATAAAGGTGTGCCATAAATGAAAAATAAAGAAGCATAAGGAAAACATAAACATAATATATATCATATATAAAAAATAGTTTCATCATAATGGCCACCATTAGAGGTGTTAAAATAATATTGAACAATCATCGTTTCGTGAGGCAGTATTTCGCCACCCACAGAAACAATATGTTCTTTAACCATTAGACGAAGGTGTGTGTAAGTGTAAACCAAATACTTATCATAAAAATATCCTAGTATATTTTAGATACTGGTTTTGTTACAAAATAAAGGAATAAAAAGAGTTTAAGGGGTTGGAGAAGCAAAATAAAACAAAACAACATTAGAGAAGACATTACCTTAAAATCGGGTAACTCTTTTTGATTTGAGCCAAAGGCTTCCTTGGGAAGACTTCTGCCAAAAGTGATATTTATAGGTGTAAGGGAGGGAAGTTTATAGAGTACTTTGGTAGAGGTTGGCCGAGCCAAAAGGCTTTTATGGTGTGAGTAAGGTGGTAGTGGTGGGGTCCTTTTATAAGAGGAGAGAAGGGGCACTCTTGGAAAGATTAACATGTTACTTTATTATGAAGTGATTTTTCGGATTCTAATGGTACCACACTTATATATTTAGAAGTTAAGGTGATAAGGGTTCTAAATCTACTCATCCAATAGGTTTTTTACAAGTGTAAGTCTTTGATTTTACATTATCTTTTCATTTTATTTAAATCGTTAATTAATGAGGTAATCGCTGCATCATCATTGTGTCATAAATAATTTATTTATTTAATGTTTAAAAATTATAAAAAAAATATCATGATGTAGGAAATCGTTTTTTATTTCTAATGAATATTTATAGTAAAAAATATGACTTTTATAACCCCATTTAAAAATTGTTTTAGTAAAACAACTCATGTTTCTGACATTTTTATTTTAACATTAAATAAAAGGTTTTTAATGTCATTTTCCTACCAATGTGGCTCCATGGGGTTCCCAAGTTGACCCATGTATTTTCTTGGTCGTCCATGACTGGTCCAATAGGGGTAGGATAAGTGTGAAGGTATTTTCATATTTTTATAATATCATTTTTACCTTAAATTTCACTAATTACCTTTAATCACGTTTAATTAAACTTAAAAGTTACTATTCACCAAAAATTATTTTAATCCCATTGAACCAAATTTTACTTCCTATTGACAACCATGTATGTCGGATTTTTGAAAATCAAATCACAGAAGTGGAAATGTTTCATTTAAATGAATAATCAGTTTTTTTAACTACCACTTAGTGGTTTCACTATTCATCAAAAATTGACGTTTTTTAGAACAATTCCAAAATTTCACCCTAAGCTATAATTGATATTCCAAATTCAAAAATGATGTATATTTTAAGAAATTACAAACATATATGTTGCATTAATTAATTTTATAATTAATTCCCGCTGTCACAGCAAATAGCGCGTTTTTAAAAAACAATATATATCAAAAGATTGACAATTTTTTATGTCTAATTTCAAAGTGAAATTAATTCTAATGACCACCATTGGATAAAATGGTAAAAATATATTCAAATTATACTTTAAAACCACTCAATAGTATAATTTATCACTATAAATTATTTTGATTAAAAAAGTTGTTTTTAAGTATTTTTCACTATTCAGAACAAATTGGAAGTTCTCAAAAAAATACAAAAAATTCAGCATAGGCTAATTTAGATATACCGAATCCAAAAACGAAGTCCATTTGGCAAGATAAAGTTTATAAAATTTCAAAAATTAGGTATTACTATTCATAACTTCTACTTTGATTGGTTGTGGTGTGTGTTTGAACTCGAAGTTGCGTACAACACATGCTACTGTATTATTCAAAGAGATGTGTACCGTGGAAGCTTTAGGTGTTACATTCTCCCCTCCTTCAATAAATTGCATCCTTGCAATTTGAAATTTTTCGTTGAAAATAAAAGGTTGAAAATAGAAAATATCTTTGTGGAAAACCCACATCGGAAATAAGGTTAATAAAAATATAACATTAAAAGAAACAAAGATAAGTACAAAGGTCACCCGAGATATCCCATACTAGGATTATATGAAAATATGGATATGGAATAAAAACAAACCATCAAGGTCTGATGGAGAGTTGTAGAAAACAGGATTAGGGGAACGTTAACAATAAGAAAATCACAAACTTGTGATTGGTTAAACGATCATTGAATCCCCAGTTGGAAAATTTAACCAGCAACGTTTTTCTTTTATGTTACCTTTCATAAAGTTGAGGAATTTATTTAAGAGATTTACTAAGAATGTAAGGAAATATACTTACTTGTCGTGTAAACTTTCATTCTTTAATAATTTTTTACCACAAACCCATCTTTCACTCTAAATGGTAACAGAACTCAAAAATATTCTATTTATCTTAATTGTATAAGGTTATAAATATTACCACATACCATTTAGATTAGGAAAACTATTTTGTAATTACCCGGGACTTGTTGTAGGCTAGTGTTAGGTAATAAAGGCCTGTCGCACTATGGTTGTGGGTTCGATTCCTGTAGCTTTGTCCGACATAATGGGTTATGCCCCACCCTGCAGGTTGTCCTTTTCCTAAAACTATAGTATTATAATATTTCAAAAATAATCTTCAAAAATGTTTTAACCTTAAACAATACAATCTAGAGATCAAATTAATCCATTCCAACCTTTATAGTTATCCAAAATACCTCTGTCCAGACTTTCTCTAAAAGGTCTCTAAATTCCAAAATCAATTGTAACATAAGATTCCCCAAACAAATTAAGGTTTCTCTTATTGTCACATATTGAACATCATATTAAATCCATAATGAAAACAACAAGTACTGCAGTACAATCCTTATATATATCACATTATTCTTATAACCATAATCTAGTTCTTGAGTCCAAAAACACAAATAAAATAATTATTAAACTTCATCTGTAGTAACAACATAATCTTGGCCTTGATCCCTTGGCCTTTTCAGAGGTAAGTTTCCCTGACACTTAGGAAATTCATTTGCATAATGCCCCATTTCCCTACAATTGTAGCATTCAAAATTGATAGACTCTTTCTTTCCCATGCAATCACGAGCCTGGTGACCTTTTTCTCCACATTTATAACATACTCCCATTCCTTTTAGGTAAGTACCAGGGTGATTCTTCCCACAATTAACACATAATGGAAAATACTCATTTCACTTTTTCCCTTTATCCGTCTCTTGTTCCACCGTTCTCTTCTTCTCTTGATTTACTTTGTTGTCATAAGACTTAGAGAATTCCTTTTCTGTCTTGATAGCACACGAGACAATATCTTCGTACGATGAGAAGGATTGTGATACTAATTCTCGACCGAGAAATGGTTTTAACCCATCAAAGAAACGATCAATCTTACTTCTTGGGTTACATATATAGTCTGCAGCATACCTTGCTAACCTTGTAAAGTTTTCCTCATACTTTGCGACATTCTCATCCTCCTTCTACCTCAGACTCAGAAATTGCCTTTCCATATATGCTCGATGGTCATGTGGAAAGTATTTTTCTATGAAAATTTCCTTAAACTCCCTCTATTCCATACTTGATACTTATTCATCCTCCTTTGTGTTTTGAATCAGCGACCACCATTGATTGGCATCTCCAGTGAGGCGGTAAACTATCATGAAAACTTTCTCCCTTTCTCTACACCCTAAGGCATGGAATATTTTTCTTAAGGGGTTTATCCATTACTCAGCTACTAATGGATTTGTACCCCCATTAAATGTTGGTGGTTGTTGCGTCAAGAAGAGGTCTAATATTGATCCTCCACATTGCGGATCAGGGTGCTCCATACGAGTAAGGTTATTATTCATAACCGGAGTGAGTTGTTCCAGTATGGTAATAAGTTGATCAGCACCAGTTGTATCTCCAGCTCCACAATAATTATCTTGAGGAGGAGGGAAATCCATACATGGAGTGCGTGCATTGATATGGTTTCCATTCCTTCCACTAGGCAGCATTTCTAAATAATGGGATAAACTAGATTAGTTTATGAATCAAAATACATAATTCCATACTTGTAAAATACTTAACATAAATTGAACTATTTATGGATATAATCCATAATCATTAAAATGTTTTATTTGAGGAAGTATGTACTCATAATCCCATCATAATGGTTTGTAAAGAAAATGATAATTATCCTAAAAATATCCCCCGGGAGTGTCGTAACCAAGAGTGCAGCAAGGCCCATTGTCGTGCAGTAGTTCCTGTTCGAGTCTAGATCAAAGTAGTGTTTTTGGGTTTTACCCCTAGGTACATCTGTGCCAGAGAAGCCTCTACCTACTCGTATTGAGACAGGGATGTATTGCTCTGAAAACTCACAAAATCACTATAATACCAAAATTCTAGGAAGTTCTTCTAAACTAATCCTCAAAGTCTATCTTCGGGCTATGTGCTCTAATCAGAGTTTATCTAAATCTAGCTTCCAAGTTTAGTACTAAACTTCCTCTGATACCAACTGTAACGCCTCGACCCCATCTACCTAGAGTCGGTGCATTATTGTGTAACATTGGCATGATCACAAATAATCAAGTCTCGAAAGACCGATTAGTTTAGTAGCCTTGAAAACACTAGATACATTCATAAGTCGTACATTACATCATAAAGTAAAACAAAACTACAACAACATCTTGTCTTCATATCCCCTCATACTATCCCTACAGGTCATTCATAATATACTTCTTCACATCCTGGAAAAATTAATACATTGGAAGGGGTGAGCTTAGATGCTCAGTAAGAATAACAATATAGCGTAAGCATTTATAAATAACCATAAATATGTAAGGCAATGTATAACTAAAACAAAAGCCTTTTAAACATGAACTTCAACATAATATGGAAAAAGTAAAATGAGATAATTCCATTTACTTATTCACATGGATATTCTACTGGCCGAATAATCACATGCAATATCAATAACCACTTTCATAATGATGGAATGCATAATGCCAGACTATCGTAACCACGTAGCCAAGGCCTCGTGCCAAGACCAAAAATAATATTTTGTCAAGGCCTCGTGCCAAGACACTAGTTTGTCCCATGAGACCTGCCGATGCATCAAGGAGCTATAGCGAGCTCCACCCGTCACTTATTAAGTCCAATGCATTCCTCATATGAACAGGTTTAAACATATCATAAACCATAACATAATCGTATCACATAAAACGTGCATAAAGGAAACATAACATTTCCACAATTCAATCACAAGATATCAATACAACACATTGATATAATAAAAAACTTATCAAAACCATTTTCAATACCAAAATAAAAGAAAATTTAAACTTGGTATTTATTTTTCATTTAAAAAACGTTATGGATTATAGAGGAAGCCGAAACACAAATAATGGTCACGACGGTGGAGAAGTCATTGTCACCACATATGTAAGACAAAAACATTCCTTTTGTCGTTTAGTAAAACTCTTTGTAAAAAAAAATTCCTTTTTGAATAAAAGTAAAAGTCAAAGGGGTTTATACACCGTACAAAAGAAAGTTGTGTATAAAAAAAATATGCCTCAATGAAAGGAGATTGAGATGAAGACCCTTACAAAGATAATTTTTTTAAAAAAAGTATATCTATTATGTGTATTCACTATAGGTACACATAAATAAAGTACAAATACAATATAGGACATAATAAAATCATGACATAATTTGAAAGTATGAGATTAACCCAAAGAATAGAAATTGGGTTAAGAAGTTCCCTTACAAAGATAATTATTTTTAAATAAAATAGATCTATTATGTGTATTCACTATAAGTACACATAATTAAAGTACAAATACAAGATAGGACATAATAATATCATGACATAATTTTAAAGTAGGAGATTGACCCAAATAATGGAAATTGGGTTAAGAAGTTCCCTTACCTCGTGTCCGACTTGACTCGATCGTTCTTTAACCTCCTGAATAATAAAATAGAGTTAAATTCTATTTTCTTAAGAATATTTTTCATGTTCATTATTTCTTTTATATCACTTATTACCATGTTATGAACATTGTGTAATTATTTATGTTAATAACTGTCATTTTGTCGATCTTTGGTACATGAGTCAAAAATAAACATCTTATAATTACAAGTTGTTCATGTGGTGAAATATCCATTATATCCAGAATTATATTCATGATTTAAATATCATATATATAATATATATCCATTATATACATTCATTCATAATATTACATAACATTTAGAGGTAATAAATGAAATGCACCGTTCATGGAGACGGTAAACAGTACGTACGCATGAATGCTACTTTCATTTCTATTTCGTATTTAATGGAATGAAATTATAATTATATAAAGTTTTACTATAATTACAGTATAATATAATGTATAATACCATTTACTCCATCCTTTATACATCCCACATATGGCATTAACGATTCAAATCACATTGAGGGGGTGGTAGTCCGCGCTCCCTAAAATGAAATTATCACGTTTACCCATAATGGAAATCATAAAGGTGTGCCATAAATGAAAAATACAGAACTATATGGAAAAAATAAACATAATATATATCATATATAAAAAATAGTGTCATCATAATGGCCACCATTAGAGGTGTTAAAAGAATATTGAACAATCATCGTTTCGTGAGGCAGTATTTCACCACCCACAGAAACAGTAAGTTATTTAACCATTAGACGAAGGTGTGTGTAAGTGTAAAACAAATCCTTATCATAAAAAAATCCTAGTATATTGTAGATACTGGTGTTGTTACAAAATAAAGGAATAAAAAGATTTTAAGTGGTTGGAGAAGCAAAATAAAACAAAACAACATTAGAGAAGACATTACCTTAAAATCAGGTAACTCTTTTTTATTTGAGCCAAAGGCTTCCTTGGGAAGATTTCTACCAAAAGTGAGGATTCTAGGAGTAAGGGAGGGAAGTTGAGAGAGTATTGTGGAAGAGGTTGGCCGAGGAAAAAGGCTTTGAAGGTGTGAGTAAGGTGGTAGTGTGGGGGCCTTTTATAAGAGGAGAGAAGGGGCACTATTGGAAATATTTAAATTTTACTTTATTATGAAATTTGTTTTCGGATTCTAAAGGTCCCAAACATATATATTTCGAGGTTAAGGTGATAAGGGTTCTAAATCTACTCATCCAATTGGTTTTTTTACAAGTTTAAGTCTTAGATTTTACATTATCTTTTCATTTTATTTTAATTGTTAATTAATGAGGTAATCGCTGCATCATCATGGTGAAATAAATAATTTAATTTATTTAATGTTTAAAAATTATAAAAAAAATATCATGATGTGGAAAATCGTTTTATCTTTCTAAAGAATATTTATAGTAAAAAATATGACTTTTATAACCCCATTTGAAAATTGTTTTTGTAAAACAACTCATGTTTGTGACATTTTTATTTTAACATTAAATAAAACGTTTTTACTGTCATTTCCCTACCAAAGTGGCTCCATGAGGTCCCCAAGTTGACCCATGTATTGTCTTGGTCGGCCATGACTCGTCCAATAGGGGTAGGACAAGTGTAAAGGTATTTTCATATTTTTATAATATCATTTTTACCTTAAATTTCACTAATTACCTTTATTCGCGTTTAATTAAACGTAAAAGTTACTATTCACCAAAAAATTATTTTAATCCCATTGAACCACATTTTAATTCCTAATGACAACCATTTATGTTGGATTTTTGAAAATCAAATCACAGAATTGGTAATGTTTCATTTAAACGAAAAATCAGTTTTTTTAACTGCCACTTAGTGGTTTCACTATTCATCAAAAATTGATGTTTTTCAGAACAATGCCAAAATTTCACCCTAAGATGTAATTGATATTCCAAATTAAAAAATGAGGTCTATTTTAAAAAATTCCAAACATATAAGTTGCATTAATTAATTTTATAATTAATTCCCGCTGTCACAATAAATAGCGTGTTTTTAAGAAACAATATATATGAAAAGATTGACAATTGTTTATGTCCAATTTCAAAGTGAAATTAATTCTAATGACTACCATTGGATAAAATTGTAAAAATAAATTCTAATTATACTTTAAAACCACTCAATAGTATAATTTATCACTATAAATTATTTTGATTAAAAAAGTTGTTTTTAAGTATTTTTTACTATTCAAAACAAATTGGAAGTTCTCAGAAAAATACAAAAAATTCAACATAGGCTAATTTCGATATACCGAATCCAAAAACAAATTCCATTTGGAAGATAAAATTTATAAAATTTCATAAATTAGGTTTTACTATTCATAATGACTACTTTGATCTGTTGTGGTGTGTGTTCGAACTCAAAGTTGCGTACAACACACGCTACTGTATTATTCAGAGAGATGTGTACCGTGAAAGCTTGGGGTGTTACAATAATTAATTATAAATTTGGTGTGCAAAGTGTGACTAAACCACCTATTATAAAAATATAGTTTTCCATAAAATATTTCTTTTGAATTTAAATGATTAATATTTTATTTATAATCAATAGATATTCATTTATTTTATTTTAAAAATATTTAAACCATGTAATTTTCATAATTTAGTTATTATTATTCATACCCTCTATCATAATTACAAGGTTATAATAGTAATATTTAAATAATAATATTTTAATATAGTATCATGTTTGGTTTAAACCCAGTGTTTTATGCTCCAGAAGAAATTGAAGAGATTGAATTTATTTAAAAATAAATATATCATAAATTATTGAGATGTTATATAATATTCTAATATTTTTTTGTTTTCATACATGTTATCAAATATGATGTTCCTATTTTATAATCATTGGGTGTAATAAAAAAAATATAGGAAAGAATGTTATTTTAAATACTATTTTGAAAAATTAAATCAGATTAACAATTTATACCCAAAAATAAGATTTGTAATATTAAATAATGTTAATATTATTATTTCATATATAATAATAATTTTATAAAATTAACTTTCTATTTGAAGGGAAATTAATTTTCATGTTAGCGCAAGTAACTCCTAAAAATCAGTTTTTATGAAAATTTTATTTTTAAGAAAAAAGTTTAACTATTGGAAAAAATTATCAATGTTATTGATTATAATAATAATAAAAATATTAGAATTTTATAAATAATAGTTTTTATAAATTAAAATAAATTAAAAAACTAATTTCACTCCGCATAAATTTAATTAACAGAACAAATAAAAAATAGTTTTCATAAAATATTACTAGATTTTCTAAAATGATATTTACGGGGTTTATAAATTAAATAGTAGTTTTAATTAAATAATTTTAATTTATAAATATAAATTTTTTATCTTAAATAGTATTCAAAAACATATAAATCATATAAAAGTGACAACATTAGAAAAAATCAATATTTTTCACAATTCACCTAAAATCTATTATTCTAGAAAAATCTAAAAAATGTATCCTAATTTAATTTTCTGTGAGGAATTCAAAAACTAATTGTACATTATCAATTATAAATTTTTAATCGTGTATTTTAAAAGAAAATATATTGTATAAATAGAATGAATTTTATTGAATATAACTTTTTTAAATATTAACTTATATCAATTATTCAGTTTATAAAAGAAATATTATTAATCTTTTACAATCATAGTGTTAATTGAAACATTATTAAAAATTTATTCTTAATATGTTTTGTCTTTTAGGTTGTACATAACATGTGACATAATTTGTAGAACATAATATGTATTTTAACGGATCCAAAATCTCATGTCACTACACAAAAAGTGTATGTCGCTTGTGGAAGTACATACATGATCCTTTCCATATATTAAACTAAGAGGCCCTACCACTAAATAATAATATTTCCTATGAAGAAAATCTGGTAAAAATATTGTATCATATAGAAAATTTTCTATGAAAGAAGACTACTAACTTGGTTAAAGTTCTCAAGCGGAATCTGAAATTCAAGGAAGCTACATAGGAACCCAAGGATGTGATAAAGTAGAGATATCCTCATTTTTTGTATTAGAGAGATGGAATTTATAAAAAAAAAATTCTACGTGGGATATAGTGTAACAACCCATGATTTTATATGTATTTACTTTGAAATAAACATGACTTATCTGATATCTTACTGTACATTCAAGCCCAAGTCTAAATGAATTGTGACAAAATATACCATTATAACTTAGCTATTAGATTGAAAGATAAAAAACATATTAACAACATTATGAAATATATAAATAATTTTATCCGAATTTTAAATTTATTGATTAATTCTTATTGAATAATCATTATATTTTTAATAAAATCATTTCATGATTAATAGACTTATTTTTTAAGAATTGTCTTTTTCTACATGTAATGAATTTTTATCTAGGAAACATATATTGACCAATATTAAAAAAAATTAGTTATAGTTATTGGTAATTCTTGAATAATCATCCATACATTAGTTATCTAAAGGATTGGAAGGAAGATGAAAATATTTAAAGGTAAAAAGAGTTATTTTTCATAAAACATTTTTATGTAAACAATGTGTTTTTATCATAATAAATTTAATAAATAATTATTAATTAATTATTTTAATTAAATTTATAGATTCCTCTAAATATTTTGAAATTAAATTTAATGTTTTTACTTGGAAAGTAATAAACATAAATTAAGTTTTACTATTGAAAAATGCATTTCTCTAAAAACCAGTTTTAATTGTGTTTGCCTGTTTATTTTAATTTTTTTTCTACTTATAGAAATTTAATTTGGTAAAATAGAATCCATATTTTTAATTATATTTTAAAAAATAATAATGATTCTTCTTTCATTTTGGGACATAATAAATATTAAAAATATTAAAAAAAATTACCATGGTTTGGGGTAAAATAGGTTTAGCGGGGGTTAAACTATAAGATAAGGGAAAAAATGAAACATAAACTTGTATAATTATTATTATTTGAATATATGTTTACCTTATATTACCATAACTTTTAATATTTCTCCATTTTTAAGTATTATACTTGAGAAAATCATTAATTATATTTAAATTATTTAAGTAATTCCAATCATGTCCTCGCCTCACTTATAGAAAAGAACCTCTTATAATTCCTTATTAAATAATTTTAATCCTTATAGATCAGAAAATCCCTGCCATAAAATATATGAAAATTAATTTCCTTATTCTTATATCCCCTGGTCTTCTATTAAGACCAATATTTAAAGGCTTAAGGTGTATGCTAGAGGAAGTATCTCAAAAAACGGGTATAAATCATAACTAAGCTCTTTCAAAAATATTTATTATTCCACCTTCTCTAAACTGATTAAATCCATCATAAAATTATAAATCTAGTATCATAAATATAATAATTTATTATTATTATTATGGAAAAACCATTTTCAACCTACATTCAATCAAACATGTAATGAAAGCATCACTCATGTGTACATATGAACAACCATCTCTATATAGCGATGTGATTCATTTTCCATCACCACATTACATGGATGGTTATAGTGATGGATTTGATAAATATATGTGATATTTATGATATAATCATGATTATTTAATTATAATATTATTTATACTCTTACTTTATTTTAATTATAAAATTAATACAATGATCATGAGTACGTTGAAACTACTGTCTTTACGGACAATGTTATCAAGTTTTCAGTATATAACTTTTATTTATTATTACAAATACGTATACACTGAATATATATGATATTTATATCTTTATTAATATTTTTGAGATCACGAGACCATGATCAAAGTATAATGATCAAAACTTCTGAACCGAAACATACTTGAAAATTGAAACATTTAACACTCCTAAATGAAAATTTTATTCATGAATAGTTAATAATTGTATATTAAAAGGTTTTATTCGGATAAAATATGATATTATAATTATTTATATGGTAATTTTAAATTTCTATAATAAATTAAAATTTATTACATGGGAGGTTAGAGTGCATAAAAAGAAATTTGGAATAGAGGTAACCGTTTTACATTAAAATACCATTTTTATCTAGATTGTTTATGATTAAACTTCTAATGATGAAATTATATTATATATCTCTAAAAAATATCATTAATTATCTAATACTCATGTTATTTTAGAAATTTATTGTTTTCATCTAATTTCCTTCTCTCTAGTACTCAAAATTATGATAAAATGTTTTTAAAAAAAAGCTGACTTTATTTCCCTCTTCAGTCAATAATCCTTTTTCTATGTCTATATTTTATTTAAAATATTTAAAATAATGTATTTAATATTCCCAAATTATTTTTTAAATTCATTTTTAACCATTTTTTACTTTATATGATTTTTTTTAAAATGAATATTCGTGTATTCTACCAAACACGGTTCTTTTGACTTTCTAATGAAAATGTGAAAGGAATATTTTTTAAAAAATATTCCACATGAAATTTTTTTCCCAAAATCCTGAATTCTCAATGATTTAAAGCATCCTTTATATGTTTAAATGATTGTTTTGAAAGAAAAAATTTCCATATTATTTTGAAATTATTATATTTTTTGATAAGTTATTACAAGATAAAAATGGTATTTTCTTGAAGAAATGTTTCAGTGAAATTTTAAATGAACTTTTTTCATTTAAGATAACATCCTTTGATAAAACATAAGATTCACTAGGGATATAATACAATTAAACCATCCTTATTCTTTATCTAGATCATTTATGATTATGATGATGATATATTTATTAAACCCATTATCTTTTAAATGGTTTAAGCTATAGTGAAATGATAATTTTTTTCATGATTTTGTGGTGTACATATGAAATGTTTATGATTATGTCATAGGTGGGTACACTATAAATATTCAATTAATTGGGAAAAAATTAATGATTTATAAGCTCAATGGGTACCCGTGAGGCTGTCTCAAGCCTAACAAGGGTACATCGGAGGTTATCCCAATCCTAAAAGTAGGGACACATGTGTTTACACAACGTATAACATGTGATGAATTTCATAGTGGGTAGACTTGGAATAATATTTATATGATTATGATTATGACACTCTTTTATGAAATGATCTTATTCCAACATTTTACTCTCATGGATATTAGTATTTTTTTCTTTAATGATTAATATATTATAAAATATCAATATTTATTCCATGAATTGTGAGTATGATTTATAAATTGATGGGTAAGATTTTCAAATTTTAAAATCATGTTATCAAAACCTTATGGTCATGTTATTCTAAAAAATGATCATTGATATTTATCTCCCTTATTTACTCTTAATAAGCATCTATGCTCTCTATTTAGTATGTTTCCTTTTCCACAGGATATAAATAATTAAATTATCTATGATATTTCTAAAATGGGTTTTAACTGTGAATAAATTATTGGTAAATGATATAGATCTTTTATTTACCAGTTTTTTATGTATCCATGTTTCTAAATACACTAAACATTTATAGTTCGGGCATGGATCATAATGATAAGTAACGGAAATTCATATAATAAGATTACTATTAAATTATATAAAATTATGGTTTCCTTATATCTTATGACATTTCCTGTTGAATTATTATAATATCTTAACTTTCCTATTTTCTCTTAGGTCTGATGAAATTTCCCTGATCACCCTTATATGTTATTTCACTTTAATAAGAGAAATGAAATAATATATATATATATATATATATATATATTATAATATCACAACTTCTAGTTATTTAATATCTTGGATCAAATTTAGAATAACCAACTACTCATGATCTTGAGTAGTGGACAGAACCCAAGTGGCCCATGTGATCAAACCAATTAATAAGGTAAGAATAATGTGGGAGGCATATAAATAAGGAAATATCTTAATGTCTAAACATTTAAAATAAATATGGAGAAATTAACTGAAGATAATTAAAATTAAAATCTAAAATTAAATAACAGGGGTAAAGGGAATATCCACATCCTATAAACTAATGGCATAGTTTAACACCCTAATATTGTTTGAAAAAAAACAAATATATTTAATTTCATAGATATCTTTCATCACACACAACACTGAGTTTTAACAAACCTCAATATACTATTAATATTATTATTTAAACATGAAAATTATACCATATATATTAAAATTATTAATATGAATAGGAATAAAAATATTTTAAAAAATTATAAATTATTTCGATAAATAAAATATATTTTCATGTAAAGTATTTATATGTTTCAAAAAAACATTTTTTCCATAAAATAATTGTTTTACTATTTTTTATGAGAAAATTATATAAATAATTTATTACAATTTTATAAAATTTATTTCAAAAAATTAATTGAATTTTTAAAATAATCATTTATAAAAAATCTTAAAATAATTTTTTTTGAACTCTCTAAAAAGATTAATTTTTCAATGAATAATGAAAAATATTAATTTTCATTAAAGACTGTCTTTTGGTTTACAGTATTTAAAAAGTTCCATATTGTTTTAAAATATTTTAAATTTAAAATTGGTTCAATAACATTATTGTTGCACAATTTTTTTATTGGTATCATTTTCATGTTAAATTTTCATATAATTGTTTTTACTTATGATGATTTTCTCTTTTGGAAAAACACTTTTTCATCACGCCTGCAGGTTTCATTTTAAATTATAATTTTCCAATTATGTTAATAGTAATTAAAAAATGCATTAAATATTTATATTAGTAATAATTAATATTATATAATAATTTCATCTGATCTTTTGGTCAAAATAAATAGCAAAATTTAATTATCGTGATTAAGGTTATAAGAGGTTTACTGGGGTTAAACTAAACAATATGGGGTAAAATGACCAAGAAAAATCTTAAAATATAATTTTATGTATATATATAGACCTTATATAAACTATGTTTTTTTAATTAGTACCTTTTTATCCCTTTTTAATCTTTAAAATGTGGGTACACGTTTTTTATTTCAAAAAAACAAAGTGTATCCTCTCCTCCACTTATAAAAGGGAACCCCCTATCCTCTAATATAAACACTTCCAAAACCATTTGGTCAATTCAATATATGAATAAATAAATTTATTATATCCCTAAAAACATTCTATAAGCCTTATTTTTTTATTAAACCCTCCTAATAAGACTTTAAGTGTACACCTAAAGGGGTTATCTAAAGAACATGTATAGTATTTTACTATGTTATTTCATTTAATTTATTTATATAACGCCTTCAAATATTATTTAAATATTATGATATAATAACATAATTTTATCCTATATAATGAGATGTTATTATGTTAATGTAACTACCTACATATATCTCCTCTCCCAATATGTGGGAAATGAAACCGTCAATCATGTTTACAACGGACTACCGCCTCGCGAACCGATGCAATTCTTTTTCCATCACCGCCTCTCATGGATGAAGATAATGATGTATTTAATGTTTATATATGATATTAATGAAATTATTATATCTATGGATATATAATATTATATCTATATTCTTAATTTACATTCTATGGGAATACTTTAGCGTCGCTCATGTGTACGAAAGACTACTGCCTAACGAAGCAATGTAATTAACTTCTCACTTATGATTTACATAGAAGGTAATAATAAATTGTTTAATTAATTTATGTGATATATATGATATAATAATATTTATATAAATTTTATATACTATTTTATGTCCTTTTTCTTCTTTATAGAACATGGAAACATCATTCATGCGTACCTACAACCCCCCGTCTCCATGAACTCTGTAATTCATTAATTATCTCTAAATTTAATGGATTACTATAAATACATATATAATGAATATTTATTATATTTAAAACATTTTTAAAATTTTATATATTATAGAACCCTGACCAAATTAAAAGGGAATAATATATCAAACCAAAACATACATGAAAAATGAAGCAATTTTTACCCGAAATGTGATATTTACAAAATATTGTTAATAAACAGATATTAAATGGTCATAATTAAATAATACATGGTATTATATATAAAAATATTATTGTGACTATATAATATATTTATAATAAATATTTATTTATTTTACAGGGGTTTTTCATGTATGTGACGATATTTTTGACTTAAGGTAAGGGGGTTTTCTTCTCACTTTTATTTTTATTGAACACATGGATTATTCAACACTTTTTTCTTTTATGTGGTGTATATAATACCCATGAATGTAATTAATGATTAATATAATTATAATTATATGATATGAATATACATATAATGTTATATATTCCATGGGGTGTATGATTTAAAAGTTACTAAAAGTGGTAAATGTTTTATGTTACGGTCTCATAGTTTATCAAGATTGCTTATAATTTTGCTTCCAAGGATGAGATATTATGATATAACTCCCAAGAAAATCACAAATTGGATTATCCTTTTGTTTTTACTTTAGATTAAATTTTTTCCTTTCACATTACCTCTTTATGTACTCAGTATTTAAAAATAATCTTTTTAAGGGAAAATCAAATTTATTTCTCTCTTCGATCAAAAACACTTTTTCATTCATGTACATTTTTTCTAAAAATGTTTCAATGAAACATTATATTGTTATAAAATGATTTTATAAATAAATTTGACCTATGTTTTACTTTTTAAAAAAGGTTTTAAAATCTATATTATTTTCATTTTTTAAACAGGGATCTCTTGACTTTTTACCAAAAATATAAAAGGAATCTTCATTTAAACATGTATGGAATGAATGGTATTTTAAACAATTATAAACTCTCAATGATTTAAAGCTTAATTTACAATTTTAAAAGGTTAATTTAAATGAAAAGATTTTATTTTATATTTGATAAATTTTTATATTTTAAAAAATTGATTTCAAATTAGAATGTAAATTTTTTTCAAGAAATATTCCAAGCGATCTTTCAAAATCATTTTCCATCTAAGATGACATAATTTGATGTTTATTGAATTTTAATGGTGATATTATACAATGTTACCATCCTTATTATTTATTTGTATGGTTTATATTAAGGATAATAATGATATATTTTTCTGAAATCTATTTATTTACCTTGGGTTATACAATGATGAAATATTTATGAAACCCATTTCCTTTTAATAGGATATGATATGAAAAATGTTTTAATATATTATGGTATGAAAATGTATGTATTATATGATGGGTGAGACCTATATCCCCTACACTGAATTGGGTAAAGATTATTGTTCCATGATCTAAAGGGTACATGGTAGGTTATCATAGTCCCAAAACTAGTGGGTACATGAGAGGTTATCCCAAGCTTGATACAAAAGTTTATGTTGGAAGTTATCCCATTCAAAAAATGAGATGGTACATGATAGGTTATACCAATCCCAAAATAGGGCACACAATTAGTCATCCCAATCCCCAATTTGGTTCATGCGTGGTTATCCTAATCCTAACATTTTATGAATGTCTTGGTGGGTATCCTTGATATAGGATATTCTATTTTTATGTGGGTTTCACAAATCAATATCTTATTACAATTTTATATTCACAGAGATTATGTTATTTGATTAATTTATGATTTATGTCTTATCAACTTTCATGACTTATGCCATGATTCATGTTTTTGATATATGATATGCATGGTATGGGTTTAAAATATTATTCTTATGTTCTTCTAAACTTATTATTGTGTTATATTGATATCTCCATTGTTTACCCTTATAGATAATCTGACCTCAGCCTTCCTTATGTTTATTTTATAAGGTTATGAAGAAATGTATTATGTTTGACATGTATAATAATGGTTCTATTTATGAACATAGTTGGAGATGATTTATTTCACATATAAACCCATTGTTTATGTATCCTAGTTTCCAATAACACTAAATTATTAAGGTCACAAATTTTATTTTATTATAATGAAATGAATATTAATCATTTATGATGTAATATATGTATATTTAAATCATGGGTCATTATATCAGGTATCAAAATAATTTTTTGTTCAACCTTTGGAACTTGGATAAGAAGAATTTTTTATAAACCTATTTATATGTATAAGAATAAGTTAGGGTATAGAAAAATTTCCTAGAATTTTAGTAAAGGATAGAGTGAGCGGTTTCCAATAAATTACCTCTATGTTTAGATAATAAAAGTGGATGTGGATCTTGAATATTTGTAACTTGGGTTAGTGACTCTTAAAAGGGTGCATTGGGCTTTGAATCAATCCTCACCAAGTGCACAATAATGGGACTTTTTGTACACTTGGTTTGACAAACATGGGGGATATTCTTTGTATATTCACAAATTATTTACAAACCATCGTGATGGATTTGAATAATGACCATGACTAATCTACATTAAACATAAGGTGCCATAGATTGAGAAGAGTGTGTTAATATTTATACATCATATGAATGTTTTTTCATGATCAACGAGTCCTATTAATGATGTGTGACGTACATGAAAACAATTTTGGTTTTAGTAAGGAATTGAAGATATAATTATGATATTGTGGTGCTAATTGGAAGGATAAATATTGGTGTACCATGTTTGAGATTAGTTATATGAAACATGATATATATCTAATAATGTTAATTCCTATTATAAATGATTATTGTTAAATTTGTTGTAAAAATGCCCTAATGGTATGATGATGATGTCTCAATTCTATGATTATTCTCTAGTTGAAGTATTTGCGAATGTGATTCATGAAAATGATTTTATTCTCTATATGGTGTAATTTGATGCAATCTTAAGAATATATTGGCTTTCTCTACATAAATCTCCATCAATTATTGTAGAAGGAAAGTCGTGTTTGAAATTCAAAACCAACATATGCCCATATATCAGTTTGAAAATAAATATGAAATCATAATGTAAAATACATCTATTTTTGGTCTTTGATTCCCACTCAAAAAGGGATCGTATCTCATATGGTTTTGGGGAAACTAAAAATAATATATATGAATATTTTGAAAGAGTTTATTGATGTCATTATGTAAGAGTTTCCTAGTCTTTCTCCAAGACATCAAGTATATTTATCAATAGAGTTCATACCTAGTGCAACAATTATTTCAAACACTCCCTATAGAATGGTCTTGATAGAGTTGAAAAAATTGTAGAAGAAACTTCAGGTGAATCTTGAAAAGGTATTTATTCAGACAAGTTTGTAACCTTAGGGGGCACCTGTTATTTTTGTTAAGAATAAATATGGATCAATGTAACTCTAAATTAATTATTGGGAGTTTAACTAGATCATAATCAAGAACAAGTATACTCGGCCCCATATTGATGACTTGTTTGATCAATTGTGAGGTGCTTAATTCTTCTCAAAGATTAAACTACATTCTAGATATCTCAATTGCGGGTCAAGATAGAGGATATATACCAAACAATATTCTATACAATGTATAGACACTATGAATATATAATGATTCCATTTTTTCTAACTAATTCCCTTGATATCTTCATTTATTTATTAATTAATGTATTTAGTTATTACCTTGACTAGTTTTTGGTAGTATTTATATACGATATTCATATATATTCAAAGAGAAAGTAAGGTCCTTAATATCACTTCATAATTGTTCTAAGTAACCTTATGATATATAATTTTTATTCCAAAATTTCCCAGTGTGAATTTTGCATACAAAATGATTCATTGTTTGGTTATATAATCACTATAGATGGTGTATCTATGGATCTATCAAAAGATGGACTTTGTCATATCAAATGAAATCTTCCAATTGTCTTTGAAATTGCAACAGGAAGTGGAAGATGAATTCATTTTTATGGAAATATCCAATGAAATCAGTAGCATGGTATGCTTGCTGATGGCTAGATAGACCTCAAAAGATGACGTGCAAGAGGGCTCATCCATCTTGAAGGATCCTCCAGAAAGAAATGGTGATAGGATTAAGATTGGGCTGGATCAACAAGCATCTGTGAAGATTGATGAATCTGGTTTTATGAGTATTGAAGGAGCATAAGAAAAAGGGGAAAAACCAGGCATGAGTTTGAATCAGCAGCCAGGGGAACACCAGGGAGAATATGCATATGGAGCTGGATTTTTAGAGTCAGGGACACATGTATAAGGTGGCCTAAATGAGAGCCTAAATCTGCAGGTAGAGGAAACTTTTGGAATGAAGACTGTTGGGACTGAATATTCTCAAGGAAAAGAGCATGAATATGCAACCAAAATAAACTTGATGAATGAAGGAAAATATGTATGTGGTTCCAAATGGGTTGATGAAAGTATCAACACTAATTCGGCTACTCAGGAAGATCTGGGAAATAAAAATCTACATGATAAAGACAAGGTTGTAGGGAATAGAACAACATATATCTCAGACTTATTGGAGAGTTCTCCAGCCATCAAAAAGAAGACTGGACGTCCACCCAAGAAGCAAGGAGGAAAATGCACAAGGGGTACCATCCTCAAAGTTAGTTTCAAATGAAGTTGTTGTTCTGGAACAGTCAAGGCCTTGGGAACCTGGAAACTACCAGATCCATTTGGGTCTTTATTCTGAAGCATCAACCTGTCCTTATAGGTCTTTCCGAGCCCATAAAGATCTTCACTTCTAATATTTCAAGCTTTGAGAAGTTGGGATACTCTCTTATTGACACAAATTGTTGTTAAACTGAAGTAAAGAGTATTTGGGTCTTGGATCATTCCTCCTTGGACTGCACCATGGTTGTATCAAGTGAGCAAAGGGTCACTTGTTCATCTAATCACCTTTTTCTGAAATTTTATGCACTTTTGTTTATGCCAGTAACAGATATTAGGAACACAGAAACCATTTGGAGGATTTGGGAGCTCTAAAATCAAGAATTTTTACTCCTTGGATCATACTGGGGGATTTTAATGCAATTATCAATCTAGATGAAAAATGGGGGCTGCCAACAATTCCACTTCATCTAGAGAATTCAGAACACGCATTGATCAAAATGGCCTGATTGAGGTTAACCTGGTTGGTGCTAGGTACACCTGGTATAGGAAATTCCTTAATAGCTTTGTTGCAAGTAAAATTGATAGAGCTTTCACTAATGGGACTTATTTGGATGCATCGGGATACATATCATGATCAACCCTTTCAAGACTTAATTTTGATCATCATCCAATTCTGATGAACCTTGCTGACAAGGAATCCAAGCATACTTTTCCCTTCAGGTTTAATGAAGCCCGGATCACTCATCATGATTGCAGTGTCATTGTGCAGAGTACATGGAACTCTATGGAATGTAGGAATGATGCTTTTGCATGCATCACCAAGCTTAAGATCCTCAAGTGGAACCTTAAAATTTGGAGTAAGGATAGATTCAGCTCTCTTGACTCTGAAATTTTTTCTCTTGAATAGTCTCTCCAGGAGCTTCAAGAGCTAAATACGTCTAGTGATTTTTCAAATGGGTGTGGGGATGAAGCTGATTTAACCACCAAGATAAACAAGATGCTCAATTTAATAGATGCCTTGTAGAAGGATTCCTATAAGGTAAAATGGTTAAAGGATGGGGATAGGAACTCAAAATTCTTCAATTCTCTTCAGAAAATCAGAAGGCTGTCCAAACGCCTCTCTCTGATCGAAAATGGGGATAGCATGATCGATAATAGAAAGGATCTCTCAGAGCATATCATTCCTTACATCAAGAGTCTTTTCAATGGGTCACCTTCTACCATTAATCCTATGGATGGTGTGATTCCTAAGCTTGTGAATCAAGAGGATAACTCATGTCTTACTAATATTCCTCTTCAATCTAAAATCAAGGAAGCTGTCTTTAGCCTAAAACCTGATAGTTATCTAGGTCCGGATGGGTTTGGTAATTTTTTCCTTGATTCTTTATGGGATATCATTCATGCAGATGTCTGCAAGCTGGTCATTCATTTTTTCAAATGTGGGCTTCTCCCAAAAGGTCTAAATGCATAGTTTCTTTCTCTTATTCCAAAATTAGACAATGCTAATGAAATTCATCTCTTCAGACATGTTGCTCTGGTCAACACAGTTTACAAAATCATATGCAAAATTCTTGCTACTAAGTTATCAAGTATTGCTGGTAAGATTGTATCTGCAAAGCAGTTTGTCTTTATCAAGGGGAGATTGATTCAAGACTGTCTCATTACTGCCTCAGAATGTCTGAATCTTCTTAAAATCCTTGTCAGGGGTGGAAACATTGCTCTTAAGTTAGACATTAGGAAATAATTTCACACAATTGATTGGGGTTTCATATGTAAGATTCTTGAAATTTATGGATATGATGATGTTTTAATTAATTTGTTTAATTCCATTTTGAACTCTACTCACATTTCTTTTCTTATTTTTGGATACCCTATGAGATACTTTGACTGTTCAAGAGGATTTAGGTAGGTTGATCCCTTATTAGCGGTCATTTTCTCTATCGCTGATAACTATCTCAGTAGAATTCTCTCTACTATGGCGGGCAATGGAAAGTTGAAGACCATTCATGTTGGAAGGGGAATGGTTGCTCCATCTCACCTTTTATATGATGATGACATTATCATTTTTACCCAAGGGGATAAGAGAAACATCAAGAATATCAAGAGAACTCTTCTGAATTATGAAATGGTCTCTAGACAAGAAATCAACTGGAATAAGTCATTTATTTATTTTTGGAGGAATTTCCCTTCCATCAGGAACAATGATATAATTATGGAGCTAGGAATCCGGGAGGGAGATATTCCCTTCACTTACTTGGGGGTGCCTATGTTCTGGGGAAGGCCAAAGGTTTTTTATTTTTCTCTCGTTGTTAGCATGATAAGGAGGAAAATTTCATCATGGAAGGGGAAATCTTTATCCATGGCTGGAAGAGTGTGTCTTGTTAAATCTATCTTCATTTCAATTTTTTTTTATTATTTAATGATTTACAAATGGCATATCGCTTTACTAAAGAGTGTAAATGTCTCTATAATTAATTTCATTTTGAGTGGATGTGTCACTAAAAGGATGCTTGCAACGGTTTCTTGGAATTTGGTGTGTAAGCCTTATGATGAAGGGGGCGTGGGTATCAAGAATCTGGGATATTTCAATGATTCCATGAAGGCTGGTTTTATTTGGAGACTCATGAACATGAAATCTGAGGCACTCTCCTTTCTCAGAGCTAGGTTTTTGAGCAAACTTAAAGCAGGGAACATCAATTATTTTACTTCTTCGGTTTGGCCTTCCTTCAAAAGTATTTTTTCCAGAATTGATGCTGATTCTCGTTGGTTGGTATCAAGGGATTCTTCTCTTCAATTTTTGAAATGAAATTGGACTATAAACTGATTAAAAGGTCAGGTTTTTTAGGATGGCTCTAATCTGGATTTTGACTTGTCAATCAAAGACCAGTTTGGCAGCATGGATGGTCTACCTACTCAGGTTAGCTCCATTGTTGAGCAGTATTATTTTTCCTCTTAGGGGGATTTCTGGGCTTGGGAACTGGCCTCAAATGGGATTCTTTCATAGAATTTTTTTTATAAACACATGATTGGGAGTTCACCTGGTCTTCAATGGATGGGTAAAATGAATAAAGGCTTCTTGAATCCTTCTCGGACCATGCTTACTTGGAGGATTGCTTACAAAAGGCTTATAACTGATGGCTTTCTTCAATTCTATGGAATCTCTCTTTGTTCAAGGTGTGTTTTGTGTCATCAACATAGGGAGGAAATTAATCATATCTTACTTACATGTGTGGATAGCTTAATCTATGTGCGAGGGAGTTTCTAATATCTTTGAAGTGATTTTTCCTTGTGCCAACACAATTGATGTTTTCATGCAGTGTTGATTTGAAGTGAGGATGTCCCCGCAAGTTGCATCACTATTTCTTTCTGTTGCAGTGGAACTTCATCATTTTTTATGGTTTTACAGGAATAATGATCTGTATGTACATCAATCCTTTAATGATGGATCTGTCTTGGCAGGGCTTCCCATTGTTGTAGATGATTTCTAAGTCCCATAAGCTGGAGTTCACAATGATTCTCATGTTTTCACAGAATCAGTTGTTTCTAATGACTTAGTAGGGACTTCCAATGATGATCCTGAGGTCATGGATCCTAATTCAAGAGATTTATTGGCATGGCTTCCCACTGATGTTGTAATCAGATCTCAGGTTGGTACTGCCTTCACTACTCTTCGTGCTATGGATGATCTTGCTACAGGTTCCACAAATGACTGAGAAGGGTATTCCTGTGCTGGTCATGATGCCACAGATCCTCATTCAGAAGCTGTAATGGCAGGGCTTCACACTGATGCAGGGAGCAGGAATCCGGTTGGTACTGACTTGGCATGTCTTCTCACTGCTTCTTGAGTTACCATGGTTCCCGGTAGCAGGTTTTGTGACAACTCTATTCATGATTTCCAGGTTCTTAACCGGGTTGGGGTCAAAGGAAATTTTCAGCCACCGCTTGTCACTCTTGAAGTGGTATGGGTAAATCCCTTTAATGGATGGATCAAGGTCAATTCAGATGGCGCTTTAATGGGTAATCTAGGCCCTTCCGGCTTTGGTGCTGTCTTCAGGGATCATAGGGGGTATGGTCTTGGCTGTATTCATGGCCCGTGTGGTGTTGCCTCTGATCTTGAAGCAGATATTCATGATGTCATGGAGGTAGTTGACCAAGCTGATAGAAGGGTATGGAACAAGTTATGGATTGAGTGCGACTCTATGATTGTGGTTATGGATCTTCAAACAGGTTTTCTTCATCTTTCTTGGAAGTTGAAAAATCGATGGGCAAGGTGTTTAGATCTTCTTTTTTCAAGGGAACATATTGTTACTCATGTTTATCAGGAGGCTTACTCTTTTGTGGATGGGCTTGCAAGCAAAGGTGTTAATGGAACTGATTCTCACTGGGCAGACCACATATTGGATGACCTTTTTTCTATTCTTAAAAAGGATCAATGAAATCTCCCTATTTTCATATTGGTGAAATTTTTCTTATTTTTGTTAATAAATGGATCTTTCATTTCTTTTCAAGGTCTCATTCTTCTTCAAAAAAATATAAAAATCATATTGGATGGGGGAAATATTATCATTATCAAATAACTGTTCAACCATCTATCCAAATGATGATTAAGGTGGCGTAGAAGAAAGATGTAGAGCTGCAGAAGATGGTAAGAAATGTTCCTTAGTTTAACCGTGATTATAACAGAATGATAAGGTTCAAGAACCATGTATGTGTTTCATCTATAACATATTTGAATATAAAGTTATTATAGTAAGATCATAGTTCTTCATTTTTTATCCATCGAGGAAATACAATGATGTATAGAGATTTGAAAGAATATTTTTAGTGGGATAGCATGAAGAGAGATATTGAAGAATTTGATAATTGGTGCATGATATGTTATAAAGATAAGGATAAGACCCAAAAGTATAATGAGATGTTATAACCATTACCCATACCTAAATGGAAATGGGAAAACATCCCCAAGGATTTTGTCATCAGGCTCCGCAAAAAATCTAAAGGGTATAATGATATATGGGTTGTAGTTGATCACCTTACAAGTTTATCACACAATATTACTATCAGGTAACATTTCAAGCTTGATCTTGTTGATATGTTATACAATAAACAATTGTTGAGGTTTAATGGAGTACCACATTATATTGTGTCTGATCGGGATCTGAGGTTTACCTTAAACTTCTGTTGAGGTCTTTATCAAGATCTTGATACACAATTGAGTTTTAACTAAATATATCATCCTCATATAGATGGTTAGTCTAAAGAAAATATTTAAAACCTATAGGATATGTTAAGATATTATAGTACAGGTTTCAAGGGGGTCTGGGATCAACACCTTCATCTAGTGATGTTTTCGTACAAGAATAGCTTTTTTTCAAACATTTATATGGATCCTTACAAATCCCTCTATAGAAAGAAGTGTAGAACACCAACATTCCAAGATGAAGGTAGAGAAATAAATATATTGGGGCCTAAGATATCCAATTAAATGGAAAATAAAGTCAAATACATTCAACAACACATCATGGAATCATACAGTTGATAGATAATTTATACAGATTATTTTTGATGTGATTAAGAGCATTAAGATAGTGATAATGTTATAATGTGAATTTATTCAGGGAATAAGGTTATGATATTAATAAAGAAATTAATTTGGATCCCTAGTTATAGTTTCCCCTTAAATATTATTAATCAAGTAGGGATAGTGTCTTATCGCTTGGCACTTCCACCAAACCTTTCTGAAGTCCACAATTTGTTCCATGTATATCTTTTGACGAAGTACATAACTTATCTTTCACATGTACTGAACTCATAAGTTATAACAATAGATCATGATATTCCATGTGAATAAAAACCTATGTATATTTAAGATCATATAAATAATGAGCTATTAAACAATACCACTCATTAGGATACAATTTTTTGGCAAAACCACCAGTATAGAGAAGCTATGTGGGAACTTGAGGATATGATGGGGTGTATGTATCCTCATTTTTTCATCAGAGTGATGGATTTTAGAGGGTGAAATTAATTTTAAGGGGAATATAATGTAACACCCCATGATTTTATGAAATATTCTTTATCCAAATAGATGTAATTTCATGGATAGATTGTGTTACAAGCATCACCAATTTTTAACGAACCATAATATACTATTAATATTATTATTTAAAAATGATGATTATAACCTAGAAATTAAACATGGAGGTATTAATATTAATAATAATATATTTTAAATTATATAAATGTTTAATAAAAATTAAAAAAATCTAGTAATGTTTTTACGTGTTTCAAAAACACATTTCTTTCACACAAAAATGTTTTATTGTTTTTTTCAGAAAATAATTTAATTAATTTATAAAAATTTTATAAAAAGAATAAAAAAATATCTTAATTTTTTAAATAATCATGTGAAAATTATCCTACAGTGAATTTTTGATAATTTTTCCAAATATTAATTTTTCAATGAATAGTGAGAAATGCGGATTTTTACTAATAATTTCCTTTTAATTTAATGAATTTACAAACTTAAATCTTGTTTTAAAATGTTTAAAAATTAAAAATAGTTCAATTACAGTATTATTAATCTTATTTATTTCATTTTGATAATTTTCTTTTTGAAATTTGATAAAAAAATCTTTTTATACTTATGAAGATTTTCTCTTTTGAATCCCACATTTTCATCGTGCCTGCGGATTTAATTTGGAAATAAAATTTATCAATTATATGATTTCAATTTGAAAAAAAATTCCATATTTTTATTAATCATAATTAAAATTATATAATTATTCCATCTTAATTTTTTGTTAAAATGAATATTGAAAACAGTAAAAACAATTACCACTATTAAGGTTAATATGAGTTTACTGTTGGTTAAACTAAAAAGATAAGGGGTAAAATGAACTATAAAATTTTCCAAATCCCATTTATGGCCATATTTTGACCTTATCAGATATAAGGATCTATAATGAGACATTTTGGATCCATTTTTATTTTTTTAAACATTGGTACACCTTTTTATTTTTAAAAATTCCATGTGTGTCTTTTCTCCCACTTATAAAAGGGAACCCACTCTCTTCTCATCTACATAGTTCAAAAACCCTATTTTTATCCAATCAAAAACCAAATAAATTAATAAATTTCCTCCCCACATCCTATATGCCTTATTTTTATTATTAAACCATAATTTTAAAGCTTTAGGTGTAAAGATAAAGGGGTTATCAGAAGATGAGGTATAGTCCTTAACCATATGTTTTTATTTTATTTCTTCCTCTAAATCCTTCAAATATTCTCCAAACTTACTAATATAATAAAATACATATATAACATATACTTAAATTTAATTTTGTTATTCATGTTACCTACATATATCTCCTCTTCCATCATGTGGTAAATTAAATTGTCGATTATGTATGGCGGACTACCGCCTTATAAAGCAATGTAATTTATTTTCCATCACCGCCACTCACAGTTGGAGATAATGATGTATTTATTTTTATATATGTTATTAATGAAATTTTTATGCTTATTTATGTATAATATCTCATCTAAATTCTTACATTACTTTCTGTGAGAATATGTCAACGTCCATCATGTGTATGGCGGACTACTGCATTGCGAAGCGATGTGAGTTATTTTTCACTTATACTTTACAAGGAATGTAATACGTAAAATTTAATAAATATATTTTATATAGATAAAATAATAATTACTTTTTAAAGGCTATATATTTTTTATCAAACTTTATATCCATTGAAAAAATGGAATCAATGTTCATGCGTACATATGATCTACCATCTCCAGGAACGTTGTAATTAATTTTTTATCTATAACTTTAATTGATTTATATAAATACATATATAATTAATATATATGATATTTATATCATTGTTAAAATTCTGGATATTATGGGACCATGATGAAAGTAATAAGACTGAAAATACTAAATTAAAACATTCTTTATAAACGAATCAATTATTACCCAAAACATAATTTTAACAAAGAATTTTTTAAAAAAGGGTAATAAAAGGTGATAAGTAAATCATATATCATATGATTTATATGAGAACAGATCTGTAATATATTAATAATAAACCAATATTTTCTTAAAAATTGGTTTGATTGTGTATGAATAAATTCAAAACTTAAGGTAAGGGATTTTTTGTCTCACTATTATTTCTGTAGGACACATGCCATATCCACCTCATATTTCTTTTTTGTGGTTAATATACTACCAATAAATTTATTTTATGATTATTTTCATGATTTATATGGGATATGAATACTCATATTATTTTTTTCTTTCATAGGGATTACGATTCAAATGTTACCCAAGTGGTAAAATCATTATGTTAAGATCTCACTGTTTATTGACACTGTTTATGATCATTCTTCCAATAAAGGGATATTATGATATACCTATCAATAAAATCATTAATTTTATTAAAATATGTTTATTTATTGAGATTACATGTTTTCATTTTACTCTCTTCTCCTTTTGTACTAAATATTAGAAAATAATATTTTTAAATAAAAAAAGAATTTATTTCTCTGCATTGTAAAAAACTCTTTTTCATTGATGTTAATGTTTCCTAAGAATTTTTTAATGAAGGTTTATACTATTATCCAATTACTTTATAAACAAAAATTTTCACATCTTTGAATCTTTACAAAATGTATAAAAATTAATCCTCTTTTCATTTTCTGAACAATGATCTCTAGACTTTTTATCAAATATTTTAAAGGAACATTAGTTTTGTCATGCAATTAATGAGTGGTATTTTACACTATAATGAACATTAAATTATTTAAAGATTTATTTAAAATTTTAAAAGGTAATATATATGGAAGATATTTTCTTTAATATTTGATATTTTTTTGATTTTAAATAATTGATTTCAAAATGGAAAGGATACTTTCATTAGTAAATGTTCCAAGTGATCTTTTACAATCATTTTACATCTAAGATGAAATACTTTTATGTTTATTATTTTATAATTTTGATATGATCCAATGGTATCATACTTATTATTTATTTAGATGGTTTATGGTTATGATTATGATGAAATTTGTTTGTGAAACTCATTTCTTTTCCACTCGTTATGCTATGATGAAAAGCTTATGAAACTCATTTGTTTTTCGCATGTTATGATATGATGAATGTTTATTGACATTATAGAACACAAATTTATATATTATGTTATGGGTGGTACTTATATCTCCCTCCAATTCATCAGTAATATATTAATGTTCTATGAGCTTAAATGGTACGTGAGAGGTTATCCCAATCCTGAAACAAGAGGGTACAAGGGAGTTTATCACAAGATCGAATCAAGAGGGTATAATGGAGGTTATACCAAGCCTCAAATTACATAGGAGGTTATCACAATCCCAAAATATGGTACATGGTAGGTCACTCCAAGATCAAAGTAGGTAAATGGGTGGTTATCCGAAGCCTAACATGCTATAAGTGTCTTGGTGGAAATCCTTGACATTGTATTTTCAATGCTTATGAGTATTCTACAAATATATGTATTATTAAAATGTTAATATAACAAGGATTATGTTTCTTGATTAATTTATGATCCATGTCCTATGAACAACCAAGATTTGTGGGTTTCAGATTTTATTCTCATGTTATCATACCCTTATTCATATGGTATGTTGATATATTCTTTGTTTACCCTTACCAAGTATATAAGCTCACTGTTCCATATATTTCTTATCTCTAGAATATGAAAAAAGGTATTATGTATGAAATTTCTAAGAAGGTTTCTAGTTATGAATAACCTAGTAGGAGATCATGTAGTTCACTTATGGACTAGTTGTTTATGTATCCCAGTTTGAAGAGACATTAAACCATTAGGGTCCTCAACCATGTTTTTGTATAATGAAATGAATATTTATAGTTTAATATGTAATATTTTTGTTTATAAATCCTGGTCCATTGTATTTGGTATTAGAGTGAAGGTCTAGTTAATCATTTAACTAAGATCAGATAAATTTAGTGAGAATCCTATGGATAAATCTAAGGATAATTCAGGGTATATGAAAATGTATTGGAATTTTGGTGAAGGATAGAGTGAGTGGTTTCCAAGAAAATACATCCCTATTTAAATACTACAAGTGGATATGGATTTCGAATAGATGTACCAAGGGGTAATAACTTTGAATAGGGAACATTTGTATTTGACTCAATCATCACATGGTGTACAAAAGCAAACCATACTTCACACCTGGTTTAAAAATCCCTTGGGATATTTTTTGGCCATTCAAAAACTCTTTAAAAAACATCATGAATGATTTCAATAATAACCATAAATGACCTAGGTTAAACCAAATGTATCATTTATTGAATAAAGGGTGTTAATATTTAGATATCCTATGAATTATTTTTCATGACTATTCAATCTAATTATCAATGTTTAATGGTCATTTAAACCATTTATTTTTTAGTAAGACATTAAGATGGAATGATGATTTTTGGTGGTAATAGGTAAGTTAAAATATTGAAGTTCCCTATTTTAGATTAGTAAAATGAATCATGAAAAGTATCTTAGAATTTTAATTCATATCATCAATGATTAGATATTGAGTTAGTAGTAAAAAACCCTAATGGTATGATGATTTTGCCTCAAGTCTCTAATTCTTCTTTGGTTGAGTTTTATGTGATTGTACTTCCTATGAATATTTTTATTCTCCCCTAGTGAAATTTTATTTTATATTAGTAATGTATTAGGCTTATATAGAGAAATACGACATTAATTTACAATGAAGGGAAGTTGTGTTTAATATACCAATCCAACCTATGATCATGTATCTGTTTGATGATGAATATGAACCTCTGATGGTGGGATGATAAATATGAACTTAAGATAGAAATTTAATCCATTTTAAGGGACTTTATTCTCATCAAAAAATGGTTTTTATCATAGATAATTGTAGATAAACTAAACATCAAATATATTACTATTATGAAGAAGTTTTTTTATTTCTTTTTGGAAGAGTTTTCCATTCTTCCATAAATATATGAGGTTGAGTTACCAATAGAACCCATACCTAGTAATAAACCAATTTCAATGAATCTCTATAGAATAGCCTCAATTTAGTTACAATAATTAAATAAGATGATCTAGGTGAATCAAAGATTTATTTGGCCAAGTGTGTCACCTTAGGGTGCACCTTTTATTTTTGTTAAGAACAGAGATGTATCGATGCAACTCATCATTGATTATCAAGAGATAAAAAAATCACAATCAAGAAAAAATATCCTCTACCCCTTATTAATAATTTTTTTGATCAAATTCAGGATGCACAAAAAATTTCCAATATGTACCTTCATTCTAGATATCATCAATTGAGGTTCAGGGGAGAGGATATACCCATGAAAGTTTTCCATATACGACATTGACACAAGAATTTATATTGATATCATTTGGTCTTACTAATTCCCCCACTATCATCATATATTTAATTAATAAAGCCTTTAGGGATTACCTTGATCATTTTTTGATAGTTTTCATGAAAGATATTCTTATATATTCAGTGGGAAAGGAAGATAATGAATTTTAATTGATAATTGTGCTGAGGATCCAAATGAATGAAAATTAGTATGAAACTTTTTCCAAGTGTGAATTTTGGATATAATAGGATTCATTTTTGGATCATATAATCTCAAGAGAGGGTATATCAGTGGATCCATCAAATACTGATGTTATTGAACATTGGCCTAGACCAACCATTATGACTGAGATCCATAGTTTTCATGGTTTGGATGGATATTATTGATTCTTTTTTAAGAAGTTATTATAACTATACAATCCACTTAGCAAGATAACTCTAAAGGGAGCCATGTTCCTTTGGAAAGATGAATGTGAGAAACTTAAATGAAAATAAAGATAATATTAGTGAGTGTACTTGTGCCTAAATTACCCTATAAAGGATACAATTTCTTAATCTATAATGATATATCATAGAAGGCACTTAGATGTATTATCATGTAGAATAATATGGTGATAGCTTATGCCTCATACTAATTGAAGTTCTATGAGAAATATTATCTAACTCACAATTTAGAGTTAGTTTATAATTTTTTTCATTAAAGATATAGAGTTAATGGGTTATATATATATTGATAATAAAATTATAAAGTATATACTCACACAGAAAATTTTTTATATGTGTCAGAGAAGATGGTTGGATCTTACTAAATAATATTACTACTCAATACATTACCACCATGTGAAATAGAAAAAGGTGGTCAATGATTTCACTTAAAAGGATCATGCTATATTATCTAAGATGAGGATAAAGAAACATTTGATATTTCTATAATTTGAAATGATGGATCGATTAATCATGAATGAAGGGTGAAAATATTTTCATTCTCAAATAAGTGTTCAACCATCTATCTTAGTTATGATTAAATAAGTGAAGAAGGAAGACATGGATCTATAGAAGAAGGTGAGAAATCTTCTAGAGTTTAACCTTGATTATGATGAAATAATAATTTTTAAGAACTTTGTATGTGTTTCATCTATACCATATTTTTAGAAATAGTTATTATAGGAAGATCAAATTTCATCATTATCTATTCATCCTAAAAGTAAAAAAGATGCATTGAGATCTAAAATAGTATTTCTGTTTGGATGGAATGAAGAGATATATTGTAGAATTTTTATCATGGTACATGGTATGTCAACAATTTAAGGATGAGAGAAAAACTTATAAGGTGATGTTACAACCATTAACCATATGAGAATAGAAATAGGAAAACATCACCTTGGATTTTTCCATCAAACTCCCAAAAACATCGAATAGTAAAAAAGTTATATGGGTTATAGTTTATCACCATAAAAAGTTATAACACATCACAACTATTATGGAAGAGTTATATTTGGGTCAAATTTCTTTGATATACATTAAATAAGTGATAATGTTTCATGAAGTAACACATTCTATCATGTCTGATTTGGATATGAGGTTTACCTCAATGTTCTGGTGAAGTATTTTGCAATAACTTAATACAAGAATTGAGTTTTAAAATTGTGTTTAGTCATCATAGAAATGGTTATTTTAATAGAACTATTAAAACTCTATACTATATGTTGATATATTTTTCTATGGATTGGAAATGTGGATGGGATCAACACCTTCATCTAGTCAAGTTTTCATACAACAATATCATTTATTCAAGCATTGATATAGATCATTATGAATCTATATATAGAAATAAGTGAATAAATAAAAAATACTGGGATGAATTTGAAGAGATAAAATCTATTTAGACCTAATCTAGCTAATTATATGGATGATAAAGTCAGATCCGTTCACCAACAAATCATGGCAGCTCATAGTCGACAAAAAAGTTTTCCTGACAATCATCGGTGTGATCTTGAGTTTGATGTTTTTTCTTTGAATTTCATCTTGGAATATTGTTAGGATATTTAGGATTAAAATAAATATGGTTTATTGGTATATTTTATCATTTTATATTCTTGATCGAGTAGGGACAATGCCTTATCGCTTGGCACTTCCATCGAACCTCTCTGAAGTCCACGATGGGTTCTATCTATCTCGCCTAAGGAAGTACATACATGATCCATCACATATAATGAACTCAAAAGTCATATTAATGGATCATAATATTCCCTATGGAGAACAACCAATGTATATTCTATATCATATATAAAAAGTTTAATGAAACAATACCACTCACCTTGTAAATGTTTTCTAGTGAAACCACTAACTTGAAGAAGTTGTGTGAGAACCTAAGGATATGATTAGTATGAATTGTCCCCAATTTTTTGTATCAAAGTGATGAATATAGATAGATTTATTTTATGTGGGGTGGAATTTAATGCCTCATTATTTTATGAATATTTTTTCAAATAGATTTAATTTCTTGAATAGCTTCTGTTACACACAACACCGAGTTTTAACAAACCACAATATACAATTAATATTATATTTTAATCATATCTATTATATCAAAAAAATAAAAGTGGATGTATGGATAAGAATAGTCAAATTTTAAAAATGGTTTTATATAATTAAAATATATTTTTCAATAAATTATTTATATGTTTCAAAAACACAATTTTCCGTAAAAACCTTTTTTACTGAATTTTTTGAGAAAATAATTTAATTAATTTCTACTAGTTTCATAAAATATATTTAACAAAATGAACATAATTTTTGAAATCATCATGTAAAAATTATCATATAGTGAATTTTTTACATTTTTTTAAAAGATTTATTTATCGATGAATAGTGAAAATAATGTTTTTTATTAGAAACTGTATTTTCAAATAAATAATTTACAAATTTAAATCTTATTTTTTTTAAATTTAAATTAATTAAATTATATTATTATTAATCTAATTTAGGTTATTTTATTCATTCTCATGTTTATTTTTGACATAAAAACTTTTTATACTTATGAATATTTTCTCTTTGGAAAACCTTTTTTCATCACGACTACGGGTTTAATTTCAAATTAAATTTTTTAACATAAGTGAATTTAATTTGATAAAATGGATTAAATATTTTGAATAATATTAAGAAATATTATATAATAATTTCATATTAATTTTCTTTTCAAAATAAATTGTTTAAACACTAAAATTTAATTATAGAAGGTTATGGTTAAAACATGTTTACCAGAGGTTAAACTAAGACGATATGCGGTATAATGAACTATAAACTTGAAAAATTCTTATTTTATGGAAATATTTAGACATTGTATCATATAAGGTTATATAAGGAATCATTTTTATCCTTTTATCATGTTTTAAACTTGGGTACACCTTTTTCTTTTAAAAAATTC
This sequence comes from Viscum album, assembly GCA_963277665.1. Lineage (NCBI taxonomy): Eukaryota > Viridiplantae > Streptophyta > Magnoliopsida > Santalales > Viscaceae > Viscum > Viscum album. The sequence goes on along the minus strand of OY728140.1, from coordinate 84,470,458 downwards.
CAAATGTGTCATCTCCCCCACTTATAGTAGGGAATCTCGTATTCTCTCCTCTACACACTTCCAAAACCCATTGTTTTAGCTAATACCTATTGAAATATATGACTTAATTCCCTCAAAAATATCCTAGTATACTTATTTTGAATAGTAAACTTTCCTAGGACTGATTTTCATGTAAACATAAAAGGAGTCCTCTGAAGAATAGGAATAGTCCTTAACCATGCATTTTCAATTTATTTCTTCTTATAAATCATTCAAATATTATTAAAATATGATTTTATAATAACATATATATCTTCCATTTACTGAGATATTATTTTTTTAATTTCATTACCTACATCTATCCCCTCTTCCATTAAAGGGAAAATGAAACTGTTGATCGTGTGTAAGGAGGATTATCGCATCATGAACCGATGTAATTACTTTTCAATAACTACATCTCACAGCTAGAGAAAATGATGTATTTAATGCATTTATATATATATGATATAATAGAATTATTATACTTATGGATTTAAAATATAACAATTATCTTCTTTCTTTCCTTTTTTGGGGAATACAATAATGTTTCCTGTGCGTATGGAGAACAACAGCCTTACGAAGTGATGTTATTAATTTTTCAATTATTATTTTCATATAATGTGATAAGGATAAATTTAATGAATATATGGGAAATATATAAAATCATAATTACTCTTAAAATTTTATATATTATTTACCTTCCTTTTTTTCATCTTCTGAGAAAATTGAAATTGTGTTCATGTGTACGTATGACCTACCTTCTCCATGAATGGTGTAATGAATTTTCTATATATATATTTAATGGATTTATATAAACACATATATAATGAATAATTATTATATTTATATCATGTTTACTATTCTGGAAATTATGGAACCATGATAAAATTAAAAGGACCCGAAATACCTAAATAAAACATACATGAAAGACAAAGCAGATATTACCCGAAGCGTGATTTTAACAAAGAATTGTTAATAAATGGGTAGTAAAAGGTAATAAGTAAATAATTTATGCTATTATATATATTATTATATATATTTAATATATTTACAATAAAACAATATTTATTATATAGTAGTTTGGAACATGTACTAATAAATTAGAGACATAACGTAATGGATTTTTTGTCTCACTTTTATTTTTGTGACACACATGACATCTACAACACCTAGTTATTTTGTATGGATTATATAATACCAATAAATTTATTATATCATTATTATCATGATAATTAAAGGATATGAATATCTAAATAATGTTCTTTATTTAATGGGGCTTTTGATTCAAATGTTTCCAAAGCGGTAAAAGTTTTATGTTATGATCGCAATTTTTTATCAGGGTTGTTTAGGATTATGATTCCAATGATGAGACATTATGATAAAATCTGAATAAACCCATGTATTTTATTATGATATATCCATTTATTCATATTATATGTGTTCCTTTCACCTTTCACTCTTAATGTAGTCGATATTTAAAAGGAACAGTTTTAAGGAAAAGATGAATTTATTTCTCTCTTCGGTCAAAAATTATTTTAACTCTATGTCCATGTTTTCTAAAAATGTTCCAATGAATGTTTTTATATTATCTAATTATTTATTAAATAAATTTTTATTCATTTTTTAATTTTTTAATTTTTTTAAAAAGTAATCATCTTGTCATTTTCTAAACAAGGATCTCTTTACTTTATACTGAACATGTGAAAGGAATGTTCATTTTAACAAGTATGAAATGAAAAATATTTTATTATATCAATAAAAATAAATGATTCAAATCTTATTTTAAAAGTTTCCAATGTTATTTTTAGTTAAAAAATTTTCTTTGATATTTGAGATCTTTTTATTTTTTAAATTTGTGATTTCAAAATGCAAAGGATACATTCCTCAAGAAATGTTCCAAGTCATATTTCAAAATCATTTTCTATCTAAGATGATATAATTTTATGTTTATTATGTTTTATATGGTATATGATCCATTGGTAATTTTCTAATTATTTATTTTGATGGTTTATGTTTATTATTATGATAAAAAATGTTTATAAAAATTGTATCTCTCCAACAGGTTATGCTATGATGAAATTTTTATGAATCTCATTTCCTTTTCACAGGTTATAAAATGATTAGTGTTTTATGACCTTAGGTCACAAAAATGTATGGATTATATGATGGGAAGGACCCATATATCCCTCTAATTAATTGGTTTATTATTAATATACTATGATCTAAAAGGGTGCATACGAGGTTATCCCAAGACTGAAATAAAATGGTACACAGGAGTTTACCCCTAGCCCAAAACAAGAGGGTACATAGGTGGAGTTTTATAGATCCAATTTTTAAGGTGAATCCTGGCCTGTAAGAGGTGGTTTTTTTAAAACCAATTGGTTGTACTTTTATTACATGGATATTTAATGTATTTAAATATTAAACATCTTATTACATATTGTAAATTTTTCGGCATGACTATGGTGTATTAATGTTTTAGACTATTTGTTGCATTGATAAGGCCATGGAATTTCCCTACTATGATGAGAACCTTGAAATGATATAAAAACATTCTTAAATATAGTTCTATGGTTTGATGATATTCTATGAAGGGACACATAGAATTTGGAGATTTATGTGTGAGTACTTGTAAACAGATGAGACTTCCTCTCATAAAGTTCTCACTTGGTAATCTCCATAACAGGAGATTATGATAACAAACCCCGCTGGTAGGAATTCTTCATGTTTTGGTGTAATCGGATATTTCTATTGTTGAGAATGTGTAATGATTCTTAGACTTTAATATTATCATTAATATGTGTCATGACTTGTGCACTTTGATTTACTAACGAAAACCATCACACAAACAGTTGGTAGGAAGTAGGGTGTGTTGGCTACGTCACGGGTGACATGATATTAATGGATAAGTCAATGAAGGATTTTTCTCTTCCATTTATGGAAGTTGATATCTTCTCCCATTGATTGAAATAGAATAGTTATGTGAAATTCCATGGCCATCGTGTAACGATGAGTTTATTTCAGGTTGTCAAAGAACGACGTCTCAAGTATAAATGTTGATGACACTATCATGAAACTTTCTTGATGAGATATTGAGACAAAGTGATTATATTACACAGTGATAATTCGTATGTGGATGTCATTATTGCGACTTTATGTCCTTTCTCTTTCATGACCTGACCCATTTCTAGATAGTACCCTTAGAATTTAGGCCAGCAAGCCTAATGCCAACGAGAAAGAATCCCAGAGTGTCACACACTATGTGTTTTTGGTGGTGTCGGTTAAATTTTATTTGAATTTAATTAATGAAATTAATATTATTCTCAAGACCGTGGAATAATATTATGATCATATAAATAAAATAAAATAAATAAATTTATTTTATTGAACATTTAATAAATATTTATTTTCTTGTTTGTAAAAATAATTTATTTAAGAGAATTAAATGTTTATTTATTTATTCGAGTGTGCAAAAAATGGAAGAGGAGTTCGAGCAGACCAAGGCCAGTCTAGTAGTAAAATAATTAATTGCAAGATGGTAAATAGGTATTATGTCACGACCCGCCCTCGGGGTCCGTGTCGTGACTACCCCAAGCCCGCCTTCCATAGGCCAGGGGATGGCGACTAGCACCAAGGCGTAAATCCCGGTAAAAGGGAAGGCATTGCCTTTGTAAAGTAAACAAACACCACAGAGTAAGCAAGCGGAAAGTAAACACTAAGAAAAAGTAGAGTACAACTGAAAGTGTGGAAAAGTAAATGGGCCAGTATAAAAACCCAAACTGTAAGTAAAGTACAACTCGAAAGGGAAAACAACAACTGAAAAGTAAAAGCCGCTACACCGAGCTGTCCACCGGAAATCCCACCTGAAGGGTGGGTACAGATAGCTCCACAGCTCCACGGGTCCCACTGTCCGCTCCGAGCACGTCCCACCCAGTTGTCCACCTCCGGGTACCGTCCCGCTCTGCAAGCCTCAGCTAAGGTCAACGCTGTCCGTCGTCTGCAACCAACACAACGTAGTGCGGGTAAAGCCCATGCAGGGGTGAGTATAAGCTACTCAGTAGGGACCCCGAGACCCCTGAAGGTCTCTCAAATCCACAAAGGATAAACCACGAAGAAAGGTACAATCATGAAGTAACAACCGACACTGCTTAGGTATATGCCCATACATATACCTAAGACATCAATTTCAAATACGCTCCAACCTCCGAGCCCAAGTACAACTCAGTCCACACAGGAAAGTAAACGTATTCCACACAGGAAAGCATATTGTAATCCACACAGGATAGCGCAACACAATCCACACAGGAAGAAACAGGATTCAGCTCACACAGGTATACATCTTCAAAGGACGATAAAGATGATCTCTGATCCATCTAAGTCGTCGGACCCACGAAGGATCGATAGGTAACTAACCCCCGCAAAAGACCCACACAGGATCGGGCCCACACAGGACCTGTAGGTGCTGGTTCACACAGGACCGCTGAGCGCAAGGACCCACACAGGATCGGACCCACACAGGATTGGGCCCACACAGGACCTGTAGCACTGATCCACGTAGGATCACTGAGTGCTGTAGTCGTCGTCGTCGAATCCACACAGGATCTCTGTACTGTCGTCGTCGTAGTCACAGTAGCAGTAGTAGCAGTAGTAGTCACAGTAACAGTCGCAACCAGCACTAGGGTTCCCGCACACAGCAAGCTCGTTCGGAGGGTCCGCTCCACGAGCTGAGAGGCTGATACATCAACTGTCACAAAGTCCAGAGTTGATGTATCCAAAAGTTCCAACCCCTGCAAAAGACCCACACAGGATCGGGGCCACACAGGACCTGTAGGCGCTGGTTCACAGAGGACCGCTGAGCGCAAGGACCCACACAGGATCGGACCCACACAGGATCGGGCCCACACATGACCTGTAGAACTGATCCACGTAGGATCGCTGAGTGCTGTAGTCGTCGTCGTCGAATCCACAAAGGATATCTGTACTGTCGTCGTCGCAGTCACAGTAGCAGTAGTAGCAGTAGTAGTCACAGTAACAGTCGCAGCCAGCACTAGGGTTCCCGCACACAGCAAGCTCGTTCGGAGGGTCCGCTCCACGAGCCGAGAGGCTGATACATCAACTGTCACAAAGTCCAGAGTTGATGTATCCAAAAGATCCGTATCGACAACAGGAACTCAACGCAACAGACGGCGCGTCGATCGGACGCCCGGTCTGAGAGTTATTGGCATTTTCCTCCCCGGGGCCCGGTTGGTTTTTAAGGCAAAACCAACCCTACCATACTCCACCTGCGTCCAAACCTCGGGCGGAGTATGCCAAAATATCCGTCTCACTAAGAGGAACACAACACGGCTGACGGCACGTCAATCGGACGTCCGTAGCTCAAGATATGAGCGTTTCCGCTCCGAAGGCCCGGTTGGTTTCGTGAACGAACCAACCCGGTCGAACTCAAAGTAATCCGAAACCTTGAGTGCAATATACCAAAACGACAGTCTCGATCCAAGGATCGCGTTTCCGCAGACGGTTCGTCAATCGGAGGTCTGTGGCTCAAGATATGGCCAAAAGACCGAATCTGATTCGAAACGGGGGGGTCCGGGTCCGGGCCGACCCGGCCCGGCCGGACGGCCGGCCGGTGGCGCGGCGGCGCGGCGGCCCGGCGCCGCACGGAGGCAGCGCGCGGGGGGGATCAAGCCCCCGCTTGATTGAAGGGCCAGCGCTGCTATATGTCGCGCCCTTTGTAAAAAAAAACGGCCACCACGTGGGGGCCGGCTTGGAGAAAAACCGGGGGGCCTCCTGCCCCCCCCCCCCCTTTCAAGGAACCGCCCCCCTCTTAAATGAGGGGGGTTTTTTAGAGCTGGCCGGGGGAATTTATTCCCCCGGCCATTGACCTTCCGGCCGGCCAACTGCCGGCCGGTTTTCTCCAACGGGACCGGAAAATCCGGTCCCCTCTTCGGCTTCCGACGCCGGCGGCCCGGCCGCCGGTCTTCTCGTTCTGCCGCGGCCCGGAACCGGCCGCGATGTTCTTCGTCCGGTGCTGTGCGACGGCACCGCGCCCCTCCGCCGCGCCTTGATTTCCTTCAACGCGGCACGACGGCGTCGCGTTCTTGATGATTCTTCCATGGCGCGCGCGCGACGGCGTCGTGTAAAAAGATTTGGCGAATATCCGCGTGGTGCGACGCCACCACGCCACCTTGATTTATCCGCAAAATAAAACACCAAGAACTAAGGAGGGGGTTCGGCCATGTTCATGCGGTCCGACCCCCTCACGTTAAAACACAACTTAAATATTCAATATCCTCACGTTAGTCATGCGAACCACGAGCAAGAATAAAATAATTAAACAATAATCAACAACCCCTACATTGGGTATAGGTTCGAAGATTTGTCAACGTCCCGCGGAAGACAACGTCGCGGAGGTCGGGCGTCGCGGTAGTTGTTCATCAAATCCGATGACGAAGAGGTGCGTCCGATGAGATACGTCGTTGGAGAATCTTCGTATGTCGACGAAGGGAGTCCGAGGAGGAAGCGGCGTTCCCTCTCGTTGACACGGAAGACGAAGAAGAGAGGAGCGGCGTTCTTCGTCGGAGCTTGAGCGTTTTTGTCAAGTTGAGCGTTCTTCGTCAAGTTGAGCGTTCTTCGTCAAGTTGAGCGTTCTTCGTCAAGTTGAAGAAGAAGGAGGAGGAGCTCTCAAAATTCCTCACAAGTTGGCAAAACAAGACCAACTAAATAAAATAAGGTTCCTCCTTATTTTATTTACCAAGCCAAGGAATTCAAAACTTCAAATTCAAAAACATAACACTTAATTAATTATACATGTCATGTGTAATTAATTAGATGTTAAGTTAACAAACTTTTAAGAGGGAGAGAGGGGAGTTTAAAGGGGAAGATGAGAGGTTTAGGTTTGTGTGGGTCCCACCACACTTAATCCTCTCAAGGGAGGTTAAGTGGGTGTGGGTCCCACCCCTAACTCCCTTTGAGAGGAGTTAACCTACAAAAGTGAAATAAAAAGAATTCCACATTTTTTTATTCAACTTTTTATAATTCTCCCAAAAACTGACTTTCGTCCCGCAACAAATGCAACTTCCGAAAAGGTCTCTTTAAGTGAAAATCGGCGCTGCGAGTTCATCGGTGCCCTCGGATTTCAATTCCGAGCACCGGATCAAAAGTTAGGAATTCCCGCTCGTTCGTTCACTGAACGTACCCGAGCCAAACTTCGGAAATTGATTCTGGGCACTCCGGGCCTCGGAATCAGGTTCCGTCAGAAACCGCGCTCTTGTAAAATTCTAAAGAAAATTAAGAAAAAATTTCCCTTGAATTTTACGGGTCTTTACATTACTCCCACCTCAGGGCTTTACGTCCCCGTAAAGATACATCAAAAACTAGGGAAACAAATGAGGGTACTGAGCACGCATCTGAGCCTCCCGCTCCCATGTGCTCTCCTGGAGATTTCCGTGCTGCCATCTGATGCGCACAAGAGGAATCGATCGCCCATGCAGGACCCGCTCCTGTCGATCCTCTATCTCCACCGGGACCTCCGTAAAAGTCGCCCCATCGTCAACGTCAAGCTCCCCATGATCAATGATGTGTGTCGGGTCGTGCACGTATCTCCTCAGCCGAGACACGTGGAAGACGTCGTGCACCCGGTGTAACTGAGGTGGTAGAGCCAGGCGATAAGCCACCTCACCAATCCTGCTGAGAATCTGGAAGGGTCCGATGAAGCGCGGAGATAACTTGCCGCCTCGGCCAAATCTCTGAATACCACGTCGAGGTGAGACCCGCAAGAAGACGTGGTCGCCATCCTCGAACTCCAGTGGCCTCCGCCTCCTGTCAGCGTATGACTTCTGCCGGCTCTGAGCTATCCTCATCCGCTCCTGGATGACCTGGACCTTCTCTGTCGTGGCCTGGACCATCTCCGATCCCACTAGTGCTGACTCCCCAGGGTCTGTCCAGCACAAAGGAGATCTACAAGGTCAGCCGTACAATGCCTCGTACGGTGCCATCCCGATGGTGGAGTGGTAGCTGTTGTTGTACGCGAACTCCACCAAGGGTAGGTGGTCCTCCCAGCTACGACCAAAGTCAAGGACACATGCGCGGAGCATGTCCTCGAGAGTCTGAATGGTCCTCTCCATCTGACCATCCGTCTGAGGGTGAAAGGTTGTGCTTAGACGTAGCTGCGTCCCAAACGCCTCCTGTAACCCCTTCCAAAGCCGGGAAGTAAAGCGGACATCTCGATCGGATACGATAGATGATGGCACGCCGTGAAGCCGCACAATCTCCTGAACGTAGAGACGTCCCAAGCTCTCTACTGAGCCCTGCTCTCTGATGGGTAAGAAGTGTGCCGACTTGGTGAGTCGGTCAACAATCACCCAGATGGAGTCGTGACCTCTGGAAGTGTGTGGATGTCCAGTCACGAAGTCCATAGATATTCCGTCCCACTTCCACTCCGGAACCTCCAAGGGCTGTACGAAGCCTGCTGGTACCTGATGCTCTGCCTTCACCTGCTGGCAGGTGAGGCATCGAGAAACGAACTCTGCTACTGCCTTCATCATGCCCGGCCACCAGTGCTATCGTCTGAGGTCCTGGTACATCTTCGCCACTCCAGGATGTACCGCCAAAGGAGAAGTGTGAAACTCTCTCCGCACTTCCTCTCGCAAAGCGACTGGTACCATGGTACGTCCTATGAAAAGGATGTCGTGCTCTGCTCCAAGGGAGAAACCATCAGGTGCCTGTCCCGAGGATATCTGTGCACGCCGTGTCTCACAGTCAGTGTCCTCACGCTGTGCCTCTCTGACCCGCTGCAGTAGTGGAGGAGTGACTGTGATAGACTGAAGGAAGACTGCTCTATCTCTATCCACGAAGGATATCTGCAAAGAGGCTAGCTGCTTCGTCGCCTCCTCAAGTAGCTGAATGCCTGTCCTCCTGCTGAGGGCATCGGCTACTACATTCCCCTTCCCAGGAGTATAGACTATCTCAAAGTCATAGTCCTGGAGGAACTCGAGCCATCGCCGATGTCTCAGGTTCAGGTCCTTCTGCGAGAAGATATACCTGAGACTCTGATGATCGGAAAAGACTGTAAAGCGCTCGCCCATCAGGTAGTGTCGCCATGTCTTCAGAGCGAAGACCACTGCTGCTAACTCCAGGTGATGGGTAGTGTAGTTCTGCTCATGTGGCCTCAACTGACGTGATCTATAGGCGATCACTGCCCGCTCCTACATCAGAACACATCCGAGTCCGGTCCCTGATGCATCGCAGTAAACTACGTACCCTACTCCCTCCTCAGGCAACCTCAAGATAGGTGCGCAGGTCAATCTCTGTCTCAGCTCCTGGAAGCTCTGCTGACATCTGTCAGACCACACGAAGGGTTTCCCTTTCTTCATTTGTCACGACCCGTCCTCGGGGCCCGTGCCGTGACTACCCCAAGCCCGCCTTCCATAGGCCAGGGGTTGGCGACTAGCACCAAAGTCGTAAAATCCCGATAACTGGGAAGGCATTGCCTTTAAAAAGAAAACAAGCACCACAGAGTACAAGCGGAAGTAAAACACTAAGTACAAAAAGAAGAGCTGAAAAGAAAAAGGGGCCGGAAATACAAGCCCAACTGTAAAGTACAACTCGAAAGGGAAAACAGCGACTGGAAGGTAAAGCTGCTACGCTGAGATGTCCACTGGAAATCCCACCTGAAGGGTGGGTACAGATAGCTCCTCTGCTCCTCGGGTCCCGCCGTCTGCTCCAAGTATGTCCCGCCCAGTGGTCTGCCTCTGGGTACCGCCTCGTCGTATAGTCCACCTCCAGGTACCATCCAGTCCTCGAACACTCGGCCTCTGCCAGCACTGTCCGTCGTCTGCAACCAACACAACGAGGTGCGGGCATAGCCCGTGCAGGGGTGAGTATAACGATACTCAGTAGGGACCCCGAGACCCTCAAGGTCTCACTAAAACCAACAAGGATAAACACAAGAAGATCTCAACAGATAAACTTTACTTAGGTATATGCCCATACATATACCTAAGTTATCAAGTAACCCATCTCAATCATGAGGAAACACAAGGATTGTGAAATCGACGGATAACCACTACCCGGGTATATGCCCATACATATACCAAAGTTAGCAAGTGACCCGTCTCAATCATGAAGTAAACACAAGGTCAAAAGTCTCAGCTCAAACCAGGATTTTCATTAACGAAACCGTAACTGCTGAAGAGCTCCGTCTCTAGAGTGTACAGTGGTCCTGTCACGACTCCGAGGCTGCCGCTCACTAACCTAGGACTGCTGAAGTACTCCTCCTGTCGAGTACTGCGGGTTTGCGGCCAACTACCTGGCGCTCCGTCCGCTGAGGGTCTGTCGCCAAATACCGGGCGCTACCCAGATAGCCTACTGAGGTACTCCTCCTGTCGAGTACCGCGGGTTTGCGGCCAACTACCTGGCGCTCCGTCCGCCGTGGGTCTGCTACCAACTACTGGGCGCTCCGTCCACTGGGCTAGTCGACTCACTCCAAGTCGAGTCGGTCAAGCAGTCGTCAGGTCTCAGCCGGCTACACGGTCTCCGTACTCCGCACGCACGTCTCCACCGTTGCGGGTCTGTCGCTACAACCAAGCGCACACACTCCGTAGAGTATCGCGGGTCTGCCGCTACAACCAAGCTCTCCACCGCCAAGGGTCTGCTGCTGCATCCAAGCGCACCACCACTGTCAAGTACCGCGGGTCCGCTCCACGATCTACTGGTCGATACTCCAAGTATCACAAGGTCCCGCGAAGAAGTATCTTAAAGGTCCGTCTCGTCACAGGGGTCTCAACGCAACAGACGGCGCGTCGATCGGACGCCCGGTCTGTGAGTTATTAGCCTTTTCGTCCCAGGGGCCCGGTTGGTTTCGAGAGCGAAACCAATCCCGGCCGTATCTCAACTGTACCCCGAACTCCCATAGGGTAAACTCAAAGGGACCGTTACTCAACGTAACCACCAACGCTGCTGACGGCTCGTCAAGCGGACGTCCTGTCTGAAAGATATCAGCTTTCCCGTTCCAGGGGCCCGGTTGGATTTCGGGTACAATCCAACCCGGCCATACTCCGACTGCATCCAAAACTCGGGCGGAGTATGTCAAAAGTTCCGTCTCATCAAGAGGAAGTCAACGAAACAGACGGCGCGTCAATCGGACGCCCGGTCTGTGAGTTACTGGCATTTTCGTCTCCGGGGCCCGGTTGGTTTTTAAGGAAAAACCAACCCGACCGTACTCCACCTGCGTCCAAACCTCGGGCGGAGTATGCCAAAAGATCCAATTCACTAAGAGGAACACAACGCGACTGACGGCGTGTCAATCGGACGTTCGTGGCTCAAGATATGAGCGTTTCCGCTCCGAAGGCCCGGTTGGTTTCGTGAACGAACCAACCCGGCCGAACTCAAAGTAACCCGAAACCTTGAGTGCGATATATCGAAACGACCGTCTCGATCCAAGGATCGCGTTGCCGCAGACGGTTCGTCATTCGGAGGTCCGAAGCTCATGTTATGAGCCAAAAACCAAATCAGGTTCGAAACGGGGGGGTCCGGGTCCGGGCCGACCCGGCCCGACCCCCCCCCCCCCCCGGGGGCGGCGCGGCGGCGGCGGGCCGCGTGGCGGCGGCGGCGGCGGGCCGCGTGGCGGCGGCGGCGGCGGGCCGCGTGGCCGCGGCGGCGGCGTGCCGCGTGGCGGCGGTGGCGGGCCGCGTGGCGGCGGCGGGCCGCGGCGCTCGCGGGTCACGCGGGGGCTAAGCCCCGCGGTTTCTTCAAGGTGGCGCGGCACAAGGCCGCGCCGGTTTCTTCAAACCGCCCCCCCCTCACGTGGGGGGGCCTGCTGGCGCCGAACCAAAGGGGGCGGCTGCCCCCTTCCCTCAAGAACCGCCCCCCTCATTAAGAGGGGGGTTTTAATGGATGGCCGGGGGATTAATTCCCCCGGTTTTTAAGACATCCGGCCGGCCCGCTGGCCGGCCGGTTTTTACCAACGGGACCGGAAATTCCGGTCCCGCCCTCGTCTTCCGACGCCGGCGGCCGCGCCGCCGGTCTCCTCTTCCGCCGCGGCCCGGAACCGGCCGCGGTCTTCTCATCCTGCCGCGGCCCGGAACCGGCCGCGGTGTTCGTCGTCCGGCGCGGTGCGACGGCACCGCGCCCCTTTCGCCGTGCCATGAGTCCTTCCAACGCGGCGCGACGGCGTCGCGTTCTTGATGTTCCTTCCATGGTGTGCGCGCGACGGCGTTGCGTAAAATAACGCACGTGCAACCACGTGGTGCGACGGCACCACGCCTCTTGCTTCCACCCGCAAGAACAAACAAGATCGTTGGAGGGGGTTCGGCCGTGTTCGTGCGGTCCGGCCCCCCTCACGTTAAATTAATAACGCATCTTAAAATAATCAACATCCCACGTTAGTTATACTAACCACGAGAAGTATGAGATAATTAAATATTAAATCAACCACCCCTACCTTGGGTACAAGATCGAGGATTCGACTATGTCCGCGGAAGACGGCGTCGCGGAAGTCGGGCATCGCGGTCGTCGTTCGTCAAATCCGTTGACGAAGAGGCGCGTCCGAAGAAGCACGTCGTTGGCGAATCTTCGTTTGCCGACGAAGAAGGTCCCAGGAGGGTGCGGCGTTCCCTCTTGTTGACACCGAGGACGAAGAAGAGAGGCGTCGTTCTTCGTCGGAGTTTGGGCGTTCTTCGTTCTTCGTCAGAGCTTGAAGATGAAGAGGAAGCTCTCCAAAAGACAAACAAGGAACTCAAAATAAAATAAGACTACCTCTTATTTTATTAACACGTAACACAAAAGAATTTCAAACGATTCGTTTCTCACCTTAGCTGCCGAACGAGGATCGGCTGCGGAAGAAGAGGCGTCGCCGAAGAACGTCGCGGGTAAAGCTCGTCGACGTCGCAGATCTCGGTGTGCGTCGTCGAATTTCGGTCGCCGGCGTTCTTCGCGTTCTTCGCGTTCTTCGCGGGGAGATGAAGAAACAAGATCCTCTCAAATCCTTTCAAAGGATTTTTAGGTTGGTCTTATTTTATAAACATGCCAACACACGAAACCGGTTAAGAAACGATCCATCAATTCAAAAGAAACGACCCATTAAATTCACGAAAGAAACAGTCCATTTAATTCACGAAATAAACCGCCCAATTAAATGGTCTGTTAAGAATTAAAGAAAACGCGTCGGTTGACTTTTCAGTTACTTTGACGGGTTTTCGCGGGTGCGTTACTTAGCGAAAGAAACGGCGGGGCTCGTGCGGGCCCCACCTCACAAATATCCTACCAAGGGGTAGGATATTTCTGGATAGCATCCTATCCAGTTCAACTCAGTTCAAGCCGCCTTTAAGTGGCTTCAAGTGGCTTCCAAGTGGCTTAAGCGAAATAAAATAAAGTTGTCGCAAAATTATTTTATTTCTTAACCTTAAGCCCGAAAATTAAAAACCACACCCGAGCAAACGCAACTCCGGAAGAGGCGTTTCTAAGCGAATACCGGTGCTGCGATTTCATCGGTGCCCTCAGAATTCGATTCCGGGCACCGGTTCAAAAGTTAGAAAAACCCGCTCGTCCGTTCACTGAACGTACCCGAGCCAAGACTTCGGAAAATGATTCCGGGCACACCGGGCCTCGGAATCAGGTGCCGTCTGAAACCGCGCTCTTGTAAAATTACAAAGAAAATTAAAAAAAAATTTCCTTGAAATTTACGGGTCTTTACATTACTCCCACCACAGGGCTTTACGTCCCCGTAAAGCTTCACCACAAACTTAGGGAAACAAAGCGGTACTGAGCACGCATCTGAGCCTTCCGCTCCCAAGTGCTCTCCTGGAGATTCCCGTGCCGCCATCTGTTGCGCACAAGAGGAATCGATCGTCCATGTAGGGCCCGCTCCTGGATGACATGGACCTCCTCTGACGTGGCCCGGACCATCTCTGGTCCCACAAGAGCTGCAAGATTTCTTCTTTGCCGAAAAGAGAAACCTGGTCTCATCCCCTAGATGAACCACATTCTTTGCCTAAAACAGTCAATCCTAACATGGATGATATTAATCCATACCATGGATGACGTCGTAAGGCCTCGACGCTACTACTAAGAGATCCAACCGTTACTCTCGCCTCCAAGGGTTGAGTCACACTGTCGGCATCAGTGTGTGGTAACTGGTCTCCTCCATTAGATGTCTCACAAGTGAGGGTCAAGTCAACAGTCAACTGGAACCTCTTAGTAACATCACAAAAGAGGACAGGAAAGAAAACATCACAAAGGTATGCATCTTTTATTATTGCAGCTCATATTACAAGACGCTACACAAAAGCAACATCAACATGGAACTAGAAGTACAAAAGACGTATCCACTAGTTCCTCCCCTGTCCATCTGCTCCCAGAGCTCCAGCATTTGTCGCTGCCTCAACCTCGGTGGCTCCTCAAAAGCCTATGGATCAACTGTACGAGGAGTCGGACAGTCACGTGCCAGGTGCCCCTTTCCACCGCACGAGTAACAATGTCCGTTTCTGGCACGCCTGGCTCTGACCCCACCTCGGGTGCCCCGCACCACCGGTCCTAAAACCCGAGATTGCCCAACTGCTCGTCTGGTCCTCCTGGACCTCTGCATCATCTGTCTACTACCCACAGATGACTCGGCTTCTGATCGAAAAACACGCGGCAAAGGCAGAATCTCCTGTACACGCTCGGGGTGTAGAGATACTGGAACAAACTCCACCCTGAAGAAGGTCTCGAAGTCTTCCCATGCGAAGTTCATCTCATCGCAAAACTGAAACAAGTGGCTCCACCACCTACCTGCTGCTGCCTGAAGGAGGCTGGTAGCAAAGATCACCATGAAGTCTGCCGGCGTCCCCACTAGCCTGAAGACTCTCACCACAGCCTCCAGCCAAACCTCAGCCGCCTGCGGGTCCGTCTCTCCCCGGAACCTGGGTGGCCTCTGGCGCTGGAACTCGTGCAGCGCGCTCAAGCGTCGTGCATCGCCTACTGCTGGGGCTGGTGGCATCGGTGGCCCAACGTATGGTAGTACCGCTGGTGCCTCCGCTGGTGCCTCAACTGCAAGAGGGCCCTGTACCGAAGCCTCGCCGCTCGACAGACTGTCAGCACGCTCATCCCTCCGGGCTCTAGCTGGTCGTCCGAGAAAAGGCATCCTGAAAGAAACAACGTAACACGATCAAACGATTATACCTGGTGAGCTGACCTGGTTTGAGCTGTTTTAAGGGGAAAAACCTTTGAAAACACACACGCAATCAGTGTTTTCGTGCACAAAGTCGGAAATCAGTTGTCAGGGTCCTGGTGTATGGATACGTCGGCCGCCCGCACCAACACTGGACTCCCTGAACTGAAAACCACACTCGGTACTCTTAACACTATCGCTTCACAGAAAGAAAGATCAGAGTTATAAGTTCTGCGGTAGAACCGAACTCCTTTGATACCAATTTGTCACGACCCATCCTCGGGGCCCGTGCCGTGACTACCCCAAGCCCGCCTTCCATAGGCCAGGGGTTGGCGACTAGCACCAAAGGCGTAAAATCCCGATAACTGGGAAGGCATTGCCTTTAAAAAGAAAACAAGCACCACAGAGTACAAGCGGAAGTAAAACACTAAGTACAAAAAGAAGAGCTGAAAAGAAAAAGGGGCCGGAAATACAAGCCCAACTGTAAAGTACAACTCGAAAGGGAAAACAGCGACTGAAAGGTAAAGCTGCTACGCTGAGATTTCCACTGGAAATCCCACCTGAATGGTGGGTACAGATAGCTCCTCTGCTCCTCGGGTCCCGCCGTCTGCTCCAAGTATGTCCCGCCCAGTGGTCTGCCTCTGGGTACCGCCTCGTCGTATAGTCCACCTCCAGGTACCGTCCAGTCCTCGAACACTCGGCCTCTGCCAGCACTGTCCGTCGTCTGCAACCAACACAACGAGGTGCGGGCATAGCCCGTGCAGGGGTGAGTATAACGATACTCAGTAGGGACCCCGAGACCCTCAAGGTCTCACTAAAACCAACAAGGATAAACACAAGAAGATCTCAACAGATAAACTTTACTTAGGTATATGCCCATACATATACCTAAGTTATCAAGTAACCCATCTCAATCATGAGGAAACACAAGGATTGTGAAATCGACGGATAACCACTACCCGGGTATATGCCCATACATATACCAAAGTTAGCAAGTGACCCATCTCAATCATGAAGTAAACACAAGGTCAAAAGTCTCAGCTCAAACCAGGATTTTCATTAACGAAACCGTAACTGCTGAAGAGCTCCGTCTCTAGAGTGTACAGTGGTCCTGTCACGACTCCGAGGCTGCCGCTCACTAACCTAGGACTGCTGAAGTACTCCTCCTGTCGAGTACTGCGGGTTTGCGGCCAACTACCTGGCGCTCCGTCCGCTGAGGGTCTGTCGCCAAATACCGGGCGCTACCCAGATAGCCTACTGAGGTACTCCTCCTGTCGAGTACCGCGGGTTTGCGGCCAACTACCTGGCGCTCCGTCCGCCGTGGGTCTGCTACCAACTACTGGGCGCTCCGTCCACTGGGCTAGTCGACTCACTCCAAGTCGAGTCGGTCAAGCAGTCGTCAGGTCTCAGCCGGCTACACGGTCTCCGTACTCCGCACGCACGTCTCCACCGTTGCGGGTCTGTCGCTACAACCAAGCGCACACACTCCGTAGAGTATCGCGGGTCTGCCGCTACAACCAAGCTCTCCACCGCCAAGGGTCTGCTGCTGCATCCAAGCGCACCACCACTGTCAAGTACCGCGGGTCCGCTCCACGAGCTACTGGTCGATACTCCAAGTATCACAAGGTCCCGCGAAGAAGTATCTTAAAGGTCCGTCTCGTCACAGGGGTCTCAACGCAACAGACGGCGCGTCGATCGGACGCCCGGTCTGTGAGTTATTAGCCTTTTCGTCCCAGGGGCCCGGTTGGTTTCGAGAGCGAAACCAATCCCGGCCGTATCTCAACTGTACCCCGAACTCCCATAGGGTAAACTCAAAGGGACCGTTACTCAACGTAACCACCAACGCTGCTGACGGCTCGTCAAGCGGACGTCCTGTCTGAAAGATATCAGCTTTCCCGTTCCAGGGGCCCGGTTGGATTTCGGGTACAATCCAACCCGGCCATACTCCGACTGCATCCAAAACTCGGGCGGAGTATGTCAAAAGTTCCGTCTCATCAAGAGGAAGTCAACGAAACAGACGGCGCGTCAATCGGACGCCCGGTCTGTGAGTTACTGGCATTTTCGTCTCCGGGGCCCGGTTGGTTTTTAAGGAAAAACCAACCCGACCGTACTCCACCTGCGTCCAAACCTCGGGCGGAGTATGCCAAAAGATCCGATTCACTAAGAGGAACACAACGCGACTGACGGCGCGTCAATCGGACGTTCGTGGCTCAAGATATGAGCGTTTCCGCTCCGAAGGCCCGGTTGGTTTCGTGAACGAACCAACCCGGCCGAACTCAAAGTAACCCGAAACCTTGAGTGCGATATATCGAAACGACCGTCTCGATCCAAGGATCGCGTTGCCGCAGATGGTTCGTCATTCGGAGGTCCGAAGCTCAAGTTATGAGCCAAAAACCAAATCAGGTTCGAAACGGGGGGGGTCCGGGTCCGGGCCGACCCGGCCCGACCCCCCCCCCCCCCCCCCCGGGGGCGGCGCGGCGGCGGCGGGCCGCGTGGCGGCGGCGGCGGCGTGCCGCGTGGCGGCGGCGGCGGCGTGCCGCGGGGCGGCGGTGGCGGGCCGCGTGGCGGCGGCGGGCCGCGGCGCTCGCGGGTCACGCGGGGGCTAAGCCCCGCGGTTTCTTCAAGGTGGCGCGGCACAAGGCCGCGCCGGTTTCTTCAAACCGCCCCCCCCCCCCCTCACGTGGGGGGGCCTGCTGGAGCCGAACCAAAGGGGGCGGCTGCCCCCTTCCCTCAAGAACCGCCCCCCTCATTAAGAGGGGGGTTTTAATGGATGGCCGGGGGATTAATTCCCCCGGTTTTTAAGACATCCGGCCGGCCCGCTGGCCGGCCGGTTTTTACCAACGGGACCGGAAATTCCGGTCCCGCCCTCGTCTTCCGACGCCGGCGGCCGCGCCGCCGGTCTCCTCTTCCGCCGCGGCCCGGAACCGGCCGCGGTCTTCTCATCCTGCCGCGGCCCGGAACCGGCCGCGGTGTTCGTCGTCCGGCGCGGTGCGACGGCACCGCGCCCCTTTCGCCGTGCCATGAGTCCTTCCAACGCGGCGCGACGGCGTCGCGTTCTTGATGTTCCTTCCATGGTGTGCGCGCGACGGCGTTGCGTAAAATAACGCACGTTCAACCACGTGGTGCGACGGCACCACGCCTCTTGCTTCCACCCGCAAGAACAAACAAGATCGTTGGAGGGGGTTCGGCCGTGTTCGTGCGGTCCGGCCCCCCTCACGTTAAATTAATAACGCATCTTAAAATAATCAACATCCCACGTTAGTTATACGAACCACGAGAAGTATGAGATAATTAAATATTAAATCAACCACCCCTACCTTGGGTACAAGATCGAGGATTCGACTATGTCCGCGGAAGACGGCGTCGCGGAAGTCGGGCGTCGCGGTCGTCGTTCGTCAAATCCGTTGACGAAAAGGCGCGTCCGAAGAAGCATGTCGTTGGCGAATCTTCGTTTGCCGACGAAGAAGGTCCCAGGAGGGTGCGGCGTTCCCTCTTGTTGACACCGAGGACGAAGAAGAGAGGCGTCGTTCTTCGTCGGAGTTTGGGCGTTCTTCGTTCTTCGTCAGAGCTTGAAGATGAAGAGGAAGCTCTCCAAAAGACAAACAAGGAACTCAAAATAAAATAAGACTACCTCTTATTTTATTAACACGTAACACAAAAGAATTTCAAACGATTCGTTTCTCACCTTAGCTGCCGAACGAGGATCGGCTGCGGAAGAAGAGGCGTCGCCGAAGAACGTCGCGGGTAAAGCTCGTCGACGTCGCAGATCTCGGTGTGCGTCGTCGAATTTCGGTCGCCGGCGTTCTTCGCGTTCTTCGCGTTCTTCGCGGGGAGATGAAGAAACAAGATCCTCTCAAATCCTTTCAAAGGATTTTTAGGTTGGTCTTATTTTATAAACATGCCAACACACGAAACCGGTTAAGAAACGATCCATCAATTCGAAAGAAACGACCCATTAAATTCACGAAAGAAACAGTCCATTTAATTCACGAAATAAACCGCCCAATTAAATGGTCTGTTAAGAATTAAAGAAAACGCGTCGGTTGACTTTTCAGTTACTTTGACGGGTTTTCGCGGGTGCGTTACTTAGCGAAAGAAACGGCGGGGCTCGTGCGGGCCCCACCTCACAAATATCCTACCAAGGGGTAGGATATTTCTGGATAGCATCCTATCCAGTTCAACTCAGTTCAAGCCGCCTTTAAGTGGCTTCAAGTGGCTTCCAAGTGGCTTAAGCGAAATAAAATAAAGTTGTCGCAAAATTATTTTATTTCTTAACCTTAAGCCCGAAAATTAAAAACCACACCCGAGCAAACGCAACTCCGGAAGAGGCGTTTCTAAGCGAATACCGGTGCTGCGATTTCATCGGTGCCCTCAGAATTCGATTCCGGGCACCGGTTCAAAAGTTAGAAAAACCCGCTCATCCGTTCACTGAACGTACCCGAGCCAAGACTTCGGAAAATGATTCCGGGCACACCGGGCCTCGGAATCAGGTGCCGTCTGAAACCGCGCTCTTGTAAAATTCCAAAGAAAATTAAAAAAAAATTTCCTTGAAATTTACGGGTCTTTACATCATCAAAGATATGAGTGATGCCGCAACTCTAGAGAAGTCTGGCACGAATCTACGATAGTATCCAGCTAGTCCAAAGAAACTCCGAACCTCAGTCACGCTCCTGGGTGGCTCCCAAGCTAACACAGCCTCAATCTTCGCGGGATCCACTGCAACTCCCGCCTCAGAGATAACGTGTCCCAAGAAGTGGACCTCATGTATCCAGAACTGGCACTTCGAGAGCTTACCATAAAGCTGGTGCTCTCGGAGTGTGTCTAGTACAACTCGCAAGTGATAGGCGTGCTCCTCCTCTGTCGTAGAGTAAATCAGAATGTCGTCGATGAAGACCACGACAAACCGATCGAGGTATGGATGAAAGATCCTATTCATGAGAGCCATGAACACTGCTGGAGCATTAGTTACACCGAAAGGAATAACCAAGAACTCATAGTGGCCATACCGACATCTGAAGGCCGTCTTCTGCACATCCTCGTCTCTGACTCTGAGCTGATGATAGCCAGACCTCAGGTCTATCTTCGAGAACCACCGTGCTCCCTTGAGCTGATCAAAGAGGTCATCAATACTCGGTAGCGGATACTTGTTCCTCACTTTCACCTGGTTCAAGCGACGATAGTCAACACAAAGACGCAAGCTCCCGTCCGCCTTCTTGGCGAACAAAATCGGGGAAGCCCAGGGTGAAACACTGGGTCGGATGAACCCCTTGCCCTGCAAGTCCTCCAACTGTACCCATAGCTCACGAAGCTCGGCGGGGGACATCCTATATGATGGAGTGGATATAGGGGTTGTCCCGGGGTACAAGTAAATATAAAAGTCTACCTCTCTGCGAGGAGGTAGCCCTGGAACGTCATCGGGAAAAACGTCCGCAAACTGATCCACCACTGCAGGAAAACCAGGACTCCGCACGTCAACTGCTCCAAGGATAAGGCTAGCCAACTGATGAGTAATGGGCTATCCTCTCCTCCGCGGAAGTCCATCCTGTGCTGCAAAGGCTCCCTTCTCGCCGGTGAAGGTGAACCTGCTCCCGTCGGTGCGTACACATCGCACCTTGCGCCTAAAACAGTCAATCTGTGCATGGACCGTAGATAGCCAATCCATGCCCAAGATGACGTCGTAAGGCCTCGACGCTGCTACAAGAAGATCCCAGCCGAATATCTTGCCTCCTAGAGTAATCTCACACTGCCGGCACCAATGCGTAATCGTCGAGTCTGCTCCCGTAGGAGTCTCTAGCCATAAGGATCGAGCCAACGGCTCTGTCGGAATCTCCGAGCTCCGAACAAGGGCAGCGGCTATGAAAGAGTGACTCGCTCCTGTGTCTATAAGAACTGCACCAAGGGTGGAATAGACACAGATAGTACCTCGAATCATCTCGGGTGCGCCGTGGTCGTAGGCCTCTGCTGCCTGGAGCTGTGCCTGTCTCTGCCCGCCAGCTCCCTGTGGTCGGGGTGGACCTCCTGGTGGTGGTGGTGGCAGAGCCTCAAAGTGTCGCCCACCACCGGCTGCTCGTCCAGCTCCTCTGCCTCATCCGCCACCTCCCTACGGACCGCCACGGTCGACCCTCTGCCTCTGCCTCGGTGGTCCCTCAACCGTCTGCTGCTCCTCGGCACGGCGGGTCGGGCAGTCACGAGCCATGTGGCCCTGCCCGCCGCACGAGTAGCACTGTCTGCCTCTCAAAAGACTGGCTTCGCGCTGTGTTCCCCGCACTGCTGAGCCAGTGTCTTGAGGTCGTCTGCCCGAAGGTCTGGTCTATTTGGACCCCTGAGTCATCCGTCGACTGCCTGCTGCAGATGACTCTTCCACGTGCCGCCCTGCGGTGGGTCGCTGTGCTGGTGTAGGCACAGCAAGGAAGCTCTCGATCAGAAGGGCCCGCTCCAGTACTCCTGTCTGAGTCGGTATGCTGAGGGAGATCAGCGATGCCCTGATCTCGTGTCTCAAACCTTGCTCGAAGGTCCGGGCTCGGAAGAATGGGTCCCGTACCATGTCGGTCGAGTAGCGCGAGAGATCGGTAAATCTCGCCGAGTACTGAGCGACCGTCATGCTGCCCTGCCGCAGCTGAAGAAGCTCCTGGATACGCACCGCACGAAGGGTGGCTGGGACGAACTCCGAGCGGAAGAGTCTCTCAAAGTCCGTCCAAAGTAGAGATGCCTCATCGTGCACCTGGAGCATCAAGCTCCACCATCGTCCTGCTGCTGCGTGTAGTAGGCTCGCAGCGAGGATCACCATGAGGTCTGCTGGTGTCCTCACTAGCCTAAACACTCGTACCACTGCCTCCAGCCAGTCCTCTGCTGCCTAGGGATCCGTCTCCCCGTGAAAACTGGGCGGTCGCAGGCGCTGAAACTCATGCAGTGCGCTGAGGCGACGTGCATCATCAGCGGCTGCTGCTGGAAGCATCGGGGGCTCGGCGGGTAGTGCTACCGCCGGTGCCACTGCTGACAAAGGGCCCTGCACCGAGGCCTCGTCGCTCGGTGGGCTGTCGTCACGCTCGACTCTCGGAACCCTAGCTGGCTGCCGTCATGGGGCCATCCTGAAAAGGAAACAGGTGCGCCACGGTTAGAACAGTATACCTGGTGAGCTGATATAAGTAATCACAAAGAAAACTTTGAAACACACACGCAATCAATGTTTTCGTGCATTAAGTCGGAAATCAGAAGTCAGGGTCCTGGTGTACGGATACGTCGGCCGCCGTACCAACACTGGACTCCCTGAACTGATAACCACACTCAATACGCTAAACATTATTGCTTCACATAGAAAAGATCAGAGTTCGCGGTAGAACCGAACCTCCCTTTGATACCAATTTGTCACGACCCGCCCTCGGGGTCCGTGCCGTGACTACCCCAAGCCCGCCTTCCATAGGCCAGGGGCTGGCGACTAGCACCAAGTCGTAAATCCCGGTAAAAGGGAAGGCATTTCCTTTGTAAAGTAAACAAACACCACAGAGTAAGCAAGCGGAAAGTAAACACTAAGCAAAAGTAGAGTACAACTGAAAGTGCGGAAAAGTAAATGAGCCAGTATACAAACCCAAACTGTAAGTAAAGTACAACTCGAAAGGGAAAACAACAACTGAAAAGTAAAAGCCACTACACCGAGCTGTCCACCGGAAATCCCACCTGAAGGGTGGGTACAGATAGCTCCACAGCTCCACGGGTCCCGCCATCCGCTCCGAGCACGTCCCGCCCAGTGGTCCACCTCTGGGTACCGTCCCGCTCTGCAAGCCTCAGCTAAGGTCAACGCTGTCCGTCGTCTGCAACCAACACAATGTAGTGCGGGCAAAGCCCGTGCAGGGGTGAGTATAAGCTACTCAATAGGGACCCCGAGACCCCTGAAGGTCTCTCAAATCCACAAAGGATAAACCACGAAGAAAGGTACAATCACGAAGTAACAACCGACACTGCTTAGGTATATGCCCATACATATACCTAAGACATCAATTTCAAATACGCTCCAACCTCCGAGCCCAAGTACAACTCAGTCCACACAGGAAAGTAAACGTATTCCACACAGGAAAGCATATTGTAATCCACACAGGATAGCACAACACAATCCACACAGGAAGCAACAGGATTCAGCTCACACAGGTATACATCTTCAAAGGACAATAAAGATGATCTCTGATCCATCTAAGTCATCGGACCCATGAAGGATCGATAGGTAACTAACCCCCACAAAAGACCCACACAGGATCAGGCCCACACAGGACCTGTAGGCGCTGGTTCACACAGGACCGCTGAGCGCAAGGACCCACACAGGATCGGACCCACACAGGATCGGGCCCACACAGGACCTGTAGCACTGATCCACGTAGGATCGCTGAGTGCTGTAGTCGTCGTCGTCGAATCCACACAGGATCTCTGTACTGTCGTCGTCGCAGTCACAGTAGCAGTAGTAGTAGTAGTAGTCACAGTAACAGTCACAGCCAGCACTAGGGTTCCCGCACACAGCAAGCTCGTTCGGAGGGTCCGCTCCACGAGCCGAGAGGCTGATACATCAACTGTCACAAAGTCCAAAGTTGATGTATCCAAAAGTTCCAACCCCTGCAAAAGACCCACACAGGATCGGGCCCACACAGGACCTGTAGGCGCTGGTTCACACAGGACCGCTGAGCGCAAGGACCCACACAGGATCGGACCCACACAGGATCGGGCCCACACAGGACCTGTAGCACTGATCCACGTAGGATCGCTGAGTGCTGTAGTCGTCGTCGTCGAATCCACACAGGATCTCTGTACTGTCGTCGTCGCAGTCACAGTAGCAGTAGTAGCAGTAGTAGTCACAGTAACAGTCGCAGCCAGCACTAGGGTTCCCGCACACAGCAAGCTCGTTCGGAGGGTCCGCTCCACGAGCCGAGAGGCTGATACATAAACTGTCACAAATTCCAGAGTTGATGTATCCAAAAGTTCCGTATCGACAACAGGAACTCAACGCAACAGACGGCGCGTCGATCGGACGCCCGGTCTGAGAGTTATTGGCATTTTCGTCCCCGGGGCCCGGTTGGTTTTTAAGGCAAAACCAACCCGACCGTACTCCACCTGCATCCAAACCTCAGGCGGAGTATGCCAAAAGATCCGTCTCACTAAGAGGAACACAACACGGCTGACGGCACGTCAATCGGACGTCCGTAGCTCAAGATATGAGCGTTTCCGCTCCGAAGGCCCGGTTGGTTTCGTGAACGAACCAACCCGGCCGAACTCAAAGTAATCCGAAACCTTGAGTGCGATATACCGAAACGACCGTCTCGATCCAAGGATCGCGTTTCCGCAGACGGTTCGTCAATCGGAGGTCCGTGGCACAAGATATGGCCAAAAGACCGAATATGATTCGAAACGAGGGGGTCAGGGTCCGGGCCGACCCGGCCCGACCCCCCCTGGGTCGGCCCGAACCGGGTCCGACCCGGCCCAGCCGGACGGCCGGCCGGCGGCGCGGCGGCCTGGCGCCGCACGGAGGCAGCGCGCGGGGGGGGGATCAAGCCCCCGCTTGATTGAAGGGCCGGCGCGGCTATATGGCGCGCCCTTTGTAAAAAAAATGGCCCCCACGTGGGGGCTGGCTTGGAGAAAAACCGGGGGGCCTCCTGCCCCCCCCTTTCAAGGAACCGCCCCCCTCTTAAATGAGGGGGGGTTTTAGAGCTGGCCGGGGGAATTTATTCCCCCGGCCTTTGACCTTCCGGCCGGCCAACTGCCGGCCGGTTTTCTCCAACGGGACCGGAAAATCCGGTCCCCTCTTCGGCTTTCGACGCCGGCGGCCCGACCGCCGGTCTTCTCGTTCCGCCGCGGCCCGGAACCGGCCGCGGTGTTCGTCGTCCGGCGCGGTGCGACGGCACCGCGCCCCTCCGCCGCGCCTTGATTTCCTTCAACGCGGCGCGACGGCGTCGCGTTCTTGATGATTCTTCCATGGCGCGCGCGCGACGGCGTCCTGTAAAAAGATTCGGCGAATATCCACGTGGTGCGACGGCACCACGCCACCTGGATTCATCCGAAAAATAAAACACCAAGAACGAAGGAGGGGGTTCGGCCGTGTTCATGCGGTCCGGCCCCCTCACGTTAAAACACAACTTAAATATTCAATATCCTCACGTTAGTCATGCGAACCACGAGCAAGAATAAAATAATTAAACAATAATCAACAACCCCTACATTGGGTATAGGTTCGAAGATTTGTCAACGTCCCGCGGAAGACAACGTCGCGGAGGTCGGGCGTCGCGGTAGTTGTTCGTCAAATCCGATGACGAAGAGGTGCGTCCGATGAGATACGTCGTTGGCGAATCTTCGTATGCCGACTAAGGGAGTCCGAGGAGGAAGCGGCGTTCCCTCTCGTTGACACGGAAGATGAAGAAGAGAGGAGCGGCGTTCTTCGTCGGAGCTTGAGCGTTCTTCGTCAAGTTGAGCGTTCTTCGTCAAGTTGAGCGTTCTTCGTCAAGTTGAGCGTTCTTCGTCAAGTTGAAGAAGAAGGAGGAGGAGCTCTCAAAATTCCTCACAAGTTGGCAAAACAAGACCAACCAAATAAAATAAGGTTCCTCCTTATTTTATTTACCAAGCCAAGGAATTCAAAACAGTAAATTCAAAAACATAACACTTAATTAATTATACATGTCATGTGTAATTAATTAGATGTTAAGTTAAAAAACTTTTAAGAGGGAGAGAGGGGAGTTTAAGGGGGAAGATGAGAGGTTTAGGTTCGTGTGGGTCCCACCACACTTAATCCTCTCAAGGGAGGTTAAGTGGGTGTGGGTCCCACCCCTAACTCCCTTTGAGAGGAGTTAACCTACAAAAGTGAAATAAAAAGAATTCCACATTTTTTTTATTCAACTTTTTATAATTCTCCCAAAAACTGACTTTCATCCCGCAACAAACGCAACTTCCAAAAAGGTCTCTTTAAGCGAAAATCGGCGCTGCGAGTTCATCGGTGCCCTCAGATTTCAATTCCGAGCACCGGATCAAAAGTTAGGAATTCCCGCTCGTTCGTTCACTGAACGTAACCGAGCCAAACTTCAGAAATTGATTCCGGGCACTCCGGGCCTCGGAATCAGGTTCCGTCAGAAACCGCGCTCTTGTAAAATTCTAAAGAAAATTAAGAAAAAATTTACCTTGAATTTTACTGGTCTTTACATATTAGTTGGAACAAGTTAAAATAATAATGACCCTACTATTATTTTGTGACGTGGAATTTTATTTATAATTCCATTTTGCGCAAGTTGGTGCACCATAAATAATGACGCGGTAATATTTTTATGAGCCCGGTTTTTCTCTAAGTTCATCAAGGTACTTAATTGTTGTTATGTAAATAAATATTTTAACTGAAGTTACATGCATATAAATAGACAAGTACATATATTTTTCCATTGGGAACACACCACATGCTTGGTGAATTGAGAATTGTTGAGCTAAATAATTTCTCTGTCAAATCCCCTACCCTCCCCTCTCACGAATGAGAGATGTTCTTCAATGCCGAAGAATAAGCGATCAAGAATGACTGATAAAAGACAATTTCTTCTCCACACTAGCACCTAGACAAGTCAGTACCTATAAGGCACGACTAGTGGAAAAAGGGTTCAAACAACATCAAGGAATTGACTATGATGAAACCTTTTCACCAGTTGCAATGTTGAAATAAATCATAATGCTACTAGCCATTGTGTCTTACCATGACTATGATATTTTGAAAATGGATGTCCAAACAACCTTCCTTAACGTGAACCTTTAGGAAGATGTCTACATGACACAACCTGAAGATTTTGTGACTCCAAAGGATTCCAACAAGGTATGAAAGTTGCAAAAATCCATTTATGGATTAAATAAATAATCAAGGTCTTGGAACATTCATTTTGATGAAGCCATAATAGAATTTGGTTTTATCATGAATGAATGTGAGCCTTGTATCTATAAAAGGTTTAGTGGGAGTGTAGTCATTTTTCTAATAGTATATGTTGATGACATATTAGTTATTGGAAATGATATACTAGTCTTACAGTCTGTTAAGGCATGGTTGAATCAATGCTTCTCCATGAAGGACTTGGGAGAGGCAGCATATATTCTTGGGATCAAGATTCATCATGATAGATCCAAGAGATTGTTGGGACAAAGTCAAAGTGCATACATTGATAAGATACTTAAGAGATTCAGTATGGAACAATCCCAGAGGGGATTGTTTCTAGTGTCACAAGGAATTCATCGTTCCAACAAAATGTGTCCTCAGACACATTAGGAAATAATAATAATGGAAAGGACTCCATACGCATCAGTGATTGGTTCAGTCATGAATTCCATGCTATGTACTGGTTTGGATGTCACTTATGCATTAAGTGTGGTAGGCAAGTATCAAGATGACCCAGGTTACCGCCATTGGATGGCAGTCAAGACCATCCTAAAGTATCTGATGTGTACTAAGGATATTTTACTGGTTTATTGAGGATATGAAGAACTAGTTATCAGAAGATATTCAAATGCTATATTCCAGACTGATCAAGATGACATGATGTTGCAGACAAGATACATATTCATTTTGAATAGAGGTATAGTGAGCTGGAAGATCTCAAATCAGAGTGTGGTCAGAGATTATACAATAGAGTCTGAGTATATCGCAACTTCTAAGGTAGTTAAAGAAGTAGTTTGGATGCAAAGATTCATTCTGGAGCTGGATGTGATACCAAGAAGTAAATATCCCATCAAACTATAATGTGATAATACTGCAGTGGTGGATCTCACAAAAGAGCCAATGTTACATCAGTTGACAACGCACACACTTCCGAAGTATCATATCTTGAGGGATTTTTCTTAGAGAAGTGAAGTTGCAATGATCATTAGTTCCATAAAATACAACATGATAGACCCCTTGACTAAAGTCTTGACTCAGCAAAAACATGATTACCATGTGAGGTATAGAGGACTTAAAGTCATAGGCAGTTGGCTCTAGTACAAGTTGGATTTTATAAGAGTTGGTGTCCAATAACTAACTGGTTGTACATTGATTTCATGGATATTTAATGTATTTAAATATTAAACATCTTATTACATATTTTTCAATGTTCTTCCTTACTATGATGTAATAATGTCCTAGAGTATTTGTTTAATTAATAAGGCCATGACAGTTCCCCTCTATGATGACCCTGAAATTCTATCATAATATTCTTAGATATAGTTCTATGGTTGGATGACATATTATTAAGTGACACATTGCATGAAGACTGTCAGGTGTGAGTACTCATAAGTTGATGAGACTTCCTCCCATGATGTTCTCACATGGTAATCTTGAAGATAGGAGATTATGAGAACATACCCGCCAATAGGAATTTCGCATGTTTTGGTGTCATCCGATATTTCTTTAAGTGAGAGAGTCTATAATGATCCTTATACTTTAATATTATCCTTAATAAGTGTCATGACTCTCACAACTGATTTACTGATAAAAACCATCACATAGACAGTTGGTGGGAAATAGGGTACATTGGGTGCGTCACAAGTGACATGATATTGATGGATAATTCAAGGGAGGATTTGTCCCTTCCATTTATGGAAGCTGATATCTCGACCTTTTAATTGAAATATAATCGTCACGTGAAATTCCATGGCCATAGTGTAACAACGAGTTTATTTTAGGTAGTAAAAGAATGACATATCAAGTACAAAGGTTAATGACACTATTATGAAACATGATTGATGAGATATTGAGGCAAATTAATTATATTATATAATCAGCGTTCGTATGTGGATGTCATTGTTGCAACATTTTGTTCCTTCTCTTGGGTGCCTTGACCCGTTTCTAGATATTACTCTTGGAAATTAGGCAAACCAGCCTAATGCCAACGAGAAAGAATCCTAGAGGATCACAAAATAAGTGTTTTTTGTGGTCTCAGATAAATTCAATTTGAATTTAACTAATGAAATATATATTATTCTCAAGAACGTGGAACAATTTTATGATCACACAAATTAAATAGAATATATTTATTTATTTTATTGATCATTTAATAAATATTTATGTACTAGTTTGTAAAAAAATATTTATTTATTTATTCGGGTGTTCAATAAATGGAAGTGGAGTTCGAGTGGACTATGGTCAGTCCTGTAGTAAAATAATTATTTGCAAGATGTTAAATAATCATTAGTTGGTAGAAGTTAAAATAATAATGATGCTAATATTATTTTGTGACGTGGAGTTTTATTCATAATTCTGTTTTACACAAGTTGGTGCACCATAAATAATGACACGATATTATTATTATGAGCATGGGTTTTCTTTGAGTTCTTGAATGTGTTTAATTTCAGTTATGTAATTAAATATTGTAACTGAAGTTCCATGCATATAAATAGAGAAGTAATTCTATTGTGCCATTACTAACACACCACACGTTTGGTGAATTGAGAATTGTTGAGCTAAACAATTTCTCTCTCAAATCCTCTTCCCCCCCCCCCTCTCAAGAATGAGATACGTTCTTTAAGGACAAAGAACAAACGATCATGAATGACCAAAATAAGACACTCTATTCTCTGCTCTAGCACCCAGAGAATTAGTGGTGTCGATAGGAGTCCATCAGAGCACCTGTGGATCACTGCTAGAGGGATTCTATTGTGGATCCTTATAAGCGCAACGAGATAATTTGGAAGGTTCATTCCAGAAAATCAACATCATAAATGAAGAAAAATACCAAAGATCCAGGTATTGTTATTCTTTATGAAATTAATTAAATTAATTATAAAGATGATGTGAAAGATCATCTCTAAAGGATTCGGGCATCTTCCTTCTTTATCTAAATCTTTGATTCTATTCCATGGAGACTGGAATTCATCGTCGTATTGATCCTAGAATAATCATTGATCACGGTACAAATTAATGGTGGGTTCCATCCCAACCGCGCTTACACTATTCCTAGAACCTTCAAGTGGTATCAGAGGGGTTACATCATAGTTTATAATTATTTAAATATTTCGTTGATGATTTACAAATTTAATAATTTAGTTGTTTCAATTCAAGTTAATCGTTATTAAAATCTGAATCTTGAGATCTATTCCTCCTCTTTTGTTTCTCTTTCACCTTATAAAAACAATATTTTCTTTTAATTTTTTTAAAGTAAAATAGAGGATCTAATCTGAAGGTGCCAAATCTTCCTGGTCGTACAACACCAGAACACACGGTGTGTATTTGGTAGTACACATTGGGTAGTCTAGATTCAATGCATTAGACCGGTTCACCAAACCAAGCTGTGTGTTGAAGTCCTTATAAGTATAAAATTACTCCGTGTGTTGACCAAGAATAAGTGGCACATGGTTTCAATATTACACATTGTGTAGTCCAATGTAAACGACATGTAGTCCCTTAGGGTTAGGGTTGGGATGTGTACTCAATAAACAGCTTTCTCAGTTAGAAACCGTGCAACGTGGATACTACACTTGTAACGTCCTGAACCCAGTTACCTAGAGTCGGTGCATTATTGCGTAACATTGGCATGAACACAAAGATCAAGTCTCGAAATACCGATTAGTTTAGTAGACTTGGAAACACTAGATACTTTCATAAATGTTACACTACATCATAATGTGAAAAAATATAATAACATAGTCTCCATTTTCCACACTCATATCCCCTTCATACTATCCCTGCAGGTCATTCCTAAAATACTTCTTCACGTCCTAGAAAAATTAAAACATTGAAAGGGGTGAGCTCAGATGCTCAGTAAGGATAACAATATAGCAGAAGATTTCATAAATAAACATAAACATATAAGGCAATGTAAAACTAAAACAAAATAATTTTAAACTTGAACATCAACATAATATGGCAAAAGTAAAATTAGATAATTCCATTTACTTATTCACATGGATATTATATTGGTCGAATAATCACATGCAATACCAATAACAACTTTCATAATGATGGAATGCATAATGCCAGACTATCATTACCACATAGCCAAGGCCTCGTGCCCAGACCACAAAAAAGATGTTGTCTAGGACTCGTGCCAATACACTAGTTTCTCTCATGAGACCTACCGATGCATAGAGGAGTTATAGTGGGCTCTACCCGTCACTTATTAAGTCCAATGCATTCCTCATATGAACAGGTTTAAACATATCATAAACCATAACATAATCATATCACATAAAACATGAATAAAGGAAACATAATATTTCCACACTTCAATTACAAGATATCAATACAACACATTTATATAATAAAAACTTTATCAAAACCATTTTCAATACCAAAATAAAAGAAAAGTAAAACATGATATTTATTTTTATTTTTTTAAAAAAAGTTATGGCTTGTAGAGGAAGTCGAAACTCAAATAGTGCTCACGGAGGCGGAGAAGTCATTGTCGCCGCATATGTATGACATGAAAAACATTCCTTTTTTTCATTTATTAAAATGCTTCATATAAAAAAGATTCATTTTGAATAAACGTAAAATTCAAAGGGGTTTATACACCGTATGGGAGGAATTTGTGTATAAAACAAAATACGCCTCAATGAATGGAGATTGAGATGAAGTCCCTTACAAAGATCATTTTTTAAATAAAATAGATATATTATGTGTATTCACTATAGTTACACATAATGTAAGTAAAAATATAAGATAGACCATAATAATATCATGACATAATTTGAAAGTAGGAGATTAACCCAAAGAATAGAAATTGGGTTAAGAAGTTCCCTTACCTCAAGTCCGACTTGACTCGACCGTTCTATAACCTCCTGAATAATAAACTAGAGTTAATTTATAGTTGCTTAAGAACCCTTTTCAAGTTTATTATTCCTTTTATATCACTTATTACCATGTTATGAACATTATGTAATTATTTATATTAATAACGGTCGTTTTGTCGATCTTTGGTACTTGAGTAAAAAATAAACTTAAAATTACAATTTGTTCATGTGGTGAAATATCCATTATATCTAGAATTATATTCATGATTGGGATATCATATATATCATATATATCCAGCATATACATGCATTTATAATATTACATAACATTTAGAGGTAAGAAATGAAATGCACCGTTCATGGAGACGGTAAGCCGTACGTACGCATGAACGCTACTTTCATTTCTATTTCGTATTTAATGGAATGAAGTTATAATTATATAAAGGTATAACATAATTACAGGATAATATAATTTATAATACAATTTACTCCATCCTTTATACATCCCACATATGGTATTAACGATTCAAATCACTTTGCGGGGGCGGTAGTCCGCACTTCCTAAAATGAAAATATCGCGTTTACCCATAATGGAAACCATAAAAGTATGAAATAAATGAAATATACATAAGCTTAAGTAAAACATAAACATATTATATATCATATATAAATATAGTGACATCTTAATTTCCACCTTTGAATGTGTTATATGAGTGTTGAACAATAATTGTTTCATGAGGCATAAATTCACCATCCACAGAAACAGTATGCTCTTTAACCATTAGATGTAGGTGTGCATAAGTTTATCTCTAATACTTCTTATAAAAACATCCTAGTATATTTAGGATACTGGTGTTGTTACAAAAGAAATGTATAAAAATAGTTTATGTTGTTGGAGAAGCAAAATGAATCAAAATAACATAAGAGAAGTCAATACCTTAAAATCGGGTAACTCTTTTTTGATTTGAGCCAAAGGCTTCCTTGGGAAGAATTCTTCCAAAAGTGAGGATTCTAGGAGTAATAGAGGGAAGTTGGGAGAGTATTTGGTCATATTTTGGCTGATCCAAATGGCTTGAAGGTGTGAATAAGGTGGTAGTGGTGGGGGCCTTTTGTAAGAGGAGAGAAGGGGCACTCTTGGAACGATTGAAATGTTACTTTATTATGAAATGATTTTCGGCTTATAAAGGTCCCAAAATTATGTATTTAGAGGATAAGGTGATAAGGGTTCGAAATATACTCATCCAATAGGTTTTTGACAAATGTAAGCCTTGGAGTTTACATTATCTTTTCATTTTATTTAAATCGTTAATTAATGAGGTAATCGCTGCATCATCATGGTGTCATGAATAATTTAATTTATTTAAGGTCTAAAAATTATAAAACAAATATCAGGATGTAAGAAAACCTTTTATATTTCTAATGAATATTTATTGTCAAAAATATGACTTGTATAACCCCATTTAAAAATTTCTTTAGTAAAAGAACTCATGTTTGTGACATTTTTATTTTAACATTAAATAAAACGTTTTTAATGTAATTTTCCAACCAATGTGGCTCCATGGGGTCCCCAAGTTGACCCATGAATTTTATTGGTCGGCCATGACTCATCAAATAGGGGTAGGACAAGTGTAAATGTATTTTCTTATTTTTATAATATCATTTTTACCTTAAATTTCACTAATTACCTTTAATCGCGATCAATTAAACTTAAAAGTTTCTATTCACCAAAAAATTATTTTAATCCCATTGAACCACATTTTACTTCCTAATGACAACCATGTATGTCGGATTTTTGAAAATCAAATCACATAAGTGGTAATGTTTCATTTAAACAAAAAATCAGTTTTTTAACTACCACTTAGTGGTTTCACTATTCATCAAAAATTGAAGTTTTTCATAACAATGGCAAAATTTCACCCTAAGATATAATTGAAATTCCAAATTCAAAAATGATGTCTATTTTATGAAATTCCAAACATATAAGTTTTATTAATTAATTTTATAATTAATTCCCACTGTCACAACAAATAGCGTGTTTTTAAGAAACAATGTATATCAAAAGATTGACAATTGTTTATGTCCAATTTCAAAGTGAAATTAATTATAATGAACACCATTGGATAAAATGGAAAAAATATATTATAATTATACTTTAAAACCAATCAATAGTATAATTTATCACTATAAATTATTTTTATTAAAAAATTTGTTTTTAAGTATTTTTCACTATTCATAGAAAATTGGAAGTTCTCAGAAAATTACAAAAAATTCAACTTAGGATAATTTCGATATTCCGAATACAAAAATGAAGTCCATTTTGAAATATAAAATTTATATAATTTCAAAAAGTGGTTATTACTATTCATAACTATTACTTTGATTGGTCGCGGTGTGTTAGAATCTCGAACTTGCGTACAATGCAAGCTATTGCATTATTGAAAGAGAAGTGTATCATGAAAGCTTGGGGTGTTACATTCTCCCCTACTTCAATAAATTGCATCATCGCAATTTGAAAATGTTCTTCAAAAATAAAAGGTTGAAAATAGAAAATACCTTTGTGGAAAACCCACATCAGAAATAGGGTTAATAAGAATATAACATTAAAAAAAAGAGAAGTACAAAGGTCACCTGAGATAGCCCATACTAGGATTCTATGAAAATATGGATATGGAGGAGAAAAAAACCATCAAGGTCTGATGGAGAGTTGTAGAAAACAGGATTAGGAGAAAGTTAACCACAAGAAAATCACAAACTTGTGATTGGTTAAACGGTCATTGAATCCCCAGTTGGAAAAGTTAACCGATAACGTTTTTGTTTTAAGTTACCTTTTATAAAGTTGAGGAATTTATATAAGAGATTTTCTAAGAACGTAAGGAAATATACTTACTGGTCATGTATGATTTCATTCTTTAATAAATTTTTACCACAAACCCATCTTTCACTCCAAATGGTAATAGAACTCAAAAATATTCTATTTATCCTAATTGTATAAGGTTCCAAATATTACCACATACCATTTAGATTAGGAAAACTATTTTGTAATAACCAGGGACTTAATGTAGGCTAGTGGTAGGTAATAAAGGCCTATCACACTATGGTTGTCGGTTTGATTCCTGCAGCTTTTTCTGACACGATAGGTTATCCCCCAACCTGCAGGTTGTCCTTTTCCTAAAACTATAGTGTTATAATATTCCAAAAATAATCTTCAGAAATGTTTTAACCTTAAACAATACTATCCAAGGTTCAACTTAATCCATTCCAACCTATATAGTTATCCAAAATACCTCTGTCCAGAATTTCTCTAAAAGGTCTCTAAATTCCAAAATCAATTGTAACATCAGATTCCCCAAACAAAGTAAAATTTCTCTTATTGTCACATACTGAAAATAAGATTACCTTCATCATATTAAAACCTTAATAAAAAAACAAGTACTGCAGTACAATCCTTATATATATCACATTATTATTATAACCAGAATATAATCCTTGAGTCCAAAGCACCAATATATTAATTATTCCACTTCAACTGTAGTAACAACATAATATTGTCCTTGATCCCTTGGCCTTTTATGAGGTAAGTTTCCCTGACTCTTAGGACATTCATTTTCATAATGCCCCATTTCCCTACAATTGTAGCATTCAACATTGATAGACTCTTTCTTTCCCTTGATATCACGATCCTGGTGACCTTTTTCTCCACATTTATAACAAACTCTCATTCCATTTAGGCAAGCACCGAGGTGATTCTTCCCACAATTATCACATAATGGAAAATCCTTCTTTCCCTTTTTCCCTTTATCCGTCTCTTGTTCCACTGTTCTCTTCTTCTCTTGATTTACTTTTTTGTCATAAGACTTAGAGAATTACTTTTCTGTCTTGATAGCACACGAGAAAATATCTTCGTGCGATGAGAAGGATTGTGATACTAAATCTCGACGGAGAAATGGTTCGAACCCATCAAAGAAATGATCAATCTTACTTATTGGGTTACTTATATAATCTGCAGTATACCTCACTAACCCTGTAAAGTTGGCCTCCTAATTTGCGACATTCTCATCCTCCTTTTATCTCAGACTCAAAAATAGCATTTCCATATCTCCTCGATGGTCACGAGGAAAGTATTTTTCTAAGAAAAGATATTTGAACTCTCTCCATTCCATACTTGATAATTCTTCATCTTTCTTTGTATTTTGAATCAATGACCACCATTGATCGTCATCTCCAGTGAGGTGGTAAACATCCATAATAACCTACTCCCTTTCGCTACTCCCCAAGGCATGTAATATTTTCTCTAAGGAGTTTATCCATTGCTCAGCTACTAATGGATTTGTACCCTGTTGCCTCATGAAGAGGTCTAACATTGATCCTCCATGTTGCGGATCAGGTTTCTCCATACGAGTAAGGTTATTATTCATAACCTGAGTGAGTTGTCCCAGTATGGTAATAAGTTGATCAACACCAATTGTATCTCCATCTCCACAATAATTATCTTGAGCAGGAGGGAAATCCCTACATAGAGTGCGTGCATTTATACGGTTTCAATTCCTTCCACTAGGCTCCATTTCTAAACAATGTCATAAAATAGATTAGTTTATGAATCAAAATACATAATTCCATACTTGTAAAATACTTAACATAAATTGAAGTATTTATGGGTATAATCCATAATCATAAAAATGTTTTCTTTGAGAAAGTATATACTCATAACCCTTCATAGTGGTTTGTAAAGAAAATTAGAATTATCCTAAGCATATCCCCCAGGAGTGTCATAACCAAGAGTGCAGCAAGGCCCATTGTCGTGCACCAGTTCCCGTTTGAGTCTAGATCAAAGCAGTGTTTTGGGTTTTACCCCTAGTTACATCTGTGCCAGAGCCGCCTCTACTTGCTCGTATCCAGAGAGGGATGTATTGCATGGAAAACTCACAAAATATCTATAATACCAAAATTCTAGGAAGTTCTTCTATACTAACCCTCAAATCCTGTCTTATGGCTATGAGCTCTAATCAGAGTTTATCTAAATCTAGCTTCCAAGGTTAGTACAAAACTTCCTCTGATACCAACTGTAACGCCCTGACCCCAGTTACCCAGAGTCGGTGCATTATTGCGTAACATTGGCATGATCACAAAGATCAAGTCTTGAATGACCGATTAGTTTAGTAGCCTTGGAAACACTAGATACTTAATAAATGTTACACTACATCATAAAGTGAAAAACTACAATAACATAGTCTCCATTTTCCACACTCATATCCCCTTCAGACTATCCCTGTAGTTCATTCCTAAAATACTTCTTCACATCCTGGAAAAATTAAAACATTGAAAGGGGTGAGCTCAGATGCTCAGTAAGGATAACAATATAGCAGAAGCTTTCATAAATAAACATAAACATGTAAGGAAATGTAAAACTAAAACAAAAGCCTTTTAAAATTGAACTTCAATATAATATGGCAAAAGTAAAATGAGATAATTTCATTTACTTATTCACATTGATATTCTATTGTTCGAATAATCACATGAAATATCAATAACCACTTTCATAATGATGGAATGCATAATGCCAGACTATCATAACCACGTATGCAAGGCCTTGTCCCAAGACCACAAATAAGATTTTGTCAAGGCCTCGTGCCAAGACACTAGTTTGTCTCATGAGACCTTCTGATGCACCAAGGAGCTATAGCAGGCTCCAATCGTCACTTATTAAGTCCAATGCATTCCTCATATGAACAGGTTTAAACATATCATAAACCATAACATAATCATATCACATAAAACATGCATAAAGGAAACATAAGATTTCCACAATTCAATCACAAGATATCTATACAACACATTGATATAATAAAAACTTTATCAAAACCATTTTCAATACCAAAATAAAAGAAATGTAAAACATGGTATTTATTTTTCTTTTTTAAAAAAAGTTATGGCTTGTAGAGGAAGCCGAAACTCAAATAGTGCTCACGGAGGCGGAGAAGTCGTTGTCGCCGCATACGTATGACAAGAAAAACATTCCTTTTTTTCATTTAGTAAAATGCTTCATATAAAAAAGATTCCTTTTGAATAAACGTAAAAGTCAAAGGGGTTTATACATCGTATAGGAGGAATTTGTGTATAAAACAAAATATGCCTCAATGAATGGAGATTGAGACGAAGTCCCTTACAAAGATCATTTTTTTAAATAAAATAGATATATTATGTGTATTCACTATAGTTACACATAATTTAAGTACAAATATAATATAGAACATAATAATATCATGACATAATTTGAAAGTAGGAGATTAACCCAAAGAATAGAAATTGGGTTAAGAAGTTCCCTTACCTCGTGTCTGACTTGACTCGACCATTCTTTAACCTCCTGAATAATAAACTAGAGTTAATTTATATTTTCTTAATAACATTTTTCAAGTTTATTATTCCTTTTATATCACTTATTACCATGTTATGAACATTATGTAATTATTTATGTTAATAACGGTCGTTTTGTCGATCTTTGGTACTTGAGTCAAAAATAAACTTCTTAAAATTACAAGTTGTTCATGTGGCAAAATATCCATTATATCTAGAATTATATTCATGATTTAGATATCATATATATCATATATATCCTGTATATACATGCATTTATAATATTACATAACATTTAGAGGTAAGAAATGAAATGCACCGTTCATGGAGACGGTAAGCCGTACGTACGCATGAACGCTACTTTCATTTCTATTTCATATTTAATTGAATGAATTTATAATTATATAAAGGTATAATATAATTCCAGTATAATATAATTTATAATAGAATTTACTCCATCCTTTATACATCCCACATATGGCATTAACGATTCAAATCACTTTGAGGGGATGGTAGTCTGTACTTCCTAAAAGGAAAATATCGTGTTTACCCATAATGGAAACCATAAAGGTATGAAATAAATGAAAAATACAGAATATTAAGTAAAAAATAAACATATTATATATCATATATAAATATATTTACATCTTAATGGCCACCTTTGAAGGTGTTATATGAGTGTTGAACAATCATCATTTCGTGAGGCAGAAATTCTCCATCCACAGAAATAGTATGTTCTTTAACCATTAGATGTAGGTCTGTGTAATTTTAGCTCGAATAATTCTTATAAAAACATCCTAGTATATTTATTATACTGGTGTTGTTACAAAATAAATGTATAAAAAGAGTTTAGGGGGTTGGAGACGCAAAATAAAACAAAATAACATAAGAGAAGACATTACCTTAAAATCGGGTAACTCTTTTTTGATTTGAGCCAAAGGCTTCCTTGGGAAGAATTATGCCCAAAGTGAGGCTTCTAGGAGTAATAGATGGAATTTGGGAGAGTATTTGGGCAGAGGTTGTCCGTGACCAATGGCTTGATGGTGTGAATAATGTGGTAGTGGTGGGGGCCTTTTATAAGAGGAGAGAAGGGGCACTCTTGGAAAGATTGAAATGTTACATTATTGTGAAATGATTTTCAGATTCTAAAGGTCCCAAAATGATATATTTATAGGATAAGGTGATAAGGGTTCCAAATATACTCATCAAATAGGTTTTTGACAAGTGTAAGACTTGGAGTTTACATTATCTTTTCATTTTATTTAAATCGTTAATTAATGAGGTAATCGATGCATCATCATGGTGTCAAAAATAATTTAATATATTTAATGTCTAAAAATTATAAAAAAAATATAATGATGTATGAAATCTTTTTAGATTTCTAATTAATATTTATAGTTAAAAATATGACTTGTATAAACCCATTTAAAAATTGCTTTAGTAAAAGAACTCATGTTTGTGACATTTTTATTTTAACATTAAATAAAATGGTTTTAATGTCATTTTCCTACCAAATTGGCTCCATGGGGTCCCCAAGATGACCCATGGATTTTTTTGGTCGTCCATGACTCATCCAATAGGGGTAGGACAAGTGTAAATGTATTTTCATATTTTTATAATATCATTTTACCTTAAATTTCAATAATTACCTTTAATCGGGATTAATTAAACTTAAAAGTTACTATTCACAAAAAAATTATTTTAATCCCATTCAACCACATTTTACTTCCTAATGAAAACCATGTATGTCAGATTTTTGAAAATCAAATCACATAAGTGGTAATGTTTCATTTAAACGAAAAATTAGTTTTTTAACTACCACTTAGTGGTTTCACTATTCATCAAAAATTGAAGTTTTTCAGAACAATGCCAAAATTTCACCCTAAGCTATAATTGATATTCCGAATTAAAAAATGATGTCTATTTTATGAAATTCAAAACATATAAGTTGCATTAATTAATTTTATAATTAAATCCCGCTGTCACAACAAATAGCGTGTTTTTAAGAAACAATGTATATCAAAAGATTGACAATTGTTTATGTCCAATTTCAATGTGAAATTAATTCTAATGAACACCATTGGATAAAATGTTAAAAATATATTCTAATTATACTTTAAAACCACTCAATAGTATAATTTATCACTATAAATTATTTTTATTAAAAAAGTTGTTTTTAAGTATTTTTCACTATTCATAGAAAATTGGAATTCCTTAGAAAATTACAAAAAATTCAACATAGGATAATTTTGATATTCTGAATATAAAAATGAAGTCCATTTTGAAATATAAAATTTATATAATTTCAAAATGTGGTTATTACTATTCATAACTACTACTTTGATTGGTCGCGGTGTGTTAGAATCTCAAACTTGCGTACAATGCAAGATATTGCATTATTGTAAGAGAAGTGTATCGTGAAAGCTTGGGGTGTTACAACACTGCATGTGGCCCACTGAACATGTTGTGTTCTCCGATGATTCCAAAAGTACATCTACATGACATGTCCTCGGGCGTGTACTTCCGATGGACATTGAACGATAGTACACACCGTGTAGTCAGAACTACATGTCATATACCTATCTAAATTATGCAGATTTATTAAAATTTATTATTATATTATACAAACCCTTGATAAGTATACCATTGATCAGGCATAAAGATGAGGAACACCACGTGATAAGTGTTTTATATATATGTGTTTAATTTAACATTAGCGTAATGTTCATTTCTACTCATTGGGAAGTTATGAATGGGAATTCACCGAGTTGACTCCAAGGGAAAAGTTACAAACAAAGATTACTTTAAATGAATTTGTTTTTTTAGAATTATTATGGATGATAATCTAAATGAAATCCAGAAAAGGTTTTTAGATAAAAGTATTGATTAATTAAAGATGACAATAAATTGATTCGAGTGTGATTTATCTTAAACAAGAACAATTGAAGAATTGAATTATCGTTTTTATACATAAATATTGTTCCATTTATTGATTATCATGAGCTAGACTAAGACCTTTATATGTGGATGGTTTATATTAATTAATATTTTTGGCCTGTGAGCCTTCTCCTCATTAATATGTAGGGCCTGCGTCCCCAATGTTTTTTATGTAAACCTGCTTTTTTACAGCTCTACTTCATGCGAGTTTAAAAAAAGGCATATGTAATGGATGGAACTACCAAGCTAGTGGAGGAGGTTAAAGCTAGAGATGAGATGAAACCAATCCCGGGAGATACAGAGACAGACAGGTGGAAAGATGCAAACACAAACCCAAAAGGTTCAAGATGTTTCTCCCCTATTCCAGGGTTAGTTTATCAACCTCTAGATAAACTAACCATTAGAAAATATCATGATAATGTACTTTATTTTATTTTTGTTAGTTTCCAGGTTTATCATTATGGATGTGCCGTCACAATAACATAGTTAATGAATTAAACAATCATGCAAGATGGAACTAAAATAAACTTGACTTATATGTAAATATCATCAAGACATGGTTAATCACTTGTGTAAGTTCCACTTAATATTAACAATCATGTGATAATGATAATAATAAATTCATGAATAAGTGATAAAAATCCATCAAATAAAATATTAAGTTAGACGAAGCCTTATGTTAATTGATTAAGGGAAAAACACAATAAAACTATGTGTTTCACCAACCCTTGTTGGGACACTAACTTTTATACAGAAGCCCCACATTAAAGGTTTCAGGTTAAAATAACCATATTACATCAAGAGTAGTATCCCTTGATAAACTTGGTGAAATATTGGAGGCAAGAGTTGAGTAAATCTAAAAGTCATGATTTCAGGATTGGGGAGTCCACTCAATAGATCAAGAAGTTGCTAGCCCGCAGTTGGTAAAGACCTACCTGCCTAAATACCTTCTAATAGCTTGACCAACCCTTTTTGGGGTTACGTGAAGGGGAATATAGATCCTTTCCACTAGAATTTAATGGAAAATGGACATTCTATGTTCAATGGTTCGGACCATTATGACTAGATAAAATAATGGGAGACTTAATAAAAATATATTATTTCCTATAAAATGTAATCAAGAAAATACTAATGATCTGATCTTTTAATTATAGAATAAAAATGAAAATCTCATCAACCACACTATCCTTGCAAACAATTATGGATAAATACAACATCTTCATTGGCAGTAACTTCCACGAATGGTTTAGACGCCTTCGGGTTATCATATTCCATGAATAGAAGTCTTGCGTTCTGGAGTCAGAATTACCTGATCTGCCTTCCAAATATGCAAGTGATGAGGATTTCTTGGTATATGATAAAAATATGAACAATTCAATCAACGTTCATTGTTTGAAGCTATTAGAAATGTATATTGAGATCATGAAGTCTCATGGAAACATGGATGATTATATCATGCTCGAGCACCTATGTGGTCTTTACCAGGAGAGAGAAAGATAGGAAAGGATTGAGATCTCTACGGAACTCTTTCAGAGAAAGCTTAGAGAAGGTTCCCCCGCTGGGGATCATGTATTCAAGATCATTGGCTACATTGAGCGCCTGGAGGTTCTAGGGTTTAAACTCCCTGAAGACTGGGCACTGATCTTATTCTTGCATCACTCCCTCAGAGATTCTCTAACTTTGCTATCAATTTCAATCTGAACAACATTGAGATGTCTCTATCTGATATACATATCCACATTCACCAAGTGGACAAAGATATAAAGCGTGAAAAGCCTTATGTACTTATGGTGAATAAGAGGAAAGGGAAGTCGAAGAGCTTTAAGCCCAAATCATCTTCACGACCTTCCATGAAAAGTAAATCAAAGTGGAGGCAAAGGAACATGAGGCTGTTTGCTTCACATATGGCAAGAAGGGCCACTAGAAGAGGAACTACACCCAGCCTATGAAACAAGGGGAAGCTTCAGGTGCATTGTTTATCGAATTAAATCTATCTATTTCTACAAATTGTGTATTAGATACAGCTTTTTGTGTTCACATTTTTATCCTAATATATGAACCAAGTAGAGTCTGGAAGATTGACCGAGAGGAGGTAGTCAATGATCAGCCAATGGCGCCAGAATTTTTGTTGTAACTATCGGGGACTACCACCTACCATTTCCAACTGGGATGATCTTGGTGTTAAAGGGTTGTTATTATGTTCCTTCTATTACTAAAAACACTATTTCTGTATCCAGATTAGATACAGATCAATTTTTTTCATTTTTGGAAATAAATGTTTATTATTTTACAAAGATAACATTTGATTTGGTAGGGCACATTTATTCAATGGTCTTTATGTGTTGGATTACACAAACCAAGTAATATAAATCGATAAAAAAGATACTTCACATGACTCATACCACACACAACTTTGAAATCACCGACTAAGTCATGTAAAAGAGAAACATTTGATAATTTTACATCAAGAAGGATATTTATATTATTTTGAAATAAAACCACTTGGTGTATGTCATGCATGATTACAAGAAAAAATGATCAAAGCCCCATTTAGTGGGAATGCTGAAAGGGCTAAATAACTTCTTAAATTTGTTCATACCGATGTGTGTTGACCATTTATAGTTGAAGCATGGGGAGGGAAATCATACTTTACAACTTTTACTAATGATTTTAATAGATATGGATATATCTAATTAATGAGGTATAAGTCAGATTATTTTTATAAGTTCAAAGAATACAAGAATAAATTTGAGAACCACCTTGGAAAGAAGATTAAGAAACTCCACTCAGATCGAGGTGGAGAATATCTTAATCAAGACATCTTCGATTACTTATGGTATTTTGGGATATTATCCCAACTCAATACTTTATAAATTCCCTGGTGGAATGGTGTGAGCGAAAGAAGTAACCGCACCCTGTTGGGCTTGGTGAGATCAATGATGAGTCATCTGAGTCTTCCATTATCCTTTTGGGGATCTGCATTACAAACAGCAGCAC
Organism: Viscum album; assembly: GCA_963277665.1. Lineage (NCBI taxonomy): Eukaryota > Viridiplantae > Streptophyta > Magnoliopsida > Santalales > Viscaceae > Viscum > Viscum album. The sequence continues at coordinate 84,426,312 of OY728140.1, read as the reverse complement.
ACATACTAAAACATGTACCAACTAAATCAATAAATGGTATTCCATACAATTTATGGTGTTGAAAGAAATCCATGTTATTGAATTTACATGTGTGGGGAAGCAATGTGTTTATTAAGGCCTCTTATGTTAAAAAACTTGCACCCCAAGGTACAAAGTGTACCTTTATAGGATACCCCAAGGAAACAAGGGGATATTACCTATACAACCACTTAGACAAAAAGCTTATAGTAGCAAGACCTTCCATATTCCTTGAGAGGGAGAACATATCCAAAAGAGATAGTGGGAGTGAGATAGACATCAATGAAGCTGAGGATCAAGGTACACAAGAGTTGGTATAGGAACATATTCCACAAAGCCCCATGGAATAAAGAACTGTTACAGAGACATAAGAGATTCATAGGATTACAAGAGAGGCTAGAGAACTAGAATTCTATGGCTTTCTAGTTACCAATGATGGTGACTCATTATTAGTTGATAATAATGATCCTCTATCCTATAAGGAAGAAGTAATTGGAACAGGTGTTTCAAAGTGGAAAGAATCCCTGAATTCTAAAATGGATTCAATGTAATAAAACCATGTCTGGATTTTGGTAGATCCTCTAGTTGATGTAAATCGTGTTGGTTGAAAATGGGTATTCAAGAATAAACTGGACATGGAAGGAAAAGTTAGTACCTATAAGGTATGACTGGTTTCAAAAGGGTTTAAACAACAATAAAGAATTTACTACGTTGAAAGCTTTTCACCAGTTACAATGCTAAAATCCATCAGAATTCTACATTCCATTGCGGCTAACCATGACTATGATATCTGGAACATGAATTTAAAAACAAAATTCCTTAACAGGAACCTTTAGGAAGATGTCTACATGACACAACTTAATGATTTTGTGACTCCAAAGGATGCCAATAAGGTATGCAAGTTGGAGAAATCCATTTATTAATTAAAGAAAGCATCGAGGTAATGGAACATTCATTTTGATGAAGCCAAAATAGAATTTGGTTTTATCAATAATGAGTGTGAGCCTTGTGTCTAGAAAAGGTTTAGTGTGAGTGCAGTCATTTTTATAATAGTATATATTGATGACATATTACTTATTGGAAATGATATAACAGTCTTATAGTCTGTAAAGGCATGGTTGAATCAATACTTCACCATGAAGGAGTTAGGAGAGGCATCATATATTCTTGGGATCAAGATTCATCGTGATAGATCCAATATATTTTTGGGCTTATGTTAAAGTAGATACATTGATAAGATACTTAAGAGATTCAGTATAGAAACATCCAAGAGGAGATTGTTTCCATCGTCACATAGAATTCATCTTTGCAAGAAAACGTGTCCTTAGACACATGAGGAAAGAATAATAATGGAAAGGACTCTATATGCATTAGTGATTGGTTCAGTCATGTATGCCATGGTATGTACTGGACTGGATGTCTCTTATGCATTATGTGCAGTATGCAGATATCAAGATGACTCAGGTGACTGCCATTGGATGACAGTCAATACTATCCTAAAGTATATGAGGTGTACTAAGGATATGTTCCTGGTTTATGGAGGAGATGAGGAACTAGTTATCAGAGGATATGAAAATTCTAGTTTCCATACTGATCAAGATGTAATGAAGTCACAAACGGGATACATCTTCACTTTGAATGGAGGTGCAGTGAGCCTGAATAGCTCAAAGTAGAGTGTGGTTGTAGAATCTATAGCAGAGTCTGAGTATATCTCAACTTATGAGGCAGTTAAAGAAGTAGTTTGGATGCGAATCTTTATTCATTAGTTGGACGTGATACCAAGAGGTAAATATCCTAACACATTGTACTGTGATAATACTGTAGGGGTGGATATCGCAAAAGATCCAAGGTCACATTAGTAGATGAAGAACATACTTCGGAAGTATCATCTCTTGAGGGATTTTTCTCAGAGAGGTGAAGTTGCAGTGAGCAGTATTTCCACAGAAGACAACGTTGCAGACCACTTGACTAAATCCTTGACTTGGCATAAAGATGATCACCATGTGAGGTCTAGCGGATTGAAAGTAGTAGGAATATATCTCTAGTCCAAGTTGGAGTTTGCAAGAGTTGGTGTCCTAGAACCAACTAGTTGTACTTCCATTACAAGGATATTTAATTTATTTAAAAATTAAACATCTTATTACATATTTTTCATTATTCTACATGACTATGACTTAATAATATCGTATTGTATTTATTTTATTGATAAGGTCATGGAAGTTTCCCTATATGATGAGAACCTTGAAATTCTATAACAATATTCTTAAATATAGTTCTATGTTTGGATAGAAAACTATGAAGTGACACATAGCATACAGACCGTCCGGTGAGAGTACTCATAAGTAGATGAGACTTCCTTTCATGAAGTTCTCACTTGGTAATCTCCATGATAGGAGATTATAAGAATAGGCCTACCAGTTGGAATTCTACATGTTTTTATGTCATCAGATATTTCTATCTGTGAGAGTGTGCAATGATCCTTATACTTTAAGATTATCATTAATATGTATCATGACTCACACACTTTTATTTACTGATGAAAACTATCATGCAAACAGTCAGCGGGAAGTAGGGTACATTAGGTGCGTCACGAGTGACATGATATTAATGGATAAATCAAGGGAGGATGTGTACCTTCTATTTATGGAAGTTGATATCTTGGCCCTTTGATTGAAATAGAACTGTCACACAAAATTCCATGGCTATGGTGTAACGACGATTTTATTTCAGGTAGTCCAATACTGACGTATCAAGTATGAAGGTTGATGACACTATCATGAAACCTACTTGATGAGATATTGAGACAAAGTGATTATATTACACAGTGAGCGTTCGCATGTGGATGTCGTTGTTGCGACTTTACAGTATTTCTCTTGGGAACCTCAACCCGTTGCTATATTTTACTCTTAGACTTTAGGCAGTCCCGCCTAATGCCAATGAGAAAGAGTTCTAGAGGGTCACACACTAAGTGTTTTTATGGTCTCTGTTAAATTTAATTTGAATTTAATTAATTAAATACATATTTTTCTCAAGACTATGGAAATATTTTATGATCGCATAAATTAAATAAAATATATTTATTTATTTTATTGAAAATTTAATAAATATTTATTTACTAGTTTGTAAATAAAATATTTATTTAAGAGAATAAATCATTTATTTATTAATTCCGGTGTTAAATAAATGGAAGTGTAGTTTGAGTGGACCAATGCCAGTCTTGTAGTAATATAATTATTTTCAAGACAGTAAATAATTATGAGTTGGACAAAGTAAAAATAATAATGACCCTACTATTTTTTTGTGACGTTGAATTTTATTCATAATTCCATTTTGTGCAAGTTGGTGCACCATAAATAATGACACGATATTGTTATTATAAGAATGAGTTTTCTCTAAGTTCATGAATTTATTTAATTGATGTTATGTAATTAAATATTGTAACTGAGTTTCCATGCATATAAATAGACAAGTACGTCTATTGCGACCTTGTGAAAACATCACATGCTTGGTGAATTGAGAATTGTTGAGATAAATAATTTCTCTCCCAAATATTCTTCCCACCCCTCTCAAGAATGAGAAAGGTTCTTCAAGGCCAAAGAACAAGCAATCAAGAACGACTGACACATGACACTCACTTCTCTGCGCTAGCACCCAGAGAATGAGTGGTATCGATCGGAGGCCATTGGAGCACATGTGGATCACCACTAGAGGGATTCTAGTTTGGATCCTTACAAGAACAATGATATAATCCATAAGGTTCATTCCGGACAATCAACATCATCAACAAAGAAAAATACCAAAGATCCATTTATTGTTTTTTTATGAAATTAATTAAATTGATTATAAACATGATGTGAAAGATCCTCCATAAATGTTTCAGGCCTCTAGCTTATTTATCTAAATCTTATATTATATTCTGTGGAGACTGGAATTCATCGTCGAATTGATCCTGGAATAATCATTGATCATGGTAAAAATTAATGTTGGGTGTCGGCCCAACCGCGCTTCCGCTGTGCTCAGAACCTTTATGGACTAGATTAAATGGATACCTGGAATTGGGATGAAACTACAATGGCTCATGTATTTGGTCAAACACTTGAGGTGTGTTTAAATTCATAACTATATAAATTGTACTTTTATTGAATCATCCCTTCCATTTTGAAGACACACACTGGGAGAAAACAGAGAATGGGGTAAGCTATGAACTTCATGGAATTTTACCTGGCTCAAATGAAGCTTCCTTAGTTGAACCCACTAGGGGAAATCATTTAATTTTTTTGTGATTTAGTGTTTAAACATTCATCCAGTGAATCGAAAGACTAATACCTCATTAAATTTGACTCTATATAGAGAACAAACAATATAGAATATTAATCTAGCCTCATACCCACACACCTAGATTCGGTGCTAAAAACAAGGTGTATATTTTTTTATAAAAATTAATTGAAAAAATATACAGTCTTTTAAACATCAAAAGATTATTTCAGTCTAGGTTTTGGAGGATTATTCAAAAACCTTGAATCATATTACAGTTTATATAGATTATTAATAATATTACAATCTGCTTTCCCCAAGATAAATCCTTTAAATGAAACCAAGGACCGTTCAAACATCTAATAAGCCTGTGAAAATAATTTTAAATTATACTACATGCATAACATTTCACAATAAGGATTTTTAAAACTAGGGTTAAAATATTTTTATAAATACAACGAAAAATTATTTTGAAAACATTTCACTTTATATAAAATACAAAAAATTTGATATAATAAATAATTTTACAAAAATATACAACTAGGTATTTCAAGAAAATACATAAGAAGATATTATTCAGATCATTTAAAATAAATATTACTTTGAAAATCCATTTCATTTCAAAATATAATTTCTTTTGAAATATGTACATAGATTTCCCCTTAACGTTTTAAAACTTTTCTTTGAAAATAATAACTTTTTATTGAAAGTAATGATACATTGAAACCCTTAAGAAATCCCTGAGGCCACTAGCAATATTGACTTTAGGATAATGTCACCATTGAGGTAATTGGTGCACTCTCCATTCCTCATCATCACATTTGACACCCAAGTTGTATGTTTTTTATAAATATTTTTTTAGAGCTTTCATTTCTTATTTTATTTCCACTGAAACAACATTTTCAAAACTATATAAATTATTTTCAAGAGAAAATATATGTATATTGCATAAAATTTAGATAAATATATTTTTAAGAAAACACCATGCTGGTTCAGATAAATTAATATTTCAAAATTAATACTTATAATAATTCATGAAAATAATGAATAAAAAATGGGAAATGAGTTTAATAAATATTATGGAATGCTGATGATAATAATAGAGTATGTCTATATCTATAAACATGATTAAAATTAATATTTTTAAAATGGGATATGTTACATAAATTTTTAACTATAAAATACAATTGGAACAAATAAATAAAATTCATTAAATATGCTTTTCCTTGAAAAAGGATTTGAAAAGTAGATCATTTAACCATAATAAGGGTTTTTATGAAAATAAATTTTGCATAATAATTTTAAAAAAACATCATTTCAATTACCATATCAACCTTTTAATAAATTTTTTTATATATAATAATAATTTTCTAAAAAATACAAGTTTGAAAATAATAAATTCCCCATACATAGCGGTTTTAGGAAATGATAACATAAATTTAGGAAAAAAATTTCCCTTGTAATCATAAAATATAAGTTTAAAAAATATAATTATATTACCTAAAATTAAACACTAAAAATGATTATTCAATGTAATTCTCTACCTCCAATACAAGGAAATGATGGTATGGTATAACAGAGAAAAAGGAAGATTGGGCAGGAGTTTGTGTTTTCTAAAGGGTGAATAAAGTGTTTGTTGTTATAGCAGTTTGTACACTCCAACTGCATGTATTTCTTATAGGTGCCTAAAGCATGAGGAAGGTATTTACCATATGAAATTTGAATGTGGCATTCATAAAAAAATGATAACCAGATCTCTTTAAAAAATAGTAGGCCATTCCCATATTTCAAACAATGAACATAATACTATTTTGAGGCTTGGATCATTATGGTGTTTGAGTTTCTTGATTGTAGAGAAATCTGGGGGACAACAATTCCATTATTTGATGGTTATATATATATTTACATAAATATATTTTCTCATGAGTATGATATAAACTATGGAGAAAGTGACAAAAATTTGTAATTTAAATGAACTAATGATCATCATTGGTTATACATGATTGCTTTAATTTTATTATATGTATATTGATCTCATCGTTGAAAAGATGAGATTAGATTAACCTGAATTCTATATATTTTCCATGTTTTTGATTTTATTGTTACTATTATATATATATATATATATATATATATTTACCTCTATAGGAGTCCTTGGGAAGGAAAAGACTACAATTGATGGTCACTATGGATGAAGACTTATGAAGGGCCCACCATTATTGTTTTATAGGTCAAGTGTTACATGTTTTTAGCCAATAGATAATTATAATGGAGGTTTGTTGGTATTGAGATATGCTATTTTCTAGGTTATACATGCAGTGATGCCTTAATTCTGAAGGAGATTAAGAATATAATGTAAGTTAAATACTAGAATGTTGAGGATAGAGAAGAAATAGTAGGCCTTTAGGATGCAAGGAAGATGATGCTCGAAGAGAACAAATGGCTGATATTATTTTGATGAAATGATCAGAGTTATAAATAAATTTTTTTATATTGGTTGAATAGTATATGCATTCACTGGCCCCACATTGAAAAAATTCTCTGTTGAGTGCATGAATATATTACAACCACTCCTAAAAATGGTTAATGCCAAGGCACTAGGGGATCTATACTTGAAACACACTCACACACACCCACCACGGACCACACTACATTTTCTACTAGGTACCCTACGGGTGCTATGTAACATCCCCAAATGATAAAGGGTTAAATGACTTAATGATATGACTCATGTCAACAAGGTGCACCTTCCTTTTCGGGAGCCTGTCTGATTAGAACTCCACAGTTAAGCGTGCTTGGCCTGGAGTAGTGATCAGGATGGGTGACCTTCTGGGAAGTTTCCAGGATGTGTGTGAGTGAGGACAAAACACACTGGAAAGGACATGTGTTGACATGTGGGGACAATCATTAGTCAGATGACCCGTTCAGGCACGTGGGTGGACCCTGGGGTGGGCCCCACGTGTCTACGGGGGAAACTGGGGGTACCTGGTGGGCAAGGACCCGGCGACCATGTTAAGGCGGGGTGGTTGTGCTGTCACCGGGACCTGGTTGTCACATTTGGTATCAGAGGTGGAACCCATCCTTAAGTGCGCGGTGCACTGCCTGGGTTGATATATAGGGCTCACAACGAGGGCGTTGTGATCTAAAGGGGGGGTGATTGTAACATCCCCAAATGATAAAGGGTTAAATGACTTAATGATATGACTCATGTCAATAAGGTGCACCTTCCTTTTCGGGAGCCTGTCTGATTAGAACTCCACAGTTAAGCGTGCTTGGCCTAGAGTAGTGATCAGGATGGGTGACCTTCTGGGAAGTTTCCAGGATGTGTGTGAGTGAGGACAAGACACACTGGAAAGGACATGTGTTGGCCTATGGGGACAATTATTAGTCTGATAAGCGACCCTAGTGATTAATAGCCTATGGTGTGCTAAGAAGGCAACCAAGGTATTACAAGAGACCCATGGGGTCAGACGATAAGATTCATGGCCCGGGAGGCGGGTCATGACATGCTATGTGCTCATCGGTCTACATAGACCGGTGCTCTCCCCTCCCCTAACACTAAGCAGCTGACCAGGGTTGACCCCTCCGACATGGTTTAACTATAAGGTCCAACATGTGTGGTCAAGGGGTCCCTTGTTTAAACTATTGGATAAAAAATGTTTTTTATGTAAGTAAATTAAAATTCAAACTATTATATTAGTTTCTTCATGATTATTTTAGGTATATAAAAATTTCTTTTTAGTTTTTATCCTCATAATAACTTATTCTGATTATAATTAACTTAGTTACTTATATATTATTTATTTAAACAAAGCATATTCATATCAACTGTATTAATTTATATATGTCATTATTTATTAAAATTTTAAAATCAATTTAAAATTTAAAACTCATTAATATAAAATATTTTCTTTACAAATTTAACTGTGGCTTAAAAATATTTTAAATTGAAAATAATATGTTATTCAAAAGTGATAATAATATAAACATAAAATTTTGAAAATTATATATTTTCATATAAAAAAATTACTTTTAAATAATTAACAATAACATGTATATTTTTTACAATGTATTTTTTGAATATCTAAAAATAATATTAAACATATTTATTCATATATGAACACATTTAATATTTTCATTTCAAAATTATAAAATTAATTTTTTTTATTTTGTTAATGTTTCCTTACTTTATATTACTATTAGATTAATACTACGATTAATATTTATTTATAATATTTTAGGTATCATTACATTTTTATTAGCTTAATAAATATTTTAAAACAATTTTCTTTCAAATTAATATAATTTTTTACAAAATTAAAATTAAATACTTATGAAGATTCATTAAAATTATTTTCTGAATTTAATAATTAAATTCAGTCAAAAGGATTAATTATTTATCATTATAAATAATAATTTAAATTTAGAATGAAGAATTATATCTTCTAAATATTTTTTGAAAATATATTTTAGCATTGTTTAATTATAACATTTACTCAAAATTTAATATATTTTCATAAATATATTCTTAAATAAAAATATTATTTCATATAAAAGAAAACAAAATATGTACTTTGTTATAATTTTAATATTAATTTATAACCAAAACTTATTTGGATTAAGGAAAAATATTAAATTTTAAGTATAATAATAATTTAGTATGTTTCAATTATAAAATAGTCCACTAAATTATCTTTTATTTAAAAAAACATTTCCTTTGATTATTGAGATGTTACAAATAATATTCATCTCAGATTGAAATATTCCATCTTCTGATCCATTTATTAATTTCTTTTAATTCTATAATCAAGATTAAACGACATTGCATACTCCCATCTATCTTAAAACAAATTTGGTTTGTCGATATGAGTAAAATTTTGTTCATTATTGAGCTTTGACTTTTGTCATACTGGAAAAAACTACACCCCTGCAAAATGTACACTGAACCAAACTCGTGAGGATTGGTTATGAAGATGAGGAACGATCATTCATGATGTTCAGTTATCCATATTTTACCATGGGAAAGGTGTGGTAAGTTGATGAAGTAAGAGGTGTGGCCGAGTTAGACAGTCTTGGTGGGTGAAAAGTATCCTTCATATGGTAGGTCAATAGCCTCACTAAGAGTAACCTTGGGTGGTGCACTTACATTAGCTTGGATGGACATGGTTGAATGTGGAATAACTCATGCATTTGAATATGAGGTGTTCTTGTGGTAGATCATATAAGTTTTACTAGTTTTCACACAATTGATCATGAGATTGTTGTAGGTTATCCTCCTAGGTCGCTCTTCTATACAAATTTTGATGAGGGGGTGGAAAATTGTAGTCACATGAAGTCTTTTTGGGGCTAGTACAAAGACCACCTATGGAGAGGTTGTGTAGGAGATGTAGTAAATAATAGACTCGTTGTGGTACCATTACACAAAATGGTTCCATTACCCTTATACAGTGTTGATGTTCATGAATGTATCCCCATTTTATATCTTATATCCTTCACAAAATAGATTTTCTTCAGGCAACGGTCACCCAAAAAATATTGAAACATGAAAACTCACAATTCACAATGTATGGTTTTTCCATATTAAGTATATAAAATTTATGAATAATTAATCATTAAATTATGTTCCTTTTAAAAATTAAATCCAGGTTTCACAAAATTAATTTATTTCTATCAATTAGATCTAAAGTATAAATTAAATTAGTAAACATGTTGATTTAATCCATTTTACAATTTAATTAAACATTCATAAATCTAGATAAATATTAAATTATCAATAATTAAAATTAATTTTAGGTTAATTATCATTGAAAATTATATAAAATTTAATTACATGTTGGCTGACATCACTCTTCCATACTTAGAGTATTTCAAATCCTAGGAAATATAATTTTTTTATTAGAATAGATATGTCCTAAATAGACTTAAGTACACACACCAGAGATAAAGAAAATCATAGATTCATATATTGTTTGAATTATAACGCCTCTTATATGCATTAATAACATTTTCTCACTTCAATTAAGTTCCAGTTAAAGGGGTGAAATATATTTATTTGATTGGAATTAAAATTTTAACAAGTCATATTCAAATAAACTAAACAATATGGAATAACATATATCCATTATTCCTAAAAAGATGAATAATAATAGTTTCAAGAATTTGTATCCATATCTAGTGCCTAAATAAGCATAATTAGTAGACATGAATGTAACATGTCCACAAAGAAACAAAGTGAAATACATGATATATGGGTTTACACAACATAGAAAACTATGAAACACTAGTTGACATAAGTGAATCCTAAAGTATGTGAACCTCAGTCCCCCGGAAAGCATACCCACTAGTAACCAATGAATAAGGGGAATCTCACATAGGGATATCTAACTCTACTAAGGATCACATATGTATAGTTTCCCCCAACACCACAACGTCTTCCCAATGTGTTGTTACATCATCATTATGTTCAAGAAACCTAAATCCATATTCCATAAAACATTTCCACAAAAAATCCATACCATTTCCATCCCTATGTTTTCATAAAAACATTTTCTATAGATATCAACACCAATATCATGCTTGAAAACCAATTTCAATTTCAAAACCATATGTGTGGAATTTTAGAAATCACATCATGTTCATCCAAATACTTTTCAACAAACCCCATTTTGGGAAACTTTTCCATAACCATCAAAGATCATATTCCCCTCTCAAGGATTTCAAAACATTAATTTCATAAATAAAAAATTAATGTAATCATAATAACATAATGAATGTAAAGAGAAAGACCATAGGATAGTGGATCCTACCATAAGAGAAAATAAATCATTTTTTACTTCAATAATGGTAATGGGAAACAAATAGATCATGTCCTCACAAGCCTATATCTATTAGGATCATTCCAAAGTTGAGTGGATTCACCCTAATCCATTGTTGGATTAGAAATAAATGACCAAATCCCCTAAATATGACTTGGTAGGTATAGAATATGATCCAATAAAGTGTAATAATATATTTTAAAGAGGTAAAATTAGTCAAAAGATAAAATAAAACCCCTTATTGAGGTTTCATGGGGCAGGTGTAACCTCAGATAGAAGATCAGGTGCTATTTTGGTGTTTTGGATTCTAAAAAAACCAGCACCACACCCTAGTGTTCCCTACAATAGAATCATGGATTCACCAAAGAGACAAGCCATGGGGTCTAGTAATATCCTAGGATAGGATTTTAGGTCATTTTGTCCCACCATGGCCTCCACCAAGAAGTGGTGATGCCCCTCTGTCCATGGTCAACATAGAGACTCCCAACACATTCTACCTTAGTCTATGCCCATCCATTGCCTATTTCATCCATACCTATTTCACACACTGAACTCATAGGTACACCATGACCTCCACCATGACTGTGGTTATTCTTGTGTTCATAAAGAAATGCCAAAAATAATATTCAAGCCAACATACACCTCTAACACTTTCAAAATATAAAAGTAAGGGTCAAAAGAGGCTCCTTACCTGATTCTATATACTAGGGTGTGACAATTCTCCACACTAAAAAAATAATATTTTACCCCTAAAGTCTTAGGATCATGAACCTAAAAAGAGATAGGGACATTTTTTTCTTCGTCAAGGCCCCCCACTACCATGTCTCGTGGTTTTCCATGTCACAAAACTATCTCACTCGAACAAATGGGATTGTCCTTACACAACACACCTTATCATGTCAGTCCACTATTTGTATAGGATTTTCAATCAATGAGTTGTTAGGTTTAATTCTAACATCCTCCCACTCAATCATGTGGTATAGATCGATTCGATACTTCTTTAGTTATTAAACATGAAACACCTCATGGATAAAATTCAAATGATCAAGTAATTATAATCAATAATCCACCTACCTAGGTCACTCCATAATCTAAAATGGGCCAACATAATGAGGTGTTAACTTACTCCACCCCCAAACATCTATGTCCTAACTAAGGAGAGACAATGACGAAAACTTGATCATCTACCTCAAATTACTAAGGGCGATGACACTAATCAGCATACGTTATCTGGTGACTCTTATCTGTCACTAACATTTTTCTATTAAATTACACAACATTAATCATATCTTGAATTATAATGAGTGTAACCAAGTACCATTATCTTATTCATGGCCAACAATTAGGTAGCCAACAAGGCCTCCTAGTCAATGCCTTAAATGGAGCCATCCTAGTTTGATCCTGGTAAATATTAATTTATGAAAAATCCACTATGGGAATATGTTTCTCTTATAATACATGAAATTAAATCACACATGTCAAAATCATGTCATTAATAATTTGTACATCTCTCTCAGTTAGTCTTCGATCATTGGATGATAAGTTGTTCTTAAATTAAATTGAGAACCCATAACTTCCTACAATCCACTCCAAAACCAGGATGTAAATCAAGGGTATATATCCAAAATGGTATCCAATAACACACCATATATCCTAAAAATATCATTCATATATAAGATCTTAAGATCCACCACCTTCATCGACTACTTGATAGGTAGTAAATGAGTATATTTTATGAGTTGATAAATAATCACCCATATCCCATCCTTGCCACTAGGATTCCAAGGTAGCCTAATAACAAATTACATGGACATATAATACCATTTCCATATAATAATGGGAAAATTTTGTTGAAAACCATCATGACTCAGATGTTCCACCTTAATAATCTTACATGTAAGTCACTAAAACACAAAATACATAATTGACAACAACATTCCCAACCATCAGTAAAGACATCTCAGGTCATGATACATCTTAGTGGCTCAATGGTGAATGGTCCAATTAGATCAGTGTCCATTATCAATAAAGTCCAATCTATGGACTATTAGTGAAACCATCCTACCTCATATGTGTAATACTCTATCATGACACCAATAACACTCACTCGAGGACTCCTCGCCATAAATATTTAATCCAAAGCACAAACACTCTAAATAGTAATCATGTTTAAGTAAATTATTATCTTCTATAAAATATCTATACATATCATAGGTTATGAATACTTTCCCTCCAAATCTCACTTAATACAAAAAAATATTAGTAAAAAATATCATCAAGCAACACTCATCCACCTATTCATTCACTGGATGATATGGTATCATTATTTTCAATGAATCTATAATGGTTTTCCCTTTATTAGGGTCGTATATAATTTCAAAATCAAAGTTTTGAATGTACACAACCTAGTAACGTTTTATCAAGTCCATTTCTCTCTGAGTAATGATTTAAATCATACTCTTATAGTATGAATACTTTGTAAACTGATACCCAAATAGGTAATGGTGAAAATTATTAAGAGTGTGCATCAATGTTGTCAACTCAATATCATGAAAGGGGTAGAGTATCACATGGGAGTGTAATTGATGAGATACATAATCTAACACCCACCTTCCCTACATTAGAACACATATCAAACCTATACCTAAGGCCTTATAGTGGACATCATATCCAAAACCCAACTCATGTAGAATCTATAATATAGTTGAAGCCAATATCACTTACAACTTCTAAAAAGATCTCAAAAATTAATCTCTACATATGATATTCAAACCCTTATGGTTAACTCTATCACAGGAGATGCAAACTTAGACATGACTTGAAGAAAATTCCATTAATCGCTAAATAATAAAAAAAACTCCAAATCTCAAACACATTTCTAGGATTCTCTGAAGACATCACTGCTCGAAACATCTGATGATCCACAGAGATATCCTTATTAGAAATCAAATGGTCCATATATTTCACTTATTGAATATTGAGGTAATGTTTGGATAGATTTCAAAACATAATATGTTCTTTCACGATCCCAAGGATGATATCTAGATGCATAGAAAGATATTATTTAGATATGGAATAAATAGGTATATTGTTCTTGAAATCAAACCTGAATGAATCCAAGAACCAATGGAATATTTTATTTATCAATGATATAAAAAATCATGATCATTACTAAGTCAAAATGAAATGATAAGATACATATAATTCTTATACCTTCTCCAAAATACTATCTTAGGGATATATTCCTCTCATTCCAAGAACTAATCATACCCTAATATTAGATCAATTTTTAAAAATCACTATTCTCCATTAAGCTAATCAAAATGGTCATCAATCCAAGTAAATGGATATTTATTCTTAACTCGAATCTATTTGAGTTTTGGGTAATCAATAAAGTCATAAAATCTTGTCCACCTTCAATGAAATGAGTACTACAAATGCCCGTAGTGAAGCACTAGGATAAATAAATCCCTTAGTCTCAACATCCTCAAGAAGAAACTGTAATTATTTTAATTTAGTTGGTTCCATATGATATGTTGGTAAATAATGGGCCTCGTCTCTAGAAGCAAGTCTATAGAAAGCACAACTTCATTCTATGGCGGAGACAAGGAAAATAATATTGAAAAACATTAGGATACTCACAAACTATCATAGGTAGTGATACACTGATACATGAATAAAAATAATTAAGAAACATCTTAGATAACTATCAGGACATCACCATGACACTATGGAAAACATGACATTCTATCCCCAATCTAGGATCCCACTCACCCTAAAAGGAACGAGTTACTACATCAGAAGAAATAACATAACAACAATGATGATAGAAATACATCTGGGAATTATATATAATCATCTAATCCATTCTAATGATGATAGAAGATGCAACACCCAAAGACATGACAATATTTTATTTTTAGAATAAATTTTATTATGTTGCTATCTTGCTTTATACACAACACTAAGTTTGCATGTGTTACACACAATATTGAGTTCCTTCAATAGCTCATAAGACATAAAAGACCAATATTAGAAGTTTATATAACATCCCAAGTATTTATTATATATTATAAAATGATTTTAAATTCATCCAATATATATTATCGAAATATGATAAGAAAAAAACCAGTTTTATACATAAAAACTATATTTTTCTAAAGGCATTTTTGCTGTCTTTTTAATGAGGAATCTATTTTAAAACTAAAATTTAATCCTTTTATAAATTTTATTTGTCAAAATATACTTCAATTTTAAATTTTTATTGTCAAAATTATCTTAGGGTAAATTTTCGGTATTTTCGGAAAAGTTTCATTTTTCTATGAATAGTGAAAAATATTACATTTTAGTTGAAAACCACATTTTCATTTAAATAATTATTAGTGTAAAATTATATTTTAAATTCGTTTTAAAGTCACAATAGATAAATTATACATCTATTAATCCAATTTAGGAAAATTATATAATTTTTAAATTGAATTTAGATATAAAAACTTAGTGAACTTTTGAACATTTTCACTTTAAAATCAGTTTTCTTGCCATGTTTGTGGGAGTAGTTTTAAAAATAATTTTTTCACTTATGTTAATTGAATTTGGAAAAAATGGGTTTAAATATATTTATTAATTATTATATTCATAGTATAATATGTTCAAAATATTTTTTTACCATAATGATTAGTGAATGCAGTTAAAATTAATTAGAGTAATTAATGTTAGAACGACCTTACTTAATGATTAAAATTAGAATATAAGGTGTGTAAAAGACCCAAAACTTGCCCAAAACCCATTTAATAGAAGTATTTAGACCCTAAAAACCTTATTATAGATTTTATGTGTTATTGGAATACTATTCCATGAAATTGACCTATATAATAATTTAAGTAAGTAAACAAAAAACAATCCATTATTTTAATAATTAGAAAGATTTGAGATTGGGAAAACATCATATTTTAACCTATAAATATTATTTTCAAAGGTAAATGAGTTATTTTTATCATGATATTTTTTTTATTTTTTTTAGAGAGGATATAATTATATTAAATTCTTAACAAACACCAACTGATGGATTATTTAGTTCATAACCAAATAAAATAAATGATTCTAAAAACATTAAAAGTAAAGTAAATTTAATGAATTGTTATTTTTAATTATTTTTATAGAAGAATATATCATGTCACACAGAAAAATATTAATATATTTGAATTCCAATGTTGTTTTATATATTTTATATTAAAATTAAATAAATAATATGAAAATTGGCATTAATGTTATTTTACAATAAATAATATTTTATTAAATGATTTAAAATTACTAAAAATCCTATATTATTGCAAGTTATTTTTTAAGTATTAATATATATCAAATATTATATATTCAATTATGAATTTATCTTTTATAAATAACATATTGACATTTAAATAGTAAAAACATTGTTAGCACAATTTGGGTTAAAGTAGTGTTTTTCCCGTTACAAGCACTGCTGATAAAATTAATTTCCAACACAGATGGGATATTTATTTTGTAAATTATTTATAATATTTAGAATTAAGTGAGTCTCTATTTTATAATAATTATAACTTTAATTTAATGTTATTGGTTTAATTACATAGGTTTGAAAACTAGTTACCTAAATAGAAAACTAAAATAAAAAAATATGGAAAATTAAAGACTAAGGAACAAAATGATATAAATGATTTTATTTTTGTGTGATATTAGTGTGGATAGAACATAATTCTCCTTTACTTAATTATTAAACCATTTTTAAGTACATGATGCAATGAATATTATTTTTCATGTATAATTTTTGTATTTGATATTGATTGTTTTTTAGGCTAGACACTGAGACGTCGTGCGATTCTAAGGCATGGTTTTCCTAGAATAAATGTTTAAAATATATTAAATATATTAAATATCATGTGAATTAATGTTTTTTGAAAGAGTGGAATTACTCCCTAATAGAAGCCTAAATCTATATTTTGAGAGAACTATTTAGTACAAAATGCGGGTTTTACCCTATGTATGAAATAATCTTTTTCTACTCTGGACGTTGGTGAAAAAGTTGTCATAGTAATGAAATTTAGAAAATAAATAAATTAAAGATTGTTTTTTATTTTTTTGATGCTACAACCTTCTTATTCTTTAAATATATGATTATTTTATTTTCTCATAGTTGGTATCTCAAACCCTAGAGATTTTGACAACCATTGAAGAGTTTTATCTACGAACAATGATGGATTAGGATTAGATCATGGATCGGTGTGGAAACGGAGATTGTGGATCTCATAAATGAAGGTGAAACCACATTTATTCATCAATGATCAATCTAAAATATTATTAGGCCATTTATTTAATGTCATCTTTTAATCCCACATGAATACAGATCAAATCCATGAACAGAATTGATATTTACATCATCAGTAGAATTAAAATGAATAAATTTTCTATTTATTTATTTTTGATTCATACCACTTCATTTTTATCCTTCTATGACAATAGATTGAGACAAAATCAAAAGTATTTGAGGTTCTTTCCTCACATTTTTTGGCCTTTGGATTTCTTCCCCCATTTTTCACCCGATTCATCGCGAGCGTTTTCTTTTGAACCACAGTTTGAGGAATACCAGGTATTTGATAATTGTGTAACCATTATTCAGTGAAAAGGATCAATTCCATGGGTGATTTGTTTGATCTATATCATGATTGAGGTGTAATTACTAAATCATATGATCAGAGGTGGATCGAATCAGTTTTGTGGGTTCCTTTGATCCGAGTTTCGATGCATGAGGATGAACGGATTGATGGATGGTTTTCTGAACAGATAGACGACTCATATTATAGATACTGATGATAGAAAGGACTGAAAACCCTTGATATACACATTCCAGTGAAGTTAGAGGATCCAAATACATGATGGAAAGTGTAGAGGATGATTTGACAGATATGGAAATTCCTGAGTAACATGGCATGTGATCCTGCGTTACAGGTAATGTGGCCCCCTGGCTGCAGCTCTAGGGTTCTGGGTGGAGTAATGTATCTGACGTTTTGTGACCCTTCCCTCTTGTCTCGACATTTGTTTCAATAAATAAAAGGGCATGGGAACATGTACACAGCCAGTACCATGCTATGTACATGGATACAAACAAGAATAGGTGCCCATAGGCCAGTACATAGACATTGACACTGATACATGGACATGGCCTAGAGAAACTAGTAGGGTGTTATGTGTCCCTACACTCTATGTACTCCTTTTACACACCGTGTATCATGATAATTACATGTTGCGTGAATTTCATCTACACTAGAAGACTTGCAGATAGCTCCACACGTTGTGCACCCTTTGGTACACACTATGTACCCCTTTAAGAGTGTTTATATCTCTTAGTTTCATTATTTTGGACTAATATAGGATAAGTTTGTTCCCTTAGTCTTATCCCCTAAGGTTACAATGTATCATTACATCCACATCACAGGATTGTGATCCCCCTAAGAACACACTAAATCATCCCACTCAGATGCCATTTCCTGTAGGCAATTGTGAGTCCTTATGAACAATTGCAAAACCCATCTCAATGTCATTGTTTTTTGGGAATGATATACCCTCCAATCCCCAAGTCCATATTAAATCTTCCCAATTTTATGTCATTTCCGTTATCATCCCATACGCTTTGTCATGCTATATACCCAAGCTCATTGTCATCCTTTTTAGGGACATGCAAAAAAAGACATAATCCAAGTCCACCTCAAAGAGTATCACTTGGATGGAATTTTCCATAGGTGATTTATGTCTACTATAACTGACATGTTGAATATCACAGATCATTTCCATCCATTTTTAGGTGCACTAGGTTCGATAAGACAAGCCCCAATCCCACATCAATGAGTGTCTCACAAGGATGGCCTAGAGGCCGAGTCTCAGATATAGCTTTGGTGTCCCTCCGTGAGTCTAGAGTGTGGTCATCTATCATCATTGTTCCTTAGATAGGGTTTGTTCAATAATTGTAACCTCCCAGAGCTAGAAATTTATCCTCAATCAAGCAGGTCATATTTGTAGAGTTTGTGGTATCCTTGATATATAATCCCGTACATAGTGGGTTGATCTAGATTTGGTTCATGGTTTCCCCCAACAGTTTTGGTCATGACCCCCTAACTAAGTATCGAGGTATTTTTAGGATAGGGAGGTTTCATGGGTGGGGAATAATGATCTAGACCTCTATATTTTGTGTCTCTGATGATAGGATGGATTTTGGAGTTGACTCCTTCAGAACGAGTATCGCTTCAAGTATAATCTTGTGGATAACAGTTTGTTATAACCCTTAGGTGGTGTGGTTTTTTTCCTGAGTATATCTTGGTGTTTCTATTATACATTGATTTCTAAATCTTGTATTAATATAACTATACTTGGTGCTTCGTTTTTAGTGTTTTCAGGGTTTCCTACTAGGTATTGTTATACTCACACATGCCTGGGATTTTCCCGCATGTGTCGTGCATTATGAAGGCAACGACCCTTTTGACGGTGTCCTGGTAGGACACAGAGTAGGTGGAGAATATATTGACCAATAATTATGACCTCCCTGAGAAATAATTTGATCCCCCATCTAGTAGGTCATATTTCTAGAGTTTGAGGTATCATTGATATATGATCCCCTACATAGAGGGTTGATCAATATTTGGTTCATGGTTTCCACTAATAGTTCTGGGCATGACCCTCTATCTAAGTATCAAGGTATTCTTAGGCTAGTAATGTTTCATGGCTGGGGAATAATTATCTAGACCTCTGCATTGAGTGTCTCTGATGATAGGATGGATTTTGGAGTTTACTGCATCAGAAGGATCATTTCATCGAGTAAAATCTTGTGGATAGTAGTGGGTTATAAACATCGGGTGGTGTGGTGTTTTCCCTGAGTATATCTTGGTGTTTCAATTATACATTGATTTTTATATCTTTTATTGATCTAATTATACATGGTGATTCGTTTTTAGTTTTTTTAGGGTGTCCTACTATGTATTGTTATACTCACACATTCTTGGGATTTTCCCGCATGTGTTGTGCCTTATGAAGGTGATGAACCTTTTGACGGTGTCCTGGTAGGACTGGGAGCCGGTGGAGTATATATTGAACTTTGAATATCGAGTTGGATACCTGGAGATTTAATTTTACTTTTTTTCTTGCCCTTGAAGTAGATTTTACTCTTTACATTTTTGGGCCTATATTTGGCCCCCTATTCCACTTTTAGTACATTATTGTCTTACTCTATTGTGGGATCTTAGATGTATGCATTCATTCTTTTAGTTATTTTACATTTCAGCATTGTGCGGTCCTGGAAATGTGTGTGTGTGTGCAGGTATTTTAGGATAATGCCTCCAATTTGTGGTATTTTCCTACTCAACACTGCTCTTCCTCCCCTAGCCTATTGGAGGCAGGATTAGGGTAGTCACGAGTCAAACCTTGATGGGACAGATTTTGACAGAGTGGTATTAAAGTTTTTGGCTCAACCTTAGGACTGAAGTCGGTCATATTGGTTTAGGGAAATAATATTTAGTGTTTAGAGTTTGGATTTCAAGACCAAGTCTCTACTGTTACCACTATGGCCAGCATATACATACATTAGGAACCTGATCAAATAAATTTTGACTTGGTACATATAATAATTTGTGTAGGGAAAATTTTTGGTGCCTGCATCATATAATAATGGTTATGGTTTCCATGTCCTTCTTGAATCAAATACCCAAATACACTCTTCTAACCATGGTACATCTTGTGCTATTTCATTGTTCCTCTATATTGACATCAAACCAGGATTCCACTATTTCATAATGAGTATGATCCACCTAGTGATTAGGTATCAGTACAATGGCCTATACCGGAGATATCACATCTAGGTAGTTTTCCAGAAATACCATAAAATGTTGAGTAGCAGCTAGTGCTAGTAGCACCAGCTGAGGATGCAAGAAGGATGAGTGTGTTGCATGAGTTTCAAAAGTAGCGACCTCCTAGTTTTTTGTGTGAGACATACCCTCAGGTGGTTGAGTACTGGATAGAGGTAGTAACTCACATTTTCTACCTTGTGAGGATGCCTGCAGATTAGATAGTGGTCCTCAGGGTGAGTCATATTCAAGGATCTATAGGGAGATGATAGAGATTATTGACTAAGTCATAGGATGAGAATGTTTTGCTAGTCAGACATTCATCATCTCTTTAGGGAGGGTTTCTATCAGGTCACGTTGTGATCAGTAGGCATAAAAGAGCTTCTAAAACAATAGTAGGGTAGTATGACAATTGTGGTGTACTCAACAAGGTTTAATGATCTCTCACATTACTCATTGTATATGGTTCATGATCACTTCCTCAAATCTCTGAACTTTTATTAGGGTTTATGCCGAGACATCAGGGATTTAGTAATATCCATTTACATTCCCACCAATGCTAGGGTACTTGAGTGATCCTTTATAGTGGAGGGATTTATGGTAGAGCAGGAACTGACAATGGGATCTAGTAGTGGGAACCCAATAGTTGAGACCTCAGCAACATGGATCCAATTATAATCACAAGGATAGATGTTTATCAAATTCATTAGTACCCAATCCCAGGAAATAGGGTCAGGGGTGTAGGGATCTCAGGGTGGCTCGAATCAACCAAGAGAGATGTAGTGTTTCTCTTATGATGGTCAGGGACATTTGGATCAGGATTTTCTAACCCATCATATAGATGATCATAATATAGTCAGGTGACTGCCAAGATAGAGGAAAATGTAGGAGTAAGGTGGTCTATAGGGTGTCAGACAAGGTAGAGGGACGGTTAGGGTATCATGAGGTAGTAGGAGGTTTGAATTATTATCACCACCACCCCAGGTGGTCCTCTTTAGGCTCTGGGAGCTGGTGGACAAGGGTGAGGAAAACTAAAAGATATAGAGGCCTATGAACCCAAGGATTCATAGATTATATGAGGTATGATCTATGTCATTTATACTTTAGTTGTAGAATTCATAGACATTGGTGAAAGTCATTCCTTCTTTACCACTTCTCTGGTTCGTGACTTAGAGATTCTAGATGAGCCATTGGCTTGAACCTTGCGGTTAGAGACTCTGAAAAGTGATGACTTAGAGATTTCACACTTGTGTCGAGAGTGTGATTCAATGCTTAGAGGTGAGATTTTTGTATCAGATATCTTCATTGTAGCAATGATTCATTACGATTTCATGTTATGTATATAATGACTATCCACAATTCATTCCATGATTGACTATTTTAGGTAGAGGATGTGGTGTGTCTAAAACGACATAACAAGGTTTTACTTTAAGGGTGAAAAGGTGACCTTGGTAGATCAAGATGAGCTCAGACATAATAGAGTGCAACTAATTAATCTACAGTTGTCTAGAATAAATCTTGGAGTAGCTTATGCTTTAGGCTATCGGTTTTCTGTAGTGGTGGTGGAGTATGAGGATGCATTTCCCAAGGACGTTCCACATTTTCTTCCTTGACGAGAGTTATACTTATGCATTGACTTGCCTCCCGAGATAACACTAATATCTGCACCATCATATCAGATGGCTCCCATAGATATTTTAGATTTTTGGTATCATTTGGAGTACTTAAAAGAGAAGTGATTTTAAGACCTAGTGTTTCCCTCTAGGAATCCCTGATGTTGTTTTCCATGAAGGCAGATGGGACATTAAGGTTATGTGTGGATAAACGACACTTGAATTAGGTGAAAATGAAGAATAAGTATCCAATACCAAGGATTAATAACCTATTTTATTAGTTGATAGGGGTGTGATGGTTCTGAAAGATTTATCTTAGATTAATCTATCACCAACTATGAGTACATGAATGAGGATATACCAAAGGCAGCATTAAAATCTCACTATTTTCTCTATGAGTAACTGGTGACATTGTTCGGTGTGACGTACACCGTAGTAGTGTTCATGGGACTCTTGAACTAGATATTCTATCCCTTCCTATACCAGTTCTTGGTAGTATTCATCAAAAACATTCTAGTATATTTGGTGTCCAAGGAGGAGTACACAAGGAACTTGAGGATGGTCCCAAACCACTCTGAGAACACTATCTTTATGGGAAGATCTCAAAGTTCCTTTTTAGGATTTGAGAGGTCCACTTTCTGGAGCAGTTAATCTCATAGGCTATAGTAGTAGTGGAATTGACTATGGTTGAGGTAGTGCTTACTTGGGATCCATCTAAGAGTGTTACCATGGTGCGAAGTTTCCTTGGGTTGACAAGGTACTATCATAGTATTATACCATAATTATCCAGAGTGAAATCACCCTTGATAGGTTTAAATCAAAAGGGGTATCCTTTATTGTGGAAAGAAATCTTTCAGTAGTTCTTATAGGGACTTAGATAGAGGTTGAAAAGAGATTCCATATTCTGATTTCTAGCGGAGGGTGTCGAGTGCGTACTGATCTGAAAATCATCACTGAATAGACATGGTTATGTTATAATATAGAGGTTGTGGTAATTGACTATGGTTTATGCCATTTGATACCACATTAGAAAAACAATGTGACCCATAATCTTGAGTTATCAGTGGTAGTCTTCTCATTGGAGATGTGGCAACACTGCCTAAGGAGTGATCGTTTTATCGATTAATATGACCCCAAGAGTCTCAAATGGATCTTCTCATAGATGGATCTTAACTTGTGACAGAGTTCATGGCTAGAATTTATCTTGGACTATGACTATTATATTTTCTATACTAATGGTAAGGGTAATTTGGTAGTATATGATCTCTGTAGGAGATCTTGTTCTTAGATTTTGGCAGAGGCATCAGAGAAGTTAGCCTTGTTGTTGTTGTCCTTTGTAGAAAAGGAAAATGCTTTATTTCTTCTGTCAATGGTTGTTACCCCACTTCTTTTATAAAATTTCAAGGAGGCTCAATGGGGAGATACTCATTGTGAAACTTTATATAATTAGATTTCCAATGGACATGCTTCTAATTGATATTCTGAAGGTGGGGAATATACTATCCTTTTCAGAGGATGGAGGATGGTACCTTTGACATTGTGGGAAGAGGTGATGTGGGAGTTTCATACATCCCCATTTTTGATATATCCAGGTTTAGAAAATATGAACCAAGACCTCTAAATTCGGTTTTAGTTCCCATGTATAGATAATGGAGTTGTAGAGTTTGTCTCTTGATGCCTCACTTTTCAGTAGATGATGTTTGAGAACAATGTTCCAGTGGGTTTAGCTCAACCCCTTAAGGTGATAGAGTGGAAGTGGGATGAGATATATGTAGACATAATGAAGGGATTACCATGTTTTTCCATGGTACATGATTCCATATGGGTAATTGTAGACTGACTCACTAAGTCATCCAAGCTCCTAGTCATTTGAGAGCAGAATCAAGTAGAGAGCTTGGGGTTGCTCTACATATAGTAGATAGTCCATCTCCTTGGGATTCCCTCATTGGTTATCTTGAATTGTGATGCTCGCTTCACATATCAGTTATGGAGGGGATTTCATGAGTCTTTCTGGACTTAGTTTTGCTTGATCACAGTGTTTCACTCCCCAAATTGATATCCAGACATAAAAAACCATCCAGGTTTTGGAGGATATATTGTTGGATTTCATGATAAACATTGGCCATAGATGGGATGATCACCTACTCCTGGTGTATTTTGTGTAAAACAACAACTTGAATTCTATAACTGGTATGGAACCATTAGAGGCTTTTTAAGGGTGACCCTACATGTCATTACTTTGTTGGAATAATCTAGGTGAGTCAATAATCATGGGTATGTAGTGGGTGTGAGCTACTACAGAGAAGGTACATATCATCCAATATCTGATGAGGAATACACAGAGACGTCATAAGTCTTTTGTAGTTCAATTATAAAGACCTATAGAGTTTGAGGAGGGAGTCCATATGTTCCTGAGTGTCTTAACTCAACATAGATTGAGGATAATTGGCCTTGGTGGAAAGTTATATCTGAGATTCCTTAGTAACTTATAGATATTGTGTAGTGTTTCCAAGTTGGTTTACCTCTTAGCTATACCACCACTGTTGGTCTAGGTACACGACACCTTACATGTGTTGAAGATGATGATATAAGTGCATGACCCATCACATGTTATAAAATTGGGTGAGTTAGACTTTGAGAATGGAGATACCTTTTCTGAGTACCTGGTGGAGTTCAAGGACCAGCATGAGAGGATCCTTCATGCGTGATTGATTCCCTTTTTGTGTGTTCAGTGGTAGTACATGAATCTTCATGATAGAAACCGGGAGTGGTATACCCAGATGTGATCCCAGTACACTCACCTTTTTTAGTATGTCTTATATTTTCCGGATGAAAATACCCAAGCTGGGGAGAATATAATGAATCATATTTTCTTTTTATTATTTTTTGATATTTTATAGATTCTTTTTGAGACCAGGCACTAGGAAAACGTGTGATTCTGAGGCCTAGTGTACCCAGAATAATTGTTTGAAATATATTAAACATATTAAAGTTAAAACACACCATTTTCCTAAAAAAGTGTAATAAATCTTGAACAGGGTCCCAGATTAGAAATCTAAGGGAACTATTGAGTTAAATACATGGGTATTACCCTAGGCATGATGTAATATTTGTCGGTGTGGTTTGTTTGTGAAAAATTTAACACAGGCCCAAAATTTAAAAAAAGAACTAATTAAATAATTTATATTATTTTTCAAACACAATGACCTACTTAATAATTAAATATATGGATATATTATTTCCTTAGTTTTGGCACTCAAACCCTAGAGATTGAGACAACCGTTGGAGTGCTTTCTTGGTGAACGACGACAGATTGAGATCAGATCATGGATTGTTATGCTAATAGAGTTCATGGATCTCGTTAATGGAATAAAAAAAACCTTTATAAATCAATAATCAATCCAAACTTGAGGTTTGATGTTTTATTTGTGATTTTCATCTCATTTATTAATCATGGGTGAACACAAATCAATTCCATGAACAATATTGATACACGCGACATCAGTAGAATTAAATTGAAGGAGTGTTTTGATTGTCCATTTTTATTCATCCCTCTTCATTAAAATCCTTCTAAAAAATGGGTTCAAGACAAATAAACAATATTCAAGGTTCATTACTCTCATTTTTTGGATTTTGGATTTCTTCCCCTATTATTTTCACTATTGATCGTGAGCATTTTATTTTGGCCCATAATTCGATGAATACCCAATATTTGATCACGATGTGACCATTATTTTTGGGAAATAGATCAATTAGGTTGGTGATTATAGTGATCTATAGTGGGATCGAGGTGAGATGATGATGGAGGAAGATCATAGGTAGATCAAATCAGTTTTTTGGGTTCTGTTCTTCTCGGTTTCGATGCACAAGGATGAATGGATCGATTGATGGGTTTTTGAGCAGATCGAGGACCCAAATACGAGATAACGACAATAGAAAGGACTAGAAAACCCTAGATATACTTGTTCTAGTGATTTTGAAGGCTACGATGACAAGACAGACTACATGGAGGAAGATCCAATGGATCTGGAAATTCCCTAGTAACAAATAGTGTAATCTTGCATTACACGCTATATGGGCATCCTGTCTATGGTGATAGGGTTATGGATAGAATTAAGTATCAAAAAACATTTGAATCAATTACACTTAGTAACACACTTCCTAGTTGGTTAGACCTATTCTTTTGTAATTACACGGGCATGGGAAAAATTACACGACCATTATCCCATTGTGTACTTGGAAACAGACACAGAAAGGTGTACACATGCTGATACACATACATTACCATTGGTACACAGACACATCCATGAAACATGAGTAGGTTTTCATGTGTCTCTAAATGATGTGTAATCGTTCTTCACACTATGTATCTTAAGACTTAAAATTCGTGTTAAGATCTTCTGTATGGGCAGACTCGGGGATATTTGGACACATTGTGTACACTCTGATACACACTATGTACCACCTTCAAGAGTGTTTGTATCTCTACATTTCCTTAGTTTAGACTAATATAGGTTTTTCGTGTTACCTTTTTCCCTTTAACTTGTGGGTATAGTGTGGAATTACATCCACATAATAGGATTTTGATCCCCTCTAGTGGTCGAGTATCAGATAGATTTGTGGTGTTCCTCCATGATATTGGAGTGAGATCCTCTATCATCTTTGTTCTCTAGATGGGGTTTGTAGAATCATTATGACCTCCCTGAGCTGAGAAATGATCCTCCATCTTGAAAACCATAATCAAATTTTTGTGGTATCATAGATATATGATCCCCCACATAGCTAGTTGATCTAGATTGGGTTTTTGGTTTCCCCCAATGGTTCTGGGCATGCCACCATATCTGAGTATTAGGGTCTTCTTAGAGAAGTGAGCTTTCTTTGGTGGGACCCCATGATCTAGAACTCTTCATCGAGTATACCCAATTATATCACGGATCATGGAGTTGAATATCCTAGAACAAGAATATATTTAAGTAGAATAATGTTGATGGATGTTGGTTATGACCTCCTGGTGGCATGGTGTTTTTCTGATTATATATAGGTGTTTTTGTTATACATTTATTGTTATATTTTTTTATATGCATATACTTGGTGCTTTGTGCTTCATGTTTTTGGGGTATCCTTATTATTATTATTATACTCGCCCTTATATGGGATTTTATCACACATGTCACGAATTATGTAGAAGATGACACATTTGATAGTGTCCTAGGAGTATAGGGATCCTGTGGAGCCTATCTTGATCTTGTTAAACTTAGGTGGTTATCAGGATCTTTCATTTGACTTTAATCATCGCCTGTAGAGAAGTTTTTAATATTTATTTTTTTTGTTTTGGATTTTATTTATCACTTTTTTCAACCTTTAGTACATTACTGTCATAATATATTTGGGGATATTATATGTATATATTCATTATTTCAATTGTTTTACATTTTAGTATTCTGTGTGCTTGGAGATACGTGTGTGTGTGTGTGTGTGTATAGGTACTTTAGGATAATGCCTCCAATTTATGGGATATTCCTACTCAAAGATGGTGATAGGCCCTTTGCCTATTGGAAGAAATATTAGGGTAGTCATGGTTCAGAACTTGGTTGGTCATTTCATGACACATGTTGTAAGGAATACCTCTTAAAAGTGTTTAACGTTTTATATTTTTAAGAATGTCACTCCCCCTCCACTATAAAAGGGAACTCACCTCCCTCACTTTTTCCCACCTCTAAAGACATTTGAATCATCCAAACACTACCCAAATAATCTCCAAACATATTTCTCCTCATATTATAAGCCTCAATTTTTTAAAAAACAAACCAAGGAATACTTTCATTTTAATCCAAAAAGAGCAACCCAAATAAGACACAACGTTCTTCAAAGAGCTCTTTTGTTTTATTTATTTCCCTACCACTTCAATTATTATTATATATTTATTATATAATAACATCAGTTTCATAAATATACTGATTTTTTTTATCTTAATTTTAACTCCTACGCTTTCTCACACATTGGTTAAATGGGATACACAATCAATATTCATGTGTACAACAGACTACCGTGTTGAGAACTGATGTTGTTCACTCTTCCATTATCATTTTGTAAGGTTGGAGATAATGATAGATTTATAGTTTATATGTTATATTTATAATTTCTTAATTATTTTTTACTTATTTTAAAACATATACCTTCATGCTTTCTATTTTTTAAGAATACGATAATATCATTTGTGGACCTGTGGACTACTGTCTCTCAAAGTAATGTGATTCATTCACACGTTACATGGAATATGTTAAAGATGATTTTAATAAAAACTTATGACGTATATGAAATAAATATGATTGTGAAATTATAATATGAAAATATATATCATTTACTTTTCATTATTTTAAAAAGAAAATAAAATGGAAACAATATTCATGCATACTATGGCCTACCGTTTCCATAAATGAAGTATTTAATTTCCTATGTCAATGTTTTTTAGATTATATTAGATACATATACATTAAATATATACTATATTTAAATCCTTTTTTACATTATTTAGATGATTAAATCATTATCTATGTAATATTAATTAAAAAAAACAAGTGAAAACAAAGTCAAACAAATAAGGCATTTAGCACCCAAAACAATGAAAATAGTGAAGGATTGTTATCTAATGGGTCATAAGATGTTATAAAAGAATAATGTATTATATTATAAATATTAATATGGTTCTCTAATAATTAAATAACATGTTTAAAACCATTATATATGAGGTTAAATATCATTCATCGAAAATAGAGCGCTAGGTAAGAGATTTCGTCTCAACTTACATTCCATTGAGACTTTTTTGTTATTATGCACCAATACAATTTTATATGGTGTATATACTATCCACTTTGACATGTAATATCTTATATAACTTATTATTATTATTATTATAAGTTTCAATTTGAATTATCTCATGCAAGGGGTTTGACTTGAAAATTACAAGTGGAAAAAGTTATCATTGCAATCTCACTTTCTCTTCTGATTGTTAACTTTCTCCTAAATCAATAACTTTATTGTAATAATTTTTCATTTTAAGTCATGTATATAGTAAATATCCATATTAATTTATGATGGATATGTTTATTTTCTAAAACATATACCATTTTTACATATGGTATTTAATCATAATGTTATTTGATTAATTGGGGAAATATTGATAAATTTGTATCCTTTACTCAATACATATATTTGATAAGGCACATTGTTTATGAATTAAATATATTATTATATATATATTAAGAATTATTTGGAATGGTATGACACGATTTGGGGTCCATTTAATGTAATCCTCTTAATTCATCGGTGGTCTCATGAGACAAATCTATTGGCCAAATTAGATGGGTTTCTACCGAGTATGATAAACCATCTTGTGAATGGTCTTGATAGTAAATGTACTATATACTTGGAAAAAATGGAGTCCCATAATTAATAATGTCCTTTATCATGAATTTATTCATTATTATTATCCCTATGATTTTTTATTTAACAATATCTATGGATGAATTTCATTCTCACTTTATTGATTAAATGTCACATGTTTCAGTTATTTACCTTCCCATATTGAGTATTCTTTATCCATTTGTTTATGTAGAATATGTGTTTAGTTATCTACCTTTACATGTTTATTATTATTATTAATTCATGATAGATTCTAATTTACTTAACCCTTACTTAGCGTTTGTGCTCACCCTTATTTTTTTTCCTTTCCCCAGGATTCCATGAAGTGTACTAAGAAAGATATTCAAGGATATTCTAGATGGAATAAATTTATTTTTGAAAAAAAATTATGTTGTAATTTGTGTATTAATTTATATTACCAACTCTAATAGATTTTTTAGTCCTTTGAGAGGTGATTTCCTTGTACCTTATGCTAATGTAATGCTAGCAAGACACTGGCTCTGGACTCATTGGGGTCAAGGAGTTGTAGTTACAATTAAAGAATGTTTACTAGAAACCATGTAAACTATACTTAGGAAAAGATAGATTAGGGAAAATAACCCTGCGATATAATTTTAGGATAATTATAGTAGAGCATCCCAAAAAAACCATGCTTATTATTATGAGATTATATGTGAATAAATTTTTTAATTTATGTTATGTATTTCACTAGTTTTGGGATTATACATTATGTTTCATAATGATGTGATCTAATTTAGTATATTCCCTTTTTTAGAAATGGAACTTGGAAGGAATAATGGTGTCAATACTCATGGACAATGAAGATCTTACCCTGCTGAGTAAACTAATACAGATTGTATTGGAACAGAGAAAATTCTGACTATATTAGGGAATCTTAATAAAGTTATGAAAAATAAACTTTCCCAGTGGATGAACCTATTCTATAGTGAGACTCTCATGTGTGGGATAAATTTATGCTATAGAATCCCCCATCCTTTAGTGGTATGAAAAATATTATTAAATCTGAGCAATTTATTATCTTTTTGGAAAAGATAATTATAACATTGGGATGCAGTGAAAAAGAAAAAGGGCCCACTTTATGTATATTACCTCAATAATAATGCTGACCAATGTTGTTTATTGATCCATAATATGTGGGATAAATAAAAAAAGAACTCCTGGAATGGAATTCATTTAAATATACATTATTTAATAAATATTCCCCTCATGAGGAACACATTTAAATGAAGATAAAGATCCTTAGCTTAAATAAAAACGGAGAATAAAGTGTCGTAGATTATGAAGTTTCTTTTATAATGTTGGATATGTATTCTACATATTATATATGATATATGGAGTAATATATTAACCATTTATTTAAAGGTATTAATCTAAGTCATAGAAGGGAATGGTATCACAAACATTTTCATCATATGATGAAATAGGTTTATGTGAAATTAATAAATGGAAATAATTCTCTAAGTCCAATGGATTTTAAGGGAGGCTAGAGAAGAAGAGTCCTTGTGATCACCATGAAAAAGGGAATGAGTCGAAGAATAAGATGAAGAAATTTACATCATCTGAGAACTGTGGAAAGAATCGACCTAGGAAATTCCTCAAAATCATGGGAGTTTGTTATAAGTGTAGAGAAATGGGTCATTGTATTAAATAATGTAAGGGGAAGTGGGAAAACACTACTATCTGGTGTTACAACTTTAAGGAGATGGGGAAATATGCAAAAAACAATTCCCCAAGCATCGAGAGAATATACCTCATAAGAATCTAAGGGATCAATCTCAAGATTATGATATTGATATAACTAAAATGGAATGATTAATTTTATCATGTATTTAGATCATTAAATAATGATTTAAGAGCATGTTGATGATGATATCATGGTTATAAGTATGATGGAATGTATAAGGATTGTACTACAATACTTTATTATTAATAATTTGAATGTTTTTGTTGAACGACACTGATGACAAGAAAAATGATTCAGTGACAGGTTGAAATTATTGGAAAATACATAATTGAGGAAAATACAACCATTAATATTCTCTTTATATTGATATAATGATGTTTGTATAAAGAGATGACTGATATGGAAAAAGTAAATTGGATACTACTAACTGAATGGGAACTGATTCTAATGTTTTGGATCATAATACATAGAAGGTTCATAAGGTTAGTCATTTATTAAATGGTTTAAATTGAACTTTATACAAGGTTTTATAGATTTATATATTACTTCACCCTATGACACAACAGGTGCTAATAGATGAAGTAGAAATTATTTAAGGTAAAACCAATTGATAATATTGTTTTTATGGAATAGAAACATATCAAGTAATTATATTTCCTTACATTCTTATAGAGTGGAATAATTACTCAACTGTAGAAAAAGGTTCTTGAAACAAAAACATTTGTCCTATTATCATCATTTTTTATTATATCAGTTACCTTATTTTACACCTCTGGTTTATGGATTTCTGGTCAACAACTTTCTCATGAACAAGTTCTCTATCACTCTATCAGAACTTGATAGTTATATTTATATTCTGTGACTAGTTATTCACTAATTTTATCTTATTTTAAATCCTTGTTTTTTTGTGTCCTTTTCATTTAACTTTCCTTCTCATTAAGAATATGTGTTAGAAACCTTTTTTACAATGTTAGTTTCTCAACAATAATTTTTTCAAATATCGAACCCTTGATTATTGAAAAATATTTGAAATTATGAAGATGAAATTTATTTAAGGTGGGGGAGAATGCATCACCCCAAGTCTTAATAATATTTTCCTTTTAGAATAAATTTAATTTTGTTGCTAGCTTGTTTTATACGCAATACTAAGTTGGCTTGTGTTACACACAATAGTGAGGTACTTAGATAACTTATAAGACACATAGGACCAAGCTTATAATTTTATATCACATACCAATATTTTATGATATATTATAAATTATTTTTACATTCATCCATGTTGGACTCCTCATGTATTAATCGTGTTTTAATGATCACATATCTTATTAAACCTAGTTAACTCTTATAAATTATATCTAATCATGTGTATTTTTGTTTAAAGTTTTCTCATGATTTAAGAAGATCCATTAAAGATCTTAATTGCTATACATTCAGTTTAATTACTTTATACTATCTTTGATCTACTATCATAATACATTCTGTGAAAAATTCCTAAGTCTAATCAATTCTATTATCATCATTGCTTAAGTCTGAAAATAGTTACATTGAAAAGTCTGAGACACCATGAGTGTGCCACTGGATATGTCTTTCTAACACTGTGAACAAGACATCATGAAGACAGACACTATGAAGCAAGACACCGTGAAGCAGACACCACAAAGCAGACACTGTGAAGCAAGACACCGTGAAGTAAGACACTGTGAAGCAGACACCGTGACCGCAAGACACCGTGACCATGAGACACCATGACACTCAGAAAACATGATCAATATAGACACCTAATGAAGGAGAAAAACTTTTCATGAGTTACTATGACACCGTTTCATAAAATAGTTTTTCATCTTTCAATTTAATTTCTAACGGTCATAGTTGATGCTTTTAATGCACTGACATAATTAATGATTCTTTGTAGACATATCATCGGATAGTATGAGGTACGAGGTGCAGAATACATGCAACCTATCAACTCTAGAACATGAATTCCATGCTAAAAGTGAAGTGTGTCCATGAATCATTCTGCATGATACAAAAACAAAAAACAAGGCTATGAGCAACCTAACGAAGAACACTGAGAAAATTTCGAAAGGAAGGATTGCCACATGCACGCAACCCGACTCTGAAGAACATACAAAGTACTCTGATATCCAGAGGACATCCTCACACTGACGAACTTCATGAACAACAAAAGATGAATCATGACACACTATTTTACAGATGAGGACTTGAACTCTGCATCTGCTTCATCTCAGAAGTCCAAACCTTCAAAGAGAAACACTCAGAGCACTTCCAAACCAATCTCCATATTTCTACTCTGTTGTGTATCTGTTTATTACCTTTCGAGAAGAGTGTGTACCTATAGAACAACACACTATGTCCCATACATTAAACTGAAGGATACAAGATATCCTTACTCAACCTTTCTCTTAATCTTGTGTATACCCACAGATAAATGTGGAAGAGGTCCATGTGTGGCCTGGTTATTTTGTACCCACGAAAACTGTGGAAGAGGTCCTTGTGTGGCATGGACAGTCTGTGTACTGTTATTTACCCTGATCTAGGGTGTGGATCAAAGTTTATTTATATAAAATTATTGGTGGTAGGTGATCACCAAGTGGAGTGGATTAGGTCTTGACTTGAGACTAAACCACCTATTTTATATCCTCTATGCTACTTAATGAAGTTATCTCTATTTTATTTCTTTACTATATAATCCAGAAATCACTAATTTTACTTTGATAGTTAGTCTTGTAAAGAACATATAACATACTTGTCTTAGTAGAATAACATGAAAAGTAATATTAATAACACAAAATAAGATTACTAAGAATTAATCAATCTTCTAAGAAGTTACATGAACAATCAAACTCTTATAACAGTATAACCTTGATTAACTGGGATGCATTTAATATTTGGGGAAAACCTTTTAGAAATAATTTTTATAGAAATTATTATAGTTACTTAATTCACCCCTCCCCTCTTGATTAATCTACTCTGACCAATAATCCAGTATATTTGATAGGCATATGATAAGAAAGCATATAGTTTTATACATAACAAATTGTATTTTTTAAAGGCACTTTTGTCACCTTTTAATGACGCACCTATTCTAAAACTAAATTTTGACCATTTTATAAATATTATCTGTAAAAATAAACCTAATACTTGAATGTGTAATTTTGAAACTATCTTAGGGTAAATTTTTTTATTTATATATGTAGTTTTATTTTTTTATTAATAGTGAAAAAAACTACATTTTATTTGAAATATTTCATTTCATATAAATAATTATTAATTATATATTATATTTTAAATTGGTTTTAAAATCAAAATAGATCAATTATTCATATATTAATCTAATTTAGGACATTTTATTAATTTTTCAATTGAATTTAGATATTAAAACTCAATGGACTTTTGAAAAAAAATCACTTTAAAAACCTTCTTTCTCACAATGTTTGAGGCATTAGATTTAAATTTAATTTTTCCATCTATGTGAATTAAATTTAGAAAAAAGAGTATAAGAATTTAAAATCAGTGTGATATTTATTGTCTAATAAGGTCAATTTAAATTTTTTCATAATTATTAGTGAATGTAGTTAAAATTAATTACAACGATTAAGGTAAGAATATACTTAATTAATTATTAAACATATAATATAAGGGGTTTAAAAGACCCAACACTTATCCTACACCAATTTTCTTGAAATATTTAGACCCTCACTACTTTAGTATATATTTTTATTAGTTAGTGGGATATAATTCATAAATTTCACCTATATAATAAGTTATGTAATGAAAAAAGAAAAAAAGAAACCTTCCTTTCCTTTAACACTTATAATGCTTTGAGAAAGGGAAAACATCATAATTTTAGATATACATATTTTTTAAAAGGTAAATGAATTTTTTTTATTATGATAGTTTATTTTAATTTTTTATAGATGATTTAATTACATTAAATGATTAACTAACGCTAATGAAATGATTATTTATTTTATAATAAAATAAAATAAATGATGCTAAAAACATTAAATGTAAAGTAAATTTAATGAACCTAATGTGTTACATTATTTTTTAGATGAATATATAATGTTAAATTTATATGAAATTAAAATATTTTAATTCCAAAATTGTTTTAAATTTTTAAATAAAAATTAAATAAATAATATCAAAATATACATTAATGTTTTTTATAATAAATGATATTTTATTAAATGATTTAAAATTAATAAAGATGATAACTTCAGAAAA
Source organism: Viscum album (assembly GCA_963277665.1). Lineage (NCBI taxonomy): Eukaryota > Viridiplantae > Streptophyta > Magnoliopsida > Santalales > Viscaceae > Viscum > Viscum album. The sequence continues at coordinate 84,390,374 of OY728140.1, read as the reverse complement.
GTTATTTTTAAGTATTAATTAATATCAAATATGGTCCATTAATGGACCAATAAATATTTTATAATTAAAATATTTACCCATAAATAGTAAAAACATTTTTTTCATGGTTTGGGTTATATAAGTGTTTTTGCGGATTACAAACGCTCCTCTTAAAATAAACTTCCAACACATATGAATTTTCTATTTTTATAAATTAGATATCATGTGTATAATTTAGTTGAAATATAGTTTCTAATTAACCTCACATAGTCTTAATGGATTAATTACACATGTTATAAAATGAGTTACCTCAATGAAAAACCAAATTGAAAAAAATAATGAAACATAAAGATTATGGAACAAAATGATAGAATTTATTTGATTTTTTTGCGGCGTGAGTGTGTATCAACCATAATTATCCTTTAATCAATTATTTTATATTTTTTAAGTGCATTATGTATGGAATATCTATCAATAGTGTTTACCTTTTTATATTTACAAGAATGTCACTCCCCTCCACTATAAAAGGACACCCCCACTTCTTCACACCTCTCAATCCCTTTGGACCATCCAAAACCATCCAAAATAAGATTCTAAAATACTTAACATCATCATATAATCCTCATTTTTGGCATAAATTATACCAAGGAAGACTTTTGGTATAAACCAAAAGGAGTTATCCGAAGAAGATGTAATGTTCTTCAACAACCTATTTTGTTTTATTTATTTCTCCACCACTTAAATTATTATTATATATTTCATATATAATAACCTCATTATCCTAAATATACTAATATATTGTTTTATTAAGGTTAATACATACAATTTTACACACTTCCATCAAATGGGATACACAATCATAGTTTGTGTGTACGACAGACTACCGTTAAGCGAACCGATGTCGTTCATTCTTCCATTACCACATTTCATGGTTGGAAATAATTATGGATTTATAGTTTATATATTATATATATATATATATGATATATATATTTTATTTATGATTATATAATATTTTATTACATATACCTTCATGCTTTCCATTTTGTGAGAAAACTATAACATCGTTTGGGTACGTGTGGACTACCGCCTTCTCAGAACGATGTGATTTGTTCACATGTTACATGGAATGTATTAAAGATGGATTTAATAAACAAATATGATGAATATGAAATAAATATGATATTAAAATTATAATATTAAAATATATCATTTGTTTTTTATTATTTTAATACGATAAGAAAATAGAAAAAACGTTCACGCATACGTATGGCCTTTGTCTCCATAAATGGTTTATTTTATTTCCAACATCCAAATTTTATGGAATACAATAAAAAATTATATAATAAATTTTTATTATATTTAAATCATGTTTTTAATTATGTATATTATTTAATTGTGATCTATGTAATATTAATGAAAAATAACAAGTGAAAACATACTAAAAAAACAAGGTGATTAAAACCCAAAACAGTGAAAATAACAATATATTGTTAACAAAAAAGTCCTGAGATGTTATAAAAGAATAATATAAGATATTATAAATATTAATATGTTTCTATTATAAGTTAATAACATGATTAAAACCATTATAAATGTGGTTAAAGAGCGTTCAACCAAAAGGGAGCGTAGGGTAAGGGATTTCATCTCAATTTACATTCCATTGAGAATTATTTTTTATTATGCACCAATTCACTTCAATGTATTGTCTATAATGCCACTTATACATATAATATCATGAATAATATATAATTTATGGTATTTTAATTTTAATATTTAATTATATCTTCCAATGGGTTTGACATGAAAATTACCTAGCGGTGAAAGCTATCTTTGTAATCTCAATTTCTCTTGTGATTAATAACTTTCTTCTGAAACAATAAATTTATTGAAATAATTTTTCATATGAAATTAACTATATATTCAATATACATATAATTTTTTTATGGATATGTTTTTTTCTTAAATTGTATTCGATATTTACATACGATATTTACTCTAAATATTATTTGATTAACTGGGAAAATATTGATAAATCTGTATCCTTTACTCAATATAAATATTTGATAAGGAATATTGTTTAAAAATAAAATAAATTATTTAATATATATAATTAATTATTATCATTGGTATGACATATTTTGGGATCATTTAAAGTAATCCTTTTGATTCATCGGTATTATCATGTGACAAATCAGATGGCCAAATCAGATGGTTTTTACCTAATATGTTAAACCATCTTGTGAAAGGTCTCGACATTAAAGGTAACATGTACCTTGGAAAAATGGAATCTAATAATTAATCATTTCCTTTATTGAGAATTTATTCATTATTATTATCCATTAGATTTTTTTCTTTAACATTATCTATGGATATACTTGATTCTCAATTTATTGATTAAATTGCAAGTGTTTCATTATTTACCTTTCAATATTAAGTAAGCCTTATACAGTTATTTATGTGGAATGTGTGTTCATATATCTGCCTTTCCATGTTTATTATGATTATTAATTCATGATATCTTCCACTACTTAATCTTTATTGATCATTTATTCCCACCCTTATTTTATTTCCTTTCCAAAGGATTCCATGAAGTGTACTAAGAAAGATATGAAAGGATATTCTAGATGGAATAATGTTATTTTCGAAATCAATTATGTTTTAGTTTTGTATTAATTTTTAATAAAATGATCACATATGTAACCAGTTTACAAGACTACTAAATTTTTTGGTCCTTTAGGATGCGATCTCTTTGTATATTATGCCATAATAATGGTAGTAAGACATAGGCTCTGAGCTTTCTCGGGTCAGGGACCTATGTAACGACCCAAAAGTTCATTAATGGAAATCAATCCTGATCTAATTAAATTTCTCTTTAAGTAAAATGTTTATATAAAATCTCAACTTCTTTGGTTTTATGTTAAGAATTATGACCATTGCTAATATAGACATTGAATAGTGATATCATGATTAATATAAATATAGGGCTTTAACAAATCCAGTTTACTCAGAAAAAGGAAGGGGTGGCCTCATCTTGTAGATGTGACCCATACGAAGCCCATTTGTCAGAGCATAGAAAGGAGGTGGTGTCATTGGGCTTCTCTCTTGACCAAGATCAAGATGATCTTGAACACGTTAAGCTTGAGCGAAACTTCCCATGAGAGAAGTGGAAGTTGATAGAGATTACCACCCGAGCGATGTTATCCGAGCCACCCCAAGAGTCTGTCACCATCAAACACCTCACCCTTCGGTCTTATGCATGTGTATTAAGTGGTTATTTAACAATAACCTAGTACTATGGTTATGTACATTATTTTCGTATATAATAATGAATATACTGTTATTTTATTATTGTTACAGTGTATATTGTTTTTAAATCACAAATAGTATTTTTAGTTAATGTTCAACTAAAAAATATATTTTTATGAATTAATGGATTATTGAATTAAATAATATTTTAATAATATATTATTATTGTTATGAAATTAATTTTTATTAAATTTAAATGAATGTATAATTTTATGAATGCAATTGTAATATTTATAAAGGTTTGAAAGCCATTTTTTTCAAAAACCCATGAATTTTCGATAAATGTCGGTTGTTATTTTAAAAGGGAAAATTAACATATTTATACAATTATTTAGATAAAATGAATATTATTTATAGAATTCGGATGTCGAAATTCTGACATAGTGAATTTTTTATAATTTTCTGAGACAGTCAAATTTTAGGGTAAAAATTAAATACTGTTAAAAAATATAATGTGTTTTATGACGTTGTAATGACCGAATAGTGATGTAATAAAAAACTATAAACTTTATTTTCATCCAATATATGTTTTACTATTAAAATAATGTTATTTTGGGTCTGTTTTATTTATTTTAAAAAGCTTTTGTGGACCCTTCAATACTTATTAATCATTTTGTCTTTTTAAATTGTTTTCCTTGGGAGTGTGACTCACCTCCATATAAGCAAACCCATTATTTTAAGAAGTTCTAACTTTGGACTTATAAAATATTGTTTTCCGCTCCCCTTTGGAAGAAACAAAGGGAAAAAACTATAAGGACGTGGCCTTATAACATTACATAATCTTGAATTAAATGAATAATTCACATTGAGTATATTTTCAGGTTTAGAGTTTTAAATAATTAGGCTATAACTATTACATTACATGTCAAAAATACAAACTAGACACTCCTACCCAGTTTCCATTTTTTTTCACAAAATAAAAACTCTTGAATAAAAAGAGTCGTGTCTAATTCCAAGTTTAAGAGAGCATGGCTTTTCCTTGACCCTATTCCACTTTACATCCTAGTAAAAACATTTAAAAACTTGGGATGAGAATATAAAGCTCAGTAAGGGATACACAAATAAGGAAAACTATAAGTTTTTCGAAAAAACAAATAAACCATGGATACTTTATCATAAGTAATACTTTTCACCTTTCTAAAGTACTAAATACTCTTCACTGAATAAAAGATCATTACATACCCTTTTGTAACCAAAAGATTACCATAAAACCCATATAAAGAACACATAACATATAAAGGTAACTTGGTACATAAACATATTTAAATGGAATAACCATACGGTCAACTTCCACACATATCATTAAATGCAATAGCCATACGACCAACTTTCATACTCAATGCATTAGAGGTTATAACATAACCACCTGTCCTAGTTTTCACTGCACCACAAATCATTTGGTTTATCACGTAACCACCCGTAAAATGTCCAAGTACCATTATAAAATCATAACACATAAAACCAATATAAAAGAATGATAAAATTTCCACATTTCAATCACAAAATATCATTTAAATATATTGACATAAAAGAATCCTTTATCAAAAACCATTTTCAATACCAAAATACGTAAAAGAGTATATGGTATTTAGTTTCTTTTAAAAACATTACGGCTTATTGAGGAAGACAAAGATCGAATAATACTCGTGGCGGTGGAAAATTTCATTGTCACCACATACATTAAAAGGAACATTCTTTTTGTCATTTAGTAAAATGTTTCATAGAAAAATATTCCTTTTTAATAGAAGTAAAAGTCAAAGGGTTTTATACACCGTATAAAATAATGTTGTGTATTAATTAAAATATGCGTCAATGAAAGGAGATTGAGATGAAGTCCCTTACCTCATGTTTGACTTGACTGGATCGTCTTTAATCTCCTTTATTTTGGGTAACTTCCTTTGGTTTGAACCAAATGTACTTGTTGAAGTGCCTTCTGCCTAAGGTAAGGATTCTAAGAGGAGGAGAGGGATGTAGGGAGCTTAATTGGTCAGATTTTGGACGAGCCTAATGGCTTGAGAGGTGTGAGGTATTGGTTAGAAGTTGTCTCCTTTTATATTGGGGAGGATGGGCTCTTTAGGAAAGTGTGAAAATATTATTTTATTATATAATGATATTCGGTTTCAAAAGGTCCAAAAATCATTAGAGTCAAAGATGAGATTACTCATGGTAGAAATAAAATCATCCAATAAGAATTGGACAAATTTTGCACGTTATTTTAATATTTATAATCTTATTTATTTAAATGATTTATTAATGTGGTAAACACTGCATCATTATTGTGTCATAAATAATTTAATTTATTTGTTGTCTAAAAATTATAAAACAAAAACCATGATTTAGTAAATAATTTTATCTTTCCAATGAATATTTATAGTCAAAATATTATTTATATAACACCATATACAAATTAATTTACTAAAAGATTTTTATTTATATTATTTTTTCCATTACATTAAATTAATTAATCTAAAGTGTCATTATCTTTCATAAGTTTCTCCATGGGGTACCAAAATAGACCAAAAGATTCCCATGGTCGGACATTACTCATACAATAAGGTTTGGACAAGTGTTAAGGTAATTTTGAATTATTACAATATTCCTTTTAACTTGAATTACCATATTTACCTTTAACCGCTGTAAATAAATGTCAAAAGTTACTATTAACCAAAAAATTATTTTCATCTTATTGAACCATATTTTACTTAAAAATAACAACTATGTATGTTGTATTTTCGAAATTCAATTCATAGAAGTGGTAAAATTTCATTTAAATGAAAAAGTCAGCTTTTTTAACTACAACTAAGTGGTTTCACTATTCATTAAAAACAAACTTTATCAGAAAAATTCCAAAACTTTACACAATGTAAATTTTGTTGTCCCAATTCTAAAGATGGATTTTATTTTTTCATATATAAAGTATTAAAGTGACCAAAACTAGATTAAAAAGGGTTCTCCATTAAAAGGCAGTAAATCAACCTTTTAATGTAAATTATGCTTAACATTAGATTTATTAAAATTTTAATCCTCTAACTTTTTATTGGATAAAAGTAAATAAATTTAACAAAAATTTATAAACATATTGTAGTTATTTTTTTTCATTCCCACCAATACAACGACTATGAGTTAGCTTCCATTTAAAATAATAATATTATATTATTAGCGTGCAACATAAGATTTCAAAGAAACCCGTTGTTGCGTGTCGGGTACGCTATCGAACATAGAAACCCTTTTAAAGTAAAATTAATATTTAATTCACAAATATTAATAAATATGAAATATGTCTTATTCTTTATTTACCTGGGATGTTACATCCTTCCCCCCTTTTGGAAATTGCGTCCTTGCAATTTTTATTCACTTATCAAATAAGTAGGGCTATTTATCCCTTATAGTATTTTCAGATTCCCACATTGCATCTTAAACCATATGGTTTTTTCACAAAACCTTTACCTGTTGAATTACTTTATTCCAAAAAACTTGCTCTCAACAGTCAAGAATCTAGACTGGTTGTTCTTCATAAGAGGGATTTTCTTCCAACTGAACAACCTCTGGACTCAAAACATGATATGGATCTGGCATATACTTTCTCAACATCGAAACAAGAAAAACATTATGTGTCTGGATAAACTGGGATGTAAAGAAACTTTTTACGCAACTGATCCAACTTTCTCCAAAATTTCATAAGGTCCAATGAACCACAGACTCAACTTTCCCTTCTTACCAAAATGCATTACACTTTTCCATAGAGAAACTTTGAGCAATACATGATCCCCTATCTCAAAAGAAAGATCCTTCCTATGGTTATCTGCATACATTTTTTTTCTTCTCTGAGCTGTTATCATGTGCTTCTGAATCAACTAAACATTATCTGTCATCTCTTCTAGAAATTCTGGTCCCATTAGCTTCCTTTCACCTACTTCATCCCAAAAATCTGGGGTTCGAAAATGCGTTCCATATAATGCCTCAAATGGAGCCATCTATATAATGGAATGAAAACTGTTGTTATATGAAAATTGAACCAAAGAAAGATATTGGTCCGAACTTACTTAATAATCCATCTAGAAAGTACGTAACATATCCACCAATGTCTAAATTGTTTGTTCTGATTTCCCATCTTATTGAGGATGAAAAACTGTGCTAAATTTTAATTCAGTACCCAATGACTTCTGAAGGCCTTTCCAAAATTTATAAGTAAACCTAGGACCATGATCATATACAATAGATAGGGGAACTCCATGAAACCTAACTATATCTTTAACATACAACCGAGAAAGTTGATCTAGAGACAATGTATCTCGAATAGGAAGAAAATGTGCATATTTAGTCAATCGATCAACAATATCCCAGATTGAATTATTACCTCAAGATGTCTTCGGTAATCCCACAATTAAGTCCATGGATATATTTTCCCATTTCCACTCTGGCACCAGTAAAGGCTAAAGCATTTCTTTTGGTAACTGTCGCTCTGCTTTAACCTGTTGACAAGTTAAACACCTCATAGTAAAATTAGTAATATCTCTTTTCATTCCATCCCACCAGTAATACTCCCGAAGATCTTTTTACATCATAGTACTACCAGGATGAACTAAAAAAGAAGAACTATGATCTTCACATAACAAATCATTCTTCAACTGTGAATCACAAGGAACACATAATCTCTTCCCAAACCTCAAAACACAATCATTATCAATGTTAAAATCAAGAAAATTACCCTTCTGAAACAACTATACCTTTTTCTGGAACTCACTATCTTATTTATGTGCTTGCTATATTCTGTCTGATAGAGATGATCTCACTGACACCTGATACAAAACAGAAGAATTTCCTACCCCAACAACTTCTATGCCATAATTCATCAAATCAAAAACCAAAGGATCTCGTTCCAAACGTGGCATGGTTAATGAAGAATTAGTTTTTCGACTCAAAGCATCAGCCACTTTATTTTCTTTTCTTGGATGGTAATGGATCGTGAAATCATAATCCTTGATTAATTCCAGCCATCTCCTCTGTCTCATGTTCAATTCTTTCTGAGTGAATATATAATTTCAACTTTTTTGGTGAGTTTATATTTCACATTTTACTCCATACAAATGATGCCTCCAAATTTTTAAAGAAAAAACAACAACAACTAATTCCAAATCATGTATAGGGTAATTTAACTCATGAGGATTCAACTAACATGAAACAAAAGTAATTACCTGATCATTATACATTAGGACACAACCAAGTCCATTAAATGAAGCATCACTATAGATAACAAACTCACCAGTTATGGATGGTAGTGCCAACATTGGAGCATTTACCAATCTTCTTTTAAATTTTTGAAAACAATCATCACATTCTTTTATCCAAATAATCTTAACACCTTTTCGAGTTAACTTTATCATTGGACTAGATAACCATAAAAAAATTTGAACAAACATCCAGTAATAACCTTCCAAACCATGAAGACTATGAATCTCGGTTATATTTGTGGGTCTTGGCCATTCTTCAACAACTTTTGTTTTAGCACGATCAACAGTTATGCCATTTTTTGAATCAATGTGACCTAGGAAAGAATTCCGTCGTAACCAAAACTCACACTTAATGAATTTTTCCAAATAGTTTCTTTTCTTTTAATGTTTGAAAGACAACCCTTAAATGACTTCCATGCTCCTCTTTACTTTTTTAATAAACCCAAATATCATCAATGAACACAACCAAAAACTTATCCAAGAACTCATGGAAAATTATATTCATAAGATCCATGAATACAATAGGTGAATTGGTTATACCAAAAGGCATAACTACAAATTCAGAATGGTCTTATCTAGTACGAAATACTATCTTCTGAACATCTTCTTCCCTTACATTCAACTGATGGTACCCCGACCTCAAATCAATCTTCGAAAAATACTAAGCTCCCTGGAGCTGATCAAAAAAATCATCGATATGAGGCAAATGATACTTATTCTTAACAGTGATGTTATTCAATGCTCTATAATCAATTCAAAGTCTCATTGAACCATCTTTTTTTAAAAAACAATATAGAATCACCCCATAGTAATGTGCTAGGTCTAATGAACCCTTTTTCTAATAACTCGTGAAATTGCTTATTAAACTCTAAAAGTTCAATTTGATCCATTCGATAAGGGGGTTTTGAAATTGGATTAACATGAGGATCTAAGTCAAAAATAAATTCAACTTTCTGATTAGGTATAATACTAGGCAACTCATCAAGAAAACATCAAGGTACTCATTTACCACTGGCACAACATTAATCTGAACAGTTCCTTTTTTTCAAAAATATGTGCAAGGTAACATCCATTTCCATTTTTACTAGTTTCCCAACTTCTTGATATGTTATCAAAAGAAAGGGTTCATTCTTGTAGACAAATATTAAATCTTTCAGAAATGAAACCTATTTAGCTCTATAGTAAATCTTATCATTATAAATAGATATCCAATACATGCCCAAAATAACATCAAACTCTATTAGAGGCAAAACAATAAGGTTTGAAGTTAGATTCTTTCCTCACATAAGGAAAGGAATGTTCTTATGTTCTCTTTTCATCTCAACATTTCATCCATGTGTTTTTACCATAAGTTCTGTATTCATATCTTGAGATGGAATTCCCAATTTACTAGAAAACTTATCAGAAATTAATGAGTTTATAGACCTTAATCAAAAAATACATTGGCATAATCTAAACAAACAAATAGTTTACGTGATACTACTTCGTTCGATGGCCCAACATATGCTGAATTAGTTGCAAAGGATTTCACCACCACTTTCTACTTGCATTCCCTCTGCTTTCCCTCAGTTGAGTTCTTCGCTGGACACTGATTTGCATAATGACCCATTTCATTACATTTAAAACATCTTAATGATGGCATTTCATTGCCTTCTTGATCATCTTCCTTACAATTACGAGAAATATGACCAGACTTGCCACACTAGAAGCACTTTCCATACTTTGATAAACATTCTCCAGGATGCTTTTTACCACACTTATCACAAGTTGGATATTTAATTTTCTTTCCTTCAGGCTTCTTTGATGAATTATTTCCCTTTGAATACCAACTGGACCTCTTATTTTTTGTTTTTCAAAGAGCATTTGGTCATTTGAAAACTCCATTTCCACCCTCTCCGCACATTGAACAAGTCTTTCATAAATTCTAAACTCATAAGAGGCTAATTCTCTTCGATATCGTGGCTTCAGTCCTGAGTAAAATAGATTTATCTTACTATCAAGATCTCAGATGAAATTTGGTGTATACCTTGCCAGTCGAGTGAACTTTGCTTCATAATCCGCCACTGAGTCATCCTCCTACCTCAATTCATGGAATTGTTTTTCCATCCTAAGATGAACCACCATAGGAAAATATTTCTCAAAAACCATAACTTTGAATCCATCGCAATCGAGAGCATCAATCTTCTCACTATCCCAGATATTATTCACCATCAACCCCCACTGACCATCTTCACCTTCAAAATGGTAAATAGAAAGACTAACCTTTTGATGTTCTGAACACTCCATAACATCTAAAATATTCTTCAGTGCTTTAATCCACCCTTCAGTTAGACCAAGGAAAGATGATCCTATAAATGATGGGGGATGTTGCCTCATGAAATGCTCCACTACTGACATGTTACTTTTCAGTTGATCTAGCTGATATCATGCATGAATACCACCACCATTTATAGCTTGAGTCAATTGTTCCATCACTGTAACAAACTGTTCAATTCTGATTCCAACCATCTCAGGTTGCTGATTTGGAAGGTTGTCTTCCTCCTGATGTCGTCCCAACATAGCTTCCAAGTTTCCTCTGTGGAAAACCATTATGAAAAAAGAAATATCATAATCGAATTAGCATGGAAATCTATAAATGCTATATCATTTCAATATTACCATAAATAAATTTATGGAAATTTATTTAACAATACTCTAATGCCTAAAGTTATCTAAACCGACCTATAATACCAACTATAAGGACCCAACCTTATAACATTACATAATCATGAATTAAACAAATAATTCACATTAAAGATATTTTTAGGTTTATAGTTTTAGATAATTAGGCCATAACTATTACATTACATCACAAAAATACAAAGTATACACTCTTACTCAATTTCCATTTTTTCACAAAATAAAAACTCTCGAAAAAAAGAGTCATGTCTAATTTCATTTTTAAGAGAGCATGATTTTTCCTTGATCCCCTCCTTTACCCTATTCCACTATATGTCCTGTGAAAAACATTTCATAAACATGGGATGAGAATATAAAGCTCAGTAAGGGATACACAAAGAAAGAAAACTGTTAGTTTTTTAAAACAAAAAATAAACCCTTAATACTTTATCATAAGTAATACTTCTCACCTTTTTTAAGTAGTTAATACTCTTCACTGAATAAAAGATCATTAGTTACCATTTTGTAACCAAAATATTACCATAAAACACATATAAAGAACACATAACATATAAAGGTAACTTGGGACATAAACATACTTAAATGGAATTACCATACTATCGACTTCCACACATATCACTAAATGGAATAGCAATACGTCCAACTTTCTTACCCAATACATTGGAGGTTATAACATAAACACTCGTCCTGGTTTTCACGGAACCACCTGTCATTTGGTTTATCACGTTACCACCCATCAAATGTCTAAGTACAATTATAAAATCACAACACATAAAACCAATATGAAGGAATGATAACATTTGCACATTTCAATCAAAAAATATCATTTAAATATATTGACATAAAAGAATTATTTATCAAAAAAATTTCAATACTAAAATACGTAAAAGAGTATGTGGTATTTAATTTCTTTTAAAAACAATACGGCTTATTGAGGAAGCCAAAGATCAAATAATACTCACGGCGGTGGAAAAGGTCATTGTCACCACATATGTTAGAAGGAACATTCTTTTTGTCATTTAGTAAAATGCTTCGTAGAAAAAGTTTCCTTTTGAATAGAAATAAAATTCAAAGGGGTTTATCCACCATATAAAATAAAGTTGTGTATTAATGAAAATATGCCTCAATGAAAGGATATTGAGATGAAGTCCCTAACCTCGTGTCCGACTTGACTGGATCGTTCTTTAATGTCCTTTAATTTGGGTAACTTCATTTGGTTTGAACCAAAAGGGCTTCTTGAAGTGTCTTCTTCCTAAGGTAAGGCTTCAAGGAGGAGGAGAGGGATGTAGGGAGCTTAATTGTGCAGAGTTTAGATGATCCTAATGGATTGAGATGTGTGAGTAATTGGTTAGAAGTCATCTACTTTTATAAGGGAGAGGATGGGCTCTTTAGGAATGTGTGAAAATATTATTTTATTATATAATGATATTCGGTTTCAAAAGGTCCAAAAATCATTATAGTCGAAGATAATATTACTCATGTTCGAAATAAAATCATTAAATAATAATTGGACAAATTTTGGATGTTATTTTAATATTTATAATCTTATTTATTTAAATGATTTATTAATGTGGTAAACACTACATCATTATTGTGTCATAAATAATTTAATTTATTTTTGTCTAAAATTTATAAAAAAAATACCATGATATAGGAAATTGTATTATATTTCCGATGAATATATATAGTCAAAAATATTACTTATATAACACCATATATAAATTAGTTTACTAAAAGATTTTTGTTTATGTCATTTTTTCCTTTACATTAAATTAATTAATCTAAAGTGTCATTATCTTTCATAAGTGGCTCAATGGAAGCCCAAAATAGACCCAAAGTCGTCTATGGTCGTCCATTACTCATCCAATAAAGTTAAGACATGTTTTAAGGTAATTTTAAATTATTATAATATTATTTTTACCTTTAATTACCCTAGTTACCTTTAGCCACGGTAAATAAAAGTCAAAAATTACTATTCACCAAAAAAATTATTTTCATCTTATTTAACCAAGTTTTAGTTACTAATAACAACCATGTATGTCTGATTTTTTAAAATTCAATTCACAGAAGTGGTAAAATTTCGTTTAAATTAAAAAGTCAGTTTTTTAACAACTACTAGGTGGTTTCACTATTCATTTAAAACGAACTTTATCGGAAAAATTTCAAAAATTTATACAAAGTAAATTTTGATGTCCCCATTCTGGAGAAGGATTTTATTTGGTCATATGGAATGTATTAATGTGGCCAAAACTATATTTAAATAGGGTTCTCCATTAAAAGGTGGTAAATCGACCTTTTAATGTAAATTATGCTTAACATTAGAATCATTCACATTTTAAGCCTCTAACTTTTTATTGGATAAAAGTAAATACATTTAACAAACATGTATAATCATATTGTAGTTAGTTTTGTTCATTCCCACCAATACAATGGCCAGTAGTTAACTTTCATTTAAAATAATAATATTATATTATTAGTGTGCAACATAAGATTTCAAAGAAACTCGTTGTTGCGTATCGGGTATGCTATCGAACCTAGCAACCGTTTTAAAGTAAAATTAATATTTAATTCACAGATGTTAATAAATATGAAATATGTATTATTCATTATTTACCTGGGATGATACAAAAACCATGGGCTTGTTTGTGGTTTTGATTAATTTAATGTGAGGTGTCCCAAACCTAAATAATAAACAATTCCTTCTCCTTTATTATATAAACCCACCCAAGATCCCACTTCCTCCTCACTAAAATCCTTTAGATTTCATCCAACCTATGACCTCCTTTCCCTATAGTCCTCCCAAGGTGCCCCAATATCCCAAGAAGCCTCTGTCAATCCTCTCTCAATCCTTTGGAAGCACACTTCCAAGTAAGGGTTTTTTCCTTTATCATTTTTGTTCAATTTTCATAATGTTGTTATGACCTTTTAATTTCAATTATAAAGGTTTGGGTATGGTTTCTCACCTCCTCCATACTTCCCTATTTATGTTTAAATTATGAGATACCCCTTTCTCTCTCAATAAATGCCTCTCATGTACACCCGTTACTATGCCGAAATTCCAAAAGGAATTTATCTCTCCTCACTTACATTAAAGAGATGTTTTTGTATCATGAATCTAAAATCCATTACATTAGTTTGGAAATGTATCTATATTACCCCCTTACTTTCCATGTCATGTAAATATGATGAGTCAACCCTTTCTATCTCATCAACCATTTTTATGAGTTTTTATGTCACACTGTTATGTTGCTGAAATTGCACCACGCTTTTTCAAGCCAAAGTCATTGTGTAGTGAATACCATGCCCATTTCTCTATCAATGGTATTCACCTTTATACACATTTACTTATTGTTTAAAGAGTTTCATGTATGTATTCCACATTCATTTATCATGGAATAAATGATTATGTTGAATGATTCAAAGTTTTATGATCCATGTGGCACACTTATGCATGAAATGAAATGTTTAAGAAGGGTATGCCCTGATAGCGCTCCAATGAATTGTGTAATGTATAGTGTCATCATACCTCATGTGTAGTGGGTGTTTACTCATGCTAATTCAAGTTCAACGAGGGTTTACTCATGCTTCATGTGCAATGAGGGTTTGCTCATGCTCCATGTGAAATGGGCCTTGGCTCATGCTAATTCCATGTTAAGTGTTGTTGCCATATTTCCATGTTATGATTATCATGCATTATCATGACTTTATGTTTATGCTTCTATTGTGCTCTATAGATATGAATATTGTATAAAATTTATTATATTCTTGTTTTATTCCATGATTAATCCCTTACTGGGCTTTATATCTCACCCGTTTCTTATGCATGTCCTCAGGTTATCCCATGCAATGCAAAGTACGAGGGAATATAGTGTTCATGTAAAGGAAGTTTTCAATAAAGATGTTTTTTTAGGTTTTATGTTATTATGTAACGATCCTAAGCCCCAAATACAATATACCTCTCAATCTTCTATGTTGTATCAAATAATGTTTATGTAATAAATTATGTTTAATTTTGTAATGAAATATCTGGGTTTTCATAGTTGGTATCAGAGGATATGTTTAGCTATTTTTGGGATTAGGATTATAAAACCCTAGTAAATCCTTAGAGGCAAGACTAAGTATAATAAAAACATCCCTATGTTTAGGTGAGTATTGAGTAAATGGTTTATCAAGAAAATACATCCACGTCTGGATACGAGCAGGTAGAGGCGGCTCTAGCATAGATGTATCCTAGTGGTAAAACCCGAAAACACTACTTTGAGCTAGAATCGAACAGGAACTGGTGCATGAAAATGGGACTTGCTGCACTCCTGGTTACGAAACTCCCGTGGGATATGCTTTGGTAAATTCACATGATTGGTATGAACTATTATTAAGGGACAAAAAATACCCTAAGAATTTATGTTAGAAAGTAGATCATGGATAACATAGAATGATGACAATAGATTAATATGTTAATGAAAAAAGTTATTTATAAGTCATCAGTTTTGTACATGGATTAACCTTTATGTGTTACCACTAACTATCCTTTTATTCTAGCCAATGGATGGTAATAGGAGGATTCATGCTAACAACCGATGTGAAGATCAAGGTGATGACTGTACTAATGAGATTCCCAATCTAATGGGAGTGGGAATTGCAAACTTTCTCACGCTTCTATCTCAGATAACTCAATATTTGAATAGAAACATGGGTCAAGAGGAACATTCAACCCCCCCCCAGAATGAACAAGTCTTTATCGAGAGATTCATGAGAAAAATTCCCCCTACTTTTAATGGATCATCTGATCCATCAATCACCGAACAATGGATCAACTCCATTGAAAGGATCTTCTCCATCCATAAATGTTCTGAAAAATAGAAGGATCTCCTGGCATCTTATCGTATGGAGGGTGAAGTTGATCGATGGTGGACATTGATAAAAAATACGAAGCCTGAGGAGAAGATTGATGTGTTTTAATGGAAGGATTTCCAAAATAAGTTTTTCGATAAATATTTTCCACTCACCCTCTAGATTAAGATGGAAAGGGACATCCTTGACATAATGCAAACAGACAACAAATCTGTTGGAGCGTATGAGGAAAACGTCACAAGTCTTGCACGATACACTTCCAACTTTGTCGTTACCCCTAGATGCAAGTTTGATAGCTTCTTTTGTGGGATGAAACCCATCATGTAGAAAGCGCTGGCGATCCATGACTTCGACAGCTATGAGGAAATTGTCTGATGTACCCTCAAGGTCAAAATGGAGATTGTAGAATCTCAAGGGTACCATAGGGATAAGAAGAGTAAGTTGGACTTTGTTGATGGAGGTCCGGTGGATAAATACAACGGTGCAAAGAAGATCTAGCACCCCACTTTCCAATGGTGCAGAAAGAAGCACCCTGAAAATTGCCTAAATCTTACGAGAAAATGCTTTACGTGTGGAAGAGAAGGGAACCTGGCTATTAACTGTCGGCAAGAAACACCCACGGCTATGATAGTGGAGATGAATTCTCCATTTGAACCTCAACTCATGGTTTATTTCTACAACTAAAAATAACCAAGGACTCTTTCAAATCAGTTCCCTAAGCCAAGGGTTTTCAGAGACAACCAACAACCTCCAAGTCAGCAAGGGAGAGCTTTTTCCGTCACTACTACCGTAGTGAACCCCGAAAATAAAGTAGTGATAGGTACGCTAGTTATTCAATCAAGAACAGTGAACATACTTTTTAATTAGGGTTCTACATATTCTTTTATATCTCAAAAGTTTAGTAGAACAATCCTAGCACCACCACTAATCATGGAAGTGAATATGTCAGTGAGTACGTAAAATGGGGAAATCATTGCATCCCATGAATATAAATCCTCCCCTGTCATAATCTGTGGATTGAACTTCCCAGTGAACCTCATCATACTCTCTCTTTTATAATTTTATGAAATTATTGGCATGGATTGGCTTTCCTTATATAGATCCAACATAAATTTCTATGAGAGGGAAATCACTCTCCATGTGGATAATCCACCCCCAATTCTATACAAGTTCAAGGAGGAAGATGAATATTCTTTAGCTCCATCATCTATAGCGTGGACATTATTGCTCTATGAGGACGCGTATCTGGCTTAGATGATTGAGTCAAAGGAATAAACAATCTTTGAAGACATTCCTATTGTGAGGGAATTCGCTGAAGTGTTTCCTGAGTAATTTCCTAGTCTTCATCCTAGATGAGATGTTGAATTATCATTTTATCTTATACATGGGGTGTTGAAAATATCCAAGACTCTATATAGAATGGATGTTGTGGAGCTTGAAGAGCTGAAGAAATAACTACAGGAGAATCTGGATAAAGGGTTTATACGCCCAAGCGCTTCACCATGGGGTGAACCAGTCCTCTTTGTCAAGAAGAATGATGGGTCAATGTGCCTTTGCATTGATTATCATGATCTTAAAAAAATCATGATAAACAACAAGTATCCTCCCCCACAAATTTATGAATTGTTCGATCAGCTGTGTGAAGCACAATAATTCTCTAAGGTGGATTTGCGGTTAGGATATTATCAAGTAAGGGTGAAGAAGGAAGATATCCCCAAGACTGCTTTTCGTACAAGCTACGGGCACTATGAATTCATAGTAATGCCTTTCGGACTCACTAATTCTCCATAAATCATCATGAACTTGATCAATAGAGTCTTTAGATATTACCTTGACAAATTTGTGGTAGTCTTTATTGATGATATTCTGATATACTCCAAAACCAAGGAGGATCATGAGGAGAATATAAGAACTATACTAGAGACCTTGCGGAAGGATAAGCTCGATGAAAATTACAAAAAAAGTGTGATTTCTAGTTAAAGGAGGTCTCATTCTTGGGCCATATCATCATAATCAATGGGATATCTATGGATCCCTCCAAAACAGATGCAATTGAGGGATGACTATGGCCAACATCGGTAACGGATATGCATAGCTTCTTGGGGTTAGCTGGATATTATCAATGATTTGTGAAAAAATTATCTCTATTTTCCAACCCTCTTACCAAGCTACCTCATAAGGGAGTAAAGTTTTCTTGGAGTGATGAATGCGAAGAAAGCTTCAAGGAGTTAAAAAGAAGGCTTATCACTGCGCCCATGATCACTTTAACCACAAGCGAAGAATGTTTTGTGGTATTCAGTGATGCTTCAATGAAGGGTATGTGATGTGTGTTGATGAAAAATGACAAAGTCATTACCTATGATTCAACGAAATTGAGTGCTCATGAATTGAACTATCCAACACATGATCTCGAGTTGGATGTAGTGATCTTATCTTCGAAAATTTGGCAGCATTATTTCTTTGGGGAGAAGTGTAAAATATATATGGACCACAAAAGCCTCAAATATATATTCACACAGAAAGAGTTGAACATGTTCCAACAAAGACAGTTAGAGCTGATCAAAGACTATGACTGCTCAATCCATTACCACCATGGGAAAGAGAACAAGGTGGAAGATGCCCTAAGTAGAAAGGACCAAGCGATTCTATCATTGATGAGAATTGAAAAGGATCCAATCTTCTTATATTTGATGAATATGGACATGGGAATCATAAATAAGGGAACATCATCAATCATTTCATAAATTATTTCTCAACTGTCACTTTTGGAAAGGCTAAAGGATGCTCAAAAGGATGATGTGGGAATTTAGGAAAAATTGGAAGCTATCGAAAAAGGGAAATCCTCGGAGTTTAATGTTAATGAAGAAGAAATTGTGAGGTTTGGGAAAAGACTACGTGTTCCATCATGTCCGGAGATGAAGAAGGAACTTTTGGATTATGCACATAGTTAAAATTTATCTATTCACCCAGGAAACACAAAGATGTATTGAGATCTCAAATAGCATTATTGGTGGGATAATATGAAGAAGGTGATCACTGAATATAAATCAAAGTTCCCGGTGTGTCAGCAAGTGAAGGAAGAGAGGCAGAAGTCAAAGGGGATGATGCAACCATTGTCCATACTAGAATGGAAATGGGATAACATCACCATGGAAGTTGTCACTGGACTTTTGAAGACATCCAAAGTCAACAATACAATCTAGGTTTTTGTGGATTGTCTTATAAAGGATGGACACTTCATTTCTATTCAGCAGGATTTATCATTGGATAAACTATCCCGAATATATATATGGGAAGTTGCAAGGATCCATGGAGTACAACTATCTATTATGTCTAATCGAGATCCAAGATTCGCCTCTATGTTTTGGAAGAGTCTTCAACATGCTCTGAATATCTAACTGAACTTCAGTACGGCGTATCATCCTCAAACTGATGGCCAATTTGAGCAGACTATCCAAACACTTGAGGACTTGTTGGGAGCATTCTCAATGGACTTTAAAGGAGTATGCGATCAACATCTTCCTCTGGTTGAGTTATCTTATAATAATAGTTTCCACTCAAGCATCCAAATGACACCATATGAAGACCTTTATGGGAAAAGGTGCAGAACACCGGTGTGTTGGGATGAGGTTGGTGAGTGTAAGCTTCTTGTGCCAGAAATGGTCGAAGAAATGGGGGAGAAGGTGAAAACCATTCATCAACATATCAAGGCAGCCCAGAGTCTATATAAGAGTTATGCAGATAACCGTCAATGAGACCTTGAGTTTAAAGTTGGATACAAGGTATTTCTACACATATCTCCATGGAACAAGGTAATGGGGTTTGGAAAGAAAGGGAAGTGAAGTCCAATGTACATCGCCCCCTTCGATATTCTTGATCATTTCAGGGTTGTGGCCTATCGACTAGAACTTCCACCTACCATGGCCAAAGTACATGATGTCTTTCACGTATACCTCTTAAATAAGTACATACCAGACCCTTCACATGTACTCTCTTCAGCGGTGGTACAGTTAAAGGATGATCTTTATGTTGAGGAGCAACCAGTGAAAATCTTAGATCATAGAGAAAAATTTCTACGAAATAAGACAATGCCCCTCATCATGTTGTTGTGGAGGAAACACAATTTTGAAGAAGCGACGTGGGAATCAAAGGAAATGATGAAGAAGAGTTACCCAAATTTGTTTTAGTGTGGGAAAAGGAAATTTTGAGGGTAAAGTTTATTAAGGGGGGAATATTGTAACAAACCAAACTTTCATTATGGAAATCCCTATTGATCTAATTAAATGTCTCCTTATGTAAATTGTTTATATAAAAAGTAAACTTCTTTGCTTTTATGTTAAGAATTGTGACCGTTTATAATATAGTTGTTGAACAGTGATCACATGATTAGTATAAATATAGGTCATTAACGAATCCAATTTACTAAAACAAAGGAAGTGATGGCCTCATCCAGTAGAAGTTCCCCATACGAAGTCCATTTGTTAATGATTGGAAAGGAGGTGGCATCATTGGGCTTCTCTCTTGACCAAGCTCAAGCTGAGCTTGAACTTGTTAATCTTGAGTGGAACCGCCTATGGGAGAAGTGAATGTTGATAGATATTACCACCTGATCGATGTTATCCGAGCCACCCCAAGAGTCTTTCACCATCACACACCTCATCAATTGGTCTTATGTGGGTTTTTTCAAGGGTTATTTAGTAGGACCCGAGTAATATGGTCATGTACATTATTTTTGTATAAAATAATGAATATACTTTCATTTTATTATTATTACCTTGTAAATAGTTTTTAAATCACAAATAGTATTTTTAGTTAATGTTAAACTAAAGAAATATATTTTTATGAAATAATGGATTTTTAAAATAAATAATATTTTAATAAATTATTATTATTTTTATTAAATTAATTTCTATTAAATATAACTAATTGTATAATTTTATGAATGCAATTCTAATTTTTATTAAGGTTTGAAAGGAATTTTTGTCGAAACCCGTGAATTTTTTGATAAATGTTAGTTTTTATTTTAAAAGTTAAAATTAAAATATTTAGAAAATTATTTAGATAAAATGAATATTATTTATGGAATTAGGACTTCAAAATTATCCAATAGTTAATTTTTCATAATTTTCTAAGACAATCAAATTTTTTGGTAACAATTAAATACCGTTTAAATATATAATGTGTTTTATGACATCATAATGACCCAATAGTGATGTAATAAAATACTATAAACATTATGTTCATACAATATATGTTTTACCATTAAAATAATGTGATTTTGGGTTTTTTTGATTTATTTTACAATGCTTTAGTGGACCCTTCTAGACTTCTTAATCATTTTCTATTTTTAAATTGTTTTCCTTGGTAGTGTGACTCACCTCCACATAAACAACCACATTAATTTAAGATGATCATAATTTGGCCTTATAAAATATTTTTTTCCACTCCCCTTTGGAAAAAACCATGCGCTGGTTTGGGGTTTTTATTAGTTTAATGTGAGGTATCCCAAACCTAATCAATAAACAATTCCCTCTCCCATCCTATATAAACCAACCAAAGCTCCGACTTCATCCTCACTCAAAGCCTTTGGAGTTCATCCAAACTCATCCCTCATCTCTCTATAATCCTCCCATGGTGCCCCAAGCTCCCAAGAATTTTCTCTCAAGCCTCTCTCAAGCCTTTGGAAGCACACTTCCAAGTAAAGGTTGAAGTCCCTTTCTCAATTTTAACCAATGTTATTAATGTTGTTATGCCCTTTTAACTCCAATTATAAATGTTGGGGTATGGTTCTTAACCTCCCTCATACTTCCCTATTTCTTTTTGAATTATTAGAGACCCCTCTCTCTCTCTCAATAAATTCCTCCCATGTACACCTGTTACTATGCCAAAATTCCGGAAGGAATTTACCTCTCCTCACTTACAATCAAGCAATTCTTTTGTATAATGAATCTAAATTCCATTACATTTGTTGGGACATGTATCTATATGACCCCCTTACTATCCATGTCATGTAAGTATTATGAGACACCCCTTTCTCTATCACCAACCATTTTTATGAGTTCTTATGTCACGTCATTATGCTGCCGAAATTGCATCGTGCTTTTCCAAGCCAATGTCATTGTGTAGTGAATACCACACCCATTTTCCAATCAAGGGTATTCACCATTATGTATATTTACATATTGTTTAAAGAGTTTCATTTATGTATTCCACATTCGTTTATTATGAAATAAATTATTATGTTGAATGATTCAATGTTTTATGATCCATGTGGCACACTTATGCATGAAATGAAATGTTTAAGAAGGGTGTACCCTGATCGTGCTCCAATGCAATGGGTAAAGTATAGTTTCATGATACGTCATGTGAAATGGGTGTTTAATCATGCTAATTCAAGTGCAATTGGGGTTTAATTGTGCTTCATGTGCAATGAGGGTTTACTCATGCTCCATGTGCAATGAGCCTTGGATCATGCTAATTCTATGTTAAGTGTTGTTAACACATTTCCATGTTATGATTATCATGATTTATCATGCCCTTATGTTTTTTCTTCTCTTGTGATCTAATGATATGCCTATTGTCAAACATGTATTGTATTCCTCATGATATCCCATGATTAATCTCTTACTGGGATTTATAGCTCACCCTTTTCTTATGCATATCCTCAGGTTATCCCATGCAATGATAAGTACGAGGGAATATAGTGGTCATGTAAAGGAAGTTTTCAATAAAGATAAGTTGTTATGTAATGATCCTAATCCCCAAAGACACTAGACCTATCAATCTTCTATGTTGTATCAGATGAATTTTATGTAATAAATTTTGTTTAATTGTGTAATAAAAGATTAGGAATGTCATAACCTACATCAAAGATGTGAAGATAAATAACTAGAAAATACCACAGAGTATCATAGTCAATGATCGTCAAATGAAACTTGGGACTACTAAAACCCTACTCTGAATTATTTTCTAAAGGACTAGAAAGAGTTATCATGAGAGGAATGATACTTGATCGCAAGACCAATAAATCAGTCATCTTGGATGAAATAACGGAATGAGTAGATCAAGTGTAAAATAATTCCATAACTATAGAGGATGAAATAAAATCCATACCTCTCATAATAGTAAATCCTACCTCTAACTCCTCCAGTGCTCACTTCACTTCATACCAATGTCAATCTTCATATTTATCTTTCTTCACAACCTAACACCACCCTTAGCATGAAGTTAAGATCTAACCCCTTTGTTCTGTCATATCTAAACATATATCCCTTGGTGAAGGTTGATCTAGATATACTTACCTTGTATTCTCTCTCACAGAAACACTAAATATGATTATATTTCCTGCACGTGTGAAATAGCCTAGGTGCTACTATAAAACCAAGCTGGAGGTTTCCCTTTCTCCTTAGTAGGTAATAAAACACATGTCATTTCCCTAAAATCTATTTCATAATCATACCACAACTTTGGAATTGGTCACATCACTTCCTATTCTAGATAGAAAACAAACTCTAGATATATCCTAGTCATGGATACCTTTGATAGTCTTATCTTACCAACAATATCTACCTCATCCATATATTCCTTATCCATAACCTTTAGGGAAGTGGGTAGGAATGTAACAACTAGAATATACTAAATATCATACCTCAAACCCATCTCGAACCACTATAAATTTAGATAGACATTGGAAATATGTACTAGAGACAGGTGAACCAACATGGAAAATCAAGTAGTGTACTCCATAAATGAATTCCCCCTTTCACCAAAGCTAAAACTTCCAGATTCATTACTACTAAAAATGTTTTAGTAAAAACCAATTGATTAAATTCATTTTTAAAGTGTTCTAGGTGAGATATTAATGCATGTTGGCTTACATAATACATTTAAACCACCTCCTTCATATAACCTAAATCATATCGGTGTTGATACCAACTTTGGAGGATTCTAGAATTTTCCAACATTGGAAAATCCTGTTAATCCTCTCAATACATTATTCTAATTCATTTATACCCTTTCCACTATGAAATATTGATGGATGCTTCGTAGTAAATTCAGTAGCATGGTCCATTGTTTCCCTAGTTTAATACTGGATACTGGACCCATAGACTGGATCATTCGTACTATAGTTTCCATAAATATTGAGTCTATTAGAGAATTCACCTATGTGACTCAATCTACATATTCATCTATGAAACTATGAGTTTATGTTCCTTTAGGATCCAAATTTTATATAAAAATGACAAAAAATAATAAAGAATAAAATTTTATTCCTCGACCATAAATAAAATTTAGACAATTGAAGCCCAAAAGGGTAAAACTATAAACAATCATAATAGATATCCCCAGAATTCCCAGGGTTACTTGGGTTTCTCCATGAAGGTGATCAAGCTAGACACACTCCCACATTACTTATTTAGTTTTTAAAGTACTACCTTCAGTATATCAACAACCCACCGACACAAAATGGTGATAAAAAATAATTATTGCAGGCTTTAACAATAACCTGATCTTTGATACCAATTAGAAATAGGTGAACCAAGTTCAACCCATAATGTCACTCAAATTGGCCTACAACAAGGCTCGAAGTCTATTTCTGATCTTCACTTGCAAGAAAACAATCAGTAAGGTATCATACAATCAAATGTGGGAATAATTTCACCCTAAGAAAATATGATTATATTGAAATAATTAGAGTTCAAAAAAAGTTATATAAAAATACACCATAGTTCAAAACAACCAATCCATAAAGGTGACATCCAATAACTGGATAACAAGGTATATGTGAACAAACAAAAAGACCAACAACATGGAACCTGAAGAAAATCATTTTTCATCTCCTTGTGACCATATGTTACATCTATTTCAACCCACAAAAACGCAACACTATCCAGGAGATTTATCCTCTACATGAGGCTCCTCCCTTTACCAGAATCCTGTAAAAACATAGTTATAAATTCCCAAATGAAAAATTATAGTGTGATCACTAAATCTTAGTAGGATACCATCAATAATTTATAATATATCTCTCCTCATGCATCCATTAGTTCTTATATAAAAAATATTTCAAAAACATTTCTAGAGTAAATATTTTCCCATATAAAATAATCATTTTGTTTTTTTCAAAAACATTCCATATTCTAATTAACAAAATAATTTGACATAACATATATCCAAGAGGCATAATAATGTGAATAAAATATGTTTCATTAGTTAATATCCATATCAAGTGGAAAAATAATAATACCAAGTAAACATGCATATAATGCATCAAACAATTACCAAGAAATCCATGAAAAATCATGTACAAAACTCAAAATAAACATGAAACAGTAGTGGTCATACTTTAATCCTAAATTCTAGAAACCTCATTCCCACGAAAATGACTACCGACTAGAAACCATGGAATCACAGGAACCTTTCCTAGTGATAGATAACTAAAATATGTCTCAAATATTTTTAGTTTTCCCCTATACCTTGATTCCTTCCCAATGTGAAATTACATCATCATTAGGTTCAAGAAACCAAAATCTATATTTCATAAAAAAATCAACTAAAAGCCATATCGTTACCATGAACATATTTTCAAAAAAACATTTCTAGAGAGATCCAAACAATTTTCATTATAGAAAAAAACTATTTAAAATCATCTTTTAGGCATTTTAACAAACAAACCATGAGATATAAAATGGTTTTCAATAAAAAACCTTTTTTTGGAAAACATTTACAAAACTATCAAAGAGAAAATTAACCTAACATGGATTTCAAATCATCAATATATTAAATCATGCCAAAGGAAATCATTTGAAAATAAGACATTACATGCGATAAAGACACCTATACCATGAGGAAAAAACTAACTTTTCTCTAGGACCAGTGATGGGAAAAATATATATTGCCCTCGTTAGCATCAATCTATAAAGAGAAGACCCAATAAGAAAGGAATTACCCTAATATGCTTCTAGATGAGTGATAAATGTCCAAACCCCTTTATAGAACATGATAGGTGTAGAATTTGAGTCCATGTGGAGAGAATTATATCTTTAATATTATGTAATTGAGTCAAAATTTTCATCAGAAACCCTCACTAAAGTTTAACATAGATGGATTAACCACCCCCAAAAGATCGAGCATCATTTGATGATTTTGAATTACCAAAAAACCATCACCATGCCTTGGTATTTTCATCCTCGGAATTTTGTCTTTTCTAAATAGATAGTAAATGGGGGTTGACCATGGAATTATATAAAAATTTACTCTATTTTGGACCACCATAGCCTCCACTATGTTGGGGTGATTTCCCACTATTCATGGTTGATAGAATGAATCCAAACAGGCTTCAACCTTTGGAATGCCTTGTCATTGGCCATTTAAGCCATGAAATTTTAACATTTTAAACCCACAAGTACACCACGTCCTTCACTACGGACATCCTCCATCCCATGTTCCATAGGGAAAGGCTAAAAAATTAAGTTAAGCCACCATGAACCTCTAACATATCCAAAATAGAAAATAAAAGGGAAAAAAGAGGATTTGTACCTAATTCTATATAATGGGGTGTGTAAGATACCATAAGGATCACCCCCACCGAACTGGGGTTATCTTGTAAGGATCACCCTTTTGAGGTGATCTTGTAAGAATCAGCATCCTCCCTTCGCTAG
This sequence comes from Viscum album, assembly GCA_963277665.1. Classification (NCBI taxonomy): domain Eukaryota; kingdom Viridiplantae; phylum Streptophyta; class Magnoliopsida; order Santalales; family Viscaceae; genus Viscum; species Viscum album. The sequence continues at coordinate 84,363,664 of OY728140.1, read as the reverse complement.
TGTTGATGCTTTCCAATTTTTTTGTACGTGTTACCAAATACCCCTGCCTAGCACCTATATCTCACCTCCATCTCACCTATAAACTGTAACTCCCCAACCCTAGAATCCCAGAGTCGATGCATTATTACGTATCATTGGCATGATCACAAAATATCATGTCTTCAAAGACTGATTAGTTTAGTACCCTTAGAAGTACTAGATACATTCATAAGGTTTACATTACAACATATAATGGAAAACTAAAAAAACATTGTTTCCATAGACAAAACTAAGATCCCATAGACTATCCCTATAGGTCAGTCATAATATACATCTTCGTATACTGAAAACAAAACATAGAAAGGGGTGATCTCATATGCTCAGTAAATATAACAATATAGCGGAAACTTTCATAAATAAGCATAAACATTTAAGGCAATGTATAAGACTAAAACAAAATCCTTTTAAACTTGACCTTCAGCATAATATGAAAAAGATAAAATCAAATAATGCCATAAAATTATTCACATGGATATTCTACTAGTCGAATAATCACATGCAATATCAATAGCCACTTTCATAATTATGGAATGCATAATGCCAGAATTTCATAACCACATAGTCAAGGCCTTGTACCTAGACTACAAATAATATTTTGTCAAGTCCTTATGTCAATACACTAGTTTGTCTCATGAGACCTACCGATGCATCGAGGAGATATTGTGGGATCCACCCATTACTTACTGAGTCCAATGAATTTCTCATATGAAAATTATGAAACATAACATAAGCATTCGTATTAAAACTAGCATATGAAATGTCAATACTTTATCTACAAACCATGAATGGTATAAAAATTGCATATCCCTAGAAAAACATAACACATTCAATAAAATATATAATATTCAATTTTAACAGACTATCCTCAATCGATAATAATGAGGGATATTTTCATAGATGAAAATAATCATCAAATCTATTTGAGATAAATATCCCCCTTTTTCTTGAAAACATTTTAACATTTCACTATTTATCAAGAAGACTTTTAAAAAACATTTTTAAATCAATGTTTCCCATAACACTTTGAAAAATTTAAAAGTAATTTTAATTTTAAAATATTAATGTCCATATAAATAAAACCTTAAAACCAATTTTAAAACATGTGCATTAATGAGAAAGATTTAGAAGAATAAATATTTTAAACATTAAAAATGGTATTTTAGTTAGAGTTCCTAACCAAATGAGAGATGTTTGAAAAACAATAATTGAGGTAATGAAGAAATTATAATATCATGAGAATAAAGGGATTCATGATATACTATGTCAACATATAGTATATACACAAAACAAAAGTGAGTTGGCGCACAACAACATAGAAGACTCAATGGAATGTAAGTTGAGATGAAATCCATTATAAAGATCATATCCTTATGTAAAGGAAGAATCAATGACATAATTATGTGTGATAGATATAAATACACTCAATATTATGGGATATTTAGTTTAAATCAGTCAGAGGACATTCACACACATTCTTGTAAAAACAACACCAATGACTTGTATATTTAACTCAATGAATGGAAATTGAGTTAAGATAAAGTTTATATCAATGAATTGAGAAATAATAAATGGAGTTATTATGTGTATCAAAAGTATATCCACAAAAAGGGGAGTGTAAATTAATACATAAATAATAAATAGTGATTCCACACATAATCTTGGAGAGAAATAATCAATGAAGTATGTGTAAATATCATTGAGTGGAAATTGAAATTTGAAATTCCCTTACTAATTTGGTAACTTATCAAAAATAAAACCCATGAAATAAGGATCATAAAATGAAGATCCAAATACTCCTAAATTAATTTATATTACACCAAGAATACAATCATGGATAGTACATACACCACACAAAAGGAAATCGTGGCCAATATAGCATCAATCTCATGGGAATAAAAAGTGAGATGAAAAAACCCTTACTTCATTGTAATCAATCGAGTCGTATGACCAAAAGTTTAGAACCACAAAGTGAATCACATAATACCATGAATATAAAGAGAATCATGATAATATATATCAAATGGAAGTACACAATACACCACATCCAATAAATAAGTGGCGAATAATGTAAATCTCATAGAATTAAAAGTGAGATAAGAAACCCCGTACCTTGTACTTTTCCTTGGTAGGGGGTAGGTTAAAATCCTATATAATGGTGAAATAATTTTTATTAAATTATTAAATAATCATATAAATTAATATGATATCATATATGATCTTTTAACATTGCTTTGTTAATAATATATTAGTATTATCATCGTTTCAGGTGTTAAAGGATTCATTTTCCTTTAAATTATTTGTTATGTGAGTCATATTAGTTATGGATGGTATGTGTAATATTTATATCCAGAATTTTATAAGGTCTTTAAACATTATTTTTAATCATAAAAAGAAAATTAGTCTTAAATGGATACGATGGGGAATGAATCTCATCGCGTTCATGGAGACGGTAATCCGTACATACGCATGAGCAACAATATCATTCTTTTGATATTAAAATAATATATAAATGGATGTTATATCATATATAAAGAATAATTTTCATGTTATATTTATTATTTACATCAATTACACATCATTGTTATACCCATCCAAATAATAATATATTGAATAACAATTACACCACGGCGTAGAGACGGTAAGCCGTATGTACGCACGTATGGTGAAATGTCATTCAAAGGATGGATAGAATAATGAATATGGTTTTAAAATATTTATAATAACATAAAAGTATATTGATGATACTATAGTTATTATTTTAGAAAGGAAAAAAAAGAAAGAGTAAGTGGAAGAAGAAAGGAACTTGAAAGAGGTGATGAAATATTTACCTCTTCTTCTGGTTCTTCCTTTTGATTTGATCAAAAGGTCTCCATAGGGGTTCGGCCGAGCCAAATGGCTTTGAAGGTGTGAATTAGAGAGAAGGGGGAGTGCCCTTTTATAAGAGTGGTGAGGGGCACTTTAGGAAAAGCTAGAAATATTATTTTATAATAAAATCATTTTCGGTTTCTAATGGCTCCAAAATGGATTATTTAATGGCTAATGTGGGTATGGGTCTACAAACACCCAACCAATAGGTTTTAGATCGGTTTGGGTCACTATATTAACCTTATCTGTTATATTTAACTCTTAGTTAAGTAGTTTGACATTTACCATGTCTCTTTGTATTTTTATATTATATAGTTAATAAACATACTATATACTTTCAAGATAACCCCAAGTGGTTCATTAATTATACACCTATCATTATATAATTCTTTTGTCTAATCATTATATTTTTAAGAATATAATATAAATTAATAATATATTATTTTTTGAAAAAACTCTTTTGTGTCAATTTTGACACTATTTGGTACTTTGTTTTTCCTAAATTCATAATAGCATTATTATTTCGAAACAAAATCAACTAACAAACCCTATTATGTATTAGTAACCTAGAAATTAGTGGAATTCATTAAAAGTCTCAAATTACATTTATTTGGATATTTATAATATCAATTATTTTAATATTTCATTAATTAGGTAATTACTGCTTCATCCTTGTGTCATAAATACATTACATACATTAATGTCTAAAAAATATAAATAAAATACAATTATGTAGGAAATAATTTTATATTTATAATGAATATTTATAGTCAAATTTATCTTATGTGTAACCCTATATTAAAAATGTTTTAGTTATTAAACATTGATTTTAACTCTTTTAACTCTTCTTTGAATTAAATAATAATAAATGTCCTAATCTAATCCAAGTCGACCTAAATGATCATATTTTATTCCTAAGGTTGTTTTTGGATTAATTATACTAATCCAATAGAATTAGAAAATGTGTTAGGGTAATAATAATATAATTTTTACCCTTAATTCCCCTATTTAGTTTTAACCGTGGTAAATAAAAGTAAAAAAGTTACAATTCACCAAAAAATATTTTTATCTTATTTAACCACATTTTACTTACCAATATCAACTGTGTCTCTCTGAGTTTTGAAATTCAACTCATAGAAGTGGTAAAAATAGGTTTTATGTAAATTTCAAAATGCTACTAGGAGGTGGGTAAAAGAAAATATAAAGTTCCATAAAATATTTATATATCTAAAATTATTATAAACTGACTCCAATGAATTACATTGAACTTATATAATTATTATGTATCTATTTTTACCTAAAATAAATTTTAATAAAATAAATAATTATTTAAATATAAATTTGGTTTTAAACTATAACTTAGTGTTTTTCATTATTGTAACGTCCCGGGCCCGACGAGCCACCCGAACATTGCCGAATGGGTCGGGTTTCACTAACTTAGGCGAACCTCCACTGAACTACAAAGGCTATTGACTAGAAGCATGGGTCTGAATAGGTATAGTGGGGAGGCTATACCCTCTCGAAGAATCATAGTAAAGGTATTGGTCCGAGTATAATAATAAAGATGCAGCGGAAAGAAAGACTCTGCAGACTCGAACCAGACCCACATAGTGGAAGCACATTCAATAACAATAAACATTGGAAGAAATATAGAAAACAACTGCAACAGAAAGTAAACAGAACAACATGCCACAAATCAACTGCAACAACTACTGTAAACAACCAAACATGCATCCAAAATAGGTCATACATAACTGAGTATAATAAGGGAGCCAATGGCTAACCAACAGAAGCTACAACAAGTAAGCATACTGATACAGAGAAGGAAATGAAACAAGGTAAACCCCAGCTAGGTATGACCTCAAGGTCCATACCATCTCCATGAAATAACTAACGCATACCAGTTCCTGAAGCTGGCCTCTTTCCTGCACGTAAATCCATAAAGTCTGTACGCATCTCGAAGGGCATGTGCAGGGTGTGAGACAAGTCTCAGTAGGATACCCCCCAACAGCGCATACCAAATATATGTGTTTAAGCAGTCATGCATTTATAAGGAAAGTAGTAAACATTACAGTGCATAAATAAACACAAACTCCACTGGTGCTCAACAACCACCATGGAGTGTCACCTGCTTCGGCCAACGTTGGAATCTCTGTTGTGTAACCCAAGACCAGGTGCCATCTGACACCCCGTGTCTCAAGTACCGACGTCCCGAAGGCACGCCCAAAATAGTAACCCAACACCATGTGCCTCCTGACACGTCGTGCCTCAAGTACCGATGTCCCGAAGGCACATCCAAGAATAGTAACCCAGCAGCATGTGCCTCCGGACACCTCGTGCCTCAACTACCGACGCCCTGAAGGCACTCCCAAGAATAGTAACCTGGCAGCATTAGCCTCCTGACACCTTGTGTCTCAAGTACCGACGTCCCTAAGGAACGCCCATCCCCTAAAGGCTCCTCACCTCCCACGTGGATTTCTACAGCAAGCACCCCCAACCAAAATACCTAATCGCAACTATGGGGGCCTCTACCCACACGAGTGGTCAAAACCACCTCATCACGGAGTATCTCTGTGTGCACACTACTCAAGTTCCGGGTGAGCGGTAAACACCAAAGTAGTCCTAAGCCACCAACACATTTGACACCTTGTGTCCCTACGACCATGTCACTTAAGTCCGATGGCATCGCCATCCTAGTATCCCGAGCCATGCCCAACCTGACAGTCATACTGCCTCAAGCCAACGTCCATGACGACCAATCCCATGGTCAAAACCACCCAAAGTAACCCGGGAAAAGCTCCAACATGTGATTAGCATCACTCAAGCATAACCGGGCCAAGCACAACATAACCCAAAAGGTTCTAGCAGATGCAATCCATTAATTTCATATATAAAATATTTAAACAGAAAACATAAACCGACAAAACAAACTAAACAGTGAATTGCACTATACCAGGTGTTGTCCCATACTATCACTGAGGTCTTAAATGCCTCCAACAATTTATATCAGACATCAATAAATAAAACTAACAGTTTATAACAATAACATTTAAATTAAAACCATTTTGGCATTCCCCGGCTAAAATTCCCCGATGAGAAATGGCCCCTCACCCAGCCCTGCTCACGCAAATTGGTAACTGGGCATACCCAAAATCATCCCAGAGGTCCCATAAGAAATACAGTATGAAAAAACAGATAAAATGGGTCCTGCTCAAAATACAAGAAAACACGTCGAAGGCTGCATCACCCAAACAACCACGAAAACACAAAATGAAGTATGCCCCACCTACATGAGACTCGCACGATGCTACTCCTCCAGCAACACTCACACATTTGGTCTAAAATGCGGTAAATCTACAAAAGATTCAATACCGCTCAAACACCTAAAACTTGTTCTAGAATGAAAATCAGACCAAACGGCCAAAGGGGAATCGAGGCCCTACCGAGGGGGCTCCAACGAATCTAACTGAGATCGGATCTGACTTCGGACGAAGAACCATGAAGCAATTGAAGGTTCGGCAGATTTGAGGGAGGTGGTTCTGTCCAAAACCTTAAAACAAGGCTACTGCCTATTTTAATCAAAAAAAGGAAAGTACACGGAGTGTACTTTAGGACTACACGGCGTGTATATTTCATTTAACTGTTCAAAATATGGCTAATTCCGATGAATTACTTTACGAACCTACCGACATGAGTACATGGCGTGTACCTATGGGTACATGATGTGTACTTGGTTCCTCTTCGTTTACTCACCGACTTACCCACACGCTATGTGTTTCCCTTATACACTGCTAGACTACACGGCATGTCCAAAGGGAACACGCCGTGTCCCTGGTTCTACCCGGCCAATTGGCCTACATGCCATGTGTGGCCTCACATGGTTGGGGGTCTACATGGCTTGTTCAAAACTACACTCCATGTAGTAAGAAACTACTACACGGTCATCATACAGAATGTACTCGGCGAGCGCACAGCCGATCACTCGCCTACACATACACATCGTGTACTTAAAGTACACGGCATGTAGTCTGTAAATTTCCAGAAACATCCCGTTTTCTCTAGTTTCCTAAGAAACTTGTCAAAATTCAAGCAGGGTCAGTATTTTGACCCGTTCCAAAAACCCAGGTTCTTAAAACCTCCCCACCATAACGTAGCTCATCCCTGAGTTACCGAACGATACCCAGATATGGCACCGAACATACCACCCCGATCAAAATGACCCGGACCCCCCCCCCCCCGGTCTCAAGGGTTCCGAATAATTCTTCAAGGGGGCTCCCCACCTTAGGAATCACCTTACCCGGTCTCAACCGAAAAAAACATAAACAAAATAGGGTTCACTAACCTGTTTTCTGGATGCATAGTCCTCCCGTGATGCATCTTCACCCCTGCACCTCATTGGTACTCCTTTGTAACTTCCGACACTCAATGTATCTCGCACCGCATCGGTGTCCGCCTCCACGAGGTCCTGGTGCCTAGAACCTCATGTCACCTGCATCCACGATGCCCCGATGCCCACGTCAGCTCAAGTAACCTGCATCCAAGATGCCCTGATGCCATGCATCTCATACATATATACATATATATATATATATATATATATATATATCACAAAACCGAGATGGTGCCAATCCCACTGACTAGCATTTAGTCAGTCCACATAGACCATGTCACCACGTGCACTCAAAATAGACATGCCTCTACAGGTCATGCCTAAAAGGAAACATGGATGTCACGGTCACACCACAGTGTACCTCTAACCATCATCGGTTCACCAGCCTACTCAGCCTCTGGTAGCTCCACAGCATGCACCTGGTCGGAAACATGGATGCCTGATGCCTGACCTCCCGATGCTGCTCTACTCACTGGCCACTGAACCCTAAGTTGGGTCCCACCGTCTCTTTCACGACCTCCATGCATATCTAAACCTCGACTAACCTCTCCGGGTACCGAACCTGAACCAACTCCAGACGTTGCAGTCTGTCCTGGTCCTTTCCAGCTGGCTGTCTCAGAAGGCTATCTGAGAAACCTCTCTAGATGCCCGTCCTGTCCACATGCCCAGCACTCCTTCGGAGGCCTTTCACACTGCGCCCAAACATGTCCCAGCTGTCCACACTAGAAGTAAATCACTGAAGAACTCCCACAAGGTGGTCTATCTGAATCCCTGGCCTGACTTCCCTGTGGGAACTCGTCTCTTCCTCGTTTTCTGCTGTCTGAACCGTCAGCCGAAGCTATCATCCTACCCAAGGGAGATTTCTCTCTCTCGTTTCCCTCAGATATGAGCGCCTGATTCACCGCCTCGGAGAAAGAACCCAGCCTGAAGATGTTCACCTGGACCCGAATGGCATGTCATAAGACATCCTCGAAGCGCCTCACCCTAGCCATGTCATCGCTCACCATACCAGGGGAAAAGCGTCAAATCTCTGTGAAAGTAGCTGCGTAATACATAAAGGACATGTCTCCCTATTGAAGACACAAGAACTCCCGAGCTCTCTCTACCCTCAGTGTCTTTGGGTAGAAGTGTTCGAAGAACCTATGCATGAAGTCCTTACATGCCAGTCCCTTGTGCTTAAATGCCTGTACTCGTATGTCCCACCAATCTTCGCTGGTCCTCTCATCATGTCTGTCACCAGCTTGACCCTTCACCCTAGGGGTGTCTCAAGCTGCTCAAAAAATCATCTTCATACTCTCTATCCAGTTCTCTACCGCCTGTGGACCACCCTCACCCTGAAACAGTAGCGGGTCCTGTGACTGGAACTCCCACATCAGATACACCATAGAAGGATTTGTACCCTACACGCCTCTGTTAATCCCATACAAGAAGAGTGCCAGGATCGGTCGGAGCTGCTCATCGAGGCACGGCCCAAATGATGCCAAACCCAGCTGTTGTCTTACCTGCAATGGATCCTGAACCTAATCTTGTCCCTAAGCCAGTACCTGCAGCTCGTGCTCTGCCTGTACCGAATTCTGACCCTGATCCTGCGGTGCTGTAACATCTCCTGCCTGGCACTCCATCGAGTCGTGAAGGAGTAACCCACTGAATACCATAAATAGTCAGGCAGCCCATACATATATACATCAATATATTCTACGCAGATAAGGAAAGCAGTAAAAGGCAGTGCATATCAACTACCCTTACTCCCCCTCACCGAAACCCATGCCCCCTTGCATCCCGGCCTCATGGCCTCCTCACCCACTCAACAGAGCTAGGTATCAAAAGTACCTCAGGCCATGCCTGTCTCGACAACTCACGTTTCCTCAAACCGACGACCAAGTCGCCCAATACTGACAGTCACACCGCCCCAACCATATTACATGCCTTCTCTCACAAGATTCAAACCCAAATATCCTGAAACATGCAATTATACAAAAATATAAATCATGGCATACACATTTTCACAACTAGAATTTCTATCAAGAATTTCACCAATTCACATTTCAAAGCATATAAAGCATGGCAATTGATATTTTTTATTCACATGGAATTATCACTTCATAAAGCATACATGCAATTATGAAATTGAAATACCCTATAAATGTGTCTATCAAGATCCAAGAAAAGTAGCCTTTCTATACCGGGCCAAGGTTAAATTCTCCTTTACTGCATCGGTTCAAGGGTCACATATCACAATCAACAACCTCACACGCCAAGTGAGTCACCTAGGTGGAAATCATATAAACTATAATCTCAGCAAAAGCAAACAGCAATTCCCACCCATGGCAACTAGGTCCATCCCTCGTACCTGGGTCTACATGCACCTAAGCACAAGCTAAAAACCCAGTCCCAGTAACAACAACTTATCTCCAGTATACCATATCCCAAATAGTTAAACCATCAGAAATAAAAAGAGAAGTCTCAATATCATTAGTAGACAGAAGAACACTACTACAAAATCATTGTCAAGAATCCCTCTGATACCACTTTGTAACGTCCCGGACCTGCCCAGCCACCAGAACAGTGCCAAACGGGTTGGGTGTCACTACCTTGGGTGCACCTCCCCTGAACGCCAAAGGCTTCCGACTAGCAGCGAGGGTCTGGATAGGTATAGTGGGGAGGATATACCCTCTCCAAGGATCATAGTAAAGGTACTGGTCTGAGTATAACAGTAAATATGTAGTGGAAATAAAGACTCTGCAGACTCGAACCAGAACCGCATAGCGGAAGCACGTTCAATAACAATAAACAACAGAAGAAATATAGAAAACAACTACAGTATAAATTAAACAGAACAACATGCCAGAAATCAACTGCAACAACTACTGTAAACAACCAAGCATGCATCCAAAACAGGTCATACATAACTGAGTATAATAAGGGCGCCAATGGCTAACCAACAGAAGCTACAACAAGTAAGCATGCTGATATAGAGAAGGAAACGAAACAAGGTAAACCCCAGCTAGGTATGACCTCAAGGTCCATACCATCTCCTTGAAACAACTAACATAACCCAGCTCCTGAAGTTGGCCTCTTTCCTGCACGTAAATCCATAAAGTTTGCACGCGTCCCAAAGGGCCCGCACAAGGTGTGAGATAAGTCTGAGTAGGATACCACCCAATGGTGCGTACCAAATATATGTTTTTAAGCGGTCATACATTTACAAGGAAAGTAGTAAACAGTACAGTGCACACATAAACAAAAACTCCACTGGTGCTCAACATCCACCATGGAGTGTCACCTACTTCGACTAACACTGGAATCTCTATCGTGTAACCCAGCACCATGTGCCACCTGACACCCTGTGTATCAAGTACCGGCATCCCGAAGGCACGAACAAAATAGTAACCTGGAACCATGTGCCTCCTCACACCTCATGCCTCAAGTACCGACATCCCGAAGGCATGCCCAAGAATAGTAACCCAGCTCCATGTGCCTCCTGACACCTCGTGCCTCAAGTACTGATGTCCCGATGGCATGCCCATGAATAGTAACCTGGCACCATGTGCCTCCTAACACCTTGTGTCTCAAGTACCAACGTCCCAAAGAAACACCCATCCCCTGAAGGCTCCTCACCTCCCACGTGGCTTTCTACAACAAGCACCCCCAACCAAAATACCTAACCGCAACTATGGGGGCCTCTACCCACACGAGTGGTCAAAACCACCTCATCACAGAGTATCTCTATGTGCACACTACTCAAGTTCCGGGTGAGTGGTAAACACCAAAATAGTCTTAATCCACCAACACGTCTGACACCTCGTGTTCCTGCAACCATGTCGCTCAAGTCCGATGGAATCTCCATCCTAGTATCTCGGGCCATGCCCAACCTGACAGTTGTACTACCTCAAGCCGACGTCCATGACACCCAATCCCGTGGTCAAAACCACCCAAATTAACCCGGGAAAAGCCCCAACCTATGATCAGCATCACTCAAGCGTAACCGGGACAAGCCCAACACAACCCAAAAGGGTCCAGTAGATGCAATCCAGTAATTGCATATATAACATATTTAAACAGAAAAAATAAGCTGGAAAAACAAACTAAACAGTTGAATTGCACTATACTAGGTGTTTTCCCATACCAGCATTGAGGTCTTAAATTCCTCCAACAATTTATATCAGACATCAATAAATTAAACTAAGAGTTTATAACAATAACATTTCTATTAAAACCATTTTGGCGTTCCCCAGCCAAAATTCCCCGACGGGCAATGACCCCTCACCCAGCCTGGCTCACGCAAACTGGTAACCGGGCATACCTAAAAGCATCCCAGAGGTCCCATAAGAAATACAGTATGAAAAAGAAGATAAAATAGGTCTCGATCAAAATACCTGAAAACATGCCGAAGGCCGCATCACCCAAACAACTCTGAAAACTCAAAATGAATTAGGAACCACCTACCTAAGACTCGCACAATTCTACTCCTCCGGTAACACCCACCAATTCGGTCTAAAATGCGGTAAATCTACAAAATATTCAATACTGCTAAAATGCCTATAACTAATTCTAGAATTAAAATCAGACAAAATGGCCAAAGAGGAATCGAGGCCTTATCGAGGGGGTTCCAACGCATCTAACCGAGATCAGATCTGACTTCGGATAAAGAACCAGGAAGCAATTGAATGTTCGACCGATTTGAGGGAGGAGGTTCTATCCAGAACCCCAAAATGAGGCTACTTCCCATTTAAGCGAAAAAAGGAAAGTACACGGCGTTTACTTTAGGACTACACATTGTGTATATTTCATTTAACTATTCAAAAGATGGCTGATTCTACCAACATAATTTCCGAACCTACCGACATGAGAAGATGGCGTGTACCTAGGGGTACACGGTGTGTACTTGGTTCCTCTTACTTTCCTCACCGACTTTCCCACACACCATTTGTTTCCCTTATATACGGATAGACTACACGGCGTGTCTAAAGGGAAAACAGCGTGTCCCTGGTTCTACCCGGCCAACAGGCCTACACGCCATGTGTTGCCTAACACGGTCGGGGGTCTACACGACGTGTTTAAAACTACACGCCGTGTAGTAAGAAACTACTACACGGTCATTACACGACATGTACTCATCGAGCACATGGTTGGTCACTCACCTACACATACACGGCGTATACTTAAAGTACACAACATGTAGTCTGTAAATTTCCAGATACTTCCCGTTTTCTCCAATTTCCTTATAATCCAGTCAATATTCAAACATGGTTGGGATTTTGACCCATTCCAAAAACCCGGGTTCTTACAACTATTCATCAAAAATGGGATGTTTTTAGAAAAATACAAAAAATTCACCCTAAGCTAATTTTAATATTCCGAATCCAAAAATAAAGTACATTTTGAAAGACAAAATTTATAAAATTTCAAAAAGTGGGTATTACTATTCATAATAGCTAGTTTGATTGGTCGCTGTGTGTAAGAAATTGTGTACAATGAAAGCTATTACATTATTCAAAATGAAACGTATCATGGAAGCTTGGGGGTTTACATTCTTCACCCCTTTTGGAAATTTCGTCCTCTCAATTTTTAAAATTGGGCTTCGGAACCTAATTGAAAGTCCCACATCGTAAAAAGAGTCAATAAAACCATCACTTTTAATGAAAGAAATAGAAGTACTAAGGTCACCCGAGATAACCCATACTAGGATTCCATGTATGAAAACAAGGATGTGGAAGATAAACTAAGTGTCAATTTCTGATGGAGAGGGATAGAAAAAATGATCAGGAAAAAGTTAACAATAAGAAAACCACAAACTTGTAATGGGGAAAATAGTAATTAGTTTCCCAGTAGGAAAAGTAAATTGACAACATGTTCTTTGTTTAAAGTTACATTTCAAAAATATGAGAAATTTATTTATTATATTGACTAAGAACATAATGAGATATACTTACTTTTTTAGTAGAGTTTCATTCTTTAATAAATTTCTACTACTAAATCATTTTTTTTCAAACAGTGTGTATTCAAGATGACTTGGTCACACCAGAAGAGATAGAATCAACTTTTAGAGAATCACATGATCCAAAAGGATAAACTATATATTGACCTTGCCTTTTGAGGTTAACAAAACCAAAACAGTTAGTAAAAGATTAGATGATCCCCCAAATGGATATTCCTTTTGAGAAAGAAACACTAATCTTAATTTCAAAAATTTAACCAACAATACCCCAATGTAAAATAAATACCCTTCAATAAACAATTGTACTTAAAATCATTCAATATAATGAAAAATAATATTGAAACCCAAAACATAGAAGAATTTGGTTGTCTAGTCTTCCACGTTAAATTTTATCTCCAAATGACATTGATTACTATTAAAGTCACAAACTTAAAATTAATTATCCTAATCATATATTCTCTATTATAGGTTATTCATTTTGATAAATAACACAAATCATAATAAATGCACAATAAAATCAGAGATAAAAATCTACCATTACTCCTCAAATGAAATCCCATAGTATTCTATTTTCCTTAGGCATATAGTATTCCCAACAGAGCGAATGTCTTCCAAAATAACATTGATCACTTAGTCACCAATCTATTTTCCTATACTAAGGGTATTCATTTGATAAGACATAAGATCCCAAATCAACTTATTATTGATAAATAACATAATTTAACTTAAAATAATTAGTCACACTAACCAGGGACTTCACGTAGTCCAGTGGTAGGGAATAAATCCCAATCGCACTCTGGTTTTGGGTTCGATTCCCACAGCTTTGTCAGTTGCGGTGGGTTGTCATACGGTCTATGTGTTATCATTTTTCAAAAATTATATTTTATAAAATTACCAAAATGAGATAAAATCCCCAAAATAACTATAACATAATTTAATCAGAAATGTTATCTCATACCATGCATTTTCATCCCAAAATGTAATATCTTATAATTTCCTCAAACCCAATGATCATATAAAACCAAATGGTTATTTATAACTATATCCATAAGAGAAAAGATAATTCTTCCTCAAATATTATTTTCACATGAAATACTACAGGGTTAAAAATACAAGAGAAAATTATTCGAAAGTAATTCCATCAACAAAGAGTGCTAATAATTGTAGACATTTCTCCAACCATTTATTTTTATATAGATTCTTCTTTGACCAAGAAAATATCCTATAGAATAGGGCATTCACTCGGCTAATGGCCAGGTCCCCTAAATTTACAGAAAATGATAGTAAATGGATTCTTGGGAACATTTTTATTTTCTTCTATAGTACTCTTCATTTTTCCTCAGAAATTATTTACATTATGTCCTTCTTTCCTGCACGTAAAGCATTTCTTTGTTCCATTGATACACTTTCCTTGGTGCCTCCTTCCACATTTCCTACATGATGGAAATTGAGTATTATTTTCTCCATGGTCTCCACTGTTGGAGATCTTATAATTTATCACCTTTCTCTTCTTTGTTGAGTTCCAGAGTTGGTTAATATATATTTTATTTGTCATATTTTTGTAAAACGGATTTGGCATGAACATAATATCTTTTACGCCTATCAACATTCTATTTTTTGGCTCATTTTCACCATCGTTCCCACCTTGTACATCATGCTCAAAGGTAATATGAATTCCTTGGAATCCATCCATTGACTAAAACCAGAAAGTATTATGTGAGAAACAGTAGTCATAAAATAATTTATAGAATATCATGACACCATATTTTCAATTTGAAACACCTTAAGATTAACCAAGGTCATTTATTCTCATCTTATATTAAAATCCTTCAAATCGGTTTGTAAAGAAAATGTAAATTATCCTAAGCATGTACCCCAAGAGTGTCGTAACCAAGAGTGCCGCAAGGCCTGTTGTCGTGCACCAGTTCCCATTAAAGTATAGCTCAACGTGGTGTTTTCAGGTTTTACCCCTAGGTACATCTGTGCCAGAACCGTATCTACCTGCTTGTATCCAGACATGGATGTATTTCTTGGAAAACTCACAAAATCTATACAATACCAAAATTCTAGAAAGTTCTTCTATACTAATCCTCAATGTTTATCTTAGGGATATGTTCTCTAATCAGAGTATCTAAATCTAGTTTCCAAAGTTTGTAATAAACTTCCTCTGATACCAACTATAACGCCCAGACCCCAGAAGCCCAGAGTCGGTGCATTATTATATATCATTGTCATGATCACAAAAGATCAAGTCTTGAAAGACTGATTAGTTTAGTATCCTTGGAATTACTAGATACATTCCTAAGGTTTATATTACATCATAAATGGAAAACTATAATGACATTGTTTCTATAGAAAACACTGAGATCCCATAGACTATCCCTGGAGGTCAGTGATAATATACTTCTTTGCATCCTAAGAAAAATAAAACATAGAAAGAGGTGAGCTCAGATGCTTAGTAATGATAACTTTATAGCATAAATATTCATAAAAAAGCATAAACATTTAAGGCAATGTATAAGACTAAAACAAAATCCTTTTAAACTTGAACTTCAGCATAATATGACAAAGATAAAATCAAATAATTCCATTTAATTATTCACATAGATATTCTACTAGTCTAGTAATCACATGCAATATCAATATCCACTTTCATAATGATGGAATGAATAATGTGATACTTTGATAACCACATAGTCAAGGACTTGTGCCAAGACTACATATAAGATTTTGTCAAGGCCTTGTGCCAAGACACTAGTTTGTCTCATGAGACCAACTGATGCATTGAGGAGCTATAGAGGGCTCCACTCGTCACTTACTAAGTCTAATACATTCCACATATGAAAAGTTTGAAACATAACATAAACATTCATATTAAAACTAGCATATGAAATGTCAATACATTATCCACAAACCATGAATGGTATAAAAATTTCATATCCACAGTCAAAAATAACTCATTCAATACAATATGGAATATTATATTGTAATAGACTAACCTCAATCAAGAATAATGAAGTATATTTACATAGATGAAAATAATCATCAAAAATATTTGAGAGAGATATCCCCCTTTTTCTTGAAAACTTTTAAAAGTCTCACTATTTATCAAGAATTAATTTAAAATAGATTTTTGAATCAAAGTGTCCCAGAACACTTTGAAACTTTTAAAAGGAATTTTAATTTTAAAACATTAATGTCCTTAAAAAAAACCTTAAAATCAATTTTAAAACAAGGACATTAATGAGAAATATTTAGAATAATAAATTTTTAAAACATTAAAAATGGTATTTTAGTTAGAGTTCCTAACCAAATGAGAGATGTTTGAATACAAATAATTGAGGTAATGAAAACATTATAATATCATGAGAATAAAGGGATTCATGATATACTATGTCAATGTACAGTATATACACAAAAGAAATGTGAGGAGGCACACAATAACATAGAAGACTCAATGGAATGTAAGTTGAGATGAAATCCCTTATAAAGACTGTATCCTTAGGTAAAGGATAAATCAATGACATAATTATGTGTGACAAATATAAATACACTCAATATGACTGGATATTTAGTGTAAATAAATCAGAGGAAATTCACACATATTATTGAAAAAACAACACCAATGACATGGATGTTTAACTCAATGAATGGAAATTGAGTTAATATCAGGTTTATATCAATGGATTGAGAAATTATCAATGCAGTGATTATGTGTATTAAAATTATATCCACACAAAGGGGAGTGGAAATTACTACATAAATAATAAATAGTGATTCCACACATAATCTTTGAGAAAAATAATCAATGAAGTATGCATAAAACCGACTCAGTGGAAATTGTAATTTGAAATTCTCTTACCGATTTGGTAACTTATCAAACATACAACCCATGAAATAAGGATAATAAAATTAAGATGTAAATACTCATAAATTAATTTATATTAAACCAAGAATACAATCATGGATAGTACATACTCCACACAAAAGGTAATAGTGGCCAATATTTCATGAATCTCACGGGAATAAAAAGTGAGATGAAAACCCCTTACTTAGTTTTAATCAATCGATTCATATGACCAAAATTTAATAACCACCAAATTAATCCTAGAATTACATTTATATAAATAGAATCACGATAATATATATCAAATGGAAGTACACAATACACCACATCCAATAAATAAGTGGCGAACAATGGAAATATCACAGAATTAAAAGTGATATAAGAAACCCCTTACATTGTAATTTTCCTTTGTCAAAGGTAGGTTAAAATCCTTTATAATGGTGAAATAATTTTTATTAAATTATTCAAGAATCATATACATTAATATGATATCATATATGATCTATAAACATTGCTTTGTTAATAATATCTTAGTATTATCATTGTTTCAGGTGTTAATAGATTCATTTTCCTTTATATTATTTATTATGTGAGTCATATTTTTAATGGATGGGATGTATCTTATTCCTATACATAACGATATCAAGTATTTAAACATTATTTTTAATCATCAAATGAAAAGTAATCTTGAATGTATACGATGGGGAATGAATCTCATCACGTTCGTGGAGATGGTAATCTATACGTACGCACGACCAACAATATCATTCTTTTGATATTAAAATAATATATAATTGGATAGTATATCATATATAGTGAATAATTATCATGTTATATTTATTATTTAAATCAATTAAACATCATTATTATACCCATCCAAAAAATAATGTATTGAATAATAATTACACCACGATGTGGAGACGGTAAGCCGTACATACACACGTATGGTGACATGTCATTCAAAGGATGGATATTATAATGAATATGGTTGTAAAGTATATATAATAACATCATAGTATATAGAATATACTGTAGTAATTATTTTAGAATGGAAACAACAATGAAAGAGTAAGTAGAAGAAGAAATGAACTTGAAAGAGGTGATGAAATATTTACCTCTTCTTCGGGTGCTTCCTTTTGATTTGATCAAAAGGGATCTATAGGTTGGATTTATGACTGAAATAAGTCCTCTAAGATGAAGGGAGATCAGTTAAGAGGGTATTTGGGCAGGGTTTGGCCGAGCCAAATGGCATTGAAGGTGTGAATTAGAGAGAAGGGGGAGTACCCTTTTATAAGAGGGGTGAGGGGCACCTTAGGAAAAGCTATAAATATTATTTTATAATAAGATAATTCTAAGTTTATAATGGTTGCAAAATGGATTATTTATAGTATAAGGTGGTTATTTGTTGAAAACCACTCAAACAATAGGTTTTAGAGAGGTTTGGGTCACTATATTAACCTTCTTTTTTAGATTAAACTCTTAGTTAAATAGTTTGACATTTACCATGTCCCTTTGTATTTTTATATTATATGGTTAATAAACATACTATATACTTACAGAAGACCCCCTAGTGGTTAATTAATGATAAACCACTCATTATATAATTCTTTGGGCCGAACCTTATATTTTTATGAATAGAATATAAATAAATAATATAATATTTGTTTTAAAAACTCTTTTATGTCAATTTTGACACTATTTGTTTTTTTTCTAAATTCATAACCGCATTATCACTTAACAAATAATATATATAAAAAACCCTAATATGTATTATTAACCTATAAAATCAGTTTAAGTCAAAAAAAGTCTCAAATTACATTTATTTGGATAGTTATAATATCAATTATTTTAATATTTCATTAATTAGGTAATTACTACATCATCATTGTGTCATAAATAAATCACATTATTTAATGTCTAAAAAATATAAATAAAATACCATTATGTAGAAATATATTTATCTTTATAATTAATATTTATAGTAGAATTTATCTTATGTGTAACCCTATATTAAAAATGTTTCAGTTATTAAACATTGATTTTAACTCTTTTAACTTTTCTTTGAATTAAATAATAATAAATGTCCTAATCTAATCCTAGTGGACCTAAAGGATCATATTTTATTCATAAGGTTGTTTTTGGTCGAATTATACTTAGACAATAGAATTAGAACACGTGTTAGGGTAATAATAATATCATTTTTACCATTAATTACCATATTTACTTTTAACCGTGGTAAATAAAAGTAAAAAGTTACTATTCACAAAAATTATTTTTATCTTATTCAACCACATTTTACTTACAGATATCAACAATGTCTCTCGGATTTTTGAAATTCAACTCATAGAAGCGATAAAATTAGGTTTTATGTAAATTTTCAAATGCTCCTAGGAGGTGGGTAAAATGGGGTATAATGTTCAATAAAATTTTTATATATCTAAAATTATTATAAACTAACTCAAATGAATTACGTTGAACATAAATAAGTATTATGTATCTATTTTGACCTAATATAAATTTAAATAAAATAAATAATTTTTTAAATAAAAAATCGGTTTTAAACTAAAACTTAGTGTTTTTCACTATTCATCAAAAAATGAAAGTTTTCCAAAAAATACCAAAAATTCACCCTAAGCTAATTTCGATATTCCAAATCCAAAAATGAAGTATATTTTGAACGATAAGATTGATAAAATTTCAAAAAGTGGGTATTACTATTCATAATAGCTAGTTTGATTGGTCGCACTGTGTTATAATCTCGAAGTTGCGCGCAATGCAAGCAATTACATTATTCAAAGGGAAATGTACCATGGAAGCTTGGGGTGTTACATTCTTCCCCCATTTTGGAAATTTCATCCTCGAACTTTATAAAATTGGACTTGGGAACATAATTGAAAGTCCCACATCGTAAAAAGAGTCAATAAAACTATCAATTTTAAAGAAAGAAAGAGATGTACTAAGGTCACATGAGATTACCCATACTAGGATTCCATGTAGGAAAACATGGATATGGAAGATAAACTAAGTGTCAAGTTCTGATGGAGAGGGGTAGAAAACATGATCAGGAAAAAGTTAACAATAAGAAAA
Organism: Viscum album; assembly: GCA_963277665.1. Classification (NCBI taxonomy): domain Eukaryota; kingdom Viridiplantae; phylum Streptophyta; class Magnoliopsida; order Santalales; family Viscaceae; genus Viscum; species Viscum album. The sequence continues at coordinate 84,343,498 of OY728140.1, read as the reverse complement.
CCCCAAACTTGTGATGGGGAAAACGATCATTAGTTTCCCAATATTAAAAGTAAATGGACAACATGTTTTTTGTTTTAAGTTACATTTCATAAAGATGAGGAATTTATTTATTAGATTGACTAAGAACATAACGAGATATACTTAATTTTTAAGTATAGTTTCATTCTTTAATAAATTTCTACCACTAACTCATTTTTTTTCAAACGATGAGTATTCAAGATGACTTGGTCACATCGGAAGAGCTAGAATCAACTTCTAGAGAATCCCATGATCCACAAAGGATAAACTATATATTTACCATATCTTTTGAGATTAATAAAAATAAAAATGGTTAGTACAATATCAGATGATCCCCCAAAAGGATATTCCTTTATAGAAAGAAACACTAATCTTAATTTAAAAATTAAACCAACAATACCCCAAAGTAAAATAAATTCCATTCACTAAAAAATTGTCCTTAAAATCACTCAATATAATACAAACTAATATTGAAACCCAAAACATAGAATAATTGGTTTATGTAGTCTTCCACGTTAAATTGTATCTCCAAATGACATCGAGTACTCTTAAAGTCACATACTTAAAAGTAATTAACCTAATCGCATATTCTCTATTATAGGTTAATAATTTCCATAAGTAACACAAATCACTATAAATCCACAATAAAAACATATATAAAAATCCACCATTACTCCTCAAATGAAATCCCATAGTATTATATTTTCCCTAGGCATATAGTGTTCCCAACAGAGCGAACGTCTCCCAAAATAACATTTATCACTTAGTCACCAAATCATTTTCCTATACTAAGGGTATTCATTTGATAAGACATAAGATCCCAAATCAACTTATTATTGATCAATAAAATAATTTAACTAAAAATAATTAGTCACACTAACCAGGGACTTCACGTAGTCCAGTGGTAGGCGATAAATCTCAATCGCGCTCTGGTTGTGGGTTTGATTCCCATAGCTTTGTCTGATGCGATGGGTTTTCACACGGTTTGTGTGTTGTCCTTTTTCAAAAAATATATTTTATAAAATTACCAAAATGAAATAAATTCCTCAAAATAACCATAACATAATTTAACCATAAATTTTATCTCATACCTTGCATTTTCATTCCAAAATGTAATAACTGGTAATTTCCTCAAACCCAATGATCAAATAAAATCAAATGGTTATTTATAACTATATACATAAGAGAAAAGATAATTCTTCCTTAAATATCATTTTCACATGACAGACTGTAGGGTTAAAAATACAAGAGAAAATTATTCCAAAGTAATCCCATCAACAAGGAGCACAAATACTTTTACACATTTCTCCAACCATTTATTTCCACATAGCTTTTTCTTCGACCAAGAAAATAACATATAGAATAGGGAATTCACTCGAGTAATGGACATGTGCCCTACATTTATAGAAAATGACTATATATGGATTCTTGGGACCATTTGTATTTTCTTCAATAGTACTCTTCATTTTTCCTTGGAAATTCTTTACTTTGTGTCCTTCTTTCCCACACGTAAAGCATTTATTTATTCCATTAACACACTTTCCTGGGTGTCTCTTTCCACATTTCCTGCATGATGGAAATAAAGTATTCTTTTCTCCATTTTATCCATTTTTGGAGCTCTTATCATTTATCACCTTTCTCTTCTTTTTTGAGTCCAGGAGTTGGTTAATATATATGTTGTTGGTCATATTTTTGGAAAATGGATTTAGCATGAACATGATATCTTTTAAGTCTATCAACCTTCCATTTTTTTGCTCATTTCCACCATCTTTTACACCTTTTACATCATGCTCAATGTTACTATGACTTCATTGGAATCCAGCCATTGACTAAAACCAAAAAGCATTGTGTGAGTAACAGTAGTCATAAAATCATTTAGAGAATATCATGACACCATATTTTCAATTTGAAACACCTTAAGATTAAACAAGGTCATTAATTCTCACCTTATATTAAAATCCTTAAAATTTATTTTTAAGGAAAATGTAAATTATTTTAAGAATATCACCTGGGAGTGTCGTAACTAAGAGTGCATCAAGGACCATTGTCATGCACCAGTTCTCTTTCGAGTCTAGCTCAAAGCGGTGTTTTTGGGTTTTATCCCTATGTACATCTGTGCCAGAACCACCTCTATCTTCTCGTATCTAGATAGGGATGTATTTCTTATAAAACTCACAAAATCTCTACAATACCAAAATTTTAGGTAGTTCTTTTATACTAATCCTAAAAGTCTATCTTCGGGCTATGTGCTCTAATCATAGTATCTAAATTTTGTTTCCAAGGTTTGTATTAAACATTCTATGATACCAACTGTAATTCCCCGACCCCAGAAGCCCAGAGTCAGTGCATTATTATCTATCATTGTCATGACCAGAAAAGATCAAGTCTCTAAAGACTGATTAGTTTAGTAGGCTTGGAAGTACATGATACATTAATAAGGTTTACATTACATCATAAAATGGAAAACTACAACAACATTGTTTCCATAGACAACACTGAGATCCCATAGACTATCCCTAGAGGCAAGTCATAATATAATTATTCACATCCTGGAAAAAATAAAACATAGAATGGGGTGATCTCAGATTCTCAGTAAGGACAACATTATAGTGGAAAATTTCATAAATAAGCATAAAAATTTAAGGCAATGTATAAGACTAAAACAAAATTCATTTAAACTTGAACTTCAGCATAATATGGAAAATATAAAATAAAATAATTACATTTAATTATTCAAATGGATATTCTACTAGTCGAATAATAACATGAAATATCAATATCCACTTTCATAATGATGGAATCCATAATGTCAGACTTTCATAACCACATAGTCAAGGACTTGTGCCAAGACTACAAATAAGATTTTGTCGAGGCCTTATGCCAAGACAGTAGTTTGTCTCATGAGACCAACCGATGCATTGATGAGCTATAGAGGGCTCCACCCTTCACTTACAAAGTCCAATTAATTCCTCATATGAAAATTTTGAAACATAACATAAACACTCATATTAAAACTAGCATACAAAATTTCAATACTTTATCCACAAACCATGAAAGGTATAAACATTTAACATATATAGTCAAACATAAATCATTCAATAAAATATGGAATATTCTATTGAAATAGACTAACATCAATCGAGAATAATGAAGTATATTGAAATAGATGAAAATAATCATCAAAAATATTTGAGAGAAATATACCCCTTTTTCCTGAGAACATTTAAACGCCTCACTATTTATCAAGAATCCATTTAAAATAGATTTTTTAATCAATGTGTACTATAACACATTGAAATTTTTAAAAGGAATTTTAATTTTAAAAAATTAATTCCCATATAAATAAAAACTTAAAACCAATTTTAAAACAAGGACATTAATGATAAATATTTAGAAGAATAAATTTTTAAAACATTAGAAATTGTATTTTAGTTAGAGTTCCTTACCAAATGAGAGATTTTTGAATAAATATAATTGAGGTAATTAAAACATTATAATATCATTATAATAAAGGGATTCATGATATAATATGTCAATGTAAAGTATATACACAAAACAAAAGTGAGTTGGTGCACAACAATATAGAAGACTCAATGGAATGTAAGTTGAGATGAAATCCCTTATAAAGACCATATCTTTAGATAAAGGATAAATCAATGAAATAATTATGTGTGAAAAATATAAATACACTCAATATGATTGGATATTTAGTGTAAATCAATCATAGGAAATTCACATATATTCTTTTAAAAACAACACCAATGACTTGGATGTTTAACTCAATGAATAAAAATTGACTTAAAATCAAGTTTATATCAATGACATGAGAAATTATCAATTGAGTGATTATGTGTATCACAATTATATCCACACAAATGTGAGTGTAAATTAATAAATAAAAAATAAATAGTTATTCCACACAAAATCTTTGAGAAAAATAATAAATGAAGTATGCGTAACACCCACTGAGTGTAAATTGAAATTTGAAATTCCCTTACCGATTTGGTAACTTATCAAGAATACAACCCATGAAAGAAGGATCATAAAATGAAGATATAAAAACTCATAAATTAATGTATATTATACCAACAATACAATCATGGACAGTACATATGCCACACAAAACGAAATAGTGGCCAATATAGCATGAATCTCACGGGAATAAAAAGTAAGAAGAAAAAACCCTTAATTTATTGTAATCAATCGAGTCGTATGAACAAAAGTTAATAACCACAAAATTAATCCAATAATACCATGAATATATAGAGAATCATGATAATATATATCAAATGGCAGTACACAATACACTACATCCAATAAATAAGTGGCGAACAATGGAAATCTCATAGAATTAAAAGTGAGATAAGAAACCCCTTACCTTGTACTTTTACTTGGTATAGGGTAGGTTAAACTCTTTTATAATGGTGAAATAATTGTTACTAAATTATTAAATAATAATATACATTTATATGATATCATATATGATCTTTTAACATTTCTTTGTTAATAATATCTTAGTATTATCATCGTTTCGGGTGTTAACATATTTGTTTTCCTTTATATTATTTATTATGTGAGTCATATTTGTTATGGATGGGATGTAACTTATTCATATACAGAATTATATCAAGTCTTTAAACATTATTTTTAATCATCAAATGAAAATTAATCTTGAATGAATATGATGGGGAATGAATCTCATCACGTTCGTGGAGACGATAATCCGTATGTACGCACGAGCGACAATGCCATTTTTTTGATATTAAAATAATATATAATTGGATGGTATGTCATATATAAAGAATAATTATCATGTAATATTTATTATTTACATCAATTACACATCATTATTATACCCATCCAAAAAATAATGTATTGAATAACAATTACACCACGACGTGGAGACGGTAAGCCGTACATACGCACGTATGGTGACATGTCATTCAAAGGATGGATACAATAATAAATATGGTTTTACCGTATTTACAATAAAATCATAGTATATAGAAGATACTGGATTTATTATTTTATAATTTAAATAACAAATAAAGAGGAATTGGAAGAAGAAAGGAACTTGAAAGAGGTGAAGAAATATTTACCTCTTCTTCGGGTTCTTCCTTTTGATTTGATCAAAAGGGATCCTTAGGTTGGCTTTATGACTAAAGTAAGGCCTCTAGGATGATTTTAGGACAGTTGAGAGGGTATTTGGGTAGGTTTTGGCCGAGAAATATTGCCTTTAAGGTGTGAATTAGAGAGAAGGGTTAGTTCCCTTTTATAAGAGGGGTGAGGGGCACCTTAGGAAAATCTAGAAACATTATTTTATAAGAAAATAATTTTTGGTTTCTAATGGCTCCAAAATGGATTCTCTAAAGGATAAGGTGGGTATGGGTTGACAACCACTCATCCAATATGTTTTAGGGAGGTTTGAGTCACTATATTAACCTTATATTTTAGATTTAACTCTTAGTTAAATAGATTGACATTTACCATGTCTCTTTGTATTTTTATATTATATGGTTAATAAACATACTATATACTTCCAATAGAACCCCAAGTGGTTCATTAAGGATACACCTATCATTATATAAGTATTTTTTCAGAACTTTTTATTTTTAAGAATAGAATATAAATTAATAATATAATATTTGTCTTAAAAACTCTTTTATGTCAATTTTGACACTATTTGGTATTTTGTTTTTTCTAAATTCATAACATCATTATTACTTCGAAACCAATTCTTCTAAAATCCCTAATATATCTTATTAACCTATAAAATTAGTTCAATTCATAAAAAGTCTCAAATTACATTTATTTGGATATTTATAATATCGATTATTTTAATATTTTATTAATTAGGTAATTACTGCATCATCATTGTGTCATAAATAAATAAAATTATTTATGGTCTAAAAAATATAATTAAAATATCATTATTTAGAAATATTTTTATATTTAAAATTAATATTTATAGTCGAATTTAACTTATGTGTAACCCAATATTAAAAATGTTTTAGTTATTAAACATTGATTTTAACTCTTTTAACTCTTCTTTGAATTGAATAATAATAAATGGCCTAATCTAATCCAAGTGGACCTAAAGGATAATATTTTATTCCTAAGGGTGTTTTTGGTCTAATTATACTTAGAAAATTTAATTATGACATGTGTTAGGGTAATAATAATATCATTTTTACCCTTAATTACCCTATTTTCTTTTAACCGTGGTAAATAAAAGTAAAAATTTACGATTCACCAAAAATTATTTTTATCTTATTGGACCACATTTTACTTACTAATATCAACCGTGTCTCTCATATTTTTGAAATTCAACTCAAATAAGTGGTAAAATTAGGTTTTATATAAATTTACAAATGCTCCTAGGAGGTGGGTAAATGACGGTATAAAGTTCAATTTTTTTATATATCTAAAATTATTATAAACTGACTCCAATGAATTACATTGAAATTATATAAGTATTATGTATCTATTTTGAAAAAAAATAAATTTAAATAATATAAATAATTATTTAAATAAAAATTCGGTTTTAAACTATAACATAGTGTTTTTCACTTTTCATCAAAAATTGAATGTTTTGAGAAAAATACCAAAAATTAACTGTAAGCTAATTTTGATATTTTGAATCCAAAAATGAAGTCCATATTGATAGATAAAAATTTTAAAATATTCAAAAGTGGTTATTACAATTCATAACGGCTAGTTTGATTGGTCGTGGTGTGTTAGAATCTTGATGTTGCATACAATGCAAGCTATTACATTATTCAAAGGGAAACATACTGTGGAAGCTTGGGGTGTTACATTAACCTTCCCAAAATCTATTTTTATAGAAAAACATCCACCATATCATCCTCTCAATTAATTCATACCCCAAAACTCGACTCCAACCTATAATGACACATCCAACACTTCTATAGGTCCACATTTCTGATGAGTAAACCTGAGTTCATCCCAAAATCAACCCATGATAACCTGGTTCCACATGGAATACCCCCCCCCCAAATAAAAAATAATATTTATAAAAAATTTCAAATTGAACAGGAAAATGAAAAAAATGGCTAGCATGTGGAACGTAAATTAGCACACTTAAAAACTAATCTATTTTCAAATATAAACAAAGGGATGGTTATTAGAATGTAGCTCTTTGTACATTCTTCCACTATTACTATAGCATAGTGGTCCAACTATATGAATTTGGATCCATAAAAATGTGATTTATTATATCCCTTATTTATTTATTATCTCATTTTGAGCTAGGACTTCATCTCTCATAGTTTCTACCTTAAAATATTTCTCTCATATATAATGAATTTATTTACCTCTTTTTGGAAATAATGATTAATCTCGATCCATGTAAATCCTTTATTCTTATTATTCTTCTTCATTTTTTCTCTTTCTTTCATTTACTTTTCTTATGGAATTGACTGTGATTAGTGCTCCTTAAATTTCTGTAATAGTAAGACATTTTCATCAAATGAAAATTCTCTTTCAAAGATATAAAGGTTATATATTTTTATGTTAAACAAGATTAATTTATTTTTCAGAAAATATGACATTACATGTAAATAGAATGTTTTAAAACTTCACTCATTAAATAAACATTCTTATGTTGTAATAAACACATACCAAAATTAATATACCTTTGTGTTTAATAATTAAAACAAGTGTGAGGTGCATCTAATCCTTTAAGAGGGAAAAACTATTCATTTATTTAAGATAAAAAAGGTAATAATTTTATTAAAAAAATAACCCCCCCCCCAATTTATAAAAAAGATTTTTTTTTCTAAATAGAAGAAATTTCTCAATTTGATCTTATGAAAAACATTTTAGAACAATTAATGTAAAAGAAAAATTGAAACACTAATATAGATAAGCATCAACACAATAAACACAAAAACAGTGACAAGTAAATATTTTTGAATAATCTATCGTGGGATAATAATTTCACAACTTTCATGGGAATTCCTAATATCCCTAGAGAAAATTTTGGAAACACTAAAATGAATCCATTTAATTGGCTCTTGATGAAATTAAACTATCTTAACATTACCCAACCTGGAAAGACTGGGAGGTAAAATACCCTAAACTATGATTAATAATAACATGTGGTCACTAGATAGAGCATAACTGAATTATAGTATAGAACTCTAACCATGATTTTACACTTATATAACCATGGGTTTTTATGAAATATAAAATTAGTAATAAAAATTTTTAACACCTTTTAATATGAAAAAAATTAAACTATAGTCATAAACATCCTATCCTCTAATAACCTTTTACATAAGAAACCCTTTTTTTCAAGAACAGTTATATAATATCAATGTCCCCAAGACAAAATAAATCCTTTAATTTCTCAAAATATAAATATTAGTTAATAGTTTTAACAAACAATATGAAGGGGCTCACTTCAAGGACATAAAACTACCAGGTCATGTCATAGTATAATTATTAAACATAATCCTTTATCAACATAATCATTATAATAAAATAATACATTTTAAAAACCATATGAACCCCATTCTCTAATGTAAAAAAATTAATCTAATGCAACTTACTAACAAAAATTAAGATTCCAAACATTTCATTAAACATTGGAAAACCATAATAGATATGATTTTAATTCATTATAAATTAATAATAAATAATTTCATAAAATTAACCATTATTTGATAATAAGAAACCTATATTTACATTTTAAGAAGTGCTTTGTAATTATTTTCCCTCTGAAAATAGATTTTAAATATTAAACACTGAGAAATACCCTTTATACCATATGTAACTGAGAGAGAAATCAAATTACATTAGTTATAAATCAATTGATACACATAATATATCTTTTAAAACATTCATAAAAAGTATTGGTAATGAATATGGATTCATGTATTTGTATTTAAAAGAAAATTAATGGGGAAAACTAGCACAAATCATTGATTTTGAAAGAAACACTGTTATTGTGCCAAAAATTGGTAAGGGAAAACATTAGAGAAGCATTTAAAATTGTAAAATAGGGAACCACATGAATAAATTCATGGAATATAAAACCACAGTTTTCCATTAACATATTAGGGGAAAATATATAAGAAAATGGAAAAGAATAAGGAAGGAGGAGGTTTAAAGGTGTTTTTCATGAATAATCGGCCTCAAAGAAGGAAGCTGGTGATAGAGTACTAATGTAATAATTGGAAAATGAAAGAGAATATTCGTGGAGGGCATAGAAAAATTGAATAGGGAATAAAAAATACCAAATAGGATTAAATGGATTAGGTGTACCCAAGAAATTTTGTAATTTTTAAAACTTAGGTTATCGCGTGGTTTTGCTGCATGGTTTATAAAACCATGCAACAACATCACATATGCATTTGGAGCCAAAACACCATGACCAAATGGTTTAATCTAGCTATGCAAGATTAAATTGTTTTTTAAACCCAACAATACAAAAATAAATTAAACTATAAGGTACACACATAAGAATAATCTACATGGTTTCCTCTAACCATGTAAAATGTAAAATTTTCCAAAATTTATAAAAATTCAAATCTATAATTTCCAAACAATTTGATAATAAATAATTAACTAAAATAATAATAATCAAATTATAACAAGGTGTGATAGTTAAAACTAGGACCCTCGTGATTAATATGTGAAATACAAAATTTAATGAAAATGCACTAAAACGATAAGAGAAACAGTTTTTTTAAAAAATATAATCAAAATTACTTGAAAATTAACATTTCCCCCAATTATCAAAAATAATACCAAAAACTAATTTTAAGGGCATTTTAATATTTAATAATGAGAATAATATAGAAAGTGATATTGGATTTATTCATATAAATTATGCATCTAATGAAAATTAACCATAATATCTTTGAAAATAGTTATATATTTCTATATTTATAATAGAACTTTTTTTGAAGAAACTATAAGGTTTTTTATACATATTGATTCATAATTATGTTACTATAATATATATGGACTATTTTGAAACCATATTGTACTTGGTTTGCAACATTTTATTTCTATTTTCAAGTGCTCCATAACCCTATTTTTAATCTTACTTTGGTTGGGTATCATTTTGGGGTGCCTCGAGTGAAAATTTGGATATTTTTGGAAGTTTTTGGGTTGTGCACAGTTGGTGCATGGTTTGAAAAACTATGCACCCCACAATACGGGAACACAGTTAGGGTGCACAGTTTGAAAAATCATCTGTCCTACCCAGTTAACCGTGTGAATAGTGTTTTTTAAATTTGAAAATAAATTTTAAATCCTTGAACCGCCAGTTTAATTCCTTGAAGATCCCATTTGATCCTAAATTGATTTCTTCTTCCATAGAGTCTCTCTAGAGGTGAATTTTTCTCCTCAAAACCCCTCCTGAAGTAGATTGAAGTTAGGAGAATATTGTTTGATCTCTCCCTGGTAAGAGTTCTTCCCCCGTTCATTCTTTCCCACCCTCTTCTTCTCCCCTCCTTAGGGTTTTTTGGATAATATTGCTTTTTATATATCTAAAATAATTAGTTTTAGGTCTTGAATCTAGGTTTGATTCTTGGATATCCATTGTCAACGTTCTTCGTTAGAGTTTCCCATTGCTGGTGTTGTGTTATGTGATCACATGATCTAAGGTAAGTGTTTTTGTATAAGTTTGGCCAATAAATTTAACCTATAATTACTTGATTTTTTAAATGACTTTCTATTAAATTATTGAAATCCAATTTGTTTAGGTTTTGTATTTGATGTTGATTTTTTATGAGATTTTTGGGAAAACCACCAATTCCAATGGAATTGGAAATTGGGGTGTCATTTAAAATTGATGGAATTTGAAGAAATTTATTTCTCGAATTTATTATAAATGAGTATTTGAAAACATGGGTTAAATTATTTTGATATGAACCTTGAATTATTTTTATCCCCAAATGAAATAAATTAATTAAAACCCCATGTTTTGGTTTCTAATGAAAAATTGGCATATTAAAATGATAAATAAAGAAATTTTATTTCAAACCATCTTGAAATAATTTCCCCATTATTGATTTTTGTTTTATCAAATGAAGGATTGAATAGTTAGTGAGTTATTTGGGACAAACACACTTGGTTGGGATTTCCATATCACTATATTAACTCTTTATAACTCTAACATAAACTTATTGGAAGATCTTATCCCTGGTGGAATGTTGGTTAATCCTCGTTGGCCAATACCGGAGGGATGTGTGTTCACATTTTCATTATCATTATATGAGTGTTTTGGCAATCCCATAACCTATAACTATCGTATATCATAGTATATAACCATGAATATCATTTTGGAATAATTGTTATATACATATATTCCAGTTTTTGTAATACTTGTTTACATATGCCTTATGAATTTATAAAAAATGTTTTGTATAAAATGTTTATTAAGAAATTGTTTTTAAATTCTTCCATTAATTGAAACTAAAAGATTATTTTTCGTTAAATATTTTCTTGTACTACCATCCCTATTTTATTTAATAGGGTAATCATTATTTGGCTAATTATTATGGTATCTAATTATGGAACACTAGGTGAGACCCTACATGTCTTTTAGCTCACACCCTACCTTTTCATTTGGGTATTTATATATTTTATTCTTCCAGGTTTGAACATGGGGAATGATCCAGTTGGTGGTGGTGGTTGCTGATATTTTGGTCTTATAGTGTTGTGTCTACTGGGACTTGGGTTGTTTTCTTTTCTTTCTGGTGCTTTGGCGATGTACTATTTATGTTTTATTATACTTGTTTGACTATTGGTATTGTATCCTTTAGGAGTTTTATTTAATATTGCTAATATGTATATGTTTTTTTCACTATGATAATGTTGAAAAAACATTCCCTCTTCTATATTGTATCATTTTTGGTGTTAGATGCCAACATGTGGGGATCAAGAATGCCCTTTGGGAAATGTCATTATCGGATTGGGTGTTAGGGTAATAGTGTGTCTGGGTTAATTCATGACATATTTTTCAAGATTTAATTATATTTTTGTTGATGTTTCAGTTTGTGCAATGTGTACTCTTTTAATATGTTGAAAAATATCCCATGTAGAAAAGTCCCAGGGATTAGGGTAGTTTAGCAATTCCTCAGATTTTGGGGGTTCAATTATTAACACTTGTGTCTTTATGTCATAATTAAATCATCAAATTATTTACACCTATGAAAACATATAGTAGTGTGGGATAATAGGTTTTACTCACATGAATTGGGATTTTTATTTGAGACATAGGGTTTGTGGTCATTTTGTTCGGGGAGGGCTATACTGAGAAAATCATGAGCTATATCGATTTGGTTGGTTGGGTGAGGAATGTATTTTTTGTTTTTTTATATGGTGTTTAATAATGGGAGATGATTCATGATTTCATATAGAATATAGGGTGTAACACCACGGCCCCAGTTACCCAGAGTCGGTGCATTATTACAAAACATAGTCATGATTACAATGAATCAAGCCCTGAAGGACCGATCAGTTTAGCAGTCTTGAAAAATATATTACATAAATGAAGTTTAACATTACAACATGAAAACAAAAAACAACAGTAATTTATTCCATTAGAAACATTCAAGGATCCTATATTATGCCTGAAAATCACTTATAACTAACTTATTAATATCCTGGGAAAATAAAACATAAGAAAGGGGTGAGCTCAGATGCCAAGTAAGGGTAAATAATTTAGTGGAAGATATAAACTTTTAAGGAAAGATGTGTAATAAAACAAAAGCCTTCTAAACATAAACTTGAACATAATATGGAAAAAATAAATCAAACATTACCATATAATCGTGCACATGGATACTCTAATAGTCCGATAATCAGATGTAATAACTAATTTCATAATGAGGGAATGTATAGTACCAAACCTTAATTTCTGTGTCAAGGCCTCATGCCAAGACCTATGGGCTAACTGTAACCGGACCAAACCCGAAGATCCTCTGTAACCAGACTCCATCCCGGAGAAACTCTGTAACCGGACTCCAACCCAGAGAGCCTATGTAATTGGAATCCAACTCAGAGGGTCTTCTATAAACAAACCCCAACCCGGAGGGCTTAATTTTACCGGCCCCCAACCCAGAACATACTAGTCATATACATTCATCATAAGAAAATGGTTAAATATAACATAAAAATTCGTATAAAACTAGCATACAAAATGTCAACACTTTATCCATAAACCATGAATGGTATAAAAATAAAACATTCACAGTAAAACATATCACAAAACATCCAATAAAATATGGAAAATTTGTATCATAATAAATCAACTTCAAACAAGTTTAAAATCCATTAAAGTATGTTCACATAAATGAAAATGATCAGTAAAATGCTTTGAGAGAAATACCCCTTTTCATGAAATCATTTAGAACTCTCGCAATTTATAAAGGCAATAATTTAAAAGGGATTTTTCAATCAAATTTTCCCATACCACTTTGAAACTTTTAAAAAGAATTATCATTTCAAACCACTAATTCCCATATAAATAAACCCTTAAAATCATTTTGAAAACATGGGCATTAATTAAAAGGGTTTAAAATGATAAATTTTTATAACATTTAAAATTATGATCTAGTTGAATAGAACCTACCATAAAAAATTAAAACATTCCTTTTTAAATCATTTTTTTAAAATATGGTTATCTATGATAAGTATGTCCCATAAAATACTAACACATGAACAATCTCAGATAATAATGAAGTTGAGGAAATAACCCTTACCTCATTGTAATCAATCGAGTCATATAAAAAATAGTCAATAACCACCAAATGAATCATAAAATATCATGAATATAAATAAAATCTTGATAATATATATCAAATGGAAGTACACAATACACCACATGTAATAAATAAGTGACGAACAATGGAAATCTCATGGAATTAAAAGTGAGGTAAGAAACCCCTTACCACGTGTCCGACTTGACTCGCTCGTATGTTCCTTGTTCTTCCTAAATAATAAACTTTTGTCAATTTCTACTTGATTAAGAATATTTTAAATTTTATTATTCTTTTTATATCACTTATTACCTTTCGATAATAATTAGTTAATTATTTGAGTTTATATCAGACATTTTGTCGATGTTCGGAACTTGAGTAAAAAATGAACTTGTTATAAATATAAATTGTCCAAGTGGTAAAAAGTCCATTATCTATAGAATTATATTACTCATTTATATTTCATATATATCATATATTTCCAGTATATAGATTTATTTATAATTGTACATACCATTTAAAGATAAGAAATGAAATGCAATGTTCATGGAGACGGTAAGTCGTACGTACGCATGAACACTACTTTCATTTCTATTTTGTATTTTAATTGAATTAAAACATAATGATACATAGGTATATTATAATTCATGTATAATATCATATATAATATCATTAACTCCATAATTTATATGTCCCAAAAAAGTCATTAACAAGTCATATCACTTTGAGGGGGCAGTAGTCCGCACTTCCTAAAATGAAATTATCGTGTTTTACCCATAATGGAAACCTTAAAGGTATGATATAAATAGAAAATAAAAAATCACAAAGGAAACATAAAAATAATATATATATATATCATATATCATATAAAAATATAGTTCCATATTAATGGCCACAATGAGAGACAATAAGAGATAATCGAACAATCAACGTTTCGTGAGGCGTTTGTTTTCCAACCACATAAACAATATGTTCTTCATCCATTAGATGGAGGTGTGTGTAAGTTTAGTTTGAATTATTCTCATAACAACATCCTAGTATATTTATTATACTGGGTTTTTCATAAAATAATGGAATAAAAAGTTTTTAGGTGATTGAAGAAGTAAAATAAAACAAAATAAAAGAAAAGAATTTAAGAGAAACTATTACCTTTAATTTTGGTAACTTCCTTTGGATTGAACCAAAAGTACTTTTTTAAGTGACTTATGCCTAAGGTAAGGATTCTAGGTGTAAGATATGGATATTTAAAGCTTATTTTGGTGGGGTTTTGATGATCCAAGGGACTTGAGAGGTGTGTGTAATGGGTTAGAAGTGTTGTCCTTTTATAAGGGGGAGGAGGGGCTCTTTAGGAACGTGTGAAAATATTATTTTATTTTATAGTGATATTAAGTTTATAATGGTCCAAAACTAATTAAAGTCTAATATAAGATTACTAATGGTATAAAAAAAATTATCGAATATGAATTGGACATGTTTTGGATATAGTTTTAATATTAATAATCTTATTTATTTAAATCATTTATTAATGAGGTAAATAACACATCATTATTGTGTCATAAATAATTTAATTTATATAAGGTCTAAAAATTATAAACAAAATACCATAATTTATGAAATAGTTTTATATTTCCAAGGAATATTTATAGTTGAAAATACGACTTATATAAACCCATGTAAAAATTGATTTACTAAAAGATATTTGTTTATGTCATTTTTTCCTTTACTTTAAGTTAATTAAAATAAAGTGTCATTATCATTCATAAGTTGCTCCATGGGGTACAAAAATCGACCCAAGGATTTCCATGGTCGGCCATGACTCATAAAATAATGTTATAAAATGTGTTAAGGTAATTTTGTATTATTATAATATATTGTTTACCTTGAATTAACATATTTACCTTTAACCGTGGTAAATAAAAGTCAAAAGTTACTGTTCAAAAAAAATTATTTTCATCTTATTGAACAAAATTTTACATACTGAGGTTAACCGTGCTTCTCGGATTTTTGAAATTCAACTCACAGAAATGGTAAAATTATGTTTTATGAAAATTTTTAAATTCTCCTAGGAGGAGGGTAAAAGACGGAAAAAAGATCAATAAAATTTTTACGTATCTAAACTTATTATAAAATGAATCCAATTAATTATATTGAACTTATATAGGTATTATGTATCTATTTTTACCTAAAATAAATATAAATAAAATAAATAATTTTTAAAATAAAAAGTTGGTTTTAACCAATAACTCAGTGTTTTTCACTATTCATCAAAAATTGAATGTTTTTAGAAAAATACCAAAATTTTACCCTTAGATAATTTTGAAATTATGAATTCAAAAATTAAGTCTATTTTAACAAATTAAAAACATATAAGTTTCATTTATTAATTTAAAATTAATTCATGTTGTCAAAACCAAAAAGCGTGTTTTTAAGAAATAATTACTAACCAAAGATTGATACTTGTTTATGTTCAATTTCAAAGTGAAATTATTTCCAATGAATAACATTGGATTAAATGGTAAAAATATAATCTATTTATACTTACAAACCATTAAAATTTATTATTTAACACTACAAATTATTTTGATTAAAATGTTGTTTTCAGTTAAAATATACTATTTTCACTATTCACCCAAATATGAAAGTTATTAGAAAAACACCAAAAATTTATTGAAACTAAATTCATATGTCCCGATTCTAAAGAAGAAATTTATTTTGTCAAATTGAATATATATAAGTTTCAAATATTGGATTTAAAAATGGTTCTCCCTTAAAAGGCGGTAAAATTGCATTTTTTTAAAATAATTCTTTTATCTGAAAAATTGAATTTATTTTTTTTAATTATGTCATAGAAACTCATAATATGGATTCTAAAATTAGAAGGATTATATAAATTTCAAAATTTAGTTAATAATAATCATAAACTCTTTTGAACTACAAGTTTGGTAAATCGTGGTGCGCTTGAAGTCAGTGTTGCGTGTAGTGCAATTTATTGAATTACTTTGAAGAAATAACATAATAGAAAATCTTGGGGTGTTATATTCATCCTTCTGTTAATAAATTGCATCCTAGAAATTTGAAATTGTTCTTCAAAAATAAAAGGTTGAAAATAGAAAATACCTTTGTGGGAAAACCCACATCAGAAATTGGGTAAATAAAATTTATTCTTAATAAAAGGAAAATGGGAAAGAAAAATTCACCACAAAATTATGATCTTGATTCGGAGAACATTGGTGGAAATTAGAGACACATAATTGGAGGAAAAACGTAAATATTTATAGAAATTGATTGAGGTCATCAGTCACAAACAATTGTAGAATTGAGGGCCTCAAAGCCATCAATTTATGATGACTTAAAATATCATCGGTTCAATGAAACATAAGGTATTATGATAACACATTTTTAGTTTTAAGATTTCTTACATAAATTTTAAGAATTAATTTTGTCATAGAATAAGAGAGGAAAAATATATATACTTGACAAGTAGAGTTCCATCCTTTAACTAATTTCTACCACAAACTCGTCTTTTAATCTAAAAGATAATAGAACTTAAAAAATATTCTATTTATCCTATTCGTATGGTGTTTGAAAAAAATGAATTTATAATTAAACTAACTGAAATTTTAAAAAAACTTCATTATTCAATCCAGGACATCACATGGGCCAGTGGTAGGTGATACACCCTTGTCACCCTTTGGTTGTGGGTTTAAGTCACGCAGCCTTGTCGGACGCGACGGGTTGCTGCCCGACCTCCGGATTGTCCTTTTTATAGTAATCCCATAATAATATCAACCTAGACTTATCCATAATACTTCTATCCAAACTCACAGTCCAAAATTTATAAGGAAGTTAAACACAATGAAGATCCTTTTTTCCATGTAATAACATGTGAACACCTTCATCATGTATTATTTTAAAACAGTGCAACATCCTGAATTACAAAAAAACCATATTGATTACATTCATGCTCACTTATTTTTTATAGAATACTGGATATACACATTTTCTCAAAAAATGTTGTAAACTCTAACAATGATTGAATATACAAATCATTTATTAGTTACAAGGTAGTCAAGAATATCCAATATAATTTATCCAAATCTATCATGTATTATTCCAAAATCACTACCTCGGTATTAGAACCATATTATGGTTTATCTTTCTCTCAACCATATATTTTCCAAAAATTTAACCTACAATTGAGTCACTCTTCTTGGTTCCACACAATCTCAAGTTCTTAATGAAATAGTACTGCAGTACAATCCTTATATACTCTATAATTATTATAACTAGTACATCAATGATACAATACTCAAATGACATAATTCATTAATATCAACATAAGAACACTAGTCATTAATCTTCATATATGGTAATATCATAACTTGATTATTATCCAACAGCATCATTTGTGTTATACTCTGATGATTTGTACATTGATTCGTGTAGTGTCCCGACTCCTTGCAGATGAAGCATTGTACATTTGAAACCTTTTTCTTACCCATGCAATCACATACTCGGTGTCCTTTTTCTCCACACGTATGACAAACTCCCATTCCCTTCAAGAATCTACCAAGGTGATTCTTTCCATAGTTATCACATTGGGAAAATCCTTCTTTCCCTTATTCCCTTTATCCATATTTTTCTCTACCATCCTTTTCTTCATTGGCTTCCCTTCAAAGTCGTATGGCTCAGAAATTATTTACTTATCTTATTAACACATGATACTATTTATTCATATGATGATAATACATGGGAGACTATTTCCTTTCTAAATGTTTTCTTAATACCATGAAATATATGATCCTTCTTTCTCTTTGGATCATGCGTATTACTAGAGTTCTCATTCTATCTACTGGGCACCGTTTCTAAAAAAACAGCATACACTAGATTAGTTTATGAATCGCAATACATAATTCCAAACTTGTAAAATAGTTAACATAAATTGAATAGTTTATGGATATCATCCATTATCATAAAAATGTTTTCATTAAGGAAGTATATACTCATAAATCCTTTATAACGGTTTGTAAAGTAAATGTGAATTATCCTAATCATATCCTCAAGGAGTGTCTTAACCAAGAGTGCAGCAAGGCCCATTATCATGCAATGGTTCCCTTTCGAGTCTACCTCAAACCGGTGTTTTACGGTTTTTCCCCTAGGTACATCAGTTCCAGTGCCACCTCTACCTGCTCGTATCTAGACAGAGATTTATTTCTTGGAAAACTCACAAAATCTCTACATTACCAAAATTCTAGGATTTTCTTCTATACTAATCCTCAAAGTCTAACTTAGGGGTATGTTCTCTAATAAATGTTTTTCTAAATCTAGTTTCCAAGGTTATTGCTAAAATTCCTCTGATACCAACTGTAACTCCCTGACCCCAGTTACCCAGAGTAGGTGCATTATTACATAACATTGGCATGATTACAAGGAATCAATTCCCTAAGGACTGATCAGTTTATCAGTCTTGGAAAATAGATTACATACATGAAGATCAACATTACAACTTGAAAATAAAAACAACAATAATTTATTCCATTAGAAACATCCAAGCCTCCTAGATTATGCCTCTAAGTCACTCATAACTAACTTTTTCATTTCCTGGGAAAATAATACATAAGAAAGGGGTGAGCTGAGATGCTCAGTAATGGTAAATAATTTAGCAGAAGCTATAAACTATTAAAGCAATATGTGTAATAAAACAATAGCCTTTTAAACATAAAGTTGAACAAAATATGTCAAAAACAAATCAAACATTACCATATAAACACACACATGGATATTATACTAGTCAAATAATCACATGTAATAACTAATTTCATAAGGAGGGAATGTATTGTACCAGACATTAATTTTTGTGTCAAGGCCTCGTGCCCTAACCTATGGGATAACTGTAACTGAACACAAACCCGGAGATCCTCTATAACCTCCATCTCGGAGGGCCTCTGTAACCGGACTCCAACATGGAGAGCCTTTGTAACCAGACTTCAACCCGGAGGGTCTTCTGTAAACATACCCCAACTCGGAGAGCTTACTTTTACCGGTCCCCAACTCAGAACATACTAGTCAAAAACATTCATCATAAGAAAAGATTGAAATATAACATAAACATTCATATTAAAACTAGCATACGAAATGTCAATACTTTATCCATAAACCATGAATGGTATAAAAATAACACATCCACAATCAAACATATCACAAAAAATTAAATACAATATGGAAGATTTGTATCATAATAAATCAACTTTAAACAAGTTTAAAATCTATTAAAGGATGTTGACATAGAAGAAAATGATCAGTAAAATGCTTTGAGAGAAATACACCTTTTCATGAAATAGTTTAAATTTATCACAATTTATAAAGGTAATCATTTAAAAGTTATTTTTGAATCAAAGTGTACCATACCACTTTAAAACTTTTTAAAAGAATTATCATTTCAAAATATTCATGTCCATATAAATAAATCCCTAAAATCATTTTGAAAACATTGAAATTAATTAAAAGGGTTTAGACAGATATATCTTTAAAACATTTATAATGATGATCTAGTTAAATATAACCTCCCATAAAACCTTAAAATATTCCTTTTGAAATCATTTTTATAAAATATGGGTATCTGTGATAATTATATCACCAAAAATACTTACACAAGAACAATCTCAGATAATGATGAGATTGAGGAAATAAACCTTACCTCGTTGTAATCTATCGAGTCGTATGAACAATTGTCAATAACCACCAAATGAATCACATAATATCATGAATATAAAGAGAATTATGATAATATATATCAAATGGAAGTACACAATACACCACATGCAATAAATAATCAGTGAACAATGGAAATCTCACGGAATTAAAAGTGAGCTAAGAAACCCCTTACCATGTGTCCGACTTGACTCGCTCATATGTTCCTTATTATTACTAAATAATAAACTTAAGTTAATTTCTACTTGATTAAGAATATTTACAATTTTATTATTCCTTTTATATCACTTATTACCATGCTATAACAATTAGTTAATTTTTTGAGTTCATATTTGACATTTTGTCAATGTTCAGAACATGAGTCAAAAATGAACTTGTTATAATTATAAATTGTCCATATGGTCAAAATTCCATTATCTATAGAATGATATTACTCATTTATATTTCATATATATATCATATATGTCTAGTATATATATTTATTTATAATAGTACATAACATTTGGAGATAAGAAATGAAATGCACCGTTCATGGAGACGGTAAGCCATACGTACACATGACGCTACTTTCATTTCTATTTTGTATTCTAATGAAATTAAAAAATAATTATACATAATTATATTATAATTATAATATAATAAAATATATAATATCATTAAATCCATAATTTATTCATCCCACATAAATCATTAACGAGACATATCACTTTGAGGGGGCGGTAGTCCGCACTTCCTCAAATGAAATTATCACGTTTTACCCATAATAGAAACCATAAAGGTATGATATAAATGGAAAATAAAAAATCACAAAGAAAAAATAGAAATAATATATATATCATATATAAATACAGTTTCATATTAATGGCCACCGTGAGAGGTAGAAGGAGATAATCGAACAATCATCATTTCGTGAGGTGTTAGTTGGCCAACCACCGAAACAGTATATTTTTCACCCATTAGATGGAGGTGTGTGTCAGTGTAGTTCTAATAAATATCATTACAAAATACTAGTATATTGAAGATAATGGTGTTTTCATCAAAGAAAGGAATAAAAAGTTTTTAGGGGGGTTGTAGAAGTATAATAAAATAAAACATATAAAAAGAATTTAAGAGAACCTGTTACCTTTAATTTGGGTAACTTCCTTTGGTTTGAACCAAAATGACTATTTTAAGTGAATTTTGCCTATGATAAGGCTTATAGGTGTAATATAGGGTCCTTGATATATTATTTTTGGAGGGTTTGGAAGATCCAAGGGGCATTAGAGGTGTGTGGAAGGGGTTATAAGTGGTGTCCTTTTATAAGGGGGAGGAAGGGCTCTTTAAGAACGAGTGAAAATATTATTTTATTATATAGTGATATTCGGTTTCTAATGGTCCAAAACTAATTAAATTATAAGATAATATGACTAATATTATAAATAAAATCATCCAATAATAATTGAATAGGTTTTGGATGTAGTTTTAATATTAATAATCTTATTTATTTAAATCATTTATTAATGAGGTAAACACTACATCATTATTCTGTCATACATAATTTAATTTATTTAAAGTTTGAAAATTATAAAACAAATACCATAATGTATGAAATATTTTTATCCTTCCAATGAATATTTATAGTCTAAAATATGACTTATATAACCCCATGTAAAAATTGATTTACTAAAAGATATTTTTTTATGTCATTTTTTAATTTACATTTAGTTAATTAAAATAAAGTGTCATTATCATTTATAGGTGGCTCCAGGGGGTCCCAAAATCGACCCAGGGATGCCCATGGTCGTCCATGACTCATAAAATAAGGTTAGGACAAGATTTAGGTAATTTTTGTATTATTATAATATTATTTTTACCTTGAATTACCCTATTTACCTTTAACTACGGTAAAAAAAATTTAAAAGTAACTATTCACCAAAAATTATTTTAATCTTATTGAACCAAATTTTACTGAATGAGGTTAACCGTGTCTCTTATATTTTTTAAATTCAACTTACAGAAATGGTAAAATTAAATTTTATGCAAATTTTCAAATTCTCCAATGATGTGGGTAAAAGACGGTAAAAAGTTCAATAAAATTTTTATATATCTAAAGTTATTATAATATGAATCCAATTTATTATATTGAACTTATATAAGTATTATGTATATATTTTGACCTAAAATAAATTTAAATAAACTAAATAATTTTTTAAATAAAAATTCGGTTTTAACCAATGACCGAGTGTTTTTCACTTTTCATCGAAAATTGAAAGTCTTCAGAAAAAATAGAAAAATTTCACCCTAAGATAATATTGATATTCTGAATTCAAAAATTAAGTCTATTTTACCAAATTAAAAACGTATAAGTTTCATTTATTATTTTAAAATTAATTCCCGTTGTCAAAACTAAAAAGCATGTTTTTAAGAAATAATAACAAACAAAAGATTGATACTTGTTTATGTTCAATTTCAAAGTAAAATTATGTCCAATGAATAACATTCGATTAAATGGTAAAAATATAATCTATTTATACTTCCAAACCATTAAAATGTAAAATTTAACACTAAAAATTATTTTTGTTAAAAATGTTGTTTTCAGTTAAAATATAGTATTTTTTACTATTCACCCAAATATGAAAGTTATTAGAAAAACATCAAAAATTTATTGAAACTAAATTATTATTTCCCAATTATATATAAGAAGTTTATTTTGTAAAATTGAATATATAAAAGTTTCAAATATTGGATTTAAAAATGGTTCGCCATTAAAAGGCTATAAAATTGAATTTGTTTTTTTCATTATGTCTAAGAAACTAATAATATGGATTATAAAATTATAAGAATTATATAAAGTTCAAAATTTAGTAAATACTTTTCGTAACCTCTTTTGAATGGCTAGTTTGGTAAGTCGTGGTGCTCTTGAACTCGGTGTTGCATGTAGTACAAATTATTGAATTACTTTGAAAAAATAACGTACTATGAAATCTTGGGGTGTTAAATAGGGAGAATAGAAATGAGTATAATGAATTAATTATAAAATCATATCAAATTTACTGACTGGATAAGTCTAAAGATGAATTTTCATGTTTTTATAAATTATTTTTAGTAATTATGCAATTTTTCTGTGTATGAACAAAATGTTTTTAAATATTTTTTTGAAAAAAAATATTCAAATAATACTAGGGTTAAAAATATTTTTAAAACTACTGTATAAAGGCAAGTACTTTCATTCCTTTTTAATTTTTCACTTCGTACAAAGGTGTGAATACCCTTGCTGCCACTACCACAGAAATAGTACAAAGGCATTAACCTCTATAACGCCTTTATCTAAGTAAAAAAAAATCATTTAATAGAATAAAACAATATATTTTTTGTTATTTAAAAATATTTATTTTTTATTTTTTTTGTTTAGATACATATATATATGGAAAAATAATTTGATAATAATGCCATTATTATTAATAATTACTTTTATATTTATAATTTAATTAAGATTTGTTTAAAATTATATTTTTAACTACATTATTATTAACATTAATAATTTTATTATTTACATCATTTTTAAAATTTATTATTTTAATTATTGTAAATATTTAGCAGAATAGTTAATATTTATTAATAATTTAATTAATACCACATAATAATAAAAATATTTATTAATAATGCTTTATAGTAATGTAAGTAATAATATAATACTTAATAAGAAATATGTTTACTGACATTTTAAAGTTTAAATATTTTGTTTTTAACCAATAAAGTTTGTGACATGTAAATTAGATTTTTTTATTAGATTTATTATAATTATTATTTTAAATTATGTTTTATATGTTGAGTCACTTTATCAAACTTACTTTACATGGTATTTAAATTTTATAATTTATAAGATGTCAAAGTCATCTATATGAAGAATAATAATATTTCAAGTGGGTGACCCTGAATGTCTGTAAATAATACTGTGGAAATAAAATCCAATTGAAATTTGACACACTTATTAGACATATAAAAAATAATTGAAAATAACAAGGTTTTCATAAAAAAATTGTCAAAGGAAATTTTAATTGGACAATATGTTTTTATTGAAGCATTACGTTTGTATTTATAATTTTTTTACATTCCTTTTATTTTCAATTATTTGATATATGTTTAGTTAAAGTTCTAAATTTCATTTATATTTTAGTTATACTATATTTTATTTTCATATCTTTTTAAAATGTAAATATTCTATTTTTAATAAATTATTTTTTTGACTTTTATGTTTATTTTGGTTTATTATATTGATGAAAATATTTTTATTTTTAGCATATTTTCAAATGTTTCGGCTATGTTTTGAGTTTTATTTTTTTATAGTTTCTATTTTATAAGATTTTAAAGCTAGCTACATGAAATTTAATAATTTTTACTATGTTTCAAGTGGTCGACTTTGAAAGATTATAAAATTTAAACTATAAGTAAAATATAAATGAAAATTGAAATAGTGGTTAAACATGTAAAAAAATAGTTGATAATAAAAATTATTTATTCACTTTAATAGAAATATAATAATATAGAGGATAGAATGAATTATTTTTTTAAAAAATTTTAGTCACCAGAAAACACATAAATGAATGAGTACAATCACTATCTATGATGAGGCCACATCCCACAATCTGGTGTGATAATGGGATGTTTGTATCGATATTGATTTCATCTATGCTAGGGTGGATTATGATGAGATATAAAGTTTTCTTCCTCAGGCATTATAACCTCAAATGTCTGATTCTCTATCTATGATATATGAGGAGGAGATGTCAAATACATTTTTTTATGTGGACCGGATCATTCTCCCAGCGTGTAAGTGAAAGGACCTATCATCATTTGTCAGGGTAACCATAAGGACTATGGAGGGTCATTCATGAATAGTGGTGGAATGGTACACTTATATGAACTCAAATCAGATATACCCGGTGAAAACTATGGATATCCTAAAAACAAAAATTGATCCCATGCCTCCTAATGTACATCCTCAATAAATTGAGACTAGAAAACTAGAGGTGCAACCTCTTCTTATTGAATAGGTGAGGCCTCACATGAAACACAACATGGTCTATGACATTGCCATCATTACTGCTCAATATAAAAAATTATTGGAGGATATTTCTGAGCAGGAACCTCCTCTCCATAGGAATGAACATCATATACCTATGGTGGATGGTCAAAGATACTATCTAGAATAATATGATATTCTAGAATTATCCATTACGTTGATTCATAGTACGATGCCTAGATAAATACCTCACCCTTCTATAGATCATACATGATGGTAATAAGTTATAGATGATTATGTTGTAAAGTGATTAAAAATGAAATAAAAATAAGTACAATTAACATACTAATAAAAATTTATTGACTTATCCGTTCCAAAATCCCACTTTTGTGTGGATTATTATACAATATAGGCTTCAGTCTATACCATGCCTCATACTCAAGCTCCTCTGATAAATAGAATCACATCATACACATACCCTCGATAAGAAATGATCCTTGTATATCCCTATGGTTGAGATAACATATATGTCATTGGCACTAGTAGACATTCTACCTCCCTTTTAGCATCACAGAATGAAACATCACAAACTTTTTAAGTGGAAAAGTAATACACTGAACAAATCTATACTGGTTAATGAATTTTTCCGGCTGGTGACACTCAACAATATGGAAGTTAATTGGAGGCATTATATTCATGGCATCATGAATCCCATAAGTGTAGTATTTGTGACGCTAGTCTAATAGAGGACTATATGAAATCTATATAATTTAAAAAGATATGTGAAATATGCTCAAATATTTTGTTACTAAATAGAAAAATGACAATATTATAAATATTATTAGTCAAGTAATAATTGTATATACCTATATAAGTGGGTAGTAGATTATCCAACACGATACGGTATACACCCAAATTATTTCTCAAAGCCCCGATATAGTTGTGTACTTAAATACACCTATAACATACAACATATAAGGTGATAAATAATAAGTAATAGAGTATCATAACACATATTAGCATCCCAAAACAATAAAGACAGTGATCATACCAGCTTCCACATAGAGAATAATGAAAAACATCTATATGAAGATCCAAACTGGAAATAATTGGGGTGAGGGGAGGAATGAACTCTAATTCCCACATCTAAATAGGGATGACACATCTCTGAAAATCCCTATAATCGGATTTCCATTCCAGGAATAATTATTTGTATGTGTATTTCGAGCATAGAGATCCTCAGTTGTATCTCCCATCTTGATCAAATTTCTTCAATAGCCCTAGATACATCATGGGGACATGAATACCATAGTGATCATCACATAGTGTCCCTCCAATGAGTCATAAGATATATGAATGGGCATGATGCATGATATTCTACTTATCGTCATCAATAAGTAACTGAGCGAAGTGCATGTCCAGCCAGCTCATGGGCATTAACCCTCCATCTGAAGCATTATAATCCCATATAATTTCGAGACAAAGAAATCTCTATACAAGATTAGGATAGTATCTAGGGGTGGTTCCTATAACTTGAACACCTTGTATAGGGAGAACAACCATAAATTCCACATCCTCAAGGATGATGGTGATCTCTCACTCGGGCAAGTGGAATGTGTGAGACTCAAGCCTCCATATCATAGTGAGGTCCGCCAGTAGATGATGATCAATAAATGTATAATCAGATATAATGAAACCCTAGAATCTAGCATGGTGTAGGTATGGTATAATAGCAGCTAGGGGTTGAATGTGATGATAATGGTGCACTCTACGCAACCAAATCCGTCAAACCTCACAGCCCACGAGCACCTCATGTGAAACATTCCTATACTGGTCAATGAGTAGAGTAGTATACTCTATTTCTATATATTAAAATGAAATAAAGTTTTAGTATGTATAAAATATAAATATAACTATATGGTCAGAATAATGTTATGAATGGTATAAGGTAAGATATAACATGCTTATTGCCATTGTTTTATGAAATTTTTCTTACCAAAAGATAATTTTCATGTCTTCACGTTTCTCAAAGCATATTTGTAATGATTTTAGAAAATTATTTTTCTACCATGTTAACATCCTTTGATGATTTTTATCTTTATCAGTCTACGTTTTCATAGTTGACATGTTTTTTCTCTGTTTTTGTTGGAATATAGTCATGTTTTTAGGGGTTTTTACTTTAAAAAATTATTCGTGCACACATAGGTTATATCAGTTGGATCCACCTTATGTATTGAATATTTTCTTCATGTCTAGAACGTATACTAATAATTTAGATCCCAATTTTTTTGCTTCATCATTTACATATCATTTCTTACATTATAGTATATTTCATAGTTATATGATCACATGATTTCTTAATAGTTCATCCATGGATAGTTTTAGTATGTTTTCATGTCATCCCATCAGTACTTTTCATATTCCTTCTAATGTTAATATGAAATTATTATTTTTAAAACCAAAGGATGATTTAAAAAATAGTTTTATTAGAAATAAATATTTTTAAATAGAAGGGAAATTTGTAGAATAAATATTTATTTATTGAAATGAAATAACATTTAGAAATGTCTACCTTGTGTTTTATTTATGTAAATGGTTCTATAATTTATAAAAATTTTATTATTTTATAGTAAATGTATATGGAAATGTCATAGATTTCTAAAAAATGAAAGAGTTTATATTAACACCATGTAATTGATAATATGAAAAGATCACATTATAAGAAATAGATCATTGGGAATGAGAGTGAACTTGATCCATAAATGTTAGGGCATTGTTTACAATTATGACCATCTAGATAGGGATTTCATTGCTTAGATAACCACACAATATTTACTTTACAAAACTTTTATAAGGACTTATTATGACATCAAAGACGGCACTAATGTTTCATAGTACATTTTTTAATCTTCCTAAAGGGTTTTTATATAGTTTATAAAGAGAATTTGAATCATCTAAAAAATATCCAACAAGAGTTTCAAAATAATTCTGTAGCAATGTATGAATAATCTAAATAACAGGAGGGAAAAATCAGTTCTGCAGTTACGCCGCTTTGTCATGCAGTTATCCCTATTTGATCCTATGTTAATTTTATGGTGATCTGAATTTAATCAATGGATAATCATTATTTAATCCTAGTTTAATCCTTAATTAATCAATAATTCGTCAAAAGTTAATAATTAATTCATTAATAGTCATTAAGAAGCTATTTTAAAGTTAAATAATAATTAAAAATTAATTGATTCTAATTTAATCATTATTTAATCCTAAGTTAAGAATTTCATATTCCTGTGTTAATTATTCCTTAATCATTTATTGATGAATTGTTAATCACTCATTAATAATTCTTTTAGAATTCATTAATTTGTAGTCATTAAGTAGTTAGTTTAAAGTTAATTAATAATTAATAATTAATTATTTATTGTATAATATTTATGTTATCATTAATTAATGCTAAGTTAATCATTTCTTCATCATTGAATAATCATTCCATATTCATTGATTAATAATTACTGAATAATTAGTTAATCATTCTTTAATCATTTATTAATCGTTAGTTAATTATTACTTAATTATTCGTTAAGGAGCAGTTAATACTATGTTAATAATGACTTAATATTTTGTTAGTCACTCATTAATTATTCCTCAAATAATAGTTATTAAGTATTTATTTTAAAGTTAATTATTTTTTCATTACTATTTAATCATTATATAAGTATTTAGTTTATAGTCAATTAAAATTAATCATTAATTAATTATTGGTCATTAATTACTTTATTATTAAATAATACAATGTTAATAACTCATTAATCATTAACTAATTAATATTGATTAAGTAATTACATTATAGTTAATCATGGGTTAATTAATAGTTCACCATATTTCAATAGTTATTTAATCATTATTTAATCATTCATTGATCATTGTTTAATCATTAGTTAATCATTACTTAACCATTTGTTAGGAATTAGTTAATCCTATGTTAATTAGGACTTAATCATTCTTTAATCACTAAATATTCATTAATTAAATAATAGTTATTATGTAGTTAATTTAAAGTTATTTATTATTTAATTATTATTTAACCATTATTTAATTATTATTTAATCATTATTTAAGTGGTTACTTTATAGTAAAATATTAGATAATTATTAATTAATTATTGATCAATCATTAATTATTCATTAATTAATCCTTCGTTAACCAATCCTTAATCATTGATTAATCATTCCTTAATCACTCATTAATTATTATTTTACCTTTCGTTAATAATTTACTAATAATTAGTTAATCATTACGTAATCATTCATTAAGCATTAGTAAAACCTAAATTAATTATTCCTCAATCATTCATTAATCACTCATTTATCATTAATTAATTAATAGATACTAAGTAGTTACTTTATAGTTAATTGTTAGTCTATTAGTGGTTAATCATAAAGTAATTATTGGTTAATAATTTTATATTCATTAGTTAGTTATTAGTTAATCATTAGTTAAAAAATAGTTAATCTTAAGTTAATTATTCCTTATTCACTCATTAATCACTTATTAATCATTACTTATTTAATAGTTATTAAGTACTTACTTTATTGTTATTTATTTGTTAACTAGTTGTTCATCATTATTTAATTATAAGTTAGTAATTAATTAATCATTGATTAAATGTTATTTAATCCTAATTTAGTCCTATGTTAATCCTAGGTTAATGATTATCTAATCATTTCTTAATCCTAATTTATTCATTTTTTTTTCATTAGTTAATAAATATTTAATCATTACTTTAGCATTAGTCAATAATTATTTCGCAAATATTTATTCATTATCTTTTTAATAATTATTTATAATTATGTCACAAATTTTTAAAACAGCTAAGTTTTACTAAATAATAATCTTCTTGTAATACCATAAAAGGGTCAGTAGTCATTTTTTTTATGAACTAGCGGCAGTTTAAACCACCGCCTTATAACATAGTGGTGGTGGTTTAAACCACTGTGTATTTCACAATTGCTAATCATTTAGTAGTGTTTTTTTTATTTAGAGAAGGTTTTGAAAAGTGTTATTTTCAAAGAATTTAGTGGTAGTTACTTTTTTTATTTTGTGGTGTTTTTTTAAAAAAATATTTGAAGGAATATAAATAAAATAAAAGAAACTGTCGTGGAACATATTAACTACAGTTTATTTTAGTGGAAGTTATGTGTAATCACTGCTAAACATATTATATGAAATGTATTTAGAAGTGATTAGTTAAAACCTCTGCTAAATCATATTTCTTTTTTAAAAAATAATAATTAAAAACTATAAATATAAAAAAAAACTTTCATATAATAAACTAAAACATAAATAGATAATAAACCCATCATACATATATCATACATCCATTGTCATTTAGAAACATCCAATCATCATAAATTCAATCTAAGTCAACCTATACATCTATCAATATACATATACAATATGTGAAACAACAACCCATGCCCAATATAAATCAATGTTAAGATCTCCATTATATCTATGTTCCTCCACATCATGTCATCAACTGAAACCGACCATGTTATCTCACCAACTGTATGAAAATAGAAAACAAAATTAAAACTATGCATAATAAATCAGAATTATAGTAGAATAATTGATAAAATTTTGATGAACCATGGAAACTAAGAACCATAATGATTGCCTTCTGAATAATGTTGTGGATCAGAATAGTCAATCTTCTACCTACTGCCAGCATCTTCCACCTAAAATGAAAACAAAAAAAAATTAATAAAAGAAATGTGAAAGAGAAAAGACGAAAATAAATATTCATAATTATGAACATCAAATTGGTTATTTTTTTAATCAAATAGAAGAAATATTAACTTAAAATAAATAATATATAATGAAAAACTATTTTAAAAAAAACATACCTATTTAAGATAAGATTCAACAGTTGAAACTGATAAGGGATGAGTAAATATTCTAATTTACTATTAAAGTGACATGAGGTGTGATTTAAATTTACTTAATAAATAAATTTTAAATAATTTCATATCACATAACGGCCTAAATTTCAATAAAAAAACTCAATGGTGGTTTTACCATGATTGAACATCAATCTGGGGTCATTTTCTATGGTTTAGACCATTCTACACATGTTTTAGTCTTATAAAACACTAAAAATGTGTTTACAGACATAACGAGAAAATCATAATTCAGAATGATGATTCATCGATTCCTATATTTCAAAATTAAATCTATGGTTTTGGTCTCCTGATTTTAGGGTAATCTGATATCATTTTCTGGGTTTTTACCCCCGCAACTTTTTTTTTAAATGCTTCAATACCTTTCAGAACTATATACTGAGTAATTCTGACCACACCATTTGTTAGATTGATGTGTTGTATGCACACACATGTAAAAAAACTTAGTGGTCATTTCCCCATGATTTCAAATCAATATAAGGACGTTTTATATGGTTCTGACTATTCCACACATGTTTTAGTGTTTTAAAATTCTAAAAATGCATTTATAGTCGTAACATGAAAATTGTAATTCTAAATGATGGGATTTTAGTTCCTATATTTCACAATTAAATATATGGTCATTTTCCTATGATTTTATGGTAGTATGACACCATTTTCCTTATTTTGACGGCTAACACTTGTTTTTAAAGGCTTTTGTACCTTTCATAAGTGTATAGTGAGTAATTATGAGCACATCGCATGTTAGATTGATGTGTCGTATGCGCGTACACATCAAAAGAACGTCGATAGCATTTTCCCGAATTTCAAATCAATATAAGGTATTTTATATGGTTTTGACCATTCCAGGCATGTTTTAGTGTTTTAAAACACTAAAAACATGTTTATAGACATAATGGGAAAACTGTAATTCAGAATAATGTGTCATAGGTTTCTACATTTCATAATTATTTTTATGGTAATTTCCCCATGATTTTAGGGCTATTTGATATCGTTTCCTAGTTTTGACCCCCCAACATTAGTTTTTAAAGGCTTTTGTACCTTTTAAAAGTGTATACCCAGTAAATTTGACCACACTTCATGTCGTATTGATGTTTTGTCTATGCATACACATCAAAAACAACTTAGCAGTGATTTTTGCATGATTTCACATTAATGTGAGGTCATTTTCTATAGTTTTCACTGTTCGATGCTTGTTCTAATGTCTCAAAACACTAATAATGTGTTTATGGACATACCAAGAAAAATTTAATTCAAAATGATGTGTTATCAGTTCCTGTATTTCAAAATTAAATATACATTTTTCCATTATTTGAGGGAAATTTGACATCATTTTGCTAGTTTTGACCCCTTGATACATGTTTTTAAAGGCATTGGTACCTTTCAGAAGTGTATACCAAGTAATTCTAACCACAATGCTTGTCGAATTGACATGTTTTCTAAACATAAACATAAAAAACACATTGGTGGTTTTCCAATGATTTCAGATCAATATGAGGCTGTTTTAGGTGGTATTTTCTATTCCATGCATGTTTTAGTGTTTTATAACACTAAAAACGCACTTACTGTCATAATAGGAAAATCGTAATTGGGAATGAAATTACATCATTTCCTACAATTCACAATTAAATATATGGTGTTGTCCCATTATTTTAGGGAAATCCAATATAATTTTTCTCATGTTGACCCCCCAAAACGTTTTTTAAAGGATTTTGTATCTTTTAAAAGTGTATATCCAGTAATTATGACCACAAAACTCATCGAATTGATGTGTTTTCTACATGTACATGTCAGGAAAAACTCAACAATGGTTTTTTATATGATTTAGCATCAATATATGGTTGTTTTCTAAGTTTTTTAAAATTCCATGAATGTTTTATTGTTTTATAACACTAAAAACATGTTTAAGTACGTAAAGAGAAACTCATAATTTAGAATGATGTTCCATCAATTCCTATATTTCATAATTTAATATACGGTTATCGTCATATAATTTTAGGGCATTCGGACATCGTTTTTCTAGTTTTGACACCATAACACTTATTTTTAAAGTCTTCAGTACCTTTCAAAAGCTTATACTGAGTAATTCTTGCCACAACACACATCAGAATGATGTGTTTTCTACAAAAAAACATAAAAAACAACTCAATAATGGGTTTTTCCTGATTTCACATCAATATGAGGTCGTTTTCTATGGTTTGATCATTCCAAGCAAGTTTTAGTATTTTAAAACACTAAACACCTATTTACAGCCATAACAGGAAAACTGTAATTCAGAATGATGTGTCGTCAGTTCAAAAATTTTACAATTAAATATATGGTTGTTTTCCTATGATTTTATGGAAATCTAACATCATTTTCTAGGTTTTGAACCCCCAATAATTCTTTTTAAAAGTTTTTTTTTCATTTTAGAAGTGTATACCACGTAATTACAACCACACTACATGTCATATTGACCTGTTTTCTGTGCATAATCATTAAAAACATCTCATTGGTGGTTTTCTCATGATTTCAAAATAATATGAGGTTTTTTTCTATGGTTTTCACCATTCTATGCACGTTTTAGTGTTCTAAAACACTAAAAACACATTTATTACCATAACATGAAAACCAAAATTTAGCATCAAATGTCATTAGTTCCTATATCTCACAATTAAATCTACATCTGTTGTCCAATGATTTCAGGGAAATCTGATGTTTTTTTCCTAGTTTTGACTGCTAAACACTTGCTTTTAAATTCTTTTTCACCTTTCAAAACCATATACCAAGTTATTTCAACCACACCACATATTAGATTGATGTGTTTTTTATATGTACACATCAAAAACAACTCAATGGTAGTTTTCCTATGATTTCAAATCAATATGAGGTATTTTATTGTTTTGACCATTCTACACACGTTTTAGTGTTTTAAAACACTAAAAACTCATTTACAGCCATAATGGAAAAAACATTATTTGGAATGACTTGTTGTCATTTTATATATTTTAAAATAAAATCTACTGTCTTTTACTCATTTTTTAGGGAAATCCGACACTGTTTCCCTAGTTTTTACCCCCCGACACTTGATTTCAATGATTTCTTTTACATATTTTAAGTGTTTTCCAAGTTATTCTGAGCACACCGCATGTCGGATTGACATGTTTCCTATACATACACATCAAAATTAACTCAAAAGTGGTTTTACCATGATTTAACAAGAATCTCAGGTCGTTTTATATGGTTTTGACCATTTCAAGCATGTTTTTGTGTTTTAATATACTAAAAGAAATTTACAAACATAATCGTAAAACCATAATTTGGAATGAAATGTCATTAGTTCCAACATTTCACTATTAAATCTATGGTCATTTTCCACTTATTTTAGGGTAATCTGACATTGTTTCCAAGGTTTTTACCCCCCGACACTTGTTTTTAAAGTCTTTTATACCTTTCAAATGTATTTATCCAGTCAAAACCAATCAAACAAGCTCAGATTGTTTATAAACCTATGGATAACGATATATAATTCATTTTTGACATTTAAGAATCAACCACACATCAATTTGGCATATGATGTGGTCGGTATGACTTGAAATGTGTGGTTTTTATATAAAAGTTCCATTTTTGTTTTATTTATGGATGTTGTATGTGTTCTTTGAAAATTTTTAAATGATCTATGGAATTTAGAATTTACCTTGTCTGGATGAGCTACAAGGCTGGAAATTTCCTCTAGGATCATGTCAGTTATCTACTAAAATATAGAAACAAATTAATTTTCCATTTTTGACCGCCACTACTCCTGTGTTTGCCTATAAGAATCTTATTCTTGCAATTTTTCTTTGAATCTTGCAATTTCTCTTTGTGATTCCTCATAAATGACACTACTTGAACCCCCACATGGTGTATAAGTAAAAGATGACACCACCCTACTAAATAAAGATGATGGAGTATGCCCAGATCACATCCCCATTGTATGGACCCCTACCATAGTATCCTAGAGCCAAAGCCTTACTTTATTAAATCGGTACAATGAACAAGTTTTTACATCCCAAAATACTGAATAGTTTAGTAGTTTTGTGAAACTAGATTAAAAAAATGTTTTTCATTAAAACATAAAAGGAAAAACAACATAGAAAATCAACTGGAAACATCCCTAACTTCAAGATTATCCTTTCAATTCATTCATAATATACATATTTACAACCTAGGGAAAAGTAAAACATAAGAAAGGGGTGTGCTCAGTTGATCAGTAAGGGTAAATAATACAATAGAAGCTATCATAAACATAAACAATAATTAAAGGTGGATAACTAAATCACATTCCAAGAAAACATAATCTTTAGCATAATATGGTAGGAATAAAAGATGAATGGATAATTCAATATAAATAATTACATGAAATTTAGTCATGAAAATTTTACAAATAGAATAATCATATGATTTATCAATTAATAATATTATAATGAGTTAATAAATAATAACAAACATTTGAAAAATACCATTAAGTCCTTGACCAAGACATCAAAAAGTAAATGGTTAATGCCTCACCCAAACCCATTATTGTTTTCTCTCATAAGACCTACCGATGCATCGAGGGGCTATAGCGGGTCCCGACTCTCACTTACTAAGTCCAATTCATTCTTCTTATGTCAAATAATCAATTTAACAATATAAATTTATATCAAATTATATCATACCACTTTGAAATATTTTAATTAGAATCATAGATTAAAATACTCTAATAAAATCATTGGTAAATTCTTGACAGAAATACCCTTTTACTTTGGAAAGAAGAGTTCTTTTGTAAAATCATTAGTATATTTCAAAAAATTAGATTATAAATATGAATATCCCAGAAAGAATATATAAGCACAATGAAATTATGTTTTAGTCATAAATTATGTACAAAAGAATTAAAAAACATGTACAAATAGTTTTTAAGAAACATTACAAATGAGCCTCTTTAGTGCAGTTTAAGGGAAAATATTGAAAAATATTTAAAACATACAATAGATTAATTGTTTTCATAAAACCAGAAATGAACTAAGATAGTTTTTCAAGTTAAAAGTTTTATTTGATAACAATATTTGTGTCTTAAAATAGACTATGGAGTGTACATGAAAATGGGTATCAACTTGGAATGTTCCCTTAAATCTGTCTTGCTTATCGGGGGGAATTGAAAATCGAACCTGGTAAAACTTGCATTTACACATAAAATAAAGATAAAATGATCTGGATACAAGAGTTTGGAACATGTACCCAAAATTTAGAATAATTACATAAAAATAATTAATAATTACATTGGGTTATATAGAGAGAGAAAACATAACCTGAATAAAAAATAGAGGTTCAGGGAGAAACCCTTACCACTTTGTAATCAACAGAATCGTATGCCCCATAAAATTAATATTCATAAAATAAATATTTAATAAAATGAAGATAAAAATATTCATGATATGATACATCAATTTTCAGTATAAATACACTACACACAATAAATAGTAGTGAATAATGCATATCTCATAGAAATAAAAGTGAGATGAGAAAACTCTTACCTTATATCTGAAAGCATTATGCACTTCTAATTAATATTTGGGATAATAAAATAAAATCCATTAATTAATTAATTAATTAATTACCTTTTTTAAATGTATTTTTTATATTATTATTTTAATAAGTTCATTCATGGACTTTTTGACGAGTTATAAGATACAATTTTGTCTTTCGAGAGTGTTTGTTTATATAGTTTTCACGATTGGTTTACTTGTATACATGTATAGAAAAATCCTGTTAAATGTGAATATTTTTCCAGATTTTAAATTATATATTATTAATGAAATTAGAGAATATTAAATTGTTATATATTTCATTTGTTTATATGGTATGATTATGAATCATTAGATAAAACATTAGTGATAAATGTTTAGATTATTTTGGCATTTTTTTATCTTTCCAAACTGGTTTTGTTTTAATATTTAATATTACATATATATACTGGTTCCAGAACATTAAATAAGATTTAAAAAATATATTATAATTCTTTATAACCATAAAAATGGTTTAATGATCATCCTTGAAGGATAAATTGAAAAATAAAAACAAATCTTCCATGAAGGCGGTAAATCGGTACCTCACGGATGATGTTTTCATTTTTAGAGTAAAAGGAAGAGAAGAAGAGACTTGATTGTGGATTTTTCAATTAAATAACAAAATTATAGTATATATAAAATAATAGAGTTATCATTAATGTTTGTACTAAAGAGGATATAATAGAATCTGAAAATAAAAGGAATTGAAAAGAAATTAAAATAAAGGGAAAGAGGTTTTTACCTCTTGAATTCTTCTCCTTGAGAACCTCCTTAAGCGACTTTGGTTTTGGTATTTTTTTGATACTAGAAAATCATATCCATGGGAAATAGTCATGGGAAGATTATTTTGTAGGAATTTTATGAGCTTCGAGGCTTAACAGGTGTGATGGAATAGGTGGTGAAAGGTGGTATTTATAGTGGAGGAGATGGGTATTTTTTGAATATTTTATTCATATGTTTTTTATTTTGGCTAAAGACTATGAATAGTTTTAGAATTGGTACTAAATATATTAATATAATTAATTATATTATGCTGATTACATCAGAAATGAATCAATTAATAGTGTATTTAACTTATAATGTATTTATATCGTAAATTACCGTATTTTACTACTTTCTAAAAATTCAAGTATTTTAGAAAAATACCAAAAATTAAGCCTAGAAATTTTGTAACATTAATAATTGAAAAATGAACTCAATTTTATGAAAATAATTTTATAAATATGAGAAATTTAATTTTTAAATAAAATCATCATTTATTTGAAAAAGATTTATTTTATAATTATACACTTTGGAATTTTAATAAAGGTCTCTTAAAATTATCCTATTATCATAACACAAAAAAATATTAATTTGTGAATATATTTCATGAAAATAAGTTTTCTTTTAAATAATTAATTTAATTATAAAATTGTGAATAAACATTTATGTTTCAGAAAAACACTAACAGTTAAATTATCAATTTTAAAACATTCATTTACTGATTCCTTGATATAAATATATTATACATTAATTTATAATAAACTTAAATTTTATGTATACCTTCATATTTTTTTCCACTATTAAAATCATAAATAGACAATTAATATAACAGAAATGATAGTTTTATAAAAACTAGGATTTTTCAATATTCACTGGAAAATAAATATTTTCCGAAAAATACCAAAATTTATCCCTAAGATAATTTTGATAATCTATTTTTTAAAATGATTTTTATTTTGTTCAATAGAATTTATAATATTTTCAAATTTTATTTTTAAAAAAAATATGCCATTAAAAGGCAATAAAACTATCTTTAAAAAAATATAGCCTTTTAATGTGTAAAATCATAATCATCTTTATGTTATACCAATAAAATAATTTGGATGATTGTTAAAATATTTAATTACATATATAATAAATAAATTTTATAATTTTGAAAATCCTTATCATTCCATCCAAATTAACAGTTAGGTTATAACAATCATTTTAAATTAGTGATATTTAATTATACATCATTGTTTATTTATTCATGATGTTCTATGAAACATATGTTGTGGAAGAAATTAAATTTAAAAAAAGAAATAACATAAAATCTTGGGGTGTTACACCATTTACACATCTAGGATGCTCCTTCCCTAAAACAATTCAAAATACATCGCTCTGGGAAACCAATGCTGGTTGTAAAGTGTTCACATCCAAGACTTCTTGAATTTTAACCTATTAAAAAAAATATTAACAATTATTTTTTAACTTATCTGAATTTCATAATTTTATCTAATTAATAATTTTTTCATTAGATTTTATTATTATTTCAAAAATATAAAAACATAATTTTGAAAATTATATTATAACAACAAAAAGCCTTAAACCAAATTAATTGGTGTCGGTAAGATGTATCAAAGGATGCAAAATAGGCATCATTTGATCCATGTAGATGGCCCCATTTAATTGGGTTTAAGGCTTGTTACTTGTTATAATATATTTTTCATTATTACATTTCTATGGTAATGAAATAATATGAAATGGTAATGAAAAGTACATACTCCAACGTCTTTGTTAGGGTCATTTTCAAAAATTCCATCATGTTTCCTATGCACTTTAAACCACATCTTTGTTCGGCCAACAGAGTATCCCAATTCATTAGCCTTTATAAAAAATTTAAAAAAGTTATAAAAAACCTTGAGTTATAATAATATGATATAAATAATAAGGAATAAAATAAAAACCAAAATTGTTCTTTTTTTCAAATAACTCTAAGACCCTACAATGTAAGGAATTACTTTCTTCTCATGATTCACATAAATTTTTAGATAATTCCTAAAAAAATTGAAACATTAATAAAAATAATAATTTTATTGTGTTTATATCCTTCAGATAATATAAAATATGCAATTTCCTCATGATATGCATCTCTGTTGATATTAAGAAAGAGCTTTCATTGCTCACGAGAAATGCCATCAGGAACTTTCTCAAACATTTTTTGGGAGATAAAAGAAGGGTCATTAAACACATTCCATAATCTCCATTTAAAATATCTCTATTTCTATCCCAAAAGATTCAAAGTCCATGGGCATGAAACCAAGTCAGGGACATCAAAATGAAGAAAACATCTAGAACTAAAATACATAACACTTTTTCATTAAATTACATAGTTTTACTCATCTATTTTAAATTAGTTTCCAAGGGATATTAAATTAATATTACCTTTAATTGAGTATCAAAGACCTAATTTTTAAAAGATTTAGGAATATTCTTCTAATCCTTATAATTAATGGGAAATCTTACCATCTTGAATGAAAGCTACCTAAGAATCTGCCCTTATATTCTGGAAGCATCATTGGTAGGTACCTGGAACTCATCAAATGGAATGATAATCTTGAAGTCCTTCAGGTCCCATACATATGTATTGTTCATATTTTTTCACTTCTATGGTTTTCCTCATCTGGTTGACAGATTCCTTAAAAAATTAACAAAATATGATTTTTTAAAAAGAAATGTTATACATGCCAGTAATGGTAACTTGCTAATATCCTCTATATAGAGGGATGAAAAACTTCTCCATCTTTAGAGGTTAATTAGAAGGTGGGATACCAACAACATCTGCGGAAATGGCTGGCTCATTAATAGTCTTGGGTACAATGGAATCCCTAGGATCCATAGAAGATTATAGTTGTGATGGCATGCTTCTAGATGTTGATCGAAAAGGATCCTAAATTTTTTTCTCATCATTCATGAATTTAAAATGGTTAAGGTATATTAAATGTATAAAAAATTCCAAATTAAAATCTTCTTACAAAAAAATAAAAACTAGAACAATATATATATATATGAACAAAAAACTTATAAATGAGAAATTGTAATATATTTTCATTACCGATTTTGACATTTAATTATATTCATGTTTATTATCTTTATTATTTTCAACTTCCATTATGATGAGTCTTAAATTTTCACCCTCTCTTTCATGTTCTAATGTTTTCATATTGTCAGGAAAAACTGTACAATGTTTTGTGGTTGATGAGGTTCACTGTCACAAAACAATCAATTGATCTTCCTCGCCTAAATTATATAAGAATCTCTGTTATTTTTGTAAAAAAACACTCCAAAATTCATCTATTTTATCATACACATAATAATCCATCTTCTCTTGTGAATCCAAGATAAATGGATTGAGTTATTTATGCTTACCAGAATCCATCATGTGAGAGAAGTTGATAGATGTAAAATGTAGAGAATATTTCATTATACCCCTATCATTGTTGACCCACTTTCATTTGAATAAGAAAACCAAAAACTATCCATGATAGTTTAATTAAATTATATCATTCATATTCACATAGTATCCCACCTCTTAAAATGTAAATATGCCACTATTCCGAGTTTTCAAGTTTTCCTAATGATAAATTGTATGAAACTTGAATCCATAAATATTATAGGACTCACTTATCTTAGCCTTCCTTAGCGGACATAAATCTAAAAACATAAAATCATTTGATATTTCATCTCAATTTTTAACATTAATTATCTAGAAAATATATATATATAATATATTACTTTTAACATAGAACAAATAACAATTCATTTATAATATAAATATTATTATATACTTACACGACAGGAAAACCATTTGACAGTCTCCATATTAATAACTTTTGTTAATTGAATCTTATTTTGAGCTCAACCCATTAGTCACCTCATTATTTTCAATCTCAAATTTGTAATAAAACTATTTAATATCACAAATATATGTTCTTGTACAAACTTTAATTAAATCAGTGTAAATATTGACCACATTCCAATTGATCATCCAATAGTTTGAAATACCGATGACTGATTTTCAGAAGAAGAATTATTGGAGATGTTGTCATCACGTCCAACATGATTGAATCTAGTATCAATATCATCCAAATACCTATAATATAAGGTCAAGAACCCTTCTACTATGTATGCTTCATAAATAGAGCCTTTTGGATGAGCTTTATTCCTCACATATGATTTCAAATGACCAAAGTACCTGATGAAAAAAATATAATAATCATATTAAAAAAATTATGCAATGATTTGATAATATCTAATTCTTCAATGAAAATAAAAATATATATATCAATGTACATCTCAATTTGATATATCCATAGATAGTGTACTTATCCACCATATTTAACATCTTCAACCAAATGAATAGTCAAATGAATTATGACTGTGAAAAATGAA
The DNA here is from genome assembly GCA_963277665.1 of Viscum album. Taxonomy (NCBI): domain Eukaryota; kingdom Viridiplantae; phylum Streptophyta; class Magnoliopsida; order Santalales; family Viscaceae; genus Viscum; species Viscum album. The sequence continues at coordinate 84,301,308 of OY728140.1, read as the reverse complement.
TGGTAAAATATCATCTACAAATTACATAGTGTCAAAATACTTCTTTCGTGAAGTTTATCAAGCTCGGTTGGATTTAGAGTTTTTTCACATAGTTATCTGTAAAAGGTACAAAACTCAACTAGAATGTTGGTTACTTTATCAGGTGAAGTATTACATGAAGACAACGAAAAAATAGCTCCATCAACATATGTGAGTCATGATTTTTCAATACATGTAACTTTTGATTTTTTAAGTCAATGCACCTTGATATTTTACTTGAATATCCATCTTTCACTTTTTCATTCTTTAATGTTAGAAGGAATACTTTTTTCTCATGATTTTTATTTATAATAATATCCACAGGATACTTTTCATTATCATTTTCCACAAACTATTCTTTATATTCATTGACTCTAAATCATTATGATAATTAAGGTGGTACTTCAATTTACCCTACACATTAAGCACTGTAAAAATTAAATTGTCATAGATTTTATTCTCAATATGTATTATCCCAAGATTATGACATATCAAAATGAACTCCCAATAAGGAATTTTGAAAAATATACTCTTTTTATTCCATTGTTGTGTTCCAACTTCTTCGAATATTGTACCTAGTAACCCTTTCCCCATTCTTTAAACTAATGACAATTTCCAAATTCTTCAATGAAATTCATTAACTGTCTTAATTTTTATGAACCTAATAACCCCTTTGATTGCTTTATCATTTCAATTTCTCTATTAAATCATGTCTTGTTAAACCTGAATTTATGTGAAGCATCAATAAATCGATGATGACACAAAAAACACTATTTACTACAGTGAGTTAATCATTGAGGATCAAAATCAAAATTATAAACCGGACAACCCAAACTAGTGTTACTATTCCAACCAGATAAATTTCCTATTCTAGGAAAGTCACTAATTTTCCACATTGAAGCATCAAGAATTTCGAATAGTTATCTCGTTGAAGCATCATATGTTTCCACCCCATCATCCCTTAATTCTCAAAATTCGTTGATTAGAGGTTGAAGGCATACATCAATGTCCTTTTCATGCATTTCCTTTGCATGAATAATCATCAAAATAATTAAATAAGACGTCTTTATACACAACCATGGAGATAGATTTTAGGGGATCAAACAAATTGACCAAATTCTATAATTAGTACTTAGAGTACCAAAAGGGTTAAAACCATCAGAATCCAAACCCAAACCTACATTTTAGGATCTTAAGAAAAATACAGATATAGAGAATCAAACATATTCCATAATTTTTAATCTTTTGGATGTCTCATAATTCCATCATTATTATCCTGAGTATGCCATCTCATGTTGTATGCAGTCTTAGAATACATGAATAATCTTTTCAAGTATGGTTTTAGAGGAAAGTGACACAATACATTTTCAGGATTTTTATTCTTATTTTTCTTCTTAGGGTTGCATTAATTTATAATTTCATTGTTGGTCACTGACTTCCATCTTCTTATATGACATCTTGTTCATTCTTCTTTGTCATATTGTTATCCCTAGTGAAGCATGAAATCATTTGGGCATGCATGCATATTTATAAAATCATGTTCAAGTTTGTTGATGACTTTATTCATCTCATAAAATGATGCATGGATCTTAGATTCACTAAATTCATCATGAAGTAACTCTAAAATCATGGAAATTTCATTTTCAGTCATTCCAAAATGATTCTTGATACGATACAAATTAAGTAGAAACAACAACTTGGAATATTTAGCACACCCTTCATATAGTTCTTGTTGTCCATCATCAACTAATTCATAAAAATAATTTTTTTGGTCACTAAATCTCTGAGGAAGATTAACCTACTTAGGATCAACAAATGGTTTCTTTGATCTATTAAAATCTTGTACATTGTATTCTGAAAATCCAAATGTGCAATTTAACAAATTTAAAACTAAATTCTCCTCTATTGGGTCACTTTGAATTTCATTGATATAATTGTCATTGTTTTCACATTCCATAACATTTGATTCACCATTCCAAATCCAACATGTATATCGAGCATGAAATTGTTTCAATATCAAATGCTCTTATACTTTATTTCTATTCAACCATCACTAGAATTTACAATCAGGATATAAACATTTTATCATACCATCCATGGATCTGTTTTCAATTTCATAATTTAAAATTCATCCAAATCCTTGGAATATAGATGTGTGTTTTGAGGTAAATTAATCTAACTTATATCCATAAGTATTGGATTGTATTCTCCCTGTACATTCTGATATAAAGATATAAATGTTTAATCAAATAGGTACAATCAATATTAAATATCTCCCAACTTCGCTGTTGACTCTTTCATAAAAATCATAAAGTAAAATGGGATGAATCAAATACTGAACTTTTTCTTACTAAACTACTAATATAATAACATGAATCAAATAAATTATTGTTTCTCACAAAAATAGGTATAGAATGACATAAATTAGATGGAAACCACATTTAAGCACGAAGAAAACTTATGACCATTATAAAAGATACAAAATATGTCTTCTTTAATTGAGAGTTGGAAGATGAAGTGTCTTTCTCGGTAAAGATAGAATTAATTTTTTAGGTTAAAGAAGAATCTATATTGGTTATATAAGACTCAAGAGCATGGTATTTGATGTTAGATACATTCTTGAAACAATTAATATTTAATGATGGAATTGTGTAAAAAAACCACTACATTAAAGATGATAAAGATGTATCGATTTATGATATTTTATATATAGATGGTATACTTTTTATGGTAGAAAATGATAATGGTGTATTATACCCAAGTGTTGTAACTATGGTGGGTTTATTTCAAGGAAAAATTAGCTACATTGAGAAATGTCCGAACTATTTCCCATGATCTAATGAAGACCTAGAGCACCCCTTTAAAAATATGAACACAATGTATACATTATTTGGATATCACAATATGTCATGCATACCCAAAATATTCAACTATGTATGCCTTTACTCTAATGAACGATTTTAGTGTGACTTTGTGTTGTTCCTAGAATTATATAAATCGACTTTTTTACATAACATCAGAGAAGATGTTCCTTCTATTTTAGCTCAATAGAAAAAACATGATGTTAACATAAATTTGAATAATGTGTATTGTGATTTTTAAAAAAATGATAAAAAATTATTCATTTGACTTAATAAAAACAAACAACAAACGATAATTTTTTCTATTAAAACCATGTTAGTTAATATAAAATCAATGAAAATATATTTGTTGTTCTGGTTAACATAACTAATAATTGATCATCATTCATGTAAAACAAAACCCAAACTAATATATAATTATTTGATAGATTCTTTTAAACTAAATGATTCCTCACATATGCATCAAACATGAATCGTTATGATACATTTAAAAAGGGTCTAATATCTCATTATCAAGGCCTTTATCCTTAGAGACCTTGTCAGGGATGGTGATGTAACCCCGTGTGACCCCAGACCCTGTTATCAATTGGGAATGAGTTGGAAAACAGTCTCAATTATGTATATATTAAAAATTGGAGGCATTAACATATATAGAAAAAACTGGAATTCATTAATATCAAATACAAACCATGAAATGATGAACGATCTAGATTCCATAACCAACTTATATCATAAATGATTTTTTACTTTAATATAACATAACCAAAATTAATGATCATTATAACTCCAAACAAATAACTGAAAAATCCAAATTACACATTATAAACCAAAATCTAATATATAAATAACTGTTGAATGAATGAAAAACAAATTTGGGGTTGGGTCATCTTCAGAGAAGAGACAGGAGGAGGACTGGGGAAGGTGTGGGTTGAAAGGGGTTTCAGTCGTGTAGTGGGAGCGTGGGAGGGGTGAATTGGATTTTTTTTACTTTTAGTGGAAATTTAATTAATACTGCTGATAATTTTTAAAATAATAAAAATATAGTGGCAGTTTGATCAAACCACTACTATATTATATTATTTTTTTAATAGGATTTAATTCACATTGGTTACTAGAACCACTACAAATAAACTACTTCTAAGCAGCATTTTTGTAGTGCTATAATAATAAATTCATTACTAAGACTAATTATAAATTACTTACTCAAAATTCATAATTAAATAATAATATTTTACTTAATAATAATAACTATTATTTATAAAATATATCTAACTAACTAAACAACTAAGTAAATAACATAGTTAAAACAAAATAAAAACTAAACAACTATATAAATAATAAACATAAAAGTAAATAAGAAAAATTTCATTTAAATGATGCTTTGTAAATTCCACACTTCTTGAATTCTGAACACCTTTTAAGATACCAAAAACTTCATGCACAAGGGAGAAAACACCAGGCTAATTTTTGAGAGAGAAAGAGAGTGGAATTAGAGAGATGTGAATTGAATTAAGTGAAGAGAAGAGATAAGGATGAGTGGATTTAAATAGGGGTTGGTGTGAATATGTTATCAGAGAAAACACATTTTGTCTTAATTTTTAGTGAAATGCATTTTTCACATTAACAAATTTTGCCTCTTTTATCATGGCATCGTTCGAGGTCGATGGTAGTCAAAGGCAGCATCGAGTTCAAAGTCTATATTTAAACCGGAAGGTGGAAAGACCAATGGCGCATTTATGTATTACATTTAAAAAAATAAACTAGGTTGAATTTAACATTTTTTTAAATCGTATATTAATTTTTTTTTAAAAAACTTTAAGCACAACCTCTAATTAGGTTTACGGTTGGTGGGTCGGCGCCTTGGTCACTGGACACAAGTTAGCCACATCTATGGACACATACCTGGGTAATTTCCAGGGGTTATCTTCCATAATTCTTGACACTATCGAGGCCACTGTGCTGCTGGAATAGCTATGATGCTTCATTATGTTGGGTGAGGTCTGCATTTTTTGACCTAAATAATCATGGGTGTGCGTCAACTTTTCTCTGGTATGGGGTACGTGATGTGGTTACATTGACATCATCTCCATCCAGGTACAATCTATAATGTCTTGGAATTTTTCATGTATTATTTTTAAATATTCTATGGAATTATTTATGAGACCAGACCTTTCGACAGCATGTGATTTTGTGGTCCGGAGTGCCCGGAATAACTGTTTCAAATAAATTAAAATTTTAAGCAGCACGCTTGAGAGATTTCCCTAAAAAAGTGGAATATTTTTTTAACATGTTCCTTGATCAGAAATTAGAGGGCACCATTGTTTTCAGAGTAGCTACTTTACCTCAGGAAAGGCCTAACATTGACCGGCATGGGTCGGCTTCAAAAGTTAGTTTTTTCGCATTTTAAAAGGAAGCACTTTAGAAGAAATAAAATAAATTTATAATTTATTTATATTATTTTAAAATGTTTCCATTTTGAACATCGGCCTAATACTCCCCTATAAATTCATGCTTATGGCATGTATGGGGGGATTAGCCTCATTACCCTACAAATTAAGAGAGAGAGAGAGAGAACATCTTTGAGCTTTGCAGGAGGGGGAACCGTTGGCAGACGATGACGATGATGTGAGCAAGTGCCTCTCGGATTCGATGAATCCTTCCAATGAATGTGACATGGTGATCATTCTTCAACCGGATCAAGGTAGGGGTTGTTATTTGATTCTTCTTTCCCCATTTTTGAATTTAAACGACGAACACAGATCAACCACGAACATGTTGATTCGTGGATTCATACATTCTTGCGGGAGGGTTTTATTTGGTTGATTTTGGGGAATTAATCCATGTTGAATTGTTGTTGATTTATGCTCCGTTTGATCCTACTAATAGAAGTGGATCAACATCGTGACGAATAGTGAAAGAGGTTCGTTCCTCGATTTTTTTATTGGATTTCTTCCCCCTTTATTTCCTCATGCAATCTTCTTGGTCTTCGTGGGGCGAGAAACATCGGATCGTTGCGCATTCATTTTGCAACGCAACGATCCCGAGTTGAAGATCTAGCGTCTCGATTACCTAGCAGAGGTACAACGATGATAGTGAACGACGAATCGGAACAGATTGGGAAAGACCGTTCTTCGAGCGTTCTTCGCGCAGGTGGATCATTAAGTGTTTTCGGGACCGATTGGAGTCCCAAAAAAATAGAATCAGCTTCGTCGTTTCGGGCCGATCAAGACCTGTGAGTTTCATGGAGATCGGATGTCCAGATCGACGAACATGACAGCACGAATGGCGCGACAGTGGAAGTTCGCGATTCTGGAAATTTCCAGAATACACTGAGTGTATCCCAAAGAACATGCCATGTGGACCGGCTCAACAGCGGCTAGGGTTTCGGGCATCAGACAGGTATTAGACGACATGTGACATCGGTCAAACAATGTGTTGGACCTTCCTCGAATCTCAACGTATATTCTGGGAAATACACGGTCATTGGATGGACTACACTGCTTCGGAACAGGGTGTGTAGACCCTATGTGGCATGGCAGAGGCAAATACACAGGACTAGGAATGTATTCAGGAGATACATTGACATGGGATGGATTAAACGACCATATAATCCACCACATGGCCAGGCGACACCAGTAAAACGGATCACCCCGTTTACCGATTACACGGGTTGGCACACATGGGTTGCGGCCGTGTACAGGCACATGGCCAGTGTACACAGAGCCGACCCCAGTTACTCGAACGTGGCATATAATCCATACCACAGGCCGTATATTGACTTTTTCGACTCGAACAACCTTAAGACACTGGCCATTGTACACGGGCTATACCCGGGGTCAAAAGACACGGCATGTGACCTTTCTACACACTGTTTACTTTTTGTAAAATCTCTTGGTCTTCTTATCCACTGTATATTGGATATGTTTCGTTTGGGTTAGTGCCCCTTCTTCTCGTTCCCTTGAAGTTCATGCATTTTTTCCTTCTACAGGAGTATGATCCCTTCAGCAAGACTTTCTGTGATAGAGTCAGTCATCCCTTCGAGAGGCCCAGAGCGAGATCCTGTATCCATTATTGACCTTAGGTGGAGTCAGGAATCGACGTGAACAACTCCACTAGGTGTCGATCATCTACCTATCTGGTGAATCCGGATGAGTTGTGGTATCTGCCATGGCACTTGAAGTGATCCTCAACTGTGTATCATGATCTTTTCCACTCAAGAGTGTCTTATACCATAATGAGTGTATCTATCTATCATGATATTTCCCACTCATGAGTTTGTTCTCCCATAATGAGTGTATCTATCTCTCGTGGCTTTTCCCGAAGAACAGTTCTTCTCAGAAGGACGTCATCAGAGATATCAGACTCATGGAGGGAGTTCTCCCTGAACCTGTGCTTCAGGGTATCTTTGAATGAAACCCCAAGCAGGGGCATGATGTTGTGTGACTTTTCCCTAGATTACGAGTTTGGGATTTGAGTATAACTTGATTTTATTCTCCTATGTTCAGTAGACATATACTGTGTGGAGTTGACTGTACTTTTCCATTGTGTATTGCTTTTTGGTTTTTGGGGTCCTCTACTGAGTATTGTTATACTCACCCATGCATAGTCTCTGCCCGCACATGTTGTGTCTTATGTAGAGGAGAAACCTTTTGATAGAGTCCAGGGTCGACCCAGAGAGAATCGAGATTTCTGAGTTCCCCACAGGCCGAGGAGTTCCTATGGCTATAAGCAGCAGTCCCATTACCTCTTTGTGTTTACAGGTTGGACCTTATAGTTTTCATACTCTTCTTTTTAGTCAGCTTGTTTTCTGGCCCAGTTTACATTCAGTACTTTACCATCCATCGTACTCTGTTGGTTGGGTTTAGTTTTATGCATGCATTTGGTTCCTGAGTGGTTTTTACATTTCTACATTTGTGGGCTTGGAGATGTGTTCATGTGTACAGGTTCATAGGCAATGCATCTCATGTTAGTAATATGCCTACTCGGTGCTAGTCACCACTCCTAGCCTATTGGAGGTGGGCTTGGGGAGTCATGATGCGGGAATCGCTGGGATGGGTTGTGACAGAGTGGTATTAGAGCTGGTTGGTCCTACCTTAGTACCAAGAGTCTTTGAGATTTGTTTGGGGAAACAGTGTTTAGTGTTTCGAGGTCGACTTTCAGGCTAGAGAATCCACTATTAGTGCGGGAAACCAATGTATCCATACTCTAGGATTCTGATATCCTTCTTTTTGACTCGGTAAGTGAAAAAAATAGTTGTGGGAAAATAAAATAATGGTAAATTCCTCTTTTAGGAATGGTTTGTGTTTTCCATGTCCTTGTGTCAGCTATTCAGATATACTAATTGACCATGGTACATCTTGTTTCCATCCAGGATGCCTTTGCGATTCATACCCACTAGGATTCATCAGAACAATCACTAGGATGACCCCCTCAATTATGAGGCTTCGATACAGGGACCAGTTCCCTAGGCATTGCCACCAGGTTGTGTACATACTATACCACCACCAGTGGAGCAGCCTGTGGTACCTTCAGTACCGACCGACAAGGGGTGCGGGCTGAGCATGCTCCATGAGTTCTGAAGACAGAGACCCCTCATGTTCTGAGGTGAGCCTGACCCTCATGCGGCTGAGGACTGTCTTGAGGCGGTGACTAAATTTTTCCGTCTATTGAGGACACCAACGAACCATATAGTAACCCTAGGAGTGAGCCTTCTTCAGGGTTCGACAGGACAATGGTGGAGTCTGACCACACAGACTCATGATGAGGAGACTCTTTCATAGATGGATTTTGAGCGACTCTTTATGGAAGAGTTCTCTCTGGTTACAGTGAGAGCAATACACATCCAGGAGCTTCTTCAGCTCCAGCAGGGTAGCTTGACGGTAGCAGACTATTCATCGAGGTTTACCAACCTCACTCAGTACTCAATGGATATGGACAGGGGTTAGTACATCAGATCTCAGACCTTTGATCATGGTCTATAATGAGACAACTGAGCTAGTGTTGTGACTCTATGGATTCTGAATTATATTGTAGTGCCTAAGCGGGCCTTAGTGATCGAGAGCTTCTTGGCGGAGCAGAGACAGCTGACGGCAGTCAGCAGCAAGCAGACAAGCATATGGACCTTGGCAACAGGGACATGGATCTCGGTGTGGGAAACAACATAGGAGGACCCAAAAAAAGGATCAACAGTCTAGGGCTCTCAGGATGGGTTTAAGTATCCCAGGGAGAAGCGATGCTACACGTGTGACGGTAGGAGACATCTCCCTAGAGATTGTCTGACTTGTCGAGATGCTGATAGAGAGGCAGTGGATGGTTCAGCGAGATAGAGGAATCGAATGGATCAAGCAGACCCGCCAGATGGCGGATGTGAAAGAGGAGTTGGGAGAGCTGCAGGTGGTGGAAGACGCTACAATTTACTTCCAACACCACCCCCAGGAGGTCCGTACTAGGCCTGGGGAGCTGGGGGACAGGGGTGGGGACAACTGCATGTGGTCAAGGCGTACAACCCAGGAACTCCAGGGACGATCTAAGGTACAATATGTGTCTTCTCTACCTTAGATTCCATACTTATAGACACAGGTGTTAGTCAATCCTTCCTTACAACATGTCTTGTGTGAAACCTTGAGATTCTGGTAGAGTCGTTTACTTGATCGTTATGCTTGGAGACACCTACGGGATCAGACTCGATAATCACACACCTTTGAAGATAGTGTGATCTTACCCTTGGAGGTGAGAGTTTCAATTGGAACCTCTTGGGGGGTAGCGTTGAGTCCTTACGACGTCATTCTCGATATAGATTGGTTATCTTCATTCCATGCCTAGATTTACTATTTTAGGAAAAAGTATAGTGTGTACGCAGTGATGGGATGAGGTTTTTTTGTCAGAGAAAAGTAGTCTCAGGTAGCACACAGTGGGATCATGCATTGCAGGGTGTAATCGATCACTAATGAGCTAGCTAGCCTAGCCCTCGGAGCAGTATATGTTATGAGCTCTCAGTTCCCAGCAGTGGTGGTGGAGTACGAGGATGAATTTCCTGAAGATGTTCCAGGATTAACTCCCCACCAGGAAATTGACTTCTGCATTGAATTACACCCTAGTATGACACCGATTTTCTCACCAACATATCGGATGGCTCCCGCATAGCTTCGCGAGCCGAGGGTGAAGTTTGAGGATTTGCAGAGCAAGGGTTTCGTAAGACCCAGTGTTTTACCCTGGGCAGCCCCAGTCTTGTTTGCTAAGAAGGCGGACAGGAGTTTGAGGTTGTGTGTGGATTACCGGTGCCTAAATCAGGTAACGGTGACGAACTAGTATCCAATACCAAGAATCGATGACCTCTTTAATCATCTATGATGTGCACAATGGTTCTCGAAAGTTGACCTTCAATTAGGTTATCACCAGTTATGGGTAAGGGATGAGGATATACAAAAGATGAATTTCAGATGCCGCTACGGTCAATATTAGTACTTGGTGATGCCTTTCGGTGTGACAATCTCCCCTGCAGTGTTCATGGGACTGATGAACCAGATCTTCCAGTCATACTTGGACCGGTTCATAGTGGTCTTCATCAACGACATCCACGTGTACTCGACATAAAAGGAGGAGAACGCGAGACACCTATAGATAGATCTAGACATACTTTGAGAGCACCATCTTTATGAGAAGCTCTCAAAGTTATAGTTCTAGATTTCGGAAGTCCACATTCTGGGACATGTCATCTCAACAGATGGTGTAGCTGTAGACCTAGGCAAGGTGGAGGCAGTGCTAGCATGGGAGCCACCTCAGAGCGTGATGGAGGTGTGAAGCTTCCATGGGTTGGCAGGATATTTTCAAAGATTCATCCATGATTTCTCCCAAATATCATCACTGATGACATCCTTAACCAAGAAGGGGTAACCCTTCATGTGGATAAAGAAGTTCCAACAAGCTTTTTAGTGGTTGAGACAGAGTTTCATGAGTGCCCGAATCTTGAGATTACCGTAGTAGGGTGTCGATTATGTAGTTTTATTCGACGCATCAGGGATTAGGATTGGCTATGTCCTGATGTAGAGGGAGTCATTGATTGCATATGGTTCGCACCAGCTTAGGCTGCATGAGAAGAACTATTCAACCCATGATCTCAAGTTGGAAGTGGTAGTTTTCACATTGAAGATGTGGTGACACAACCTTATGGGCGAGAATTTTATCATCTACTCTGACCACAAGAGCCTCAAGTACATATTATCGCAAAAGGATCTGAATCTGAGGTAGAGGCATTTTCTAGAGTTCTTCAAGGACTATGATTTATAGATCATCTATACTCCTGGGAAGGGGGAAAAGGTGGAGGATTCTCTTAGAAGAAGGTCGATCTCGTAGCTATTGAGTGAGGAATCAGAGAAGTTTCCCACATTGCAGTTATCCTTTGTGGATAGAGAGAATGTAGCTTACCGGCAATCGATGGTCATCACCCCTCTACTCTTATAACAAGTTAGGGAGGTGCAGCTTGGGGATGTCGACTATAAGGATTTGCATGCTCAATTATCCACAGGACATGCTGCTGATGGAGGTTCTCATGGTGGGGAGCACGTACTTATTTTTAGAGGATGCATTGTTGTACTAGTATCATTACAGGAAGAGGTCCTAATGGAGTTCCATACATCCCCCCTGGCGGTACATCCTAGAGTGTCAAGGATTTATCATGATCTCCGACGACAGTCTGGTGGTCAGGCATGTAGAATGCGGTAGCAGAGTTCATTTCTCGATGCCTTACATGCCAGTAGGTGGAGGCTGATCACTAGGTTCCAACAGGATTAGCTCACCCCTGGAAGTTCTAGAGTGGAAGTGGGATGGAATATTGATGGAATTCATGACAGGCTTACCATGAAAGTCCAAGGGTAATGATTCCATCTATGTGATCGTTGACCGAATCACCAAGTCGGCCCACTTCCTAGCTATCAGGGAATAGAGTTCTATAGAGAGCTTGTGAAACCTCTATGTGGAGGAGATAGTTCAACTTCATGGAATCCCTTCGACAATAGTATCAGATCAAGATTCCCGCTTCACATCCCGGTTGTGGAAGGGATTGTAGGAGGCTTTTGGTAATCACCTACGCTTGAGCACGGTGTTCCGTCCCCAGACCAATGGTCAAACAGAGAGGAAAATTCTGGTTTGGGAGGATACTTTTCAGGCCTGTATCTTGGACTTCAGTTTCATTTGGGAGGACCACTTACCACTGGTGGAGTTTTCCTATAATAATTTCTACCACTATTCCATTGGTATGGATTTTTTCTAGTCCTTGTATAGGAGACCCTGTCGGTCACCTCTTTGTTGGACAACCCCAGAGAGTCAGCACTCATGGTTCTAGAGTTGGTAAGAGCTACCACTGAGAAGGTGAAGATCATCTGGGAGCGAACGAATACTGCACAGAGCTAGAAGAATTCTTATGCTGACAGACGACGAAGACCTCTAGAGTTTGAGGTGGGAGCCCACGTCTTTCTTCGGGTCTCACCTCGTCGAGGGTTATGGACATTTTGTCAGGGCAGCAAGCTATCTCCAAGGTTTATTAGACCTTTCCAGATACTATGTAGAGTTGGTGAGGTGGCATGCCGCCTAGCTCTACCGCCACAGCTGCATCAGGTATATGATGTCTTCCATGAGTCACAACTAAGGAGGTACGTGCATAACCAATCGCATGTCATCGACTGGGGCGGGCTGGACATCGAAGATGGGGCGACCTTTGCAGAGTACTTGTTTGAGATTGAGGATTAGTAGGAGAGGATCCTTCATTGGTGATCGATTCCCATGGTGTACATCCGGTGGTAGCATGGGAATCTTCAATAGAGCATGTGGGAGTGGGAGGCACAGATCTGTTCCCAGTACCCACATCTTTTTAAGTAGCCTTGTTTTTTATTTTCAGGGACTTATAGCCCCAAGGTGGGGATAATGTAATGTATCCGATTTTTCCATGTATTATTTTCAATTATTATATGGAATTATTTATGAGACCAGTCCTTTCGACGGAGTGCGATTTCGTGGTCCCGAGTGCCTAGAATAACTATTTGAAATAAATTAAAATTTTAAACAGCGCACGTGAGCGATTTTACTAAAAAATTTGAATATCTTTTGAACGTGTTCCTGGATCAGAAATTTGATGGCACTGTTGCATTCAGAGTAGTAACTTTACCTTAGGTAGGGCCTTACATCGACCGGCGTGGGTCGGCCACAAAAGTTAGTTTTTGGGCATTTTAAAAGGAAGCACTTTGATAATTTATTTCTATTATTTTAAAATGTTTCCTTTTTGCGCAGTGACCTAATCCTCCCCTATAAGTTCATACTTATGGAATGTTCCTAGGTACTAGACTCACGACACTGAAAATTGATAAAGAGATAGAGAGAGAGAGCCTCTTTGAGATTTGGAGGAGGGGGATCCATTGGCAGATGATGACGACGCGAGCAAGCACCTCTCAGATTCAATGAATCCTTCCAACGAACGCGACGTGGAGATTGTTCCTCAACCGGATTGAGGTAGGGGTTGTTATTGGATTCTTATTTCCCCATTTTTGAATTTAAATGAAAAATTTAGATCAACAATGAACATGTTGATTTGTGGATTCATACGTTCTTGTGGGGGGTTTTATTGGGTTGATTTCGGGGAATGAATCCAGGTTGAATTGTTTTTGATTTCTGCTCCATTTGATCCTACAAATGGGAGCATATCAACGTCATGACAAATGATGGTGGAGGTTCGTTCCTTGATTTTCTTATTGGATTTCTTCCCCCATTCTTTCCTTGTGAGTTCTTTGCATTCTTTGCGGGGTGAGGAAAAACGGATCATTGTGGATTTGTTTTGCAATGCAATGATCCCATGTTAAAGATCTAACGTCATGAAAACCTAGTAGAGTTGCGACGAAGATAGAAGATGATGAATCAGACAAGATTGGGAAAGACCGTTCTTCGAGCGTTCTTCACGCGAGTGGATCGTTACGTGTTTTCGGGACCGATCGTAGTCCCAAAAACAACAGAATCGACTTCATGGAGTCAGGGTGACTAAGACCCGTGAGATTCATGGCAATCAGATGACTAGATCAATGAACGGGGTAGCACAGAAGGCACGGTGCTAGAAGTCTATGAATATAGAAATTTACAGAATACATGGTGTGTATCCCGAAGAACACGTCCTTTAGACTAGACCAGCATCGGCTATGGTTTTGGGAATCAGACAGGTATCACGTGGCATGTGACTGTAGTCACACAGCATGCTGGACCTTCCACGAATCTCGACATGTATTCGGGGAAATACACGGTCACGGAATAGACTACACGGCTTCTGAACACGGCGTGTAGACCCTACGCGGTATGGAAGAGGCAACTACGAAAGACTCGGTGTGTATCCAGGGGAAACACAGACACAGGATGGAGCACACAACTATGTACTCTACCACATGGCCAGGCGAGGCTAGTAACGTGGGTCACCCCATGAACCAATTACACGGGTTGGCACACATGGGTTGAGGCCGTGTACGGGCACATGGCCATCATACACAGATCTGACCCCAGTTACTCGGACACGGCTTGTAATCTGTACCACATGCCATGTACTGACTTTTTCTACATGACCAGCCTTATGAAACAGGGCATTGTACATGGACAGTACTTGGGGTCAGAAGACACGGCGTGTGACTTTTCTGCATGTTGTGTACTTTTTGGAAAATGGCATGGTCTTCTTGTCCACCATATCTTGGAAATGTTTTGATTGGGTTAGTGCCCCTTCTTCGTGTTCCTCTGAAGGTTAGGCATCGTTTCTTTCTAAATTAGTATGATCCCTTCAGCAGGAATTTATCTGATAGAGTTAGACATCCCTCCGAGAGGCCTGGAGTGAGATCCTCTATCTATTCTTAACCCTAGGTGGAGTAATGCATCGATGTGACCAACTACATTGGGCATCGATCCTCTACCCATCTGGTGAATCCAGATGAGTCACGATATCCTAATGTCCATGGCAGTGATCCTCATTTGTGTATAGTGAACTTTCCCACTCTGGAGTGTGTTCTCCCGTAATGAGTGTATCTATCTATCATGATCTTTCCTACTCAAGAGTGTGTTCTCCTGTAATGAGTGTATCTATCTCTCAAGGATTTTCCCAAAGAACAGTGCTTCTCAAATAGACGTCATCAGAGCTATCAGACTCGTGTAGTGAGTTCTCCCGGAATGTGTGCTTCATGGAATCTTCGAACGAAATCCCTATCGGGGGCATGTTGTTGCGTGACTTATCCCTACATTACAAGTTTGGGATTTGAGTATATCTGGATTGTGTTCTCCTATGTTCAGTAGACATATAATATGTGGAGATGACTGAACATTTCCTTTGTGTATTTCATTGTGGTTTTTGGGTTCCTCTACTGTGTATTGTTATACTCACCCTTGCATGGGCTCTGCCCGCAAGTGTTGGGTCTTGTGCAGACGAGGAACCTTTTGGCAGATTCCAGGGCAGACCAGGACAGGATTGAGCTTTTTGAGTTCCCCATAGGCCGAGACATTCCTACGGCTATGAGCAGCAGTCCTAGTACCTCTTTTTGTATACTGGTTGGACCTTGTTGTTTTCATACTCTTCTTTTTGGTGGGCTTGTTTTCTGGCCCAGTTTACTTTCAGTACTTTACCATCCGCCGTACTATATTGGTTGGGTTTAGTTGTATGCATGAATTTGGTTCCTTAGTGGTTTTTACATTTCATAATTTGTGGTCTTAGAGATGTGTGTGTGTGTGTGTATAGGTTCTTAGGCAATTCCTCCCATGTTAGTAATATGTCTACTCGGTGCTAGTCACCATCCCCTAGCCTAATGGAGGTGGGCTTGGGGAGTCACGGTGCAGGCCCCACTGGGACGCGTCATGACATAGTACTTACATGGATGCATCATTACTGGGCTAAAATGAAGACGGTAGACCTTCCACCCACCAATCCCTCTGGAATAAATGTCTGCTCATCGTTTCACTGTTATCCAGTCATGTGAAACCGTGACTTCCTGCCACCGTCGGAGCTAAACTCTATTGATTTGTACAGCGATCAATAGATTCCATCACTCGTGTATCTATGTGTGCAAGGTTTATAACTCTGCAATATAAACTAGGTCTGTTACATCAGCTATCGCATAACACAAAACAAGGAAGTGATGTAGAAGGGAGGGCGGTGTCAGATACAACGTGTTCTTTAAAATTCTTCAAAAGATGGTGATATCCAAGATATCAGAACTAGGATCCATGGTTTGATCCGACTCGGGAAAAGAATTCAACGATCCAATCCTGGATTAAGATCACTGGACTTAATTGGATTTTTTAGCATCCTAACATTTTTTGGGATGTTGCATCAGTGGTGGGAACTCCCATTAAGCTTAATATAGTGACCGAGGTTTCCCGGGTACTAGTTGAGTCCGATCTTTCTTCATCTCTGATTGAAATGGTTTATTTAGTTGGTGATGAATTTAAATTTGAATTATCCATTGAATGTGAGAATGTTCCCTCCTTCACTACCATAGATCCAGGTAGGGGATGTGTCGGGTTTTATGAGTGCTAAGCAGAAAGCGCTGATAAAAAGGAAGGTTTTTATCAGTGCTAGTTAAAAGCACTGATAAATATACCTTTTATTAGCACATTTTTAGAGCAGATAGAAGTTTTTAACAAAAAATATTATTAATTTATATAAAAATATTATATTTATAATCAAAAATATTTTTTATTTGTATAAAGTAAATAAAATACACATGTTTATAATTAATATATTTTTTTAATAATTAAAATATATATATAATGTTTTAAAAATGGTATTTCTAAGATTATAGTTAAATAAATATATATTTAAATAATCATAATATTATAATAAATTTCTTTAAATAATAAATATATTTATTTGATTAAATAGTTTTATTAGATTTATTAGATTCATCATATTTATTAGATTTATTAGATTTATTAGATTTATTAGATTTATTATATTATTATATTATTATATTTCATATGTTTCTTATATTTCTTATATTTATAATAATATAAAAATAATTTTAAAATATATATATATACATACATACATACATATATATATAATTATAATTACAAATAAATAAATATATGTTTCCAATGAATATGGTTAATAAATATATTGATGCATGTGTATAATTGATGTGTATATATGTTATGTATTCATCATGAATGTTCATTTACACATTTCATCCTTCTTATTATTGATGTTTTCTATATGTGATGAATCGTTTTTTATCATCTATATTTACTAGGTATATGATTATTTCATGTTATACCCATGAATCTATTATGTTATCAAACATACTTATAAATTACAGTAAATATATTTATATAATAAATATATTTAATATATTTATAATTATAAAATTTTAATATATTTATAATTATAAAATTTTAGTTATATATAAATACTTTTTAAATATATTTATTTATAATTATAATTATAACTACATGTATATATTTAAATAATTAAAAAAATTCAATAAATACATCTATTATAATTTTATAAAAAAAATAAGTAATTATATTAATATTTAAATAAAAATATTTATAAATATATTTATTTGAAGTTTATAATTATAATTATATATATATGTAAATAATTATAAAATTATAATAAATATATTTATTTTACATATAATGTTATAAATATATATAATTAAATAAATATATTTATAAATAAATACAAATAGTTATAATTATTATTCTAAACAAATATAGATATATTTAAATAATTATAAAATTATAATAATATATTGATTATATATATTTATATACAAATATTTATAATTATAATTTTAAATAAATATAGATATATTTAAATAATTATAAAATTATAAGAAATATATTAATTATATATATTTATAAAGTTAAAAATATATTTGTTATAATTTTTTAATTATTTAAATATATATATATATATATAATTACAACTATAAATAAATACATGTTTATTATTATTTTTAATTACAAATAAATATATATTTATTTATAGTTATAAATATAAATAAATATATATTTATTGAAATAATTATAAATTTATAACAAATCTATTTATAATATATAAAAATATTTATAAATAAATACAAATATATATAATTATAAATCTAAATAAATATAGATATATTTAAATAATTATAAAATTATAATAAATATATTAATTATATATAATTATAAAATTATATGTATACTGAATACAGTTCTTATAATTTTATAATTATATATATATATATATATATAATTATAAATATAACTATATATATTTATTATAATTTTTTGAATTATATATTTATATAAATATATATTTATTATATTTATAATATTATAAATATATATAATGAATATATTATATTGATAATTATAAATACATGAAATATAGGTATTATACTTTTATAATTATTTAAATAAATATATATAAATTTATTGTTGTTAAACAATTATAAAATTATACCTCAAACGGCTCACCCATGAGAAAAGACTCTTGACTCCAAATTTATTAAGAAACAATAAGGAGATGAAACAAACATGACACCATATGCCTACAATGAAACAAATAGTCACTACCTATGGCTTCCCTTAGATCCCATGTTCCAGGGATATCTGCCCCACCTCTTGGGATATCGACCACTCTGCCATGTCTTGGTTGGCGGATTGGACTCATCAGATGATGTCCTGGATGATGACCCAAAATCCTCCTCCAAAATCCTAAACTTTCGAGACAGGTCTCATAAATTTAGTTTTGGATTTAACTAGAAACCATCCTTAAAGTTGATTGTAACCAGCTTCTGAACTACAAGATAGTCCCTACATCCAAACACCTCCAACTCTATTATAAGAAAAATGACTTCCAACTACAAAAAAGAACCAGTCAACCACTACTTTATTAACACCTATGAGAGTTCTCTCACCTTCCTTACTCCATGGGAGGGTCACATTCATATTCTTCCTTCATACACCGATACACTCCTCATTAGAGGCATTGCCAAAAGAATCATGAGACATTTCATGAGATTAGAGAAATTTGAAGTATAATTCCATTCCACATGTTTATCGGTGTCCACAACTATATTTGTGTGTGCCTCCTTCACAAAAATTACCTGCACCATCTCAGTAGGTATGAGTTATTGAGGATTAGGATACGCTTTATACAGGTGTGTACCCTTACCTTTAGACGTTAGATCAACCTTTCCCAATGCCATATCATACAAAGGGATATCTGACGATGCAGGTGGATCCCGAAGAGCCTAATGAGACTCATTTATTCTCAATTTCTAAGGCAATACCAACTAGAATCCTTCAGTATCCACTACATTTTTCTTCCCCTTATGGGACCTCGCCACAATCAGCCACTATGGTTGTAGGTTTTTATCAGCAAACCCTTGAATTTGTTCCACAACAATTGATTAGTTTTCAATTAATGCAATCTCAAATCCACCATCTAAAACGTTGGTTCTACCTGTGGAACCCCCAGTGTCACAATGCAGGGTATTCTGACCACTAAAGGGTACCATAACTAGAAAAACTAACCTAGAAAAGTGATCGAACTCATTTTGCCCCTCCACTATCTCATCCCATGATCATACTTGTGGTTTGTCTTGACAAGGAACACTAATATCGCCCACCTTCCCTTCACTAGTGCAGGCAACAACCTGAATATCGGTAGAGCCATCGATGTGGCCAAATCAACTCTCATTACCTTATTGATTCTTATTTCTATCATCCCCCATTGAGTGACCTTGCCATGAAATTCTTCAGGGAGCCAAAGTCACTCCACCCAATTTCCTAGAGTTCACTACCTCGTTCCCTAATTCCTTAAAGTTGAAATAGAATTTTGGCATTTTTTCATATTCAATTCTCAATTCAATTTCTTAATCCTTAGTGGTGAGAAAAAATTGATCAACTAAAATAGTGGGAAATCAATCTCAACTAGAAATCTTATGAAGTGCCTGAACCGAGGAATTTATGTCTCTTTAACCAATTTGATTGGCATCCCAATTGACATCACAATTTCATAGAGGATCTTGGGCTACCAAAGAATCCCATTCAATCTAAATACTTTAACCCATACCTAGACTGAAGAATGACATGTCTGTAGAGTATTTAGTAAGATACCCCATTCGAGGATGTGAATAAATCCTAGTTTTAGCAAAATCAAACCAAATCCTCGTACCTTTTTTAGTGCTTTTTAGGTAGCACTAATAAAAGGTTTACCCACTTTTATTAAATGAACCCTAATAGAAACCTCTTTCTCTCACATGCCTCATGCTCTCATGGAACCCGAACCCTACCGCGAACTCCTCCTCCGCTAACACTAACACCGCCTCCTCCTCTACCACCACGAATCCCTCCTCCGCCATGAACACCACCTCCGCCGCTGGACCCCATCTATTATGAACCTCACCACCACCGTGCATTGAACCCCACCTTCACTATGAACCCTTCCTTTGATACATACCCACATCCTCTATATACCCCAACTTTTCAGTCGAACCCCACCTCAACTATGAAGCCCTTCTCCTCTGTAAGCCCACATATACCTCAAACCCAGCTCCTTAAGTTCCACCATTGTGAATATTCAGGTAATTCTATTAGTAGTTTCCTTTATATTTTCTCATTGTACAATTTTGCATGATCAATTCCATGTCGGTAACTTTTCTATTTCTGATCATGGATATTGATGAGCTTCTAGGGATAGAATATGTATTGTCCAAATCATCGCATTTTATGAATTTTGGGTGTAGATTTGTTGCTGATCGTCATATTAAAGTGAGTCCTGGTGCATTAGATACCTATTTCAACCAATGATATATAAATCAATGAATACTGAGTATTATAACATGTACCTAGAAATATGTATATAGTAAATGTTGTTTTGGGTGTGGATCTAGGATACCTAGGATTAACTCTATAGATCCTATAAATAAATTGGGTAAAAGAAACCTGTTAATTGGATAGAAATTAGATTAGTAATAAATGTCTTTCTATAATCTTGAGGGTTCTAATTATTGACATATTAATTTTTTTACATTGCATCTTTATTTCCAAAATGTTATTATTCGAATAAGATAGTGCATCTCATTTGATCATTTTTTATTTCTATTGAAAATGAACAACATAAGTGAATTTTATATTTATATACTATTTTAATAAAAAATTATAAGATGTATCTTTAGAGCTATGAGAGAAGAAGGCACAATTGAACAAATTTGAGGTGAAGGGGTTCATATGAATGATTATGTCCCCTTTGGGTGCCTTAGTTTTTGCCATAAAAAATAAAATGGATCATTGAGAATATGTGTGGACTATTAGAGGTAATTATAAGTGATGGAAATGAAATTATATCCACTTATACAAATTGATAGTCTATTTGATCATCTTTGAGGTGCTAAAGTGTTCTCTAAGATCAATTTGATATCAAGTTATCATCAGTTTATGGTGAGGTATTTTGATATACCAAATATTGTATTTAAGAGTACATATGTATTGTATGGGTATCTAGTTATGTTATGGAGTTTGAAAAATACAATGATAGTGTTCAAGGATGAGATTAATTGGGTCTTCCATCATTAATTAGATAATTTTGTAGCCATATTTTCCAATCATGTCATCATATATTCCCAGTTCAGGGAGGAACATGCTCGATATGACGATATCATTTTGGTAAAACATGGGGATCCTCAACTATATGCCATGATCTCAAAGTGTATGTTTTTGATTAATAATGTACACTTCATGGGGAAAATGATATAAATGGATAGTGTATTTTAAGAACATCATATGTTTGGTGTTGTAGTTTATTTAGTGCGGCCAAAGAATTTTTTTGAGATCCAAATATTTTTGGGAATTTCCATTTATTACCAGAGTGTCGACCATGATTCTTCTTGATTGGAATTACTAAGAAGGCCTTTACAAAGAATGTGGTATGGGTCCTTCACTTAGATGTTCATGGGATATTCTTCTAAAAAATTAATGGGATATTGATGAAAACACAAATTCTAACAATAAATGTGTTCGGTAATGACTATGGATTCTATTACGATGTATCAAGAGTCAGGATTTGAACAGTTCCAGTCCATGATGGTTAGGTGGTTGCTTATGGGTCCAGACAGTTAAGGAAACATAAGAGAAACATACAAAATCCTTTCCTTGATTTTTAAATAGTGGTGCTTTACTTAAGGTGTTATTTGAATTATATTTAGGGTGTGATATTTTTGGAATACACAAAAAAAGTGTTTGAAATATATTTAATCACTTAGTGAAATGAACCATTGATAGCGGAGAAGGATTGAGTGCCTATAGTCCTTTAACTTTAACCTAATGTATACCCTTGAGAAGGGGAACAATTTTTCTAATGTACCATATTGGAAGGATTAAGCTTAGGTACGACATGATTCATGCATCAAGTGGAAGATGGTTTCCCACTTTGAATAGATATGACTTCATGTCCAAAAGTATCATGGACAAGGGACATTTATGTCAATATCTATCACTAATTCACTCCTCAAAAGTATTACAGGAGTAAACTATAGGATTCATACTAATTATTCATGAGACATATGATAAGCCTTGTATAGTTTTATATTTTATAAAATGTTGGTTATTTTTTATATAGATATCCTTTATAAAGTGTATCTCTAGGGATTTAGTTTTTGTGTAAATACCTAAGTTTTTCTTTTGAAATGATTCAAGTGTTTTGAAATGTTTCATAAATAATTATATATGTTCAACGTACATTTTTTGGGTTTAAATAGATTTAAAATTTTTTAAACACTTGGCATGGACTTAGGTTGCATGTCAAGTGTCTTTCAACTCATCCAATTGAATTTCACAAAGGGATGTGAATGTTTTAAAAGCGTATTTAATGCTGGTTTCATTTTAAAATGGGTGTTTTATTTAAAAGAGGAATTTGTGTAAATGGTTGGTTTTTTTAATGGGATTTCAACTGGGATTTTATAATAGTTTTCAAAGGAATTTTTGTATTTATTTTGATGAATATTAATATTACCGAATCAAATAGGTTGGATATGATTAAATAATTAATCGATGCTAATCATTTGACAAAAGAGTATGAAAATAGAGTGAAAGAGTTCATCGGGTTTGAAAAGGATCATGCATACGAACCATCTCAAATCCTTTGTATGTCTGTACGCTGTTTTTATTCTAGACATGTCAGTCTAGAGGAGTTGGAATAACACTTGATCCATCATGGAATAGATCGAAGTTATAAATGTTGTAATAAACATCAGGAAAAAGTGAATGTAGCTAGTTGTTGGGATAACACTATGTTTTATGGGTCATTTAATATGATTACATGTGTGGACAATAGAGAAGACCATATCAAGGATATGATTATAGATTTGAATGATGATGAATATCGTATTAAGAAAATGATAAGGACAGTTGAATATGAACTGCATGATTTCCCAAATTTTTTTGATAAGTTAAAGAGTTGTGCAAAGACGTCATTGTATGTTGGTTTCACTAAATATACAACATTGTCAGTAGTACTAAAGTTATATAATTTAAAAGTAGGCAATGGAGGGAGCAACACCAATCTTACATAACTTCTTTCTCTCTTGAATGACATTCTCCTAGAATGAAGAAGACTATATTGATAATTAATAATAATTTGCAAAAATTAGCAAAAATTAGCAATAATTACTAGTAATTAACAATAATTACTAATAATTAGCAATAATTAATAATAATTAGAAATAATTACTAATAATTAGAAATATTTAGTAATAATTAGTAATAATTACAAAAAATTAGTAACAATTATTAATAATTATCAATACTTAGTAATAATTAGCAATAATTAGTAATAATCTGCAATAATTACTAATAATTAGCAATAATTAGTAACAATTAGCTTAATTATTAGTAATTAGCAATAATTAATAATAATTAGTAATAATTATCAATAAACAGTAATAATTAGCAATAATTACTAATAATTAGCAATAAATATTAATAATTAGCATTAAATAGTAATAACTAGCAATAAATACCAATAATTAAGAAAAACTAGTAATAAATACTAATAATTAGTTATAAATACTAATAACTAGCAATAATTAGTAATAATTAGGAATAAATAGCAATAAATAGCAATAATTAGTAATAAATAGGAATAAAAAGTAATAATTAGGAATAAATATTAATAGTTACTAATAAATATGACTAATTAGGAATAATTAGTAATAATTAGAAATAATTCGTAATAATTAGTAATAATTAAGAATAAATATTAATAATTAGGAATAATAGTAATAATAAGTAATAAATAGGAATAATTAGTTATAAATAGGAATAATTAGTAAAAAATATTAATAAATACTAATAAATAGTAATAAATACTAATAATTAGTAATAAATACTAATAATTAGTAATAAATACTAATAATTAGTAATAATTATTAATAAATAGTAATAAGTAGTAATAATTAGTAATAAGTAGTAATAATTAGTAATAATTAGTAATAATAAGTAAAAAATAGTAAAAACTATTAATAATTAGTAATAATTATGATTAATTTGGATTAATTAGGAATAATTAATAATAATTAGTAATAATTAGTAATAAATAGTAATAATTAAGAATAATTAGTAATAATTAGTTTTAAATTAGGATTAATTATCAATAATTTGTATTAATTAGAAATAATCAGAATTAATTAGCAGTAGTTAGAAATAATCAGTAATAATTAGTAATAATCAGTAATAAATAACAATAATTAGCAATAATTAGTAATAAATAGTAAAAATTAGTAATAAATAGGCATAAATAGTAATAAAGAGTAATAATTAGTAATAATTAATAATAATAAATAACGGTAATTAGGAAATTAATCAATAATGTATAAAACCATTAGGAAAAGGTGAATTCTTACTAATTTTTTAATTAATTTTGTCATCATTTTATCTACTATTTGTAAGATAATTTCTTTATCATTTTTATCTAATACTAAATTATTATTATATTAGATCTTTTGGGAAGTCCTGTTTTGTTTTCTACTATCTGCAACACAATATAAAATAGATAAAATGATTCTTTCTGCCAATGTAACCACATTTTCCATATCCATCGTTTTTCTTAGTCGAACTGCCAACACAACATATTGATTCAATGTTATTAACTAAAACCCCTTTCTAGTTTTTAAAGGACACGAGAGTAAAAGAAGATCATGTGCCTATTGTGGTGAATTCTCATGATATAATGGGCACATGGGCTTATTATACTCTTTTGACTTTCCACAATAAGAAAATATTGATCAAAGAAAATTGAGTTAATATGAACTGTCAATAGTTCGACATATAATGAAAATGGGAATGTGGTTACATTGGTAGTTAGGACTTTTTTGAGAATTTGGGGCATGCAGAAATCAATAAAACTTTAATATAACACACATTGTGATTGGAATACTTAGGCAGACAAAATGGGACATGTTGATTATAATAACAACAATAGTTGGAGGAGAAAATGCATCATTTAATGGAGTAGCAACACTAGCAGATGATGAAGTGTATTAATATTATTTTATTATTATTATTATATAAATATTTTTTATATTTTTTATTTTTTATTTTATTATTTTTATTATTATTATTATTTTTTTTATTGATATTATTTTATAAATATTTTTTTTATTTTATTAATATTTTTTTTATTTTATTTTTTTATGTTTTTTGCAACAGGTATATTTTCCTCTCGCAAATAGTATTTCAATATAATATTTTTTTTGTTTTATTAATGTTAAAATTTATAATTTTTTTATGTTTTTTACGATGGGTATATTTTCCCGTCACAAATACTTTTTTGTGACGGGCTTGTCACAAAGGACTTTTTTTTCAGAAATCGGGGAAACTATTTGCGATGGGAGAATTTCCCATCATAAATAGTTTTTTTGCAATGGTTTCCTGTTGCAAATGACCATTTAAAAAATAATCATTTTTCCCGTAGTGGGTGTTTGTTTTCAAAATGTTGTATTTTGTTGTCAAAGATGAAGATGAAAGATGAATGTGAAATCACCTCACTTTTTATTTGGTGAAAATCATAGTGACTTTTTTTAAAAGAATTAGTCTCACCTTGGGTCCAAAATGTGAGAAGATCGTAATGAGGAATTGATCATTATCTAGAATGATAGAATTGGTCGCTTGGAGAATGCATCTTGTTGGAAGTAAATGGTCATCAGATTTACTCTGAACTCGGTGTGAAATAAGTGGTTGTTTTAAGTATGAATCATTGTCTATATTACTATGATAAATTAAATGTGATAATTATCTTCTAATTCATATTTCATATAAATCATAAGTTTATTGGATAACTTGTGATACAATCTTTTTCAATGAAAGAGAGAGTAAGAGATGGTGCCAATTTTCTATAGAATACGATCATCAATCCAAAGCATAATAAAATTTTCGTACCTAGGATGATCATAATCAGGATTAAAAAAAGAAAAGATCATACCTAGAATGATCATACCCAAAAATGAATGTATCCAGGCCAATCATACTAAGAATGATCGTAATCTGGAAAATATTATTCAGAGAATGAATTTCTTGAGGCTGATAGATGAAAAGGGATGGAGAGAATGAGATCCACAATTTTGTTAACCATTTGAAAAGGGTTGAATTACTTGGTTGGTTTCCAACTGGGTCTAGAGAAGAGGATAAGATTATGTTCTGTATCTTAAGTGGTTCAAGATAATGGGATAATGAGTTTTCTGGATGTACTATCAAGGGGGAGCTTGGCATTCAAAATAATGATCGTATTCATCATTTAGAAGTGGTATCCATTTTCATCATAATTTTTTTCAATTTATATAGATATTTGTATTGAAGAAATCAGGATTGAGAAAAATCAGACTCATGTATTGAAATCGGACTGATGATTCAATTAAAAGACTGAATGAGGAGATAATGTTTGAATAATAATCAAGAAGCTTCAAGAAGAGTTTATCAAGTCAAAATTCACCTAAGATTCTAGTGTAAATTTAAATTTTGGTGAATTTGTGTGAGTGGGAAATTATTTTTTGGGATTCCTGCAAAATCCATTTGAGGGTAGCCTATAATAGAAGAAGTACTTTGTACTTTTTGACTTTTGGTACAGTTCACGGCGGTAGAGATATAAGCTCAGAGTTTTCAGTGAGAGAAAGTAAATACCTTATTGTACTTTGTTGAAGATGTTCTAACGAAAAGAATACATATGAGAAGAGAAAATATTGCAATGTTGTTTTTAGCTAATAATTGTACTCAGTGATTATCATATTCAACTAATTACCATATTCTACTTGTAAATGTTATTCACCTGATCATCATATCAAGCTAAATTAATCAACTTTAGGATTTCCATATTCGGTTTCTTGTACTAAGGGATAATCATACTGAGTTTATTGGTCTCAGTAATTTAATTGGTGCCAATTCATTTTTATCATATTCTAAAATAAAAATAAGACTGGAAGAATCATATTTGGGAAGAATCATACTCTAAGGAATCAGACTCGTAAAATCAGATTGAGTTTTATTTAACAAAGTCCAGGATGTTCTTACCATCTTCTGGGTAAGAAATTTAAGAATAATTTTTAATTGAATACATTTTTGGAATATAAAATAATCACAGGTAACATGAGTTGTTACATAAACATTGTATGACCCTATTTATGTTAGGTGGGATCACATGCACTATTGGAATTGTTTACATAGTGGTAGATTAGTTAAAGTTTATATCATACTCATTTTTATCCAAGGATTGATTTCTAGTGGATTTTATGATATTAGATAATTTCTAAACCATAACAAGGAAATAACTATTCTTATTGAATAGTAAACTTGTAAATTCTTTTGTTCTAGTGGATGTATGTTTAATTTTATTTCAGTTGTGAATTGAAATATTTAACATGATGTGAAGGTTTTTTTTGAAAATAAACATAAAAGAAAAAAAGGTATCACTAATTCACCCATTACCCTCTCAGTGATACAATCACTATGCCTGGAAACTTTTATGTTGTATTAGAGGGTAAGTTCCCTTCTCTTATTATTTTCTAATGGATAATTTTAATTGTTTAAATAGTAAAGGTATTTTGATCTTTAATGGAAAGAATTATCATACATGGAAAGATAGAATGTTTCCAGACCTTATATATATTGCATATGATGTTATTGAAGTTGCAACAGATGGATTTCATATTGATTTTAAAACTCCTATTACATTTACTGGTAAGAAGAATCTAGAGAATGATTGAATAAACAAGAATGCTATATTATCATCACTTTATAAAAGTGAATTCTTAAGAGAGAAAGGTGTTTCCACAACCAATGTTATATGAAATAAACTGAAAAACAGATACAAAGAAAATACAAAAGTGAAGAAGGAAAAGTTACAAATATGAAGATTGAAATATGGATATTTAAAGATGGGTGAGAATGAATATGTAGGGGACTTCATTTCCGGATTAAATGAAATTGTTATTACTATCAAATGTCTTGGTGAAATGATAGATGACTCTATAGTTGTTGAAAATATTTTGATAATCCTTCTTGACAGGTTTGATGAAAAAATTTCCTCATTGGAAGACAGAGATCTGGAAACATTATCTCATGATGAATTGCATAGAACACACATTACTTATGAAATAAGAATAGATAAATCTATAAAAAGAAAAAAATTGATAGGGATATTTCAATCAAGGATGAAAATAAAGAAAACTCAAAGAAGATTCTTATTGAAGATGAAATTATCGAATATGATTCTGAAGATGAGGTATGTATGAATCTTGGAAATATTTTATCCTTGTTTTCTAAAAATTTGAAAAGTGGTATAGGGAAATATAAAGGAAAAATCCCCTAGAAATGTTTTGAATGTGGAGTCATTAGTCATTTTCAATTAACTTTATAGACGCTGAAAATCCCTTAACTATCAGAGAAAGTTCCGGAACGGAAAAGCAAGGTCATATTCGGACCCGGAGGCTCGGTTCGGAGGGCTCGGAAGTGGTGCGCAAAAAAAGGGTGAAGTGCGTGGAAAAAATTTCCCACGTGAAATGCAACCCAGGATTCGCGAAAAGTCCCGGCGCCGGTGTGAAATATTTCGCGCCTGCGTCCCACGCGGTTGATATTTCGTGTCATCGCCTCTGTCAGGCAATAATTTCACGCAACCCTATATTTTTCGCCCCTAGATGCCTATAAATAGAAGGCGACCCCTTCTATTTGGAGGGTGAGGAATTCAGACCCGCTCCCGTGCGCGTAATTGCGCGCACAATATGGCCTTGAGTTATCGTTCTTTTCCGTTCCAAGTCTCCCCAGGATCCTCCTTTGCGCAAGATCCCCATGTCTTAGACTAAACTCCAACCCCTTCGAGATCCGCCCCTTGCACACAATTCCTTCATTTGCGTGCATGCATACCAAGTTGCGCACAATCATTCCTTTGCGCGCACACCCCTTCCTTTGTGCGCAATTTCTTCTTTTGTGCGCAATCCCTTCCTTTGCGCGCTGACCTTGCCTTTTTTGCGCACATCACTGAATTGCGTGCTGACTCGGTGTCTTCCGTGCAGCAGCCTCTATTGCGCTCTACTATCACAGACCCCCTTGAAAAATGGAGAGTCGCACCGCGAACTTCTCGGGCCAGGATGTCAGGATTTTCCATTGCGCCCTTATGCGCACCCACCTTCCACCTAGAGAATACCATGATTTGAGATACTCCTCTACGCACTATGAAACACCTTGAGTTGACATATTCCTCTTGGTTTGTTTCCTATGTCGTGAGTTGATATTATCATCATCAATTCCCTATGTGGAATGATCTATCATTCGATAATAGGATGTCTCTTGTTCCAAACGAGAGATGCCTTATGTGACAAGCATAAGATTCTTAATTCCATGATTACAGTGGCATAGTTTCAAGAGCGTTGGAATCTGTTCAAACATTCCATCACTCCACCTCACTCTTTTCGTGTCCTTCATTCGGATCTGCATCCACTTCCAAGTCTGGAGGGATCCCCTAACGGTCAGGTCACATGCTGCATCGGCTCACCTACCTTCCTGGGCCAACACCCTGGAAGACTTTGGGAGACACTTTGAGTCAGGTCCTATGTTTCAAACATGGTCAGCAGTCGACCCCTCAATTGTATGTCCCCATTTTAGGCTAACGCGACAGGATGCTGTGTTGCAAACATGGTCAGCAGTTATCCTCTATCGCCACGCCGCCCTCATTGCATTCCGAATGCTGGGCATGTGATTCACACATTCCCTATCCCTTGGTTTGGGCCGATTCCAACGCCCTTGGCATTATCCCGCTTGTGCACTAGCGCATAGATGAATGCCTGAACCCACCAGTGAGTTGGGATGCCCTCATGGACATACATGAGGAAGACATTACGGGCTGCTTCCATGCATAAGCCCTGCACAACCATGCTAACGTGGACCCCTCGATGGTTCGCCCTGCGGCCCCCCTTCACCATGGCCTTTCCGATGCCTTCCCTCCAACAAGGGGTAGGAGGGTATTGGGCATGTAAGCCCTATGGGTGTCGAGAAAACCCACCTCTTCCGAGCAGCAATATGTTAAACTGCCAAGCACCTCATCCTTAACACATGACGTTAAACTGTGGTCCAACCCCGTGCCTCGCATGCAGGGTCCCCCCGGCTCGGACATTCTCTACGCCCACCCATCTCTATGGGAATGGATTATTCCTCACATTGAATGAGATCCTCATTTTTAAGTAGAGTTTGTACATGGGGGAAGGGCTGCCTCAGAGCATAATCCCCTAGCCTCTCTTATGGAAGGTTTGACCCATGCACCTCCGTATTTCCCCACTGCCAAGGCCAGGGGAGGGAGTGATAAGGAACGAGGAATATTCATTGCCCAGTCCCAAATCCCTCTCCCTCTGTGCTTTGTCACACCACGGGCCTCCATTCTAGAGTAAGCCCCGACACCAAGGGTTGTTAACCACGTATAAGCCCCTATTTCATCTTTGGGCCGCTCAACGCGTAAGCCCATTTCCTCTTCTCACGGAAGCACCCTTTACGACGTGATCGTCTGGTCCCTGCTGTATCTTGTTTCTCACATTGAGCATGACTCACGTGGGCTTAGAGTAAGCATCGACCATGACATCCTCCTATGGGATGCCTCAGAGTGTAGGCACCATCCCAGCGAACTATGGGGACTTTGATCCTTGATAAAGCATGGTACGTAGGAAGGCTCCATGAGGTTCAAGCCCACCACCCGGTCGTCCCGACTTCTTCACGTCGGCTCGCCAACACTTTGGGCTGCCTCAGAGCATAAGACCCAAATTCCTCATCCTGCATGATGTTAGACTGTTTTCCCTCATCCCGCATGACATTGAACTGTATGTCGTTGTCATGTATGATGTTAAACTGTATGCCCTCGTCCCCCATGACGTTAAACTGTATGCCCCTAACTACGTGGACTTTGATCCATGCTAACACATGGTACGTAGGAAGCCTCCATGAGGTTCAATCCCATCACTCAGTTGTTCCGACCCCTCCACGTCGGTTCACAACCACTGTTACAGGCCGCCTCAGAGTGTAAGCCCCATACCCACCATCATGGTCCACCTCAGATCTTAATCCCCATACCTCACACCCACGACTCATCCTGACCTCTCCCTCGAGCCCATGTGATTCGGGAAGCTCATGCCCTAGCCCGGAGATATTACTTCCTCCAGGCCCCAATCCATGCATTAATTCTCATGGGCCGCCTCTTCAAGTGTCCCACCATATCACCGAACTACGCGGACTTTGATTCCTTAACATGGGGATACGTAGGAAGCCTCCATGAGGTTCAAGACTGTTACACCATCTGTCATCCTGATCCTTACCCAGGCTGCCACATCCTGGTGGGATCATGAAACCTCATTCAACTCCAAAGTATCCAGGAAGACACCCATGTGCTGGCCCCAACATCGGTGTTCCCCCTAGGGGTTTCTTCAATCTGATCCACTCTCAGTGTTCTCATCAGTCTGATCCATATCTTCCAAATGTTAAAATCGCGGAATACCCCGTGTTAAACATGGGAAGTTGAGGAAAACCTCAGATGGTACACAATTCCCCATGTTCGATGTGGGATGCATCGGGCTTCTGCACCATCGAGAAGCCCTATAATAATGGACAGAAGATAGACATGTCAATCCCCCAGCGTCAAGGCGCACCGACGACACCCCAACGTGACCATTCTCCTCATTGAAGGTTGCTGCCCTGACCAGACCCCTTGGAGCGTCTCCACGGAAGAAGCGTAATTAACTGGCGTCCATGAAGATATGGCGCCAGGAACGAGCTTCACAAACCCGTCTTAAATATATGAGGGAGACCCGGACTAGTTGACGAGCTTTGAGGAGGAATCCATGAAAGGAATAACTGACATCCCATCATCCCGGTTTTGATCAAGGAACAGACTTCCCTAAACAAGGAACGAATGTCGCCTACCTTTGGAAAGAGGGAATGCGGGGCCTCAATCTGCGTGTCCTCCCCCATGTGATGGACATGCGCGCGCCCCAGCGTAAAATCATTGGAAATAAACTTTCCTCAAATAAAGAAAGAATTGTATAGTGAGGAAAAAGAAATAAATCCAAGAAGATCATTTAAGAATCAGGGTGATAAAGGAAAATTTTATTCCACATGGAAAAAAAAGAAAGTTCTTCAAAAACAAAAGAAGATGTTTCTTATCGAAAGATGAAAAAGAAGAATACAGTAATGTTGAATCTGAAAACTTATTTGAGTATGGTATTGTAGATACTT
Organism: Viscum album; assembly: GCA_963277665.1. NCBI lineage: Eukaryota > Viridiplantae > Streptophyta > Magnoliopsida > Santalales > Viscaceae > Viscum > Viscum album. The sequence continues at coordinate 84,268,675 of OY728140.1, read as the reverse complement.
TCATTACAATAATGAATGATAAAGAATTTAAAATAATTAGTTCTAAAGAAGAAGAATATCAACTTGTTCTTCATTTGAAGGAAGAGTTGAAAACATTTCTTATAAATATTATAAGGATTTAAAAAAATGTTGGAGGATGAATATAACTTAATAATAAATAAAGAATGTTTTGTAGATGAGAAAGTAAATATGGTAAATTAGATTTCTAATATGAAAAAATAACTTGATGAAGAAAATAATCATAATGAGCGTCTGGAGGTGAAGTTGAAAGAAAAAGAATAAGATTTGGAACTTGTCCCAAAAATGCTATCTAAAGTTGAATTGAAAAGTAAAATTTTCAAAAACTCTATCACTGAAGTTGGTGAATGTTTTTGGAATGAGAAACTAGGCAAGGTTCAATAACATTTACCTTCAAAGGGTCAGAATAAATATGGAGTTGTTTTTGAAAAGAAGAAAGTTGTAAAATTTATGTATGTTGTCAAAGTGATGAGTTTAGAAGTTAAAAATGTCTTGAGTCTAAAAAATTGTTATTTGGGTCCAAAAAAATTCAAAAAAATCAAATTCTATAAAGTCTAAAAAGGAGAAAAAGAATCCAATTGAAAATGGAAAGGATGTTGTCTTAGAAAACAAAGAGAAGAAGGAGTCTAAAAAACAAATTCATAGTTACAATCAGTATGGAAGTTTCAAAGGAAAATAATACTTTTATGGATATTGATGGTATTATGGTGGATTCACTACTGGAAATGGAAAATTTCCCAATGGTTCTGAACCGTTGGGAAAGCCTGCAGAACCGTTGGTATATCTTATACCAATGGTTCTACAAACCGTTGGTAAGTAAGCCATTGGGAAAGATTTTCCCAACGGTTTACACAGAACTGTTGGGATAGGTTAGAAAAATGAACCTATCCCAACGGTTTGGCACAACTGTTGGGATAGTTTTTCCGAACAGTTTGGCTTGAACCGTTGGGACAACCAACCATATGATTTCTTTCCCAACGGTTTCTAAACCGTTGGGAATGGTTTTTTACCAATGGTTCTTAGATAACCATTGGTAAAACAAATACTGAGAATCCTATGCCAATAGTTTGAAACTGTTGGCATAGCCTATGCTGTGCAAATTGCATAGCAACCTGCAATTTGCACAGCAGGCACAGAGAAGGGTGTCCATTCCCTCTCCTTTCCAATTCCCTCTCATTTTCAATTATTGTACCTACAATAATCAACTAACACATACATATACAATTACTGTACCTGCAACAACCAACTAACACATACATATACAGAACAAATTAATAAACATTTAACATATAATGCATCCTGGAACTATACACATCCAGAATTAAATATGAATTCATAACGTAATTATAATCATACATAATTCATTTAGAATTCAATTTAAAATTTAGATGACAATTATATGAGGAATCTAGAATTCAATTCATAATTTGATCAATTTTTCGTATAACCGATGTTTTTACTAGAAATGATGTCCATTTTAAACAAAATACATACACCTGGAGTGATACTGGCCACACCATGCCTCGGATTGAGGCAAGGTTAACTCGTACACGTCACAAATGACCCATGGATCATTGTCCTAAAGTATCAACATATTTCGAAAGCGTTTGGTCGATTTTCTGTATGTCAATTGTTGTTTTCACTTATAATGAAGTGCTTTTTAAATAAAAGAGAGACACTTTGGGTGTTTCCGGCCACAACACGCCTCAAATTGAGGTGGGGTTAACTCGTACATGTCACAAATGACCCATGGATCATTGTGCTAAAGTATCAACACAATTAGAATCCATTTGTTTGTTTTTCCGTATTTACTTAAAACGTTGTCCATTTTAAACATAAGAGACACACTTTGGGTGGTAATGGCCACAACACGACTCAGATTGAGGCGTGGTTGACTCATACACGTCACATATGGCCCATGGATCATTTTCCTAAAGTTTCAGCAGATTCCAAATGCATTTTGTCAGTTTTTCATATGCTAGTTGTTCTTTTCAATTATAACCCTGTCCCTTTTAAACAAAAGATACACAGTTAGAGTGGTACCGGACACACCGCACCTGAGATTTAGATGGGGTTGACTCATACACATCCCAAATGACACATAGATCATTGTCCTAAAGTATCAACACAATCGGAATGCATTTGGTCGGTTTTCCATATGCCAGTTGATGTTTTCACTTAAGATGATGTCCTTTTGAAACAAAAGAGAGACACTTTGAGTGGTGCCGACTACACCATGCCTCATATTGAGGGGGGGTTGATTCGTACATGTCACATATAACCCATGTATCATTGTTCTAAAGTATCAACACAATCATAATCTGTTTAGTCAGTTTTGTATATGTACTTAAAATGTTTTCCATTTTAAAAAAAGATACACCTAGAGTGATCTCGGCCACACCATGCCTCAGATTGAGGCAGGGTTAACTTGTACTCATCACATATGACCCATGGATCATTGTCCTAAAGCATCAACACATTCCTAATGCATTTGTTCGGTTTTTCGTATGTCAGTTTTTGTTTTCACTTAAAATGTTTTCCAATTTAAACAAAATAGAGACACTATGAATGGTGTTGGACACACTATGCCTCATATTGATGCGGGGTTGACTCATACACATACCATATGATGCATGGATCATTGTGCTCAAGTATCAACACAATCAGAATCCGTTTGGTCAGTTTTCCATATGCTAGTTGTTGTTTTCACTTAAAATGAAGTCCATTTTAAAAAAATAGAGACACTTTAAGAGGTGTCAGCCACACCAAACCTCATATTGGGGCGAGGTTGACTCATACACATCACATATGAACCATGGATCATTCTCCTAATGTTTCAATGGAAACCGAATGCGTTTGGTCAGTTTTCCGTATGTACTTAAAATGTTGTCCATTTAAAACAAAAGAGAGACACTTAGAGTGATCCTGGACACACCACGACTCAGATTGAACCTGGGTTGGCTTGTACACATCACATATGACCCATGAATTGTTTTGATAAAGTATCAACAGAATCCGAATGCATTTGGTCGGTTTTCCGTATGCCAGTTGTTCTTTTCACTTATACTATTGTCCATTTTAAACAAAAGAGACATAGTTAGAGTGGTATCAGCCACACCGCGCCTCAAATATAGACGGGTTTGACTCGTACATGTCTCAAATGACCAATGGATCATTGTACTAAAGTATCAACACAATCTGAATGCATTTGGTCAGTTTTTTGTATGCTAGTTGATGTTTTCACTTAAAATGATGTCCTTTTGAAACAAAAGAGAGACACTTTGAGTGCTGCCGGCCACACCGTGCCTCGGATTGAGGCAGGGTTCACTCGTACACGTCACATATTACTGATGGATTGTTGTTCTAAAGTATCAACACAATCATAATCCGTTTGGTCGGTTTTCCATATGTACTTAAAATGTTGTCCATTTTAAACATAATAGAGACACTTAGAGTGATCCCAACCACAGCGCGACTCGGATTGAGCCAGGGTTGACTCGTACACATCGCATATGACTCATGGATCATTGTGATAAAGTATCAACAGAATCCGAATGCATTTGGTCAGTTTTCCCTATGCCAGTTGTTCTTTTCACTTAAAATCCTCGCCACACCGCTTCTCGGATTTAGACGGGGTTGACTCGTACACATCACTTTGAGTGGTGTCGGCCACACCGTACCCCGGATTAGGTGGGCTTTCTTGACAAGTATCTCACATAGGGGACCGAGTATCACTTGAGGCATGGTATTACCATCCAAAAAAACAGACATGACCTCGGTTTATATTCAAAGAACCAATATCACTCATGAGTAATAGAAACCATCCTGGAATCCCTCACCTAGAAACCAAAGCATTTATCCTGGAATTTCAAGTCTAAATTCCCTGAGCATGATGAGTCCGTCCATGAGTTTTTAACATGTAACCCATGTCCAATCCTAATAATTGACAAGTAAACAAAATCAAACAAGGCATAATTCACAGAACATGGAGAATTTACAACAAGGATTTGTATTCAATTTAAAGCATATCAAGACATGCATTTTATGAGCATGAGAAATAAGATTACCAAGACATTTATATAATTCAATACATACAAAAATGGAATAATCCTAAATAACATTGCATGATCAGAGAAATAAAAAAAGGCATGTGAAATCAAGGAGGAGGGTGGGGGGCTGTCTGGGGGTCTAGGGAGGAGGGTGGGGGGTTGTCCGGGGTCTAGGGTGGAGGGTGGGGGTTGTCTGGGGGGCTATCTGGGGGTGTCTGGGGGGATGTCCAGGGACCAAGGAGGAGGGTGGGGGGGGGGCTGTTTGGGGGGTTGTCTGTGGGGTGTCTGGGGGCTGTCTGGGGACCAAGGAGGAGGAGGTGGGGGGGGGGGGGATATTCGGGGGCTGTACAGGGGGTGTATGGGGGGCTGTCCGGGGTCCAAGGAGGAGGGTGGGGGGGAGCTATCTGGGGGGTTGTCCATGGTCCAGGGAGGAGGGTGGGGGGGGGGCTGTTCGGGGGGTGTCTGGGGGGCTGTCTGGGGACCATAGAGGAGGGTGGGGGGGGGGCTATCTGGGGGCTGTCTGGGGTCCAAGGAGGACGGGGGGGGGGGGGGGGTTCCGGGGTCCAAGGAGGAGGGTGGGGGTGCTGTCCGGGGGGTTGTCTGGCGTCCAAGGAGGAGGGTGGGGGGGCTTTTCGAGGGGCTATCTGGGGTCTAGGGAGGGGGGGGGGCTATCCTAGGGGCTTTCTGCGGGCCTGTCTAAGGAACAATGAGGAGGGTGGGGGCTGTTTGGGGGGCTTTCGGGGGGGGGTGTTCGGTGGGCTGTCCGGGGTCTAAGGACGAGGGTTGGGGGGCTGTCTAGGGAGTTCTGAAACACACAAAACTCTAAAAACATGCTCTGGATACACCAAAACCACTAAAAGATAGCAACATCAATGAAAATAGACAATATATAAAAATAACTCAACTCTAATACTATACTACGGTTCTAGATAAAACTAACAACTAGGATAGATTAAACATTAAATCTCAGTAATATTATTAAAAAATGTAACGGATCAATTTGTCCCACATCACCATCACTATCATAACCATCATCATCACCCTCATCCTCATGGTCTTCATTGTTCTCATAATCATCCCCTCCCTCCTCAACACCCTCCTCCTCACCCTCTCCCTCCACAACACCCTCATACTCCACCTTGCCCTCCTCCTCTCCCTCCTCTTTCACATAAAACTCCTTTAAATCATCATCGTCAAGCTAGACATCATCTTGAACACCACTATAACTTCCACCTAGTGTACCATATATAGAATGTATCTATGACATATATTCATCAAAAGTTGGGCTGGTATCTAGTGGAAGTGTTGGACGTAGAACTTCAATAAATTTCATAAATGTACTGTTTTCCCTAGCAGACTGTTCTTCTATCTCTATGGACCTTTTTTCAACCTGTTCTTCCTATTCCCTAACTTACTGTAGCTCGGTGGCACTAAAACTCGTACCTGAGGAGGTCCAATACTTCTTCGGGGCTATCCTAGGTCAGCATCGTACTCTGCCAGAATGCTCCTCTCCCAACACCTGATGTATGTTATCAATTGGCCCAAAATTGTCTGGTTCTTGGGAATCGAGGGACTCTAAAGCAGCCTGTTAAAAATATAAATATATTATTAAGTTACAAAATAGATATTAAAATATAAAATCAACATATTAAAACTTACAATTTGCTGCTGAGTCGGTTCGTTGACGACACTTCCATCCTTTTTCCGTCTACTCAAGTAGAACAGTTTTGCTCGAGGCACACATCCTTCAATATTTAGTTTTTTCCTCTAAAATGACATTGAAAACTAAATTTATATGAAAACTTTATCAAAGGATTAAATACTTGAGGAAACAAAAGAAATTGTATGTCGTAAAGAAAACTTATAAATAATTGTCATACCAGCTTCCTCTCATGATCTGACATCGTAGTACGTCCCAGTGTGTGGAGGTATTTTTCTGCATCAATGTTTTTTTTTATTTTTCCAGATGATTCCAAAATAAAATTTGATAATTAAAAGGATAATATTAATGCAGAACATGAAAGTTATTATTTAAATACCTCAAATTTAATTAATACCTTAAACTGAGTGGTCGTCCAATGAGTAATCATCTGCCGATACTACTCTATAGGACAATCATTCATGTCTGGTACCGCCTCTAACTTAGTGCCAACTCTAGCATGACATCCAATATACAACTCATGATTTTAGGTTCTTCAAAGCTCACCTAAATCCTTTAGACATGCCGGTCATGCACCCTCACCATCAGGAAAATTAAATCGAAGCTGACACCAAAATATTAATTCATATAAATACAAAAATAATTCATGGCATTAAGTACAACAGATTTTTTTAACCATATCTCTGCCCAAGCTCTATCTTGACCTCATGTGGAAACAATCTCTATGATAGCATGCTGACGGGAATTATGTTGGAGTATTTGGAAAGCGTCGCCAAAAAACTTCGATATTACTGCCCTGTTTTCTCAACCATTTGGTTTTCTTAATTGTAATCCACCATTACATGTGTGTGGCGGTTCCACACCACACACATGCATGTACACCCCCGCCCCCGCCTCCTGTTAGTAGATGTATTTTTCATGAAATAAAAACAAATATTTTATCAAAACATGTTATAATGAAAGTAAATATTGGTATAAATATTTGTTAGGGTTCTATAAATATACCTGCACCAGTCTGATCGCTGAGCACCGCTGGATCCACAAAAACTGATGGAACACTCTGTGGTGGAACATGAGTCGAAGATGATGGAATATAGAAGCTCAGATAGATAGAAGTAGAAGAGAAAGAATATGGTACAACTATATGACCGGATTCTGGATGGGGAGTGGGAATCATCATGGGATATGAAAAAGATGGGTCAGAAGATACAAAATGTGGCGAAAACATGGGAGGCCTAAATATCTCATGTGTCCCTAACGACACACCAAGATAAGAATGTGGGAAGGATGAAATGTCAGTGGGAGGGGCAGGGTCTAGTAGGGTATGCAGAGCTTCTCGTTTACCTCTGGTACGAACCCCCCTCATACCACTGGCATGAGTCATAGGACCAGTACTAGGCTCCTCATCGAATAACTATCGATGTATAGGTGGATCATACAAAAATGTTTACAACAAAATTAATCACATGACATTATATATTCTTTAAATATATATTTTTGAAATAAAGTACTCACTACAGGCACTAATGGTGGAACGCCCATCTCCGCCATTCGACGATTTTTCTCCATCATTTTTTTCCTTCGTCTCTCTTCAATTGGCTGTATTTCTTGCTTTTGAAAACAAATATATAATTAATTAGAACACGTAAACTAATGTGTAACCCAAAAAACTAAATATATGAGGGAATAGGGGGATTCATTGGTAAATTAGCTATTAATTGTTTTACAAGATCTTGAATGGATTTAATAAATCATAAAAGTTGTAATGTTCACCAAGTTAGAAATATTGTTTGTCTAGGTTTGAATACAGTTCAATTCCAAATTAGAAAATTCAATTCAAATAAAACTAAAACCAATAAACATTGAAAATTTACATAACGGTCAAGTCAGATAAAACATATTTATGGTCAATACAAAATCAATTTGAACAGTACTAACCTTAACAACCCAACTCAAGGTAAACAAAAATAATTGAGAACATGGATGAATGATTCTATATATTTTCAACCACAACTTTAGGTTCACAATAAAATCTGACAATTTAGCTATTGGAGTCATCAAAAGAAATAAATTTATTAGTTCTAATGGAAGTTGGGAAAGTGTCAATTCCATCATCACCATCATCAAAAATATATCTTGAAATTACTTTAAATATTACACCAAATTCATGTCAAAGTTGGTCTTTGACATAAAAAACTTGTTTAGCCATTGATGCCAACACATATGGTTCTTCGGTAGCAAGAGTGCGAGTTATATTAATTACTAAAAATCCACAATCATCAATAAATGTTCCCTTTCTCGTCATCGAATCAAACCAATGGCATTTCATCATTGTGACTTGTCTATGAGAGTAATAATCCAATATTATTATTTTCTCAATGAGTCAATAATAACCCACATTTTCAAATCGTGGTCTACTATCCGATGCACTAGCATAACAATTTGTTGTGGAAGTAACCATAACACCATCATGTTGTGTTCTCATGTTCTTAGCCCGTTCAATGATAATAAATTTGTGCCCATTGATAACAATTGATTTACAGTCACGAACCACGATATTTGGACCAAAAGCCAAAGATCTTATTTCCTCAGAGACAGAGTCATCAGAAAAACTCAATACATGAAATATAAATTATTATTAAACTTAATTAAATATTGATTTAATTATTTTAAACAGTAAAATGTTTACCTTCATTTTTAACCAATCAGAAATCTCTTTGCTATGAAAAGCCTCCCTCTTTATCAATGATAAAGAATGATGATTTCTACTTATTATTTTTTTATGTTCCCTAAAGATAAACAATATGAATAGTTTAACATATATATATATATGTCAGATTTACATATTCAATTTAATTACCTGATATAGTCATCGAACAAATCACAGTTGAACAAAAATGTGTGGTGTGCCATCTCCCACTCTTCATGGCTTAATGTATTCAATATAAATGATCCAGGAATTCCTCCTGTTTGAGGAAGTGATGGAAAACTGGGTTCAATTTTCTCATACTATTCTTCTTCATTTCTCATTGGTCTTTTCATTCTTGTAGTAAGATCAGACAAATACATTGAGTAGAAATCCATACATTCTTGAGCCAAGTAAACGTTCACGATAGAACCTTCGGGATGATTCCTGTTTCGGACATAAGACATTAATGTGCACATATTTATTTCAGTTGGATACATCCAATGAAAAGAAACAGGTCCTTCGAGAATTATTTCAGTGGGAATATGGACAGTCATATGCAACATGCATGTAAAAAATGATGGAGGAAATATTTTCTCCAACTCACACAAAATTAATGGGGCATCTGTCAACATTTTTTGCAAGAAAGACTTCGACAACTTCATAGCACAAAGATCTATAAAAAAATGTAAAAACCAAATAACAGTCACCCTTACATTATTGGACAAAAGATGACAGATTTCTATTGGAATTAAATCATGCAGAAGAACGTGATAATCACGAGTCTTCAAGATTTTAGCTTCAACTCTCTTCTGTTGACCCATTTAGATATGTTGATTGAATACCCATCATGAACTTTCATAGTCTATAATACTTCCAGAAATTGTTTTTTTCATAGGTTTCATCACATAATAAGCACATGAAAGTTGCCATTTATTTTCACTGATATGCACAGGATGCAATTCTGGTCTGATGCCCCAATCCACCTAGTCACGTCGAGATCGTAAATCATCTTTTGTCTTCCCCTTGAAATTAAGATGATTCAAAAAAAAATTCGCATATATTCTTTTAAATATGCATTATGTCTATGAAATTACATAACAAATTGGTAGACCAAGAAGGGAATTCAAAAAAGATACTCCTCTTCCTCCAATTGTAACAGGTTTTAGTGGAAACATTCTTTATCTTTCCAGATTTCATTTGACACTTCCCAAATGAAAAAATAAAATATTTTAATTCATTAAGAACATCAGTTCCAGACATACGCTGAGGTGGATCATCAGTCTCTATAGTATTATCAAATCTTCGATGATTATTTCTATAGGATGGTCCATTGGAAAGAATCGTCGATGTCTTATAAAACTGTAACTATAGTGATGTTTCAGTCTTTTGAATCTTGTATTCTTCATAAAAATAGGACATGATAGTTTTTCCTTTGTGCTCCATCTAGACATCATTGCATATGCTGGAAAATCATTGATTGTCCACATAAGCGCAACACGCATCTGAAATATGTCTTTCGAACATGCATCGTATTTGCGCACACCCACATCCCAAAGAAGTTTCCACACTTTTATTAAAGGTTTCATGTATACATCAATATCAGTGTCGGGATCAAAAGGGACAGATATAAGTATACTCAGGAAAGTGAAAGGTTTTTCATACACAACCATGGGGGAAGATTATAAATGTGTATAAAAACTGGCCATGTGCTGTGCAAAGTAAGCATATGTCCAAACGGATTAAAACTGTTGCATGAAAGACCCAACCTCACATTATGCACATCAGCTACAAAATCAGGATGTCGAGCATCAAATCTCTACCATGAAAATCCATCTGCAGGTTGAACGAACTCATCATTAGTCTTCTTTCTCTCGGTATCATTCCATCTCATTTTTATTGATATGTCATCAGAAATAAAAAGATTCTGGAGTCTGGGGATCAATGGAAAGTTCCACATTACATTCTATGGAACGCAGGATGGTGTTCCATCAGATTTTGACTTCCAGTGGGATGTGCCACATTTTATACAATCATTTCGTTCACCGTTTTCCTCCCAGAATAAACTACAATCTTTAGGGAAAGCATGAATTTTGTTTCATAAAAAGCGAAGTTCCTCAACTAACTTCCATGCCATATAGTGGTTTTAGGGAATATCTACATCATCTAGAAGTAAATCCTTCAAGAGGGTAAGAATGAAATCGATTACTATATTAGAAAACCCATACATAGTTTTCCCATGAAACAATCAGATTAAAAATTCCATCTTTTTCATTTTATCGCATTATCGATATACTGGAGTCGTGGTAGCATCATTCACTTTTTTCACCCTATCAATATCATCATTTTCACTAGATGCATCATCTTTTCTCATATATAAGTCTTCTTGATTCAAAATTCTTTCTTTTTCCTGATGATGAATAAAAAGAAATTGATCATCTAATAAATTCTCCATTCCAGTCCTTCCATTTCGATCATCACGAATTTGAGATTTAATTTTCTCCCCATTGTTATACCATAAAAAGTAGTTAACTTGAAACCCATATTTGGTTATATGGTAGATGACTTCTTCAAGGCTCAACCAAGGTCTACCAACACAATTGGAACTTGGGCAGTGTATGAGACCACTATCGGAATCATTTTGAAATGAAAAATCTATAAAGATCTCCAAATTGTTTTGAAAATAGCTTGAGATCTGATCGGTTTCATACATAAAACTTCTGTCTATTCTGTAAAAAGAATTTATATAAGTCATTGAGTCATAAACAATTCAATAGGATTTAACTTTAATAGAAAATACATTTAAGTAAACAATAAAAGAAGAAGTATCTAGTCGATGTAGTGAACTATTAAAACAATGTAGAGAACAAGTACTCAAAAATTAAATTAAAATTTCTTTATATTCATTTTAATTAGGTCTATAAGAGGCACATGCCACATGTACCATTATGTTTTATAGGCATCCCAAATCATTCACTCATGTTCAATAACTCATTATTGGACCCTCTATGGCTATACCTTTCATTCCCCAATTACTTCCCCAAGTCAAGCGCACCCCATGGGTGAATACATTTTAGGCATCTACACTAATAGGTTGTTCATGGCTTGTAAAAAGATTTAATTTCATAAAGTATGGACAAAAATATTTATTTTTAAATTTGAAATTAATGATAAAGTATGTCAATGATAACAACATTACTGAATTAAACTTGTGACTTATCTAACATTTTTATGGATGTCTACACCGGCCAACATGACTAGTGTAAAGCACCCCACCCTCATAAAAGTGAGTATTGGCCAAGAAGGACACCTAATATACAACGTACAATGAGAACCTTATTTAGTTGACCCTAAAGTTATATTAGAATAGTCATCTTGGGGGAAATGGAATATATGATCCTGGTTAACTGATGAATTCAAAATCTCGTATTCCATATATTGGACACTATCTAAGGTAAGAAATCATGTGAGGATGGGTATACATTATTCAATTTTTTACATGCTAGTGAGAATGAAGGCTTGAAATAATGACTTGATTTCACTGATTAAATGAGGGTAGAGGTTTCATAGGATCTATAAATAGAATGATTAAATAGGGTTAGAGTTTTCATACACTATACATGGTGGGGGAGTATCAGCCAATTTAGAAACTAAAATAAATTCCCATCATAGGTAATAATAAGAAACCTCAGCATCAAAATAAATCCACATAAAAAGGACTAAAAACATTAAACATTTCAAGAATTCACTACTATTCATGGTTTATCCACATGTTTAGCAGTAATTATATGTCTTAATCATGAACCACCTCTACAGCTCCCAGTTTTCACCAATAAAAATAAGGTTAATATCTCAAAATATCTTTAAAAAAACTTATTAATAGGCTCAAACCGTAAATATAATCTTGAACCAACCATGGAATCTCTTTCACAAGGAATTATCACACACCAGTTATCTCACGTGTTACTAAATACGAAACATAGTCACATAACACTTGTACTATAACAAATTACATTACACAAGACTTATTAAAAAAATTCTCATTTTAATAAAACACTTTCTTCAACATTAAATCATTTTTGAAATATATTTTGAAATACATTTTAAATAATAAAATCCCTTTGATCATTTTTAACAAATATTTGGAGTATTATCAAGGCACCCACATTTGTAAAAGTCACATTAAATGCCAAATTTTCAAGGCCAAACCATAGAAAACAACTAACATGGGACAATCATCAACCACAAATAACTCAACTAGAAATTAAAAAAACATAAACCAAATGTGATATAGAATTTAATGTTAAGTCAGGGAAAATGAGATTAAATAGAGACAATAACATCATAAATGGTTTCAACATCATAACTTTTGATTAAAACCACCCATAATAGGAAGGGGAATGCCTCATACACCTAATGCCTAATAAAAAAACCAAACCCCCAATTAAAAACAATAAGTTAATAACACCAAATTTAGGGTTTCCACCTTCATGAATGGATAAATATGCAAGATAAGTGGAAAATGATCAAGAATACTTGAAGATTTGGACTTCTAACCTGGTTGGGGAGCAGCTGATTTGATGGGGTAGGGCATGTGCAGGGCTTCTATAAATTGGGGGAGAGGGGATTCTGAAATCGGGGGAGAACTGCCGAATGTAGGCAGTACTGCCTGATTTGGTCTAAATCTAGGTATCTTTTCCCAAAAGTTTTTAAAAACCATTGGGAAAACATTAGATTTACCAATGGTTTGTCTAAACTATTGGTAAAGGGAAATATTTCCCAACCTTTACCAATGGTTTTTGTAAAAACATTGGTAAAGGAAATTATTTCCCAACGATTTTCATAAAACCGTTGGGAAATCATCACATATGTCTTCCCTTACCAACAGTTTTATGAAACCATTGGTAAAGGCCTCCTATACCAATGGTTTTGATGAACCGTTGGTATAGGAGCGTTGGGAAAACACAAGTTTCTAGTAATGATTTAGACAAACTGAAATTATGTGTTGGTTTAACCAATGAAATTATGATTATCCTTCGGATTATGAAATGTAAAGGTTTAGGGGGAGTCAATTTTCTTAAAGAAATAATTCTGAGAAGGTTGTGTTGAAGAAACCTAAAAATAATTAAATGATGATTGAAAATAGGTTACAAACCCTGGAAACAATTTTTGAAAGATGTGAAAAACTTGGAAACCTTGAAAAATGATGTCTTGTTTTGTTACCATCACAATAAAATAGTCTCAAAAATACTCACAAGATGTATGTGAATGAAGAAAGAAAGGAAAAAAATCTCTTGTTGTCAAAACTGTATTGAAATCTTGAAAGAGAGAATGAACTTGATGCTTAATAGCGGTTGTTCCTCTCACATGATAGGAGACTTGAAATTTATTAATAATGTAAACTATTTTAAAGAAGTTATTGTGACATTTGAAAATGATTAATCCATTAAAATCAAAGGTGTTAGATCAGCCATCATTGGAAAATAAAAGATGACATCTAAGAAAACATTTTATGTTGATGGGTTGAAACACAATTTGATAAGTGTTTCAAAATTTTGTGATGATGGTAAGAAATTTATAATAAAAAAATATTGGTTTTTTGTGAATGTTATTAAAGGATCTAAAAAATAGAAAAATTCTCCAAAATATAAGGAAGTTGAGAAAGTTGAAGAAATAAATTATGATAAAGATAAAAACAATTTTAACCCTTCTCATGAAGAATAATCAGACTCAGCTATGTCAAGTGATGAAGAGGATAATAAAAAATCTCATCCTAGGATGAGGAAACAAGTGTATCCTTAGAACATTATTGGTTATAAATATCAGACAGTTCAAGCAAGAAGAACAACCAATTCAATTACACATACTTCTCTATATTCAAAAGTGGATCCTAATGATGTGAATGAAGATTTTGAGCATCCAGAATGGGTTCAATACATGAAATAATAATTGAATCAAATTTAAAAGAACAATACATGGGAACTCATACCCAAGACTAAAAACAAAAACATCATTGGCATAAAATGAGTTTTTTGGAACAAGATAAATGAAGAAGGTGAGGTTATAAGAAACAAATACATATTTGTTTACAAAGGGTATTCATAGTTTTAAGGAATTGATTTCGATGAAACACTTTCTCTAGTGTCTATATTGGAAACAATTAGATTCTTTCTTACTATTGTTATACAATTAGGCTACAATATCACTCAAATGGATGTTAAATATGCATTCCTGAATGTTTATCTTTAAGAGGAGGTTTATATTGAACAAACTCATGGATTTTTCATTGGGAAAGATGAAAGTTATGTGTAAAGATTTAAGAAATCCATTTATGTAATAAAACAAGCTTTGAGGGCATGGTATTCTAAATTGGATACATACTTAAGGAATATGAATTTAAAGAAATGAAGAGTATATAACAATATGTATATTATAGAATTTCAAGAGTATTACCTTATCATAATTATTTATGTTGATGAAACTATCTTAGCTGGGAATGATGAAATAAGTTCTGAAAGATTTTTTAAAGAAATGAAGAAGGTATTTGATATTTACATGCTGGGGGAAATGAAATACTTTCATGGGTTAAAAATATTGCAAAATAAAGAATACATTTTTCTTTCTCAAGAAACTTTTTCTAAATAAATTCACAATAAGTTTGGAATATAGGACTCAAAACCTATTTCCAAATCAATATTATTGGTAATGAAGTTGTCCAATGATGGAGAACGAAAAAAAGTTGATCAAAAAGAGTATCAGAAGCGGATTGGAAGCCTGTTGTATTTGAATGCCTCAAAACCTGACATTGTTTATGTTGTTAACTTATGTACAAGATTTAAAATTTCTCCAAAAGAATCACATTTACTTACTACAATAATAATTCTCATATACATCAAAGACACAATAACATTTCTCCAAAAGAATCACATTTTTAGGGTTTTCAGATCCACATATAGCGGAGTATTATTCTGGGGAAATAATAGTGTTATCTGGAATTCAAAGAAACAAAATTTAGTAACTCTTATTATAGCTAAATCTGAGTATGTTGCGACCACTCAAGCCTCCACAATACTTATTCAGATAAAAATTCAATTATAAGATTTATTTGTTGAAGTGAAGTTTCCCTTTATCTTGGGTTGTAATCAATCTCACCAGGAATCGATTTCAACATTCTCGATCAAAACATATTGATATAAAATATCATTTCATCAAAGAGAATGCGGAGAAGAATGATTTGAAGTAGGAATGTGTTCCTATATCGGAATAAGTTGCTGGCATTTTCACAAAACCCATACCGAATGAATAATTTTTTAATTGAGGATGATCATGGGTGTCCAACCTCTCTCTCTTAAAGTTTGAGATATGCATTTCTATCACCTCTCTCATTTTACCTTTGGATTGTATTGTCATGGGAGATAATCGTTTCATAAATCAACAAATTTATTTACAAAAATGAAAGTTGTGGATAACATGTGAATTTAGAATTGTTTTGTGAGTGAACTATTCTAAGTATTTATTAGAGTGGTTGTACAAAAAGAAATTGTTCTGTATTCCATGTAGGATGATGGAAATCTGAGGTTGAAGAAGAATTGAGAAAGGAAAAAATACATAGGTTTTCATAATCTATACTTTTGGACAGCATGGTTTTTCTATCAATGATTCATGTTTCCTACAATGAGTTAGCTCACATAGGTTTATAATTATTGATAAGTAATCAATTGATTAAGGATAAAGATTTAAGTGATTTATGAACCTTTTTGACAAAAAAATCCAAACGGGTAGATTGTTAGGACCAAGATGATGAGGAAGGTTTTTGTTTTCAATTTATTTTTTGTTGTCTAAAATGAAGATTTAAGATGAAAGGGAAATCACCACACTTTGTATTTGGTGAAAATATAAGTGTCTTTTTTTTCAAAATAATCAAACAATCCTTGGGTTCAGAATGGGAGAAGATCGTAATGAGGAATTGATCATTATCTAAAATGAGAGAATCAGTCACATGGAGAATGAATATTTCTAGAAGTAAATGGTCATCAGATTCACTCTGAACTCAGTGTGAAAGAAGTTCATGTTTTAAGGATGAATTGGAGTATCTATGACTATGATAAATTAAATGTAATGATTCTTTTTTTATTCGTATTTCATACAAATCATAATTTTATTGGAGAACTTTTAATATAGGCTTGATGAAAGAAAGAGAGAGTAAGAGATGGTGTTGATTTACTATAGCATCTGATCATCCATATGAAGCGTAATAAACTTTTCGTAACTAGGATGATCATAATTAGTCTCAAAAAGATAAAAGAGAAGATCATATCCAGAATGATTGGACCAAGAAATGAGTGTATCTACGACAATTGTACTTAGAAATATCATAACCTAGACAATCGTATTCAAAGAAGGAATTGATTGAGGCTAATGGATAAAAAGTGAAGGAGATAATGAGATCAACAATGTAGTCAACCTTTTCAAAAGAGTTGAATTACTATGTAGGTTTCCAATTGGTTCAAGAGAAAAGGAGAATATGAATTTTGTTATCTTAAGTGGGTCAAGAAAAAAATAGAAGGAGTTTGATGTATGTACTATCAAGGGGGAGCTTGAAATTCAAAAAAATGATTGTATTCAACATTCATAAGTTCTATCCATTTTTTTCATACATTTGTTTTCAATTGATTCAAAGATTTGTATCAAAGAAATCAAAATTGATAGAAATCGAACTCATGTATTTCAATCGGTATGAAGATTCAAATGAAATTCTAAATAAGGAGATGAAGTTTGAAGAAGAATCAAGAAGCTTTGAGAAGTGTTGATGAAGTCAAAATTTACCCAATATTCTAGGAGAAATCCAAATTTGGGTGAATTCTTCTGAGCTACAAAGTTTTTTTGGGATTCCTCACAAATCCATTCTAGTGTCACCAATAAAAGGAGAAGTACTTTATGCTTTCTTGACTATTGGTATTGTTCATAGCAGTATAGACAGAATCTCTGAATTTTCAATGAGACAAAAAAATACCATATTGATATTTGTTGAATATGTTCCAATGGGAAGAATACATATGAAAATATACAAGATTTAAATGTTGTTTTAAGTTGATAATCGTGCTTAGTGATTATCACATTCTCCTGATTATTGTATTCATATTGTCAATTGTACTCATCTAATCATCTTATCAGGATGGATTAATCAGCTTTGCTATTTCCATATTTGGGTTATCATAATGAGAAAGAATCATACAGAGTTTACGGGGATCAGGAATTGAAGCGGTTCTGATTCATTTTTATCATATTCAGAAATTAAAATCAGACTGTAGGAATCATATTTGGGAAGAATCATACTCGGAGGAATCAGACTTAGAAAATTAGACCTAGTTTAATTTAATAAAGTCTAGGAAGTTCTTACTATCTTTTGGGTAAAAAATTTAAGATGTGTTTTAAATTGAATACATTTTTTTAATTAAGAAGAAGCACATGTAACATGATTTGTTACATAAACATTGTATTACCTTATTTTTTCTAAGAGGGTGAACATGCACTATTGGAATTATTTACATTGTGATTCTATAGTGAAAGGGTATATCCTGCTTGTTGTAATCTAAGGATTGATTTCTAGTGGATTTTATGGTATTGGTTCATTTAAAAACAATACCAAGTAAATAAATATTCTTATTGAATGGCGAACCTTGTAAATAATTGTGTTCGAGTGGATGTGTGTTTGATTTGTTTTTAGTAGGGAATTGATATCTTTTATAGGAGGTGAAGGTTGTTTCATTTGAAAATAAACATAAAAGAAGAAAAGGTATCACTAATTCATCCCTCCCCATCTTAGTGATACAATCACTATGACTGGTCACTTTCATGAAAAATTGTATGTGATAGTGTCATTGTAATGTACCTAATTTAACCCTAAACAAAGGATGGAATTAAGGATAGGTTGAAAATAATTGACATGGGAATACGAGAAGATTTGGCACCATTGAAGGGTGAAAAACAAAATTTTCATCATCTAGTTTCTTACACTATTTCCATGCAAGAGAGATATCAAATATTTAAATTATTTAATGATATAAAGGTTTCAAAGGGGTATTCATCAAATATCCAGAACATTGTGTCAATGAACAATTAAATGTTAAAGGGTCTAAAATCACACGACTTCTATGTTTTGATGAAATATCTAATTACAATATATTTACATTTCATTTTTTCCATGAATTTTTTTCATACATTAAACAAGATCTATTTATTTTCTAAATCTATATGCAACAAAATTATAGACACTGCAAAATTGGTAACTATGGAAAGAGAAATTACCATTATATTATGGGAATTGAAAATGTTAATCCCACCAACATTCTTTGATAAGATGGTTCACTTGGTGAGAGAGATTCGACTATGTGGCCATGTACACTATAGATGGATATACCCCATTGAATGGTATATGAAGATTTTGAATGGGTATGCCAAAAATCGAAGTCATCTAGATGGTTGTATTGTAGAGCGGTATATTGTTGACGAGGTTGTTGAATTCTGTACTGAATACCTATCCGGTGTGGAAACCATTGGTCTACTAAAATCTTTTCAAACTGGGTGTCTTGTGGGTGAATTAATTTCTGGAAAATATGTTGGGACAATAAATATTACAGATCATGAGCAGGACCACCTTTATGTTCTTCATAATAGTTTGGAGGATTCCTGATATGTTGAAACCCACAAATAAATTATTAGGCATTTAATTCCATGAAAGGATAAAATATGGATATCAAATATACAAAATCTATAGTTTATATGATGGTTTCAAGACCATATTTTTAGTGATTCATATGAAAATCTAGATTCAATTTTAGAACAACTTCGATGGCTAGACAGAAGACCAAGTGTGTATGTATTATCTTATAATGGTTATGTAATTAATGGTTATATATTCTATAAAAATAAACATGATGGATAGAGTACCATGAAAAATAGTGGTGTTACACTTAGGGATGATGTGTTGCATGTTTCTGTTACTAAGGAAACAAATCTGGTTTATGTGAATATGACATACTTTGGCATCATCCAACAAATATGGGAGTTGGATTATACAACATTCCAAGTTCTGATTTTTCAATGCAAGTGGGTTGATAACAGTAGTGCTATTAAAATAAAAGAATTGGGATTTATTAAAGTTGATTTCAGTAAGGAAGGGTATAAACATGAACTATTTATAATGGAATCACATGCAGTAAAAGTATTTTATGTTCTGGATCCTGAAAACCGAAAGAGTTCAATTTTTCTGTTATCACCCAAAACCACTGAAAGTTCAGATGAAAATTAAAATTATGAAGACGATTTAACTGTTACATTGCAATCATTTCATAGTGGTCCCAAAGTAGAAGGCATTTTTCATGTTAGAGGATACCACAATGAAGGGATTTGGATCATAGATTGAGGGGTCAAATACCTTCATCCTTCAAAAAAGAAAAAGAGAGGTCAATAATCCAGTTACATTTTTTGTAACATACATCATGTTACCTCATGTTATAATATATTTTATACTACATTTATGTACTCTAAAATAAATGTTAAACCACTTCTGTAGATAATGAATTCTGCACGAGCCGATTCTCCCGATGATGGTTACATGCATAACAGAAGCGTGGTTGGGACGGTACCCAACTTTGATTTTTATCATGATCAATGATTTTTTCGGGATCAATACAATGATGAATGCTAGTATCCATAAAATATAATAAAATATTTAGATAAAGAAAAAAGTGGCCCAAAACTTTAGAGAGGATCTTGCACATCATATTTATAATTAATTTAATTAATTTTAAAATGATAACTAATACCTGTATCTTTGGTATTTTTCTTCTTTGATGATGTTGATCGTCCAGAATGACCCTTTCGGATTATGTCGTTGCTCTTATAAGGGTCCAAAATAGAATCCCTCTAGAGGTGATCCACATGTGCTTCGATGGCCTCTGATCGACTCCACTCATTCTCTGGGTGCTAGCGTGGTGAAGCGAGTGTCTCAAGTCGGTCATTCATGATCTCTTGTTTTTCGGCCTTGAAGAACGCCTCTCATTCTTGAGTGTGGAGAGAGGAGGATTCGAGAGGGAAATTGTTTGGCTCAACAATTCTCAATTCACCAGGCATGTGGGGTGGTGTCTAGCATAATAGGTGTACTTGCCTATTTATATACATGTAATTTCTGTTACAATATTTAATTACATTGAAACAATTAAATACATTCATGAACTTAGAGAAAACACATGAATTTAATAATAATAACACGTTATTATTTATAGTACGCCAACTTGAGCAAAACATAATTATAAATAAAATTCTTCATCATAAAATAATAGAAGTTTTATTTTAATTTGTGCCAACTAGTTAAATAATTATTTTCCATCTTTAAAATAATTATTTTACTACCGTACCGACCTTGGTCCACTCAAACTCCACTTCCATTTACTGAACACCTAAAATAAATAAATTGAAAATTTATTCTCTTAAATAAATATTTTATTAACAAACTAGTAAATAAATATTTATTAAATGTTCAATAAAATAAATAAATATATTTTATTTAATTTATGCGATCATTATAACTTGTATAAAATTATTCCATGGTCTTGAGAATAATATTTATTTAATGAATTAAATTCAAATAGAATTTAACTGAGACCACCAAAAAAACTTAGAGTGTGACCATCTAGGATTATTTCTCATTGGCATTAGGTTGGCTTGCCTAAAGTCCAAGAGTAATGTCTACTAATATGTCAAGGAACCCTAGAGAAAGAACATAAAGTCACTAAAATGACATCCACATATGAATTCTCACTGTGTAATATAATCCCTTTGTTGCAATATCTCATCAAGAAGATTTCATGATTGTGTCATCAACTTTTATGCTTGATACATCATTCTTTGAATACCTGAAATAAACTCATCTTTACACCTTAGACATGGAATTTCACACGACAGTTCTATTTCAATCAAAGGGCTGAGATATCAACTTCCATAAATGGAAGGGACAAATCCTTCCTTGAATTATCCATTAATAACATGTCACTCATGACGCACCCAACATACCCTACTTCCTGTCAACTGTCTATGTGACAGTTTTCATCAGTAAATAAAAGTGCGTAAGTGATGACATGTATTAATGATAATTTTAAAGTCTAAGGATCATTACACACACTTGTAGATAGAAATATCTGATGACACCAAAACATGCGGAATTCCTACTAGCAGGTCTGTTCCCATAATCTCCTATCTTTGAGATTACTAAGTGCGAACTTCATGAAAGGAAGTCACATCTTCTTACGAGTACTCACACCTGAAGGTCTACTTGCTACATGTTCCATCATAGCATGTCATCCAACCATAGAACTATATTTAAGAATATTTTTATAGAATTTCAAGGTTCTCATCATAGCCGGGAACTGTCATGACCTTATCAAGGAAACAAATACTCTAGGACATTATTACATCACAGTCATGTAGAACAATGAAAAATATGTAATAATACATTAAATATCCAGGAAATCATAGTAAAACCAGTTGGTTCTAGGATAAAAAATCTTTCAAACTCCCACTTGAACTTGAGCCAACTGCCTATTTTAGTCCACTTGACCTCACATGATGATCATGTTTCTACTGAGTCTACGCTTTAGTAAAGGGTTCCACCACGTTGTCTTCCGTGGAAATACTTCTCACTGCAACATCACCTCTCGGAGAAAAATCCCTCAAGAGATGATACTTCCAATGTATATTCTTCATCTGCTGATGTGACCTTAGCTATTTTGCGAGAGCAACCACTGTAGTATTATCACAGTACGGTGTGATGGGATCTTTAATTCTAGGTATCACATCTAGAACCTAGATGAAGATTCACATCTAAACTACTTCTTTAGCTACCTCAAAAGATGCGAAATACTCGGACTCTTCTGTAGAATCTATGACCACACTCTGCTTTGAGCTCTTCCAGCTCACTGCACCTCCATTAAAAGTGAATATGTATCCCTTTTTTGACTTCATGTCATCTTGATAGTCTGGAAACTAGCATTTTTATATCCTCTGATGACTATTTCCTCATATCCCCCTTAAACTAGGAACATATCCTTAGAACGCCTTAGATAATTTAGGATTGTCTTGACTGCCATCCAATGGTGGTCACCTGGGTTAGCTTGATATCTGCCTACCGCACTTAATGCATAGGAGACATACAGCCTAGTACATAGCATGGCATATATTATTGACCCAATCACAAATGTGTATAGAGTCCTTTCCATTATATTTCTTTCCTCATGTGTCTAAGGACATATTTTCTTAGAAATATGAATGGTATGTGACACTGGCAACAATCCCCTCTTAAATTGTTCCATACTGAATCTCTTTAGTATCTTATCAATGTATGTAATTTGACATAGGCCCAGCAATCTCTTGGATCTATCACGATTTATCTTGATCCCAAGAATATATGCTACTTCACCCAAGTCTTTCATGGAGAAGCATTGATTCATCCATGCATTAACAGAGTGTAAGAATTGTATCTCGTTTCCAATAAGTAATATGTCATCAACATATACTATTATGAAAATGAAAACACTCCCACTAAACTGTTTGTAGACACAAGGCTCACATTCATTTATGAAAAAACCAAACACTTATATAGATTCATAAAAATGAATGTTCCATGACCTGGATTCTTTCATTAATCCATAAATGGATTTTTGTAACTTGCATACCTTATTGACATCCTTTGGAGTCACAAACCCTTTAGGTTGTGTCATGTAGATATGTTCCTTAAGGTTCCCATTAAGGAATGATATTTGGACATCCATTTCCCAAATATCATAGTCATGGTAAGCCGCAATGGAAATTAGAATTTTTATGGATTTCAATATTGCAATTGGTGAGAAGGTTTCATCGTAGTCAATTCCTTGATGATGTTTAAAACCTTTTGCAACAAATCATGCCTTATAGGTACTGACTTGTCCTTTAATGTCATGTTTCTTCTTGAATACCCATTTTCAAACAATAGGATTATCATCAACTGGAGGATCTTCCAAAATGAAAACTTGGTTTTGGTACATGGAATCCATTACATAAATCATGGCTTCTTGCCACTTGGCAGCATCTATGCCACTTACTACTTCCTTGTAGATTATAGGATCATTATTATCAACTAATAAGGAGTCACCATCCTCGGTAACAAGAAAACCATACTATTCTGGTTCTATAACCTCTCTTGTACTCCTACGCAATACTTGTGTCTCTAGAACAGATTATTCTTCCACTGGGATTTTTGGACTCTGTTCATGTAACAACTCTTGTATACCTTGAGCCTCAACTTCATCAAAGTCTATCTCTCTCCCAATATCTCTTTTGGAGATGTGCTCCCTCTCAAGGAATATGGCATGTCTTTCCATTATAACCTTTTTGTCTAAGGGTTTGTATAGTTAATATCCCCTTGTTTCTTTGGGGTATCCTATAAAGGTACACTTTGTGCCTTGGGGTGCAAGTTTGTTACTTGAAGAAGCCTTAAAAATTGCTTCACTACCCCACACATGTAAATTGGATATCATGGCTTTTCTTCCACTCTAGAACTCGTATGGAATACCATTTATCGATTTAGTTTGTACTTGGTTTAGTATGTGCGCCGGTGTTTGTAATTCATATTCCCAAAAGGATAATGGAAGACTCGCATGACTCATCATTGATCTCACCATGACCAACAGGGTGTGGTTTTTTCTTTTTTCTCACACTATTCCACTGGGGCGTGTTTGGAGGAGTGATTTGGGATAGGATACCACTCTCCCTTAAGTAATCAATGAAGTATTGATTAAGATATTCCCCACCTCGGTCTGAGCAGAGTTTCATAATCTTCTTACGAAGCTGGTTCTCAACATCATTCTTGTATTCTTTGAACATATCAAAAGAATCTGACTTAAACCTCATTAAGTAGATATATCCATATCTACTAAAATCATCAGTAAAAGTTATGAAGTATTAGTATTTTCCCCTTGCTTCAACTGGAAATGGTCCACACACATCAGTATGAACCAATTCAAGAAGTTATTTAGCGATTTTACATTTCCCACTAAGTGGGGATTTAGTCATTTTTCCTTATAAACATGCATAACATACACCAAGTGTTTTTAGTTTGAAAGAATCTAAATATCCATATTGATGTAACTTTTTCAAGAGTTTATCATTTACATGACCTAGCCGGTGATGCCAAAGTTGGTTGTGGTATGAGTCATGGGAAGTATGTTTGTTATTGATTTTCATTACATGGTTTGTATAATCCAACACGTAAATCCCGATGTATAAATGTGCCCTACCATAAAAATTTCTATCTTTGTAAAAGAAGAAACATTCATTTCCAAACATAAAAAAAAATCCATATGTATCTAATATTAATATAGAAATAATGTTTTTAGTAATAGAAGGAACATAATAACATCCCTTTATCCCCAAGATCATCCCAGTTGGCTACAGGAGGTGGTATTCCTTGATAGCTACAACAACAAGTCTATATCTATTGGTTACTCTTAGATCTACCTCCCCACAATCAATCTTCCTAAATATACTTAGTTCTTGTAATTAGATACATATGTGAGCACCACAAGCTATATCTAATACCCAATTTTTAGAAAAAGATAGATTTCATTCGATAACAAATTCACCTGAAGCTTCCCCTTACTTCTTAGGATGGGTACATTTCTTCTTCCAGTGTCCCTTCTTACAACATGAGAAACAAATAGCATCATGTTCCCTTGTCTCCCATTTGATCTTCATTTTCTTAGAAGGCTGTGAAGAATCTTTGGACTTAAAGATCTTCGTCTTCCCTTTATTCTTATTCACCATAAGGACAGAAGGATTTTCATGCTTTATATCATTGTCCACATGGTGAATGAGGATAAGAAGATTAGATAGAGACTTATCAATGTTGTTCATATTGATATTGACAAAAAATGATAAAGAATCTTTAAGGGAGTGATGCAAGAATGAGATCAGTGCCCAGTTCTTCAGGGAGTTGAAACCCTATAACCTCCAGGTGCTCAATGTAGCCAATGAGATTGACTATATGAGGCTTAGTCGGGGCACCTTATCCAAGAATACTTTGAAAGAGTGCCTTAGAGATCTTAAACCTTTCTGGTCTTTCTCTCTCCTAGGAAAGACCATGGAGGTTCTCAAGTATTCTATAAGTACCCATGTTTTCATGAGACATCATGAGCTCACTGGACATTGATGATAGCATCAAACATTGAACGTTGATTGTGTCATTCATATGTTTCTCATAGACTATGAAATACTCATCACTCGCCTCTTTGGTAGGTGGATTAGGTAATGCTGACTACAGCACCTAAGACTTTCGTTCATGGAATAGGATAACCCAAAGGAATCTAAACCATTCCTGGAAGTTACTATTAGAGAGGATGTTTCTTTACCTAGAATAGATCATAGGGAAAGTGTGGTTGATGAGTTTTTCATTTTTTATTCTATAATTAAAAGAGTATATCATTAGTACTTCCTTTACTACATTTTATAATAAATAATAAATTTTATTAAGTCTCCCACTATTTTATCAAGTCCCAATATCCCTCACCATTGAACTTGGAATGTCTAGTTTCCATGACATTCTAGTGGAAAGGATCCATATTCCCCTTCGCATAACCCCAAAAAGGGTTGGTCAAGCTATTAGAAGGTATTTAGGTAGGTAGGTCTTTGCTAACTGCAGACTTGCAGCTTCTTGATAGGTTGAGTGGACTCCCCAATCCTAAAATAAGGACTTTGGACTTGCTTAACTCTTGCCTCCAATATTACACCAAGTCTTGAAAGGGGTACTCCTCTTGATGTAATTGGTTAAGTCAACACAAAACCTTTCATAAGAGATTCCTATGTAAAAGTATGTGTCCCAACAAAGATTAGACCAACACAGTTTTGTTGAGTTTTTTCCCTTAATCATGTAACGGAAGTCTTGTTCTGACTTAATATTTTATTTGAGGTATTTTTTAACTCTTATGCATGAATTGATAATTATCATTATAACATGCTTGTTAATATTAAGTAGAACTTACTTAAGTGATTACCCATGTCTTGATAATATTTGCGCATAAGTCTAGTTTATTTTAGTTCCATCACGCATTCTTGTTTAATTAAATAATTATATGATTGTGAAAACACATCTATAATGATAAACCATGAAACTGATAGAGATAAAATAAAGTAAATGGAATGATCACAAGCTTTTCTAATGGTTAGTTTATCTAGTGGTTGATAAACTAACCCTGACCTAGAGGAGAAACACCTTGAACAATTTGGGTTTTTCTTTATAGCTTCCACCTATCCACCTCTGTATCTCCTGGGATTGGTTTCGTCTTGGCTCCAACATGAACTTCCTCCCCTAGCATGGGAGTTCCATCCATTACATATGCCTTTTTTAACTCACATGTAGGTGAGGAGTAAAAATGGGTTTTACAAAAAAGAAACCTTGGGAACACATTCCCTACATATTAATGAGAATAAGGCTCATAGGCCAAAAAATCTAATTCAAATAAATAAATTAAAATAAACCATCCATATACAACGGTCTTGGTATAGCTCATGATCATCCATACATGCAACGATATTTACAAATAAATAAAACTAGAAATAAATTCTTTTATCATTATTGTTTAAGATAAATCACGCCTGAATCAATTAATTATCATCTTTAATTAATCAATAATTTAATCATAATCCATTTTCAAAATTTCCTTGAGATTCACATCCATCATAATATTAAACAAATAAATTCATTTAAAATTATCTTTGTACGTAACTTTTACCATGGAGGCAACTCGGTGAATTCCTATTCATAACTACCCAATGAGTAGAAATGAACAGTACACATGTGTTAAATTACAAAAATATATATAAAACACCTATCACATGTTGCGCCTCAGCTTTAAAAACGCATGATGGTACACATCTTAAGGTTTTGTATAATATAATAATAAATTTTAATAAATCTTCATAATTGGGATGAGTACATGATGTGTAGTTCCAACTACATGGTGTGTACTATTTTTCACCATCTATCCGAAGTACATGCCCGAGGAAACAGAATGTGAGTGTACTTAGGAAATATTCAGAGTACACAGCATGTCTAGTGGGCCACACACCATGTATTTCCTCATTAAATGGTCTCTAGCCTGGCAATCCATATACAGGGTACATGGTCCAATCCTAACCCAACGAGAATACATGTCGTGTTTATTGGGCCACACAGTATGTAATCTGGAAACCATGTTCCACTTGTTCTTGGTCAACAGATGGAGTTATTTAAGACTTAGAAAGACTCTAACACACAGCTTGGTTTTGCGGACCAGTCTGATGCATTGAATCATGACTACATGGCGTATACTGCCGAATACACGCCGTGTGTTCTGGTGTTTTCCAACCAGGAAGATTTGGAGCCTCCGGATGAGATCCTCTATTTTATTTTAATTAAAAATAAAAGAAAAGATTTTTTTTGTAAGGTGAACGAGAAATGAAAGAGGTAAAATAGATCGTGAGATTCAGATTTGTAGAATGATTAACTTGAATTGAAACAACTAAATTATTAAATGCGTAATTCATCAAAAAAATATTTAAATAATTATAAACTATGATGTAAACCATCTGATACCACTTAATGGTTCTAGGTGTAGCGGAAGCGTGGATGGGATGGTACCCAACATTGATTTTTACCATGATCACTAATTATTCCGAGATAAATATGATGATGAACTCCAGTCTCCACGGAATATAATCAAATATTTAGATAAAGAAGAAACATGCATAAAACCTTATAGAGGATCTTGCACATCATGTTTATAATTAATTAACATAATTTTATAAATAAAAATAATAACTGTATCTTTGGTATTTTTCTTCGTTGATGATGTTGATCATCTGGAATGACACTTCTAGATTATCTCATTGTTCCTGGAAGGTTCCAAACTAGAATCCCTCTAGCGGTGATCCACATGTGCTCTGATGTCCTTCGATCCACACCACTCATTCTCCAGGTGCCAGTGCGATGAAGCGAGTGTCTTGGGTCAGTCGTTCTTGATCTCTTGTTCTTCGGCCTTGAAGAACGTCTCTCGTTCTTGAGAGGGGAGAGAAGAGGATATGAGAGAGAAACTGTTTGGATCAATAATTTTCAATTCACCATGTGTGTGGTGTGGTGTCTAGCACAATAGGCATACTTGCCTCTTTATATACTTGTAATTTCAGTTACACTATTTAATTGCATAGAAACAATTAAATACATTCATGAACTTAGAGAAAACCCATGCATTTAATAATAATACCACATCATTATTTTGGATGCACCAACTTGTGAAAAACAGAATTATAAATAAAATTCTATGTCATAAAATAAAAGCAAAGTTATTTTAATTTGTACCAACTAGTTAAATAATTATTTACCATCTAGAAAATAATTTTTTTACTACTGGACTGACCATGATTTTCTCGAACTCCACTTCCATTTACTGAACATTTGAATAAATAAATAAATAATTTATTCTCTTAAATAAATATTTTATTTACAAACAAGTAAATAAATATTTATCAAATTTTTAATAAAATAAATAAATATTTTTTTTTAATTTATGCAATCATTGTAACTTGAATAATACTATTCCATGGTCTTGTGAATAATATTTATTTCATTAATTAAATTCAAATATAATTTAACCGAGACCACCAAAAACACATAGTGTGTGATGCTGTAGGATTCTTTCTCATTGAAATTTGATGGACATACCTAAAGTCCAGGATTACTGTCTAGAAACGGGTCAGGGCACCAAAGAGAAAGAATGTAAAGTCACAACAATAACATCCACATATGAACACTCACTATGTAATATAATCCCTTTGTCGCAATATATTATCCAGAAGGTTTCATGATTGTGTCATAAACTTTTATGCTTGATAGGTCATTCTTTGACTACATGAAGTAAACTCGTCATTACACTATGGCAGTGGAATTTCACGTGACAGTTATATTTCAATCAAATGGCAGAGATATATGCTTCCATAAATAGAAGGGAAAATGTTTCCTTGACGTATCCATTAATAAAATGTCACTCATGACACACCCAACATACCCTACATCCCGCTAACTGTCTGTGTGGAGGTTTTCATCAGTAAATCAAAGTTCGTAAGTTTTGACACATATTAATGATAATATTAAAGTCTAAGGATAATTACACATGCTCACAGATAGAAATATCTTATGACACCAAAACATGCAGAATTCCAACTAGTGGGTCGGTTCTCATAATATATTATCATGGAGATTACCAAGTGCGAACTTCATGAGAGGAAGTCTCATCTGCTTACGAGTAGTCACACCTGACGGTCTGCATGCTATGTGTCCCATCATTTCATGTCATCCAACCACTGAACTATATTTAAGAATATTTTTATAACATTTCAAGGTTCTCATCAGAGCGGGGAACTTCCATGACCTTATGAAGGAAACAAATACTCAAGGACATTATTACATCATAGTCATGCAGAATAATGAACAATTTGTAATAATACATTAAATATCCATGTAACCAAAGTCAAACATGTTGGTTCTAGGACACCAACTATTACACCCAATCCAAAATAACAATAGGTATCTCGACGTACTGTTTCTCGTAGTGCAGGGGTATTACCTTTTGAACATGCTGATGCTCCCATTCCTATAGAATAATAGGTTTCTCAACCTGCTGCTACTATTAGTGTAGAGGGACAATGACTATATACACATGCCGATGCTACTACTCCAGAGAAACATTGTGATGATGGAGATTTAGGGGAAATGGAAGGAAATGAAGGAACGAAGACACAAAAAAACAGGAGCACCGTAGTTTGACGGTGTAGAAAAAATCATCAAGGTGAAAGTCAAAGGCATCAAATACGATGTTAGATGGAAAGCGTGGGGCCAACTTGTTAACCACGATAATTCCATAATTAGTATCCACATTGGAATCTTCAGAGAGAAATTAATGCAGATTGATGTAGATTTGTGGTACCATGTTGTGTCTAGGCTTAAGACACTGATATATGAAGATATTATGGTAACATTATGATATCATTTCAATATTTTACTAAAAGATAAAATAATGAAACATTTACTTATTCTTCATCATCCATTCAAGAGTTCATTTATAGTAGATGTCTCCCACAAGAAATATTTATTAATTCTTATTAGAAGGATTCACAGAGGATTTCACACAATTATAATAAGAGATCATCTTAAAGATAATGAATGGAAAATAAATATGTATCCAACGCTTATCTATGAACACTTGAAAATCCAAGAATCATGGGATGCATTTACTACCCGTTGTGAAGATGTGTCTTTTCAGGTATATTATGGCTAGTAGTACATTGTTTCATGATATGTGTATTCATTAATTTGATTGAAATTTTTTTATTTATGAAATATAAACTGAGAGCTGGAAATATGGAATGAGCAGAAAAACCACTATACCCCTACTATAAAGCAAGGATGGGGTACACTTCACTTGAAAAAAATGGTGCGTATTTTAAATCTAAAATAATAATTTTATTTGACATAAAACAACACCATAATTAAGTTCTTATATTTATATGTAGATTGATGAATATAAATCAAAAGACACATCCATTACATGCAATGTGCTATGGAAGGAGGCACATGTAAATAAAGACGAGATACTAAAAGATGAAAACACAAAAAAAAGTGTGTGAATCATGTGTAAGTATTAAATAATAAAAATTTGTTTTGCTTTAAATCACTATTAAATAAAAATGATCATTTATTTTTCTATATTTTCTATCTAACTTATTCATTGGAATTAGAAACCCATGTACAAGATGAACAAATACTATAGGTAGCATTGAAAGTGGCTAGAATAGTATAGTTGAATCAGATGTGAGGGTTTTGGTGTGACACCCTGTACATATTTTGAGAAAAAAACCAGAGGATGATCAAATTGAATTAATAAAAAATATGAGAGAAATAATATCTAGATTGAAGAATAATTCCAATGGTAGGGAGAAATGATATTAACATTAATGGGGGGAAGCAAAGAGAAGAAGTAACTCAAGAACATCCAAAGCGTCGAGATCCCACTCCACCCCCACCAGCTATAAGTCAATGCATTTCCATCAAAGAGATGTCTTAGATATGGTAATCAATGTTCTAATAAATTTTTCTATGAAATGTGAATCAGACAGACACTAATAAATTTCTTGTACTGATATTCTATAGGGTGATAATGACTATGATTTATACCTATCAATACCCACCAATCACCTCGTAGCGATGACTATGGTGTTCAATATCCAAAACGACATGTTACATGATAAACCACTTCCAATTTTTCATATGAAAGTGTTGATTAGAGTAGACCATGATTCGAGCACCGAGAAACCTATTCCAATTCATGGGGAAGATATTCATATGGTCAAAAAATCTATTGGAACATTCATCACGTGTCCGTCACATCTTGTAAAAAAGAAGTTGGTAAAAAGGTATTCATTTCCAATTTACTTTTTAACATAAACCTTTAACAATTAATGAAAAAAGGTCTGAAAAGATGAATGTTATTATAAATGAATAAATAGAAGGGGATGAAATGAAAAAACACCTCAAAACCATCGAAATGATCGACTAACCGATCAAAAATATTTACTGAAAGCACTATTTCCCCTCTAGTTCTATATCTGCATTTACTATTATTTAAGTTTCATATGGATACAAATTTAAAAAATGGTTATAATCACATAGTTGATTTTGAAGAATATGTACAGAGATAAAGATCAAGACTTCATTGGAATTGAGAGTGTAAGTGAAATACCTGACTATGAGTGGCTAGGTGGCTCAGTTGTAAATGTATACATGAGGTATATTTTCGTGATTTTATTTTAAAAAATATTATTTACTATGTTGATTATGAATAAATAAATTTCCTATTTTTGGTAGGCATATATTTGAAAAACAATTGAATGGATTTTCCTATAAAATAATATTTGGACTCATTACTCCTCATATCTTATCTACATAACAAACGAAAATAAAAACCACAAAAAAGGATGAAATAATAGTAGATCTGATTAAATCTTTTGAAAGAAAAAATTTAAATGATAGACCCTATTTAATACCAACAATGCATGGGTAAAAATATTAAATTTAATAATATCTGATATATTTTCCTTTATTTTATTAATTATTCCTTTTTGTGTTTTTAGAAAACATTGGATGCTCATTGCAGTAAATTTGGGTACTCCAAAGATTTATTTCCTAGATTAAATGAATGGATATCCGACAAAAAATCCACATAGGATGACATTGTTAAATATTTATACACTACATCTAATGTTTAAGAACTAAACATCAAGTTATATAATGGATATTATATTTTAATGAGTATTCTGTTATGATAGGGTGGTGCATCAATATTGTAAAAAACAATGAATGAGACAAGGGGATAAGCACAAGGATGAAGAAAAGTTCTACGTATGGATAAGTATCAAGGAATATATAATAATATTTTCCTATATAAACACATATCAAAATAAAATAATTATTATACTCAATATTTCTGTAGTTTCTAAAACAAACCAATGTAAAAGATTTCAGTTATTATGTTTGTAAATTTATGGGAAAGATCATATTTAATGAAAAAGCTAGCATCCCTAAAGTGGTATTTTCAAATATAATTACAACTTTATTAAAAATATATATTAATCCATTGTGTATTTATATTTTCTCAGTGCTACTATGACTATCGAAAAGACTCATATTCACAAGAAGATATAGATATTCTCATATAAAAATAGATATCATACATGATAGACGAATTTAAAAAAATAGGATGAAGATGTGACTTCCATAAAAGTAGTGGATTATTTTATATTTATGTTTAATTTACTTATTTTTACTATTAATCACATAATAATTGTTTTCTTATATAGGTGTATTCCTTTGGTTATCTTTGGGTGGTTTGTTCAAAGATGCTCATGGTCATGAGAGATTAGAGTTCAAGGCTGGAAATCAAAAATCAAATGAGAATGTAAAGTTTTTTAAATATACTATGGTTTCCCTCATAATATTATTTGTTCTCTATTGTATTAACATAATCTAAATTAAATGTTTGACTACTCATACAGACAATGTCTTCCACAAACTTATTCTCCCTCAAAACCTTATCTCCCCTAAATTGACATCATTTATCTCTTTACTTCAAATGAATTAAAGTTAAATTTAAGGAAAGTGATAAATTTTGATAATGCAGTGTTTCCATTTTGACAAAGAAAGAAAATAGAAAGCACAGAAACATATTTATGCTCATGTTATCCTTATATGATCGTTGATATCTCCCTTGTTAACATTTATTGAGAATCTATGATAACCCTTTATTATGTTTCACATCCTTAGGTTATTAAAAATAGTTTTATAAATGACATGTATAAGAAGGTTTCTAGTAAATAATAACTTAATGAGAGACTCTTATTAACAAGTTCTTTATGTTTTCATGTTTCAAAAATCACTAGACAAAAAATATTCTGGCATGAATCATTATGTTATGTAAGGAATATTAATCAACTATGATTTGATATATATATATATATATATATATTAAATGTATGAGTCAATATAGTTGGTATCATAGAAAC
The DNA here is from genome assembly GCA_963277665.1 of Viscum album. Taxonomy (NCBI): domain Eukaryota; kingdom Viridiplantae; phylum Streptophyta; class Magnoliopsida; order Santalales; family Viscaceae; genus Viscum; species Viscum album. The sequence goes on along the minus strand of OY728140.1, from coordinate 84,234,582 downwards.
TGACCTACTCAAAACTGAGAAAAAATTACAAGTGACCAGTATAACTCAAGGTGCATCTTTTTATTTAAAATTGACTTTAATTTTAGTAAAAAGAACAAGTAAAATGCAAAAAATAAAGAACACACATTCATATTGTTTTGATATATTAATTTAATGATCTATGAATCATTTTTGATGTGTAGGAATCAGTTTCACCTCAATATGATGCATGGTGTGGCTGATATGATTTTAAGTGTGTATTTTTATATTAAATTGACATTAAATTGAATAAAAACAACAAGTGGTATACTAAAACAAATAAATGAAAAAATTTTGTTTTGATACTATAAGAAGATGATACATGAGTCATTTTTTATGAGTACGAATCAACCACACCTCAATCCGATGCACGATGTGACCGATAAGAGTAAAAGTTTTTGTTATCAGTTTAAAATTAAAATTTAAGTTCAAAATGCGTCACTCACTGAAAATCACAAACACACTATACAATTGAGATGATAATTTTTTAAATTTATTAATAAGTCATTTTTGATTTGTATAAATCATTATCACATAAAATCGATGTATGATGCGACCAGTATTACTCAAAATGCATGTTTCCAGTTTGAAATGACATTTTAGTTAAAAAACAAAACTAGCGTACTGAAAATCAAGAAAATGAATTCATATTGTTTCGATATTTTACTAAAATGATCTATTGGACATTTATAATATGTAGAAATCATCCACACCTCAATTTGATGCATATTGTGTTTGGTATAACTCAAAGTGTCTCTTTTTATTTAAAATTTACATTAATTTAAGTAAAATCAACAAGTGACATACAAAAAACCAAAGAAACACATTCAGATTATTTTTATATTTTTGTAAAATGATCAATTAGTAATTGTTGACATGTAGGAATTAGTCATAACTCAATGCGATTCATGGTGGGGCCGGTATGACTCAATGTGTATCTTTTTATTTAAAATTGACATTAATTTAAGTAAAACAATAACTAGTGATGTACTGGAAACCATAAAAACACATTTAAATTGTTTTTATTCTTTAGTAAAAATATCCATGAGTCATTTGTGACATTTATGAGTCTTTATTACCTCAATTAGATTCACAGTATGACCGGTATGACTAAAAGTGTATGTTATCAGTTTATAATTGACATTTTAGTTCAAAACATGTCACTCACTGAATAACAAAAAATGAACTTCTATTGTCTTTATAATTTATGAAAATGATTCATAAGTAATATTTGATGTGTATGATGTAGTCACATGTCAAAATGATTCCCAATGTGATCTGTATAACTTGAAATGTGTGTTTCCTGTTTAACATAACAATTTTAGTAAAAATATAGAATTGACATACTGAAAATTTAGAAAAATCCTTTTTATTGTTTTTATATTTTTTTAAAACAATATATTATTTTTTAATGTCTATGAATTAGTCACACCTCAATATTATGCACGGTGTGGTCGGAGTAACTCAAATTGTCTCTTTTTATTCAAAATTGACATTAATTTAAGTAAAAACAAAAGGTGACATACCGAAAATTGGGAAAACAGATTCATATTGTTATGATATTTTATTAAAATGATATATTAGTCATTTTTGATGTGTAGGAATCAGCCTCACCTCAATATGGCTCATAATGTGGCCAATATGACTCAATGTGTCACTTTTTATTTAAAATTGACAATAATTTAAGTAAAAAACAACAAGTGACATAGTGGAAACTGAAAAAACACTTTCAGATTGTTTTAATAATTTAGTAAAATGATATATGGAACATTTTTTATGTTTTTAAGTAAACCTCACCACAAACCGACTCATAGAGTGACCAGTATGACTAAAAGTATCCGTTATCATTTTAAAATTAACACTTTAGTTCAAAACGGGTCACTTGTTGAAAACCAAGAAAGAAAACTCATATAGTCTTGATAATTTAGAAAAATGATTCATAATTAATTTCGGATGTGTATAAAGTAGTCTCAAATCAAATTAATTCATTATGTGACTCCTATGACTCAAAATACTTGTTTTTCAGTTTGAAATGACATTTTAGTAAAAAAACACAACTGAAATACTGAAAACTGAAAAAACACATTCAGATTGTTTTGATATTTTAGTAAAATTATATATTAGTCATTTTTTATGTTTAGTAATCATTTTCACCTCAATACGTTGCACTGTGTGTCCAGTTTAACTGAAAGTGTCTCTTTTTATTTAAAATGATAATTAATTTAAGTAAAAAACAACAGGTGACATATTGAAAACTGAGAAAAGACATATGGATTGTTTTAATATTTTTGTAAAATGATATATTAGTCATTTTTGAAATTTATAAATTAGTAGAACCTCTATACAACACAGGGTGTGCCTGATATGACTTAAAGTGTCTCTTTTTATTTAAATTGACATTAATTTAAGTAAAAAAACACGTGACATACTAAAAATTGAGCAAACATGTTCAGATTGGTTTTATACTTTAGGAAAATGGTCGATGAGTCATTTTTGACATGTATAAGTTATCCACACCTCAATATGATTCATGCTGGGATAGGTAAGACTAAAAGTGTCAGATATCAATTTAAAATTGACTTTTAGTTCTGAATGTCACTCACTGAAAACCAAGAAAATGCACTTAAATTATCTTGATAATTTAGGAAACTGATAAATAGATCAATTTTATATGTATGAATCATTATCATGTCAAATAAATTCATGATGCGACCTGTATGACTCAAAATGTGGTTTCCAGTTTGAAATGGAATTTTGGTAAAAAAACAAAACTGACAGACTGAAAACTGAGAAAACGCTTTCAGATTGTTTTGATACTTTTTAAAATGATAAATAAATAATTTTTTATAGGTAAGTATCATCTGAATCTCAATATTATGAACAATATGACTGGTATAACTCCAAATATGTCATTATTGAAAATTTTCTATAATTTTAGTAAAATAACAAGTGACATACTCAAAACCTAGAAAACACATTTGTATTGTTTTTGAAATTTTAGTAAAATGATACTTAACTCATTTTTTATTTTTAAGAATCAACCCCACCTCAATATATCACACAGTGTGACCAATATAACTCCAAATGCTTCATTTAAAAAAAATATTGACATTTTATTGATGTATTCTTTCATATTAATGTTTAATTTAATTAGTTATATCATTACTAATATAATATTTGTTTTCTTATATTGGCATAATCTTTTGCGCGTGTTGAGATTATTTTTTCAAAAACTAATACCATGGGTGGATATTTTTTAGAGTGGATCACGAGCATAAAAATAAGAAATATTAATGTTTTAGAATGTTTATTGGATAATTTAAAATGTATATATATTTAAAACTTTTTGTTTGAAATGTAAATAACAGTGTTTTTTGTGTATACCATGGTTTGACATTTTTGTATTCATGATTTCAATTAAATGTATATAGAACTGTTTGAAATTATAGCATTTTTTGAATTTATAGGTTGTATATATCAATTGAAATTGTAGGTTTTTTGCTTCTGGGTGTGCTATTATATTAACAACACATTGCAGGTGTCTAGGCCTTTATTAGTGCTAAAAAACACTGATAAAGGGGACCCCCTTTATCATCGCTAAGATTTATAGCACTTTTTAGTGCTGCTAAAATCCAATTTGTGTGATGTTAATAGGAAAATGCGTATTAGTGCTTCTGACATGATTTTTGTTTCATTGGAAAAGATCAAGAAAAATGTCATAGGGGTATGAGGTGTAATAATTACAAGATTCTTGGTCACTTGGTTGAGCACTATAAATTTAAGTTGCCTTTGGTGGATGTTGGGATCAACGATGATAGATAGTGTATGTTGAGTGGAGCTTCCAAAGAATGATTCAAGGTCCGATATAAGACACTTTCTGATCAAGATGTTTCACTGAATATGTAGGGTGATAAACCTTCCTATAAAGAAAATATTTTATTGTATGTTGAGGATTATTTTAATGAGCTCACCAGCTCTGGTTTACATATTGGGATATTTTTCAATCCTCCTAGATTTTGGGATGAGAAGGAACCAAATGATGTGATGGCATCACAACCATTTCAGCCTATGGAATACTTTTCTCATGATTTTGATGTTTCCCTTAAAAGGATATCTGATCCTTGGGAAGCTGATATATTTCATGTGTATCAAGATGCTCATCTGCAGGTTGGTATGTAGGAGGAGTATCCCCAGGATAATTCATATGATGATGAATTTAAGCTAATTGATGATAAATATTTGAAAGGAAATAGTGAGGTAAAGTATCATAACCTTTCCCACATGAATCTACAGGAAAAGGATCACATTCAGAAGGTATTGATGTTTCCAAAGGTATCCACTGGCCATTTTATTTCACAAGGTAAAATGGTTGATTTACCAACCCCTAGTTTGAGTACACCTCTTTAGAAGGCTCCATGCCCAGCTAGTGGTAGTGTGGAGCCTTATTATACAGGTACTAAGAAGGATGAATATGTAGGTCCCTTTCCCAATCATGTTGTTTTATCCATTGATAACTATGTAATATAATTTGAAAAGGAAGATGAGGTAGTAGTCTCCCTTGGCATAAATATTTCATTGCAGGCTACCCCCTGCCAAATTTTTGGTATTTGGGAGTCTTATCTTGTTGTTGCTATGAAGAATGGATTTAATGACCCCTCATCTATTGTCCAATGCATAGAGGGACCCTCTTCAAAAATCATGGTTGAGGAACAATATGGTAGGGTGGAACAACTATCTGCTGAAGTGGATGCCTCACCCCTGACAGAGGGGAGGCTACCGTGAAGAAGGGATTTGAGGGTCCCTCATCTATCCCAAAATTTAATAAGTGTTTGTAAATAAAACATCATGGGATAGAATGTTTTTTTTTCCACTGGGTGTGATGCAGAACCCATTTTTTCCATGTTGGGGTCAATTAACAATCCAGAGATTGATGATTTCTATCATGAGAGACTTGTGAAAAAAGGCATAAAAACAAATAGATGAAATTAGAAGTCTCACAAACTATTTCAATTAATGATTGTATTTATTTACCCTCTACTCTTAATTTTCAGGTTGATAATGTGGATCTCTTGGTTTTAGACTCAAGGGATCCTTTAGTTGGGGATGTTTCATCTCAAGAAATTCCTAGGGATACCTTTCCCTAGGATTGTACTATAGCACAAGATAATGTTCAAGAGCATCAAGTTCTGATGCTGGGAACTTCTAAAGATGGTGACCATTCTATAGACCCAAATAGTGATAAAGATAACCCATTAGACATGGATAATCAATGTGGTGTGTGGAGAATTCCAAAACAATGGAGGAGAGAAAGGCACCAGAGAGGTCGTGGTGTAAAATACATATCTGTGATGCTGAAATATTGTTCATTTTTGAATTTCAACTCTATTTTTCATCTATATGTTTACTTTCTTTTTAAATAAATTTCTCAGAGACATTTGTTTCCATCCATGGTCTACACCATTTCTAATATATAAACAAATCAAATTTAAAAATTAAACAATATTTAACTATTTTTATATTCAGAATTACATTATGTAAAGTATTATGAAAATGTTTTCTAAAATCCCACATATCCTTTTGTTTTATATGGGTGTGGTACAAAAAATATTTTCCATATGGTCGATGTGAGATTCAAAAATCACTTCTTGAAATTAGTAACCATTCCATTGATTCACGTCTTTTTTGTAGGTTCTGGGTGCAGCAGAAGCGCATGCTGAGCGTGTACCCATCTTTTCAAATTTCCAAGATCAATGATTAATTAGATATCAATATGATGATAAACTCCTATATCAATGTAATTGAATTAAATATAAAAGAAAAAGGAGAGAACCCGAAACCGAGAAGAGAGGATCAACATATTTCGTTTATATTTAATTTAATTTAATTAATGAATTTCCTCAAAGGTGATTCTTTCTTTATTGATGTGTTCAAACACAGGTATGAGGTGTGGATTTGTTGTGATGTATAATAAAATGATATATGTCTCTAGAGATCATCCACACATGCTCGATGTATCTCCAGACGTTGCTGAAGGAGTCTGTGGGTGCAAGCGTAGAATATCCTTTCGCTTGCGATGTCCGCCTTGGATCGCCTTGAGAATCAGTTCCAAAGCATTCTCCTAGTTATGATGGAGGAGTATCTCTCTCTTTCTTGAGATTGTTATTAGGGAGGTAAGAGTTCTCTAGGCTCCATAGATTTTCTCCAAGTATTTTTTGCACACAACCATTTGTTAGCTGGTGGGATGGCCCCTTTTCAAATTAGAGAATAATAACATAACAAGAAATTTAGTTCACCATGTAATAATAAATAATTATCACAACTGTTGTTACTTATTTTATTAATCCATATGAAACCTCATGTCAAATAATAATAGAAATTCGGTTATTTCCAAGACATGTTCTGAACTTGTATGTTATATTTAAATATTATTTTAACAAATAATATTTAATATTATTTTTCACAAGACCCATAACTTGGTCTTCCAATCATCCTCAATATTTACAGGGCCTTGAATAATGACTATTTATTTATTAAATAAATATAAGTGAATTATCCCCTAGGGTGCAGCACAGTTGGTAGTGTCCCTGTGGGGTCTCATAGAGGTCTCTGGTTCGAGTCTCATTGAGTTTTTCCTTGTCAGTAGTGTAGGGATTTTATTTTATTATTCCCCTCCCACAACCGTTGTAAAAATATAACTTCATTATTCACAGATAAATAAATATTTCATCTGTAACAAATTTTCTAGAAAAAATAGAGATAAAATTAATGTGATCAGGCATTCTTGAATAATTATTAAACCACAACCAGGAATAATATTTATTTAACTTGTTCAATAATAAATTATTCAACTGGGATACTATCTATACTTAGTGTGTGGCCCTCTAGGCCTCTTTCTCGTTGGCATTAGGCATGCTTGCCTAATGTTTGAGATTACTATCTAGCAACGGGTCAAGGAACCCAGGAGAAAGAATTTGATGTCGCAATGACATGTCACCTCATATGAACGCTTACCGTGTAATATAATCCCTTTTTCCCAATATATCTAACAAAGTGGTTTTCTTGCAAGTTCCAACAACCCATGTGCTTGATTTCTCATTCTTTGACTTATGGGAATTGAAATTTCCTAGAGAGCACCATGGCCACAGATTTAGTTAGGATATATAATTTCCATCAAAGGGACTTAGATATCTACTTCCATATAAGTAAAAAATCCTTTCTCTCATAATTAATTAATGCATTATTAATCATGATGCACCCAACATATCCAACCTCACCACAAATATTTTTCATCACAATTTATGTTAATATATCTAAGGGTGCGAGTCATAATACCCATTAATAATAATTTTAATGTATAAGGACCGATACACACATCTGTAGATAAAAAAATCCAATTGCACTTATGAATTTGGATTTCCTATTAGCAGGTCTTGTTCTCATAATATCCTCCTTGATATTACCAAGGGCGCACACCATGAGAAGTTTCCTCAATGTTTCATGAGTCCCCACCCTTGATATCCTATATCATTTTTATCCCTTCAAATGATATCATTCACCCATAGAATATATATTCAAGAATATTGTCATGGAACTTCTCAGTTCTCATCACAGAAGTGATCTGCTGTGACCTTTTAGTGTGACAACTATTATTATAACATTATCACATACTATGTCACATGGAAGAAAAATGTGGAAATTCATAAAAATGAAACATCGCGTCTTAGAGGTCATATAACACACGTAGTTTTGGAAAATTTTAGAATCATTTTCACACATAATTTCAATTTAACTCATGAGTTTCATCACTTTACTCAATGCATTGAAGCGATGTATAATTCCAGGTGCACCCGTCACATTCAAATATTCATATTGCGCTATATAATTCTGGGCGCACCCATCATATCATAACATTTTTCATTATCATGTATGCCACATAGAACATATATCAATCATAAACATGGAAATAATTGTGTTTCAACTAATAATAACACATTCATAAACTTTGGGTTCCTAAAATAAAGAGGGAATAATATATTTGATACAAGTACTATCATCCTTGAGTGAGAAGTAATAGGTGTCTTCTTGAAAGAAGAGTTCTTTTGTAAAATAATGTATTTGACACAAAATATAGTGGAGAAAATTTATAGCCCAAAATATGTAAGATAATGATGAAAAAATGATTTTTAGGGAGTAACCATACAGAAAATGGAGTGAAAGATGGAGAACCCAATGAAAGAAAGTTGGGTTTGAGAATTTCCCCTTACACTGTATTTGAATGCTTTATTAACACTAATGTCCTGTATAACCACATTATATTCTTTAATTTAAAATTATAGAACCTTTTATACATTATTAATATTAATTAAGGTTTTATTAAGTTCATTTTTGGGCTTTTGGATAAGTTTTACAGTTTAAATTCATTATTCGGGAATGTTCATTTTTATGGTTTTCTTGAACGGTTCACTTGTATTTATGAATCTAAGTTCATGTAGAATGTGGATAAAAATCCAAAACTGAAATTACATGTGATTAATGATATTAAATTATTTTAAATGATCATATAATTAATTATTTTATATACCATGTGGATGAATCATTAGTTAAAATTTAATGATGATCGTTTTAGGTTAATTTTGGTGGTTTTTGGATCACAACAAACATGTTTTGATTTATCATTTAGTAATATTTATATAATTTAGTTCCATAACATTAAATAAGATATAATACATATAAAATAATCTGGTTCAAACATAAAAATGGTTTCATGACCAGATCTGAAGGCGGTAATGGAAATTGAAAACATGTCGTTCTTGAAAGTGATAAATTAACACCTCACGAACAATGTTTTCCTTTCTAAAATAAGAAAAATGGGAGATGGAGGTTGGATGATATATTATACCATTAGTATCATAACATTATAGTATATGTATGATACTAGACTTACCATAAAATTTTTATGAGGATAGGTGGGGAGAAATTAAGAAAATAACTTGAAATTGAAAGGAAATTGAAGGAAAAGAGAGAAATTACCTCTTGAATCCTCCTCTTGAGATCCTCCTTAAAGAACCTAGGCTTGGTATTTCGTTGAAACCATAAGATCTTGGACATGGGGGAGGGGATAAAAAATGTGTTTGGATAGAGTTTAGACAATTCTCAAAGCTTGAGAGGTGTGGTTTGGCAAGGGGAGGGAGAGGGGTTATTTATACATGGGGAGGGGTTTTTTTAGAATAAAATATTAAATAAAATAATATATCAAATGTTAGACATGTAATAGTATTATTTGAAAAAATAAATCATATATTAATATAATATAAATATTTTTAGACTTCAAATCATATTTAAAATTTGAATTCATTAATTTATTAAAAGGAAAGTGAAAACAAAGAGAAAATGATATTTAAGAAATTTCTTTTTAACTTTAGGTTTTGGAAAGTTCATTTTAGGTTTGAAAATTGAGTTTATTGTATTTTAAGGAACCATTTAAGAAATTAAATATAACATGACCGAATCTAAAGTTCTAGAAAGTTTATGTGATCATTACATCATGAATGATGCAATTTAAGATATACCAGTTATGTGAAAAACTATATTTTTACTATTCACCTGAAAATTATAGTATTTCAAAAAAAAATACCAAAAATTAACAATAAAATTTTTTTGATGTGTAAAATCCAAAAATGAAGTCCATTTTTCAGAAATAATTTTCTAAATATTATTAATTTAATTTTTAATTAAAATCAAAATCTACATTAAAAATACAGATTTTAAAATTAAAACTAATTTCATAATGCTTTCAAAAATTACATAAGTTCTTATAAAATTATCTTAAAACACAAAATGAATAGAATTTTTAATTTATGAAAACATTCTATGAAAAGAAAAATTTCTTTTAAATTAATTAATTAATTATAATTATTTATTTATTAATTACAAAAATACCAATTCTTTAACTATGGTCAAACTGTAACTTATAAGATTCCTAAGTTTTATTTAATCATTCATGGGTAAGGATACTATTATTTTATGGCTTTACTATTCATAAGGGTTGGTTACTATTCATGAAGGTAGGTTACTATTCACCAAAAATTATGTTTTCCCAATCAGACTCCAAACATCTTACTGATCATAATTGTGTATGTCATATTTTCAAAATTCAAAACACAAAAGTGGAAAATTTATGTTTAGAGGTCACATAGTAGTTCATTTGAGAATGATGATGAATTTTGTTTCCAAATTTGATTATACTTTAAGGAATGATTATAAGAAGTAAATTCCATTGATAAAACTTTGGGTCATTACATTCTTCCCCCCTTATGAAATTTTTCCCTCAAAATTTCATTTTACATAAATAGGTGAGGGTACTTCTCCTTCGTTGCATCCTCTGGTTCCCAAGTTTCTTCTTCAAACTTATGGTTCCTCCATAGTACTTTGACAAGGAGGGTTGTCTTGTTGTATAGATCCTTATCTCTCCTGTCCAGAATCTTCACTATCTCCTCCTCATATGATAGATCATACTCCATCTCTACCACCTCCATGTTTAGTACATGTGAGGGATCTGGTATGTACTTCCTCAGAAGTGATACGTGAAACATATCATGAACTTGAGCTATATTTGGTGGAATTTCAAGCCGATAGGCCACTGATCCTATTCCATTATAGATCTCAAATGGGATAATGTACCTTGGGCTTCACTTCCCTTTCTTTCCAAACTGCATGACTCTCTTCCATGGTGATATTTGAAGGAAGACTTTATCTCCAACTTCAAACTCCAAGTCCCTTTGATGGCTGTCATCATCGATCTTTTTACGACTCTAACCAACTTTGATATGTTTCTATATTAATTAAGCCTTATCTATCATTTATTGCATGAGATCAGGTCTACTTAGATTTCTATCTCCAACTTCATCCTAACAGGTTGGAGTTCTACATCACTTTCCATACAGATCTGTATATGGATCCATCTGAATGCTCGAGTGGAAAATATTTTTGTATAAGAACTCAACCAATGGGAGATGTTGATCCCATCCACCTTGGAATTCTAAATAGCATTCTCTTAGCATGTCTTCAAGTGTCTAAATATTCCTTTCAGACTGGCCATCTGTTTGGGGGTGATTATTTGTTCTGAAATTTAATTCAGTACTCAAAGAATGTTGAAGGATCCTCTAGAATTTAGATTTGAACCTTGTATCACAATTAGAGATAATAGATTGTGGAACACCATGCTTTCTCACCACTTCCTTAAAATATTTCTTTGCAAGTTGTTCAAGTGAGATATCCTAAAGAATAGAGATAAAATGGTCAGTCTTTGTGAGTCTGTCAACCACAACCCATATCTCATTATTTCCCTTGGATGTTTTTGGGATACCTGTGGCAAAGTCCATAGTGACATTCTCTCATTTCCACATGGGTATAGGCAATGGCTGCATAATCCCTTTAAAGTTTTTTTCTCTTTTCTTTAACTGCCTTACATACCAGGCACATTGATATATCTTCCGCAATCTCCTTCTTCATGTTATCACACCAGATGGTTTATTAGAGATCACGGTACATCTTGGTACTCCCAGGATGGATAGAGAATGTTGAACTATGTGAATTTCCCAATAGATCCTTCTTTATCCCAAGTGATGAAGGCACACAAATCCGCATTCCAAACCAAATTACACCATTATCGTCGATATGGAACTTGTGCAGCTTCCCTTCCTTTACTGCATTCACCTACTTTTGTAACTCCAAATCATCCATTTTTTCCTCCTTATACTACTAGAAAAATGGCCTATAACCATGGTTCAATACCGTGGGTATAGCACCCAAAACCGTGGGTATAGCCTACACCCACGGTTTTGGGAACCATGGTTGTTGGTGGCGTTGGTATAGGTCCCCAACCTATACCCACGGTTTTCCAAAACAATGGGTATAGTTATTATGCCACCGTGTCAAAGCATCATACACAATCACCAAGCTATCAAAGTCTTTTACCCATGGTCTTAAAATCGTGGGTATAAATCCTAATAGAATGCGGGCGACGGGTTTCGATCCCGCAACCTCTTCGCTGAAAACACTACATCTTACCACTTCCCTAACATCACCTATGTGTGTGTATATATATATATATATAGTTAAATATAGTTATATAAACCATGGGTATAGAGCGAAGAACTGTGGGGACTCCCGCCAAAAAGAAATTTCTTCCCGCGGGAAAAAAAATTTCCCACGCACACACAGGACATATATACCCATGGTTCTTCATAACCATGGTTATACATATTTTAGCCCAGAACTATCCCCACGGTTTTGGGGAGAACCTTGGGGATAGGTACCCCTATGCCCACAGGTTTCAAAAACCATGGGTATAGGGGAACATATCCCCACGGTTCTCCCCAAAACCGTGGGGATAGGTCTATTTTACAGTAGTGTTAATCTTCTGTTGGATAGATGGTTTCACAATCGTTTGGGAAAGGCAGGATGTATACCCTACCCTTATGATTTCCAAATCCATCCTTTTCATATCCAATAAGAAAGGATCTTTCTTAATTAATAACATGCATAAAGTATTAGGTTCTTTTCTAAATAAAGCCTCAGCTACCTTGTTTTCCTTTCCAGGATGATAGTGAAGAGAGAAATTGTAATCCTTGATTATCTCTAACCATCTTCTTTGAAAAATATTGATCTCCTTTTGTGGGAATTTATACATTAAGCTCTTGTGGTCAGTGTATATGTCATACTTCTCACCATAAAGGTAGTGCCACCAGATTTTTAAGGCAAAAATCACGGCTCCTAGCTCTCGATCATGTGTCGGGTAGTTCCTCTCATGGATCTCCAACTGCTGTTAAGAGTAGGCTATCAAATTATCATATTTCATGAGTAAAAAACTCAAGACTTTATTTGAATCATCATTATATATCACAAAATGTTCTCCACATTTCGGTAATGTGAGTACAGGTGCAGTGATCAACCTTCTCTTTAGCTCCTAGAAGCTTCCCCCATATTCTTCCATCCATACATACATTACCCCTTTCCTTATTAACTTAGTTAGCGGTGTTGACAATCGTGATAAATTTCTCACAAAACATTGTTAGTACCCACATAATCTAAGAAAACTACATATTTCTATGACACTAGAGGTCCTGGCCTATTTTTTAATCACCTTTGTTTTTTAAGGGTCCACAAAAATTCCCTCACATGTGATCACATGTCCCAAGAACGTGACTTGCTTCATCTAAAAGTCACATTTTCTGAACTTCACATAAAAATTATCCTTTCTCAATGTCTCCAACATAGGTCTTAGATGTTCTTCATGTTCCTCTTTTTAATTGGAGTATATGATAATATCATCAATAAACACAACCAAAAATTTATTGAGGTAATGTCTAAATACTATATTCATCAAATCCATGAATATTTTAGGGGAATTTATAAGTCTGGAGGGCATCCCCAAAAATTGATAGGGCCTATACCTTGTACAAAAGGAATTTCTCTGAATATCTTCCTTCTTCACCTTTAGCTGATGATATCCAGAATGAAGATCCACCTTTGAGAAGTATTGAGCTCCTCTTAACTGGTCAAAAAAGTCATCAATCATTGGAATATGATACTTTTTATTTATGGTTATCTTGTTGAGTTCCTGATAATCGATACACAATCATATTGTTATATCTTTTTTCTCTACAAAGAGCACTGGAGCACCCCAAGGTGATGTACTGGGGTGTATGAACCCTTTGTACAAATTCTCTTGCAGATACTTATTTAACTCCACCAATTCGATATGAGCCATCTTATAGGGACACATTGAGATAGAAGTAAATTTGGGTATGATATATATAGATAACTCTACCTCATGCTCTTGGGAAAGTATGGGTAACTCTTTAGGAAATATGTCACTACATTCCCTCACAATGGGAACTTCCACATGGTTGGCACTTTCCATTGATTCAACCATTTGGTTGAGGTATGGTTCTTCATAGGGTATGAACACCCACACCGTTGAAGGATTTTTCAAAGGAGATTCATGAACTTCTTTGCATTTTTAGAGGAGCATGGGATGGTTTATAATATGAAAAGATATTTCCTTTTCCCAACATTTGATATGTTTTCAATATAATGTGATCCAATCCATTCCAATTATAGCATTGAATTCCACTAAGGGCAGTGTTACGAGATTCATTAGAAGAATCTTCCCACATACGCCAACAAGAGAAGAGTCAAACACCTAGGTTTTAATGATTTTACCACTTTTTTTACTGATATCTCTACTTCAAGGTTTTGGGTATTCAATTCAACAGTTATAGCAAAATTGAAAGATATAACGTAATGGGTTGAATGAGAATCAAAAAACACTTTTTTCCATTTTTGAGTGAATATTAATTTTATCATGTACAACTTCATTATCTTTCTCCACTTCCACAGTGGTGATGGAATAAGCCTTACCTTGTTCCTTTAGCTTTTGTGCCTACTAAAACTGATTACATGTGAGGACTTGTGCTTTAGTACACTAGCTTGAATAGTTACCTTACTCACTATAATTGTAGAATTGAAGAATGGGTGGGGCTCCCCTTTCTTCTGCTACATTCTCCTTCTCATGTCTTTTTGACACTCTTGAGAAAGGTGGCCTTAATTCCCATACTTGAATCATTTTCCCATTCCTTTAAGGCAGTTCCCATGATGAAACTTCCCACATTTTTGGCATGTGGGTCATTGATTTTTCCTTCCATCTTTATTATTAGATCCTCTGGAATGAAACTACATATTTAGTTTCTTATCACCATAGTCGTGTGACCATTCTCTAAACTCTATCTCCACATTGAGAGCTCATAAAAAAACTTCTTCATAACTCCCAAAGTATCGAATTGCAAGATACTTTTGAAGGTGTGGTTTTAATCCACTAAAGAATATATCAAATTTGCTATCATTTTTTATAACAAATCCTGAAGCGTACCTTGAAACACTTGTGAAATTTTCTACATAGGTTGTGAAATATTCTCCTTATTTTTTCTTCATCTCAATGAATTATCTCTCTATCTTCATATGAAGATTTCATGGGAAATACTTGTTAAGAAAAATGATATTAAAGTCTTCCCATTCCATCTCTTCAATTTTTTCACTTAGCTTGGTGTTCTTAATAAAATCCCACCATTGATAGGCCTCTCCATATAATGAATAAATGGTTAAAGACACCTTCTATCTCTCATAACAGTGATTCATATAAAATATTTTCTCTATGCAGTTTACCCACTGTTTCATAACTAGTGGATCAGAAGACCCACTAAATGTCGGTGGTTGTTACCGCATAAAACATTCGACAACTAGTTTCTCCCTCTTTGGTGAAGGAGGAATTTTACCATTATTTTTATTAATGTTCATAACCTGATATAGTTGGGTAATCATTATCTTGAAGTTTTAAACTCCCCCACCCAAATCAATAGGGATGTCATTCGGGCAATCGTTGCATTGGCCCTTGCACGGGTTGTTGGACTGGTTTCTCCTCTTTCCCACCATTTTCTAAAATAGAAAATGTTCAAAAAAACATAAGTCACTATGTCATGAATAAATAACATATTAATTGGTACAATTTTCATTAAAATCGTAAATTATGGGATCCCTATATAAAGCTTCTTGTGTTCATATTTGTACTTAGTCTCATACTAGAGGTTTTTTCTAGGGTTCACTAATCCTAATTCCCAAATTTACTAAACCTTTCCTCTGATACCAACTATAGCATCCCAACATTTTATTACATTACTATTACATAATTATAAATATAAACAACATAATAGTATTACACCATGCGGATATAGAGGTTTAGTTTCATGGGAAAACTAGGACTAAACATAACATTTACAACATCGAGCATAAATATTTTTTTAATTACTTCTTCTCTAGATTGTTATTGGAACTTGACCTCTCCTTAGTACATGTATTCAGCTAAGGATATACATCAAAAAGGGGTGATCTATAAGCCTAGTAAGAGGATATATTAGAACAATATAGAATGGGGTGAGAATAATCATAAAATCATCATCAAAATCATGAGAGGAAACATTAATAAAAGACTTGAAATGTAGAAATGCATAAAAATGAAACATTGTGTCCTAGTGGTAATATACCACACATAGATGTGAACAAATATAGAACCATGTTCACTCATCATTTCACATTAACTCATGAGATTAAACACTTTACAAAATGCATTGAAGCACTGTATAATTCTAGGCACACCTGTTACATTCAAACATTCATATTCTTCTATATAATTCTGGGCGCACCCATCACATCATAAAAATTTCATTATCACGCATACCACATAGAACATATATGAATCATAACCGTGTAAATTAAGGGTTTTAAACTCATAATAACACATTAATAATCTTTTTATTCCCAAAATAAATAAGGAATAACATACTTGATAAAAGAACCATCATCCTTGAGTGAGAAGTAAAAGGTGTCTTCTTGAAGGAAGAGTTCTGTTGGAAAACATTGTGTTTGACATAAAATATAGTTTAAAACATTTATACCCAAGAATAGGTAATATAATAATTAAAAAAAATATTTTAAATTATTATCCATACAAAAAATTGAGTGAAAGAGGGAGAAACTGAAGAAAGAAAGTTGGGTTCGATAATTTCCCCTTACCTTGTATCTGAACGCTTTCTTTACTTTAATGTCCTATATAAACACATTAGATTAATTAATTAACAATTAAAGAACATTTTATAAATTAATAAGATTCATTAAGGTTTTATTAAGTTCATATATGGTATTTTGGACGAGTTATATAGTTTTAATTCATTGTTCGGGGATGTTCATTTTTATGGTTTTCTTGAACGGTTAACTTGTATTTTTGAATGGAAGTTTTTGTAGAACATGGATAAACATACAGAACTGATATTACACGTTATTAATGATATTAAAGTATTTTAAATTATCTTATAATTGATTATGTTATAAACTATGTGTATGAATCATTAGTTAAGATTTAATGATGGTCATTTTAGGTTAATTTGGGCGGTTTTTGGATCAAAATGAACATATTTTTATTTATCATTTAGTAATATGTATATAAGTTAGTTCCATAAAATTAAATAGGATATAATAAATATAAAATAATATGGTTCAACCATAAAAATGGTTTCATGACCAAATATGAAGGTGTTAAAGGAAATTGGAAACATGTCGTTCTTGAAGGTGATAAATTAACACCTCACGAACAACATTTTCCTTTCAAAAATAATAAAAAAAGAGAAGAAGGAGTTTTGATGATATATTGTAACATTAGTATCATAAAATTATATTATATTTACGATAATAGATTTAACATAACATTTGGATAAGGATAGTTTGGTAATGATTAAGAAAAGAATTTGAAATTGAATTGAAATTAATGGAAAAGAGAGAGAAATGACCTCTTGAATCCTCCTCTTAAGATCCTCTATAAGGAACCTAGGCCTGGACGTTTTCGAGACCAGAAGTTCTTGGGAATGGGGGAGGGGATAAGGAAGGTGTCTGGATAGAGTTTAGACAAGTCTTGAAGCACGAGAGGTGTGATTTAGCAAGGGGGATGGGGGTTATTTATACATGAGGAGGGGGTGTTTTGGAATAAAATATTAAATAATATAATATAAGAAATGTTAGACATGTAATAGTAGTTTCTGACAACATAAATCATATATAAAAATAATATAATTCATTTTAGACTTTAAATCTTATTTATAATTTGAATTCATTAATTTATTAAAAGTAAAGTGAAAAGAAAGAGAAAATGATATTTAAGGAATCACATTTTGACTTTAGGTTTTGGAAGTTCATTTTAGGTTTGGAATTTTATTTTATTTTAATTTAAGGTACCATTTATTAAATTAAATACAACATGGCTGAAATTAAAGTTCTAGTATGTTTATGTCATCATTACATCACGAATAATGCAATTTAAGATATACTGGTTCTGTGAAAAACTATATTTTTACTATTCACTTAAAAATTAAAGTATTCCAGAAAAATCAAAAAAATTAAACCTAACCATTTTTTAATATGTTGAATTCAAAAATGAATTCTATTTTTCAAAGATCATTTTCTAAATATGATTAATTTAATTTTTAATTAAAATCATAATCTACTTGAAAAATACAGATTTTCAAATTAAAACTGATTTCATAACACTTTAAAATATTACATAAGTTCTTATAAAATTATCTTAAATCCCAAAAGAAAAATAATTGTTAGTTTATGAAAAAAAATTACAAAAATAAATTTTATTTTAAATTAATTAATTATTTATAATTATTTATTTTTTAATTTCAAAAATAATAATTCTTTTAATATGGTAAAACTATCACTTATAAGATGTCTAAGTTTTATTTAATCATTCATGGGTAAGTTTAATATTATTTTGGTGGATTTACTATTCATAAGGGTTTGTTACTATTCATAAGTGTGGGTTACTATTCACCAAAAATTATGTTTTCCTTATAGGACTCCAAACATCTTGTTGATCGCAACTGTGTATGTCATATTTTCAAAATTCAAAATACAAAATTTGAAAATTTATGTTTAAAGGTCACATGGTAGTACATTTGAGAATGATATATAATTTTGTTTCCAAATTTGATTATACTTTATGGCATGATTTTAAGAATTGAATTCCATTGATAAAACTTTGGGTCATTACCTTCAACCATTTGATAAAAATCCCTTAAGGGGTGATACTTTCTGAGTATGTGATTTGTCCGTTGATGTGACCTTGGCTACTTTTGAAGAGCCACCAATATAGTATTATCACAATACAATGTAATGGGATCCTTACTTCTTGGTATTGCATCAATATCATAGACAATGTTCCAAATCTAGAAGGCTTACTTGGATACATCAAAATGTGATATATATTCGGACACCGCTGTAGAATCAACGATAACTAGCTACTTTGAACTCTTCCAGCTCACAACTCCTCCGTTGAGACAGAAAACATATCCTAATTGTGACTTCATATCATTCTGATATGTTCGAAAACTAACATCAACATACCCTCTTATGACAATATCCTCATCTCCTCCATACACTAGGAACATATCCTTAGTTCTTCTCACATACTTAAGGATAGTCTTGACAGCAATCCAATGTTGTTCTCCTGAATCTTCTTAGTATCTACCTACTATGCTCAGTGCATAAGAAACATCATTTCTGGTACATACTATGTCATATATAATAGATCCTATTGATTAAGCTTATAGAATCTTACTCATCCAATATTTCTCATATCGTTTCTAGGGAAACATTTTCTAGGAAAGATATATACCATGTGACACTGGAACCAATCCCCTCTTGGATTGTTCCATACTCAATCTTTTTAGGATCTTGTCAATGTGTGTACTATAACATATTCCAAGAATCCTCCTAGATCTATCACAAATGATCTTGATCCTTAGAATGTAGGTTTATTCACCTACATACATGGAGAAGCACTTGTTCAACCAGTCCTTGGATGACTGCAAGACCGGTATTTCATTTTAAATAAGAAATATGTCATCAACATACACTACTAGGATAATGACTGTATTCCCATTAAACCGCTTGTAAACACATGGATCACATTAATTCTTAATGAAACAAAAAATCTATAATGGCTTCATATAATTAAATATTCCATGAAATGGATGCTTACTTTAACCCATAAATGGATCTCTACAACTTGCATACACTTTTAGAATCACTTGGAATCAAAAACCCTTCTAGCTATGTCATATAGACATCTTCCTGAATGTTCTAATTAAGGAAGACAGTTTTGATATCCATCTTCCAAATCTCATTTTCATGGAAAGATTCTATGGAATGTATGACTCTTATGAACTTACACATGGAACTTAGTGAAAAAGTTTCATCATAGCTAATTCCTTAACACTGTTTAAATCCTTTAGCTACTAGAGTTTCTTTTATAAGTACAGACCTGACCTTCCATACCCAGTTTCTTATTAAATACCCATTTACACCCAACAAGATTTACATCAAGTGGAGCATCGACCAAAACCCAGACATGGTTCTAATATGTGGAATCCATCTCAGAATTCATAGCTTCTAGCTATCATATAGGTTCTAAGATCTCTACTTCTTCTTTTTAGAAGATAGGTTCATTATTTCTCAATAATAATGTGCCACCATCCTTGTTGACAAGGAAAATATATCTCTCTTGTTCCCTTACCTCTCTTATACTCTTATATAGTACTTCTGTTTTAGGAAGAACCTCTTCCATGGGGACCTGTGGAACTTATTCTGGTACCAACTCCTATGTATCTTGAGCATCAAATTCATCAAAGTCAATCTTTTTCCCACAATCCTTTTTGAGGATTTGTTCCCTATAAATAAAGAAGACCTTCCTAGAAGCAATAACTTTATTTTATGAGAGGTTTTATAGGTAATATCCCTTTGTTTTCTTGGGATACCCTATAATGATACACGTCATACCCCAGGGTGCTAGTTTTTTCCTGAGAATGTTTTAAAAAATACCTCACATCCCCATACACATGTATGCGACAAAGTGGGTTTCTTTCCACATCATAGCTCGAAGGGAATCACATTTTCCTTTTTAGTTGGTACTTGGTTTAATGTGTATGTCATAGTTTGCAATGAAAATCCCCAAAAGGATAATAGAATATCTGCATGACTCATCATCAACCTTACCTTGTCCAATAAGGTGTGGTTCCTCCTTTAACTAGAACCATTCCTCAGTGATCTATAAGGTGGAGTGAGTTGAGATAGAATCCTAGACTCCTATAAAAGATCGATGAACTATTGGTTAATATATTCTCCTCCTCAAACTGATTGAAGCCTCTTTATCTTCTTACCTATCCGATTCTCTACTTCATTGTTGAACTCCTTGAATTTCTCAAAGGACTCAAAATTATAACTCAGTAAGTAAACATATCCATATATACTCAAGTCATCAGTAAAAGAAATGAAGTAAGAATATACAACTCTATTTTCTACTGGAAATGATCCACACATATCAATTTGTACCAATTCTAGAAGCTATGTGTCCCTTTCACATTGCCCACCAAATATTAGTTTGGTCATTTTACCTTATAAACAAGCGTTACATCTATAAAGTGGTTTAACTCAGAGGAGTCTAAATAAACATTTGATAGAGGTCTGTCATGTGCTTCTTGTTTGCATGACCAAGGATGTGATGCCACAGTTGGGTGTTTTATGAGTCATGTGAACTTGGTTCGTTATCAATTGTGAACACTTGGTTCTCATAATTTAATACATACTGATCATTATTTAAATGTTCCATACCATAACATATGTTTTCCTTATAAAATCAACAACATTTACTTCTGAACTTGAAAATAAATTCAACTATATATAAACATGATACCGAAATTATGTTCTTGCTAACACTAGGTACATAATAACATCCATGTAAACCAAAATCACTCCCATCAGCAATGTGAGGTGGTAGTCACCAATGGAAAGAGTATCCAACCTCTCACTATTGGAAGCTCATAGATCCACCTATCCTCTGGTAATATTCTTGAATCTAATTCGTTCCTACATTTAAATACAAATGCGATCCCCAAAAAATATATATAATACCCAATGTGTAGGAATCAAAAGATTTCACTTGATGAAGAATGAACATTTGTATTCTCCTTCCCTCTTGGCGAAGTTCCTCTTCCAGTGTCTTGACTTACCACATGTAAAACATAATGCCTCCTTTTCCTTTCCATGCCAATGTATCTTTTTTTTCTTGGTCGGATGGTGCTCAGAGGATTAATATTGTTTATAAATCTTGGGAAACATTTCCTTGTCCTTCCTCTTCCTATTCACCATAAGGACTAAAGTTTTTTCATGCCTTGTGTCCTTATCCACTTGGTGAATCAAGGTAAGAAGCTCTGATAGACTCTTTTCATTATTACTCATATTATAATTCACAATAATACTAGAGAAGGTCTTGGGTAGTGATGATATTATGAGATATATATGCAACTCATATGGGAATTTAATCCCTAAGATTTCCATATGATCAATGTAGATTTTGAGCTTAACTACATGTGGTCTAGCTGGCATAGACTCTCCAAGAATAGTAGTGAACAAAGATTTGGAGATGTCATACCTCTCATGTCTCTCCTTCTCTTGATAAATATCCTGAAGGTGAGACATCATGCTATAAGCATCCATTTCCTCATGTTTCTTCAAGAGATCATTGGTCATGGATGATATCATTAGGCACTAAACATATATATCATCATTCAGGTGTTTCTTGTACACCGAGAGTTCCTCATCACCTGCCTCACTTCTAGGCGCAAATAGTAAAAGCTCTTCCGCACATAAAGTTTCCTCTCATAGAAAAGGATAACCCGAAGGCGCTTTTTCCACTCTTAGAAATTAGTTCCAGTGAGAGGGGTTCCCTTCTCTAGTATGGATCAAAATGATATGTTTGATTTTAATTTTTGATTCTATTTCTACAAATAGGATGAACAAAGTTTTAGTACTTTATCTTTATAAATATAGAAAAATAAAATAATTAATATATATTAGTCTCCCACTATTTTGTTGAAACCCAAAATCCATCACCATTGGCTTCATAATATCCTATTTCTTGGACATTATAGCATCAAGGATCCATATTTCCCTTCTCATTACCCCCAAAAAGTGTTGGTCATGCAACATTAAAGGTTTTAGGTAGGCATTCCAAATACCTATGGCATTAATTTATATCTCCTTGATCTGTTGAGTGGACTCCCCAATCAAGACATCCTTAATTTTGGATTTCCTTAACATTTTCTTCTCAGTTGCACCAAGTCTTACTGGGGCAGTCAACCCTTAATGTAAACTAAGTTATGTCCACCCAAAACCTCAAATTATAATTCCATGATAATCTAAATCACTTTGAACTATGGTTCAATTCTAATTGAAGTAATGGAAGTCTACACCGACTAAATATTTAATCCAGAGATTTTATCCTTTATGCATAAATTTCCACTTATTATCTTTTCACATGATTGTTAATATTATGTGGGATATACTTAAGTGACTAACCATGTATAGATAATTGTTACACATAATCCATTTTATTTTAGTTTCATCTTGAATACTTGTTAGTTCATTAATTATGTGATCATGTCAAACATGCATAATGAATAACCAAACAACTTACAGAAAAAAATAAAGGGTATAATCATGAACTTTACTATTGTATAGTTTATCTAGAAATTGATAAAAAATCCCTGACATATGGTAGAAATACCTTGAACCGTTTAAGGTTTGTGTTTAAAAATTTCCACCTTTCCACCATTGTATCTCCTTGGATTTGTTTCGCCTTGTTCCCTAACTTGAACTACCTTTACTATCTTTGGAGCTCCATCCATTACATATGCTTTTAACTCAAATATAGGTGAGGGATAAAAGGGGGTTTACATAAAAAGAAACCATGGGCTCGCAGGCCCTACATATTAGTGAGGAGAAGGCATGCATGCCAACAATTGCAATTTAATAAATAAATTATAAGTTAACCAATCACATACAAAGTCATGGTCTAGATCATGATCATCCTCATACATGTAAAAAATTATTCATTTCATAAAACTAGTATTAAATTCTTTAATAATTCTTATTAAGATAAATTACGTGAGAATAGATTAATCATTATCTTTAATTAATCAATCCTTTTTATCTTAATCCTTTTTCTGAATTTCTTTGATATTATCATCCATAACCTATTACATAACTTGTAACATGGAGATAACTGGGTAAATAACCATCCAAAACTACCCAACATGTATTATAATTGAACACACTTTATTCTTTGTGACATGTAGCATTCACGTAGAATTATAATTATAATACAAATCATACATGATGTGTATATATTTGAACATTATGTATATGTTAATTAAATATATATATATATATCAAACATCTATCATTATTTGTGTCCTGTATTTACACCCACACGAAGGTACATGTCCCAAGGGTTGCATAATATAATAATAAATTTTTAAATATTTGTAAGATGAAAGAGTTCACGACATGTAGATCTGACTACACGGCATGTACCCTTCTCACCGTCCATCCAAAGTAAAAACCTAGGAAAATGGCGTGTGAGGTGTACTTTAGAAAAATTTAGAGTACATAGTGTGTCTTTTGGGAAACACACTGTGTTGACTCTATGTTACATAGTCACTAGCCAGGAAAGTCATGTATGAGATAAATGACTTGACCCTGACCTGAAGGGACTACACGCTATGTCTAGTGGGCCACGCAGCATGTATTCTGGATGTCCGTGTGCCAGTCCATCCGGGTCAACACATGATGTAAGAATTAACTATACATCACTTCATTAATGCACATCGATTGAGTAATTTTTGAATTACTCCTGATGCACTAAACACAACTACATGGTGTGTGATCTGGATTACACAACATGTATGGAAGATAACACAGCATGTAACTCGAAATACATGGTGTGTACTATCGTGTTACCCAGACAGAATCATTAGTGGCTCCTGATGAGATCCTCAATTTAATTTTAATCGTAAAATTATTCATTTAGATTAGATCTATGAGAAATGAAAGAGGTAGAACAAATCAAGAAATTCAGATTACAATAATGACTAAACAAGAATTGACAAACTAAATTTTTAATACATAAATTTGGAAAGGATTATTTCAATAATTATATATGAAAACATGACCACTATGATACCACTTTTAGGTTCTAGGTGTAATGGAAGCGTAGGATGGGCATGTACCCAACTTTTCAAATTCCCATGATTGATGATTAATCTGGTATCAATACAATAATAAAAACAAATGTCCGTTGAACTGAATAAAAAAAAGAAGAGAACTCGGAACTGAGAAGAGAGGATCGGCATATTTTTTTTCTAATTAATATAAATAAATTAAATAATTTCCTCCATGATGATTCTTTCTTCGTTGATGCATTTGACCTAGGGTCTGAGGTGTGGCTCTGTTGTGACATAGAATCCAAGGATAGGATTCCTCTTGTGATGATCCAAAAAATCTCCATGTATCTCCATATGTCACTGAATGAGTCTTTGGGTGCAAGCATAGAATATCCTTTCACTTGAAATGTCCACCTCTGCTCACCTTGATAATCACTTCTAAGGAGTTCTCCTAGATCCGATGGAGGAGGATCTCTTTTGTTCTTGAGAGCGTTCATGGAGAGGGAAGAGTTCTCTAAGCTCGAGATATTTTCTCCAAGTATGTTGTGCGCACAACTATTGCATTGCCAGGGGGATGAACCCTTGGATAATTTGAGAATAATAACATAATAGAGAATTTAATTAAATATGTATCAATAAATAATTAGTGCAACTGTTTTTACTAATTTTATTATTCCATGTGAAGCCCCATGTCAAATAGAAATAGAAATGCTATTATTTCCATGAAATGTTCTTAACTTTAATGTTATATTTATATATTATTTAACCAAATATTATTTAATTTTATTTCTCACTGGACCCATAACATGTTTCTCCAATCCTCCTCAATATTTACTAGTCCTTGAATAATTACTATTTATTTTTTAAATAAATATAACTGTATTATTTTATGATAAATAAATATTTCGTCCGTAATATATTTTCTTGAATAACTAGTGATGAAATAAATGAGATCAGGCATACATGGATAATTATTAAACCAAAACTGGTAATAATATTTATTCAACTTGTTAAATAATAAATTATTTAACTAAGATACTGGCTACACTTAGTGCGTGACCCTCTGGGCCTCTTTCTCATTGGCATTAGGTGGGTTTTCCAAAAGTCGAAGATTGATATCTAATAATGGGTCAAGGAATCTGAGAGAAAGAAGTTGATTTCATAATGACTTGTCACATCATACAAACTCTTACCATGTAATATAACACATTTTTCCTAATATCTCCAATCAAACGGGTTGCATGAAAGTGACATCAACCCACGTGCTCGATTTCTCATTCTCTGACTTCCTAGAATTAAACATTCCAAGAGAAAACCATGTACATGGATTTTGTTAGGATATATCATTTCTATAATAGGGCCTAAGATATATACTTCCATATAAGTGGAAAATCATTTCTTGAATTATTTATTAATGCAGTATTACTCATGATACACCCAACACATCCTACCTCACTTAGAACATATGCCGTCACAGTTTTCGTTAATACATCTAAGTGTGTTAGTAATAATAACCATTAATAATAATCTTAAATTATAAGGACCAATTCAAAAATATTTATATAAGAACATACAATGGAAATTATGAATGTGGATTTCTTAATGGAAAGTCTTGTTCACATAATATCCTCTGGGATATTACCTAGGGCGCACACCCTGAGAAAGTACCTTCGAGTTTCATGAGTCTGCACCCTTAATAGCCTATATCATTTGTGTCCCGTCAAATTATATCATCTGGACATAGAACATATATTCAAGAATATTTTCATGGAAATTTTGGTTTCTCATCATAATAGGGATCCTCCATGACCTTTTAGTGTGGCAGCTATTCTTAGGAAATAATCACATACTATATCACCTAGAAGAACAATCATGATGTGATAAAGAGTTTATTAATATTTATATGATGAATACAGGTTTATCATAAAGTACAAAGAAGTTTTTTTATAGGGCACAAACACCAACATTTTTTAAGGGGATCAAAGTTGTGGGAAATCGGGGAACCGATTGCAAGGCCTTCGTATGTTTGTGGTTTCAAAAATTGGAAGTGTTTTTCATCTGGTTGGGTTTTTTTCTCTTAATCTTCCCTTCTAAGGATATGAGGATGATGCCTTGGGGTTTCATTTTAATTAATAATAAACCCATAATTCTACATATCAAAGATTAAAATCAGAATTTCAATCTATTTTAGTTGAGTAACACCTCTTCTCTTCTACGGGTCAGGGTTTATGGTTTAAATTGGGTTTTTTGGAAACCTAATATCTTATAAAATATTACAATGGCCAAAGTGATTCCAATAAAATTGGATAAGGAAACTAAGTTGGCCAGATTTGGCCATTAAGCTATTTTGTTACTAGAAATTTATTTGTGTTATACTTTAGTTGATAGAGTAATTCTTCCAACCAAGGATGATAAGTTTGAACTATTTATTGAGTATGATAAATTTTCTCGGTTTTGAATGGATTATAAGGTAATAGGACATGATATTATGACTTGTAGTAGATCTATTAACTGTTCTCATTTCTTTATTCATGGGCTTGAGAAAAAAACATGATTTAAGAATAATAAGAAATCAAGAAACAATGCTCATGGTGGTCTTGGTACCTCTGTAAATGCGTAGATTCGGGATGAAAGAGTTAGCAGTCAGGTGAGTTCATTGGGACAGGGTCATGGTCATTAATCTAGGAATTAGTTGGGAATGCAGTCCACCTTTCTAAATGGATCTAGGAATGTACCTACTGACCTTTCTTTTGTTTATTCCCAAATTTGAGAAGGGTCTATACACATGGACAAATATCTTCATTATAAGGAGTTCCCTACTACTCTAGATGCTTCAAGTAATCATAGTTTAACAACACCAGCTACTATAAATGGATAACAAGATACTAGATCATGGGATGAGGTTGTGGAAGAGGGGTTGTCTGGTGAATTAAAATCATCAGATGAAGAGATTTCATAAGATATTGATGATCAATGGATTCTTCAAGAGAAAATTATTTCTTCAGGAGCCCAGAAAGGAAAATGAAAAATGGATTCTGAGGTGCCTCCTATCTCTTTTGGGTTTTATAAAAAAATCCTGAGACTTGTAGGGCACATGATATTGGTTTAAATGATCTTACCATGATTTAAGGATATGAAATGACCTTATTGATAGCTCCAATTCTAGTTTTAAAGCAATATGAATCCCAACATAATGGGTATCCTTCTAAAAATAAGGGGACCAGGGCTTCCCATGATGATGAAGTTCATTCTGAATCTCATAAGACTCACACTCCAATAGAAAATGATTGTTCGAGTATCCAATCTTCTAAATTTGAAAATTTGAACAAGGATTTGGCCTCCCTTAAAAATTCATTTGGAGTGCTAGAGTCAACTAATGATATTCCATTATATGTAACAAATATATTAGGGGTTTCATTTTAGATATTGGAATGGGTTACCAATGGGGGAATTTGGGTGGGTCTTCAGGTAAGAGAAGACGATATCCCCTAAAAAACTCACATGGATGAATTTTCCCAATTGAGAGTTGTTCATGTGATAATGGTTGATTCCCCTATAATGGGTAGTGATTAGACAAGTGAAGATTCTCCAACTACTTAGGAAATGAAGAATAAGGCATCCAATTCTTCTACTGTTGTTAATGAGGATGGTGTGGGTGATGTCATTGTCAAGAAGGTTCATTTGGAGGAAGTGAAAATTGTGGGGGCTATGGGGCTTAGTATTGGTCATCAAATGCAAGGAAAACTTCATAGAAAGGTATCGAGTGATATCAGTGCAACAGACATCACTGATCCATCTTCAGATGAAGACCTTGAGCCTTGGTTGAGAGCGAGGACATGGAAGTGTGGCTAGAATCCACATGGAATATCTCCTCATGGTAAGGTTTTGTGGGGACCTAATCTATCTCATGCTATTGACTTTTATTTTTAGTCCTTCTTTGTGCATTTGATTATTGTTTCTATTGACATCTCTTTTTTTTATTGATGGATGTACCGAAATATCTAGCCTCTTCTCCCAATTGTACTTTTTTATTTTAATAAATGGTATAGGGACTTAGCGCCCTATCCCAGACCTATTTAAAAAATAATAATGTTATTATTAATTATTATTATGAAGTAATAATATTTTTTATCATGTAAATTTTGTTCTATTTATTATATTTATGACTAATAATAATAATAATCATCATCATCATTATCATCATCATATAAATAATAGTATTATTAATATATATTATTATTATTAAGTCATATATAATTGTGAATACTTCATATTTTCAATATATTATTTTTATGAAATTATTTTACTTATCAATTATTTTATATGTTTTAGGAATAATAATAATAATTATTATAATTATTATTATTATTATTATTATTATTATCATTATTGTTAAATATGGTCACATACACACATAGATAAAAAGAAAATACACGCATTTGGGAACTTGACCATGGATAATAAATTCTTGATAATAAAGTCACGATAATAAATGATAATGAATTAATTATACTAAATTCATGATATTAAAAATAAATAATAATAAAGTCGTGACATTTATCTTTCATAAAATTCAAGATAATAATAATAATGTTATTATTTGTGAATAATAATAGTAATAAAATTATTAATAATGATTTAAATAATAAAATTATTATTAATTATTATTAATTATTAATATGATATAAATAATTACCACTTTAATAATATAATTAGTAATAATAATAAAATTAAATATTATTAATAAGTAAAAAATATTAATTATTTTAATCAATTAATTAATAAATTGTTATTATTAAGTTGTGCATTGTTAATACAAAATATTTTATATTTATTTGTTTTATAAAATTAATTTCATTTTTAGTTATTTTATATGAGTTAAGTTAACGTCTTATATTTCATTTAGAATTTAATTATAATGTAAATTTTATAGGATTTTAGAGTCATCCACTTTTTTTAAATCCCAAATGTAATGTTTTGAAATAACATTGTTTTTTATCATATATATTAGTGTCTATATCTTATTTTGATGAAACTTTTTTTATTTTTTATTTTTTTTATGTGTTTAGTATATGTCTTAAATTTCATTTTTTAATAGTTTATTTTTTATAAACATTAAAATTATTTTACTTGAATGATTTTATTCATTAGAGGATGATGTGGTTGGGGAGCTCCCATGGAGGGCAGTTGCTTGGTGTTAGCTTCTAGGACTTGACGACATGGATTTCCCAAGAGATGGAGACTTCGACTTGGATCTTTTTCTCATTGGATCATGTTGGTCTGGGGTTAAGATGGTAATATATCCGAGAAGGGTTGAATTGAATTTTTTAAACTTAATTAATGAATTTCAAGATTATATTATACTTATAAAGATAATTTAGTTGAAATTAAAGGGAAATTAACATAAGATATTTTTTATATTAGTTCAGATATAAATGATCCTACATCTACTATTCACACCTCTCACGAATTGAGGGTGATGACTACCATTAAAACCAATATAATGTAAAATTACAATTAATTTTCACCAAATGGATTCACAAACTGATTAAAAATACTTTTTTACATAGGGGAATAAATTCCAAACAAACCTACCTTTTTCTACTTAGAGGCGCAAATCGAAAAACCTTCTATTTCCCCTGGAGGCACAACCCAAAGCCTGACTTTTGATTGGGAGTCACAACCCAAAATAATACCTTTTAATGGATATTATAACCCTTAAAAAATATGTACATATAATGTTTATAGGAAGAAATGGAACCTTAGATCCAGATGAAAAGATTCATTCCTTGAGTGTCGAGGTAGTAGTAAACTCTCCAACAGAAAAATATAAAATAGTTAAAGTCCAGTTGAGATCCATCAATGATCATCAAAGTTTTCCGTCCATGTATTTCTTTCAAATATCCTCATCCTCTTCTTATTAACCTATATCTTTCAAAATCCATATATCAATTTCATCTATGTATAAAATATTTAACACCAGTATCCCATTGCGGTTTCTCATTCCAATACAACTTACAATTTCTTTGTTAAATTCGCATGAAAAACATACTCATGTGGGTCACGTCGTTTAATCTGTAAAATTAAATTCATGTGATAAAGTGATAACACGTTAGTAAAATTAATACATTACTAAAAAATAAATATGATCAACAATAAATTCCCTTAGAATACCCCCATATGGCATGTATGAAAAACAGTTCACATTCCAACAAAATTTAATTTAGAACTTGTGTTTTCCTAGGAAATTGACATTAAAAATCAACCCTTGTGATAATAATCTAATAAAACAAATTAAAATACATTCTCATGGATTATAAATAATTTATAAGTAATTATATAAAAAATAAACCATTAAATATATTTCTAATAAACATGACACAAATATAAAAATGAAATATCCACCGCTATAAAATGGGTCTATCCCCCTGCATCAGTACCCATGGTTTGAAGAAATCATGGGTATAGATATTCTTTCCAAAGGTATGCCCATGGTTCCAAAAAACCATCGGTATAGGTTAAGATATACCAATGGTTTTTTTAAAAATTATGGGTATAGATCCTTAAAAAATTAGGCTTCCCCTAAGGCTCCCCCTCTCCTCCTCATTCTAATCCCTAATCTCCCCTCCCCTCCTATGAGCCTAGACCTCCCCCACCACCTCCTCATGTGATGCTACCCCATTGGCCAGGTTCTCTTCTTCCATTTCTATAATTTTGTTGATGTGGTATTTGAGAAGTAAGCTTTTCTTACCTCATCTTCCTTTTTCTCCCCTCACCTGAGCGATAACTAGTTTTCTTCTTTAGTGTTCTCCCCTAATTCAAGGTTTTTTATTATAATATTCTTCAATATCAAATTAGTGAGCTCTAAATCCATATTCACTTCTTTTGGATATTATTTTTATTTTTATTTATGCATGTGATTCCATTGAATCATGTTGGCATCACATTTATCAGCATTTGTTTAAATTTATAGTCTAACAGAGATCAAATATAGTCTTTTTAATTCCTAAAAGTATTGTTTTAATTACAATTTCTTCATTTTGAAAACCATTGTAGGGATTATTAGTAATTTAACTTAAATTTGAGATTCTTTTTGTGGAATATTTTAGGGATTTTGATATTTTTAGTGTTGGGAATCATATTTCTGTTAAATACAGGGGTTAATATTGGTTTTTATTAACCTAAATAGAAAAATTTGTATGATAATGTAAATCATTATACTATTTTAAGTAAATTTTGAATATTGTTTTATCTACAAAGGATGGTTCTTCGAGAATTCACTATTGTATTTATAGTACTTGTAAAGAATGTTTATTAGAATTCATTGTTATTATTTATACATTAATGAATGATAGAAGATTATTTCAAATAATTAAATATTTATATTTCAAATGTTTAAGAATTTTAAAACCTTTAATATATGAATATATTTATAGAATCCTTTACTAAATGTCATGAAATAGTTATATAAGTTAGATTGGAAATATTTTTGAATCATATTCAATTTATGAAACATGGTTTCCATTGATAAATTTTTACATATGAATTTTGTTATTTAAGAAACCTTTACTGGTATGAACCTTTTTCACCTATTTTTATTAACTATTGAGTATAACATAGTTATTTATTAATAATGCTTACTTGGTTCATTTATCTTTTATTGAGTTTTTATCCATTTATTTCCACTACACATTAAATGAATCAAAAACCATATAACTGCACTCTACCTCAATTAAGTGGTTTTATCAGCATTAAAGTAAAGGATGAGTTACATAAAGTGGGATGGAATGGATTATATATTTAGTCTTGATGGATCTTCTCTAAATTAAATACTTCTTAAACTGAAATAGTACATCATGTAAAATATATTTCCCTTTTGTTTGAATAAAATAAGTAATGTTAACCTTAAATAAAATCCTTTAATGACTAAATTTTATCCTTAATTATGTTTTCAAATGACAATACCTCCATGGAAAGGAAATACACATTTTTTCTACTAGTATTCCATAGTTGTTATTTATTCTAAGGCATGAACATTGTTTTGATTTATATGAGTATGCCTTAGTTTATTCTTATGGCATTCCTTATTATTTTTTATGTATAGTAGTATTCTATAATGGTCAATTTCATCATGCATTATATTTAATTTAGTTTCCTATTAGTTTTATTTAATTTCCACTAAACTATACTTTCATTTTGTCTTGGAATTTTGATATCATTGTAATTGTGGTTTACATTATTGATTGGAACATAAATTGTTTTCCTATAATAGAATAGATAGAATATGTATGTGTCATACTGATCAGATTTCAACTACTTTTCAAAATAATTTGGATAGTTTTTTATATTTTTCATTTAACAATGCTTCAAATGGAGGTTGTATACTGTTTCCATGTTATAATTGTTTTGGAATACCAGGGAGAAGCCATTAAGAATTCATCTTCCATATAAAAAAATCTGTATTTAAAAAACTATTATACATGGTATCATAATAGAAATATGATACAATATTATATTGTTCATGAATAGAAATAAATAAGTGGTATGGAGAATTTGATATTTCATCGGTTTACATTTTTGAATCACCACAAGAGAGATAGCATGCCAATGAAAGAATGAAACAATATCAATAAATTTGAGGAAAAGACTGAAGACGATTATTTTTAGAGAGTGAAAAATTAATGGATGATTCTAGAACTCCAGTATATTAGGAATATAAAAAAAATAAAATATTTGTAATTTTCAATTCAGTTATATCATGGAAAATCCATTTAGGGAATTTATAATACCACCATTGATTATATTATTAATTTTTTGTAGGAATTTCATTCTAATGGTTCACATATTCCCTCAAATAATTATAATGTAAGGAATTTAATTAAGAAGATCATATTTTCTAATAAAAAAATTCATACTTGTCTGAATGATTTCAATTTATTTTGGGAGGAAACAATATCCCTTAATGACTGTAAAGAATGTGGTAAATCTTGATGTAAGGTGAATATAGATGGAACACCATCTTGTGTAACACAAAAATTCATGTGTAACTTTCCATTGATTCCCAGGATTCAGAATCTATTCATGGATGAAAAAATTTCATCCAATATTTCATGGAATGATGATGAGAGAATTAAAGGTAATGATGATTTGGTTCATACTATTGATGGATTATCAGGGAGGGAATTTGATGTGAAACATCCTGATTTTTCAGCTAAGGTGCATAATGTTATATTGGATCAGTCCTGTGATGGTTTTAATCTGTTTGTTAATATTCTTACTACTCACATCACGTGGCCAATTTTTATCCATGTTTAAAATATTCCTCCACGGAAGTGTATTAATAACATTCATCTTCCTTGATTATACTAATATCTTGACCTACAGATCCTTGGAATGATATAGACCTCTACTTTAACCCTTTAATAAGATATTTGAAGCATCTTTGGGATATAGGTGTGTGAACATTATATGATTCATCAAAAAATATATTTCTAATGAGTGTTGAAATTCTATAGACTATAAATGATTCCCATGCTTATGTAATGTTTTTTAGTTGGATCATGAAGGGAAAACTATCATGTCGAATTTTTATTAAGATTACACGATCAAGAATTCTTAAATATCATTGTATTTTTAGCTTCATGGGGAATCTATGATTCATTTTAATATATCTTTAATACATGAAGTGTTATTGGTGGTTTGATAATAATGTTGGCACTGAACAACCACCTGAATTTATGTCAGGAATTGAAGTGCTTAATGAATTGAAATATTTCAGTTTTTCATTAGAGAAAGGTTAGATGAAATCAAAAAATTGGAAGAATATTGAGTGTGAAGACACAATTTGAAAAATAAAATTATCTTTTTTTAGTTTTTATATTGGTCTACAAATTTTTTATTTCACTATTTATATGTAATACACATTGAGATAAATATATGTGAAATATTTGATTCAATTAATATAAATATCAAGGGGAAGACCAAATATGAATTCCGATCTTGCTAGGACTTGTTGGATTGGGTTATTCGACCAGAACTACATCCTATGTGTAATGGAGAAAACAAATAAAAAGTTCCTTGTGATTCTTAGGTCATGAAACCTTATAGAAAAATCAATTTCTAGAAGTATTAGAGAATATCAAGGTTCTTTATGGCTAATCCAACAACATATCTCAAGAAGTCAACATAATAGAGTTGAAACTAAAATCCATAAAAACTCATCATTATCATATTCTTCTTCATGAATCATTTCCAATAGAAATATGTCATTTAGTATCCAATAATTTAAGGGTTAAAGTTATTAACTTCTTCCATTTTATAGAACATTATTCTAAAATGTTAACAAAGAATTTATTAATGAAAATGTAGTAAGATGCATCATTAATTTTGTCTGAGTTGGAAAAAAAATTCCTCCACCATTTTTCACTTGTATGATGCATTTAATAGTACATCTTCCAACTAAAATACTTCTTAGTGGACCCATTTATTTTCATTTTATGTATCCTACTAAAATAAATATATGCACAGTGAAATATTATGTGCTAAACAAGAGTCAATTTGAAGTTTCCATTGTGGGAGGTTATTTGGCTCAAGAATGTGTGGATTTTTGTTTAATGTATTTTTCTAAAGTGAGAAAAATACATAACTGGCCAATGAGAAATTATGATGAGCAGTATGGGGAAATTGATCCCCCATTTCCATCTCTTCCCCAAACATGAGTAATTCCTATGTCATATACATTGGCTACATCGATCCTTAAAGAGTGGAATATAGCACATCACACAAATCTTGTTTAACTATGTTTTTTTCAATGACTATATCCATTAAGAAATTTAAATATTTATATGTTATCTCATATTATGTAATTTCAAATATAACTTATACATTTATTATAATTTTAAGTAGGGAACAAAAAAATATTATAAGTAGAGTTCATAGATGTTTTCCTTTGAGAATGAGTGAGGATTTTTATATTAAAGATTTCCCTAAATTGTTAAAATCAAAGGTATTCCCATTAATTTAATTATCTTAAATTATAGATATTAATTTAATTTTTTTATTCATATATATTTCAGGTATTGATTTTACATGTTGAATCTATCTCTACAGAATTAAGAGCGTTGGATTTTGGCCCCAATTCTTTGTTTGGTGAAGGAAAATATTTAATAATCAATGGGTATAAATTTTTTATAAGTGATTGAGTGGTGAAAATGACAACATAGTATTATTTAATTATGTTAATTTATACAAACAATTGTTATAAAAATGCATCATATAGTATACCTCAATATGAAAATGTGTCTTATTATCGAATTATTGAGAAATTTTTTTTATTGAATTACTACTCTCATGGTCGAGTCACTATGATGAAATGTAAATGGTTTGATTAAATGACATGACATGGTACATTTATTTATGATTGAGGATTTATTGTTATTAACATGACTCTATTCTTCAATATTGATGAACCATATATTTTACAATCAATGAAAAAATTAGTGTTTTATGTGAAAGATCAACTAAGTCCTAATTATGATTTCATTTTTGAAGTAATCCCTAGACATGTTTTTCATGATGGTGGGAAGAAATTTACACCATTTATGCCCCCATTTTTTTTTTGAACAAAATATTTCATTTGATGACACAAATTGTCTTATTTTGTGAGTTGATGTTGAATCTAAAGTAGCAGTTGGAAATATATTAAAGAAACCATATATGCTCATAGATCATTTAGTTTACGATGATGTGGGTTTCTCATATTGGTAATACTATAATTACTTTAATTTAGTTTTAGTTTGGAATGATATGTTTGTTTTAGTATTTTTTGTTTTCATTTCATTTAATTAGAATTATTTAATTTCAAAAAACTGGGTTTAAGAAGGGTTTTAAAAAAATGTATTACTTTGTTTTAAATTGTTGTTGCTAAAACATTATATGATATTTTATATGACTTATTTGACTTCTAAATTGTATTCATAATTTTAAAAAACTATTCCTAAAAAATGTACATTTAATTATTATTAAAATTATGAAACATATTGAAGAAGTTCAAAGGAAGTGATTATTTGATAATGATCTATAAATGTGTGAGCTCGGGTTGCCTCCTATAGTTCCCTTAGTGAGTATAATAATTGTAATATTTTTTATATGTTACATTAAATTTAATGTTCTTATTCTTTATCAAATTATTTTAGGGACATACAGCTAAATGCAAGTTAAATTTTACTTCACCAACTAGTATGGGTCCAAGAGAGAGTACTCCTAAACCTAGATGGAGCACCCATTGTACTCATTCTCAACATGACTCGCCAGCAGACACCCCTATTCCTCACCATTCCAGCCTTCACTTGATACTCTAGGTATGATCCCACCCATGCCTCCATCACCATCATCATCTAATTTAGCCTCTTCTTCCCATACCATGCCTACGCCACCTCCAAGGGTGTTCCCTCCTTTACAATATCCATATCTATTGATGTATCCCCAACCCTACTACCCATATCCTACAAAGACTTCACTACTTCCATTTCCTACTATCCATCAAGGATCTAATGATTTTGTTCATTGAGCTTCTACTCCATTGCATGCATATCACCCATTACATGCATTGTAACAGACACATCCTTCAAAGGATATTAATTTAAGATAGAACAAAAATACATTAGATCCTAATGAGAATCATTGATTAGGTTTTTTTATAATAATTTTTTCAAATTATATCCTGCAAAATTTTTCATGTGGTGATATGACTTAATTATTCTTTTTTCCTTTGAGCTTATTCAATGGGATCTTCTAGTTGGTGACGTGGACGCACACATATGTGTAAATCTTGGAATCTTGAAACACAAATAATGGTGGATTACAATGAAGATAATCAAATTATACATAAAAATGCGAGACAATGTAGAATCTTAATGCGAACTTTATCCAAGTACAATGATATCATTTTGATGTAACTAGTCTCATAGATTCATAGCAGTAATTAAATCTAGTACAAATCACGTGTAGAGATACGGGTAAGAATTTTTTTAAAATTTATATCTATATTATTGTTGTATTTATATGAATGATCATATTCATTGGAGTATCAATTTAACTTTCCCAATAGTGAAGATGCTAAAGTTTCAAGGTTTATGGATCTTTAGGAGTTCTAGTTATCATATAAGTTTGAGTTATATATTGTTTGGAAGAGTAGAGTCGATTTTGATTTAGAGGGAGTAACAATATTTCTTGATTTTCCAACAACACAATATCAATAAATGATTGCATATAGAAGAATGATGTGTTTAAGGTATTCTTAATATTTAATGGGTTGCATAGAAAATTTAATTCTTATTAATTTTATTGAATTTTTACTTTTAGGATGCATTGGGAACAAATAAAAAGAATAAAGGTTCAATGGCATATTTGCACATATCGGGGAGCACTACTATGCTCAATCATGAGAGGCTCCAGGTACTTTAATATTAATATAAATAATATCTATATTTAAATTATTACTTAGTTAGACTTATATAATGAGATTTAAGACTTCTTTTGATTAATCCCTTTAATATAAGGCTTGTAATACCCCTTAAAAATGAAAAAATGGACAAATGGACAAATGAAAAAACGGACCAATGGCCTAATGACTAATTGGAATAATGGTCAAATGGACTAATGTCCTAATTTCCTAATTACTTAATGTACTAATGGCCTAATATCCTAATGTCACAATGTCCTAATGGACAATTGTCCTAATATCCTAAAGTCTGGTTGGCCTAATGGACTAATGGACTAATGTCCTAATGACCTAATGACCTAATGGACTAATGGCCTAATTGATTAATGTCCAGTTGGCCTAATGGCCTAAGGGACTTATGAACTAATGACCTACTAAAAAAATTCAAATGAAAAATGTCCATATGGATAAATGTCCAATTTTCCTAATGACCTAATGGATTAATGGCCAATTGAACTAGTGGCCTAATGTAAAATTACCTAATGGCCTAATGGTCTAATGACCTAATGGCCGATTGTTCTAATGGACGATTGGCCTAATGGCCAAATGACCAAAAGGAAAATTGTCCAATTAGATAGTTGGCCTAAGGGACTAATGTCCTAATGACCTAATGGGATAATGGCCTAATGGAAAATTATCCTAATGGATTAATGTCCAATTATCCTAATGGACTAATGGTATAATGGTCAATTGACCAATTGTCCTAATGGCCTAATGGCCTAATGACCTAATTTCCTAACATCCTAATGGCCTAATAGACTAATGTTCTTATGGCCTAATGGGCAATTCACCAAATGTGCAATTTTCTAAAAGGTAAATTTTTTTAATGGATGAATGGCCTAATGGACTAATGGAAAATTGGAACAATTTCCAAATGACCCAATGGTCCATTGGAAAAACAACCTATTGTCCTAAAGTCCTAATGTCCAGATTATCTATTGAGAAAATGGCCTAATGGCCTAACCGTGAAATGACATAACAACCAAATGGCCTAACAACGTAAGGGCCTATTGGATAATTGTACTAATGGACTAAAAGAAAATTGGCTTAATGGCCAAATGGAATAAAGGAAAATTGGCCTAATTTCCTAATGGAATAATGACCCAATGAACTAACAACCCAATTTCCTAATTTTCAAATGGACTAACAGACCAATGGCCTAACGACCCATTATCCTAACGACCCAATTGCCGAATGACCCAATGGCCTAATAGCCCAATGGACTAACAACCCAATGGACTAACGACCCAATGGAAAATTGTCCAATGAACCTAATGGCAGAATGTCTAATTTTTCTAATGGGATGATGGCCAAATGAACTAATGACCAAATAGTAAATTGGCCAATTCGCCAACTGAACTAATGAAAAATGTAATAATGGCCGAACAAACTAATATCCAAATGTCTAATTGGCCAATTGGCCAACTGAACTAATGGAATAATGGAATAATGTTCTAGTGGGCCAATGGCCTAATGGAAAATTGGAAAAAATTTCTAATGCTCCAATTACATATTGGCCTAAAGAGAAAATGGAAAAAAATCCAAAAGGCCAAACAGACAAATTACCAAATGGCCAAATGGCCAATTTGAAAAATGGAAAAATTACTTAATTGGCAATTGTCCTCATAGAAAATTGTCCCAATATCCTATTGGCCTAATGAACCATTGGCATACAGGTTTATTGACTTAATTTACCAATGGCCATTTGCCAAAATGGCCTAATGGCCAAATGGATAAATGAACAAATTGTGAAATAGAAAAAGGGAAAATTTTCCAAATGACTAGTTTTCTAAACAGCCAAATGGCAAAATAGAAAATTGGCCAAATGGTAAATGGATAAATGTCCAAATGGAAAAATCACAAAATGACCAAAAGAGAAAATAACCATAAGGACAGATGGATAATCGGTCAATTTTCCAAATGGTCAAATGTCCAAATTGATAAATGTACGAATTAGAAAATGGACCAATGGCCAAATAGACTGATGGACTAATGACCAATTGTCCTAGTGAAAAAATGGTATAATGGCCTAATCTCCTAATGGATAATTGACCAATTGGTCTTATGAATAAATTTTCAAAACACCTAACTAAAAAATGAACCTAATGAATAAATGATTAAAT
The DNA here is from genome assembly GCA_963277665.1 of Viscum album. Lineage (NCBI taxonomy): Eukaryota > Viridiplantae > Streptophyta > Magnoliopsida > Santalales > Viscaceae > Viscum > Viscum album. Next base: position 84,194,269 of record OY728140.1, on the reverse strand, counting down.
GTACAAAGTGACTGAATAACCAAATAACATGATACACATAGAATTTTACAAAATGAACATACAATAGAATTCCATATCATACCAATGTTTACCATGCTAATTAGTATGTATTGTTTATGTTATGACACTGGTATTAAATTTCTAATTAAATATATATTTAAATTCTTCTTCATTTTATGGATTCCTTAAAAAGCTAAAATTTTAATTCCTTCTTGGTTTACATTCATATTATTCAATAATTTTGTATTATAAAAATCAATTTCATTTCCAGTAAGCAGTATTGAGCATCAAAGGCCGTGTGACTTGAGAAAAATTATTTTTCTCATGTAGGAATAAATTGGATGGAAGTTCTATAAATTCTTAGATACAAGATAATATTGTATGTTTTTTATTGATATCTCAAATTTTGATATGTAATTCATAATTAAATATCATTTTTATATTTTCAATAGTGTAAAATGGAGGCCCTCACTGAGAAATAAGATTAAAACTTCGGGACAAATGATCATTTAAGACAGATATTAGGTGAGGAGCACAAGGGGAGAGTCTAATGTCGACCTGGGAAAAACATCATCACCACTAGGTATTGGCCCTCATCAGGCACCTCTCAAACCTCTCAAACCACCAAGGTGTAAATGCTCATATAGAAGAAGTTGAGGATAAAAATAGCTATGGAGGTGCAAGAAATAAGTAAACTAATCATCAGACACTTCCTAAAATCTTTGTCAGTTATAAGTCCATCACTTACATCAAAGGCTGCTACTACTTTTGATTCATGTTTGGAATCAATGTGGAATCTATGTGATACCCTAAGTGATGTCAATGAGGGACCTAGTGGTGGTCAAGCTAATGATACTCATTGTGGTGGTGGTGATGATGATGATGATGATGGTTCTCTAGATGATTCTATTAGTGATGATGGGTATGAGGATGTTGCTAATGGTGATGAGGATGAGGATGAGGATATTGGTGATGATGGAGATATTGATCCCCTCTATTTTGGAGTTTGAAATAATGATGGATGTGGGTTTTGTTTAATGAAATGAATTGATTGGTTGTATGGATTTATATGTATGTTATTATATTATAAAGATTTTAAAATTATTACAAGTAGTTGGTTGAATACTAAATATACAATATATGTATCTCATTGAACGAATATTTTGGTTTGTATTTTTTTTACAAGTTCAGGATTGGATTGAAGGGATACATATATAAGGCTAGGAGGCATAGTTGTACCCATTGTTTAATGAACCATTGGTATGAAGTGTTTGGTGGGAAATCTATAACCATTGTTTTACAAATCATGGGTATTATAAAAATATCCTAGGCTATACCCATGGTTTCTCTAGAAACCATGGTTATAGAACCATACTAGCAGCTCCCTCAGTGACATTTCATAGAACCATGAGTATAGCTTATGCCCATGATTTTATAAGATATACACATATTTCTAAACTATAGATATAGGCTATGTTTCCAATAGTGGTTACGTAAAACAGATCGTATTTACATATTTTACAATATCCTATATAAAATCACAAATTCACTTAGGTAAATCCACATATGGGTTTTAAGTGGGATATTTATATAGGTGATTGACAGAGGTGGATCTACATAGCAGAATCTATATAAGTAAATTCATGTACATTATTTCACATAGAAAATTATAGAAATTTTTAGACAACTTAACATAAAAATTTTCATACTTAAAATAGACCTTAAAAAACAAAATAATATTTATCTTCATTTGAATTAAATTTATAAAATTTCATTATATTTCCACATGATTAGTAATAAACATAATCTGATCTTTCCATCTAAAGTTCTCATCAAAATACTATAGAAATTTTTTTCAGAAAAATAATAGAATTCTAAATGAAAATATTCAGTGATTAAATCTAATTTATGTATTTATAGAGATCAATTCAGATTTAAATTTCTTCTAATTAAATATAGATTACTTTTTATATTTAAAACTAAAAAATAATTACGTAATTTTTATTTTTTTAGCCTATTTTATAGTCAAAATAAAGAAGATAATTTCAATTTTTGTATGTACCATGGTAGGTTGACATGGTCAATTGACTCCCACATAGTCATTACATTTTGTTCATATGGTAGGTTGACACAGTTTGGTGACACAGTTAGTTGAATATGACATGGTAATTATATTTTGTTCATGTATTCTGATGATATGGTTAGTGGACCCCCACACAGTAAGTATATTTTTTCATGTGGTCAGGTCAAATGGTTAGTTAACTCACACACAGTAGGTTCCAGACTTTACCAAAATTTTCAATTTCCATACTTTTCCAAAATTTAGTTCTAGAATTAGTAAAATGAAATCATATGGTCTAAATGATTTATTTATCCTATGAAAACTTCATAAAACTTATATTACATGTTATGAACTATAAAAAATGGAAACATTAAAAATTTTAAGAAAATAAATATTATAATATAATCATGATTAAGAATACATTACATAATTCATGTTATTAAAAAAATTAAAGGAAAAAAATAAATATTTGTAATTATCAAATCACAAAGAGGTTCAAGGATCTACTCAAATTTCTCCCCCATTTTAATAATTAGAAATAAAATTATAATTTTAAAAACAAATCCCCTTATGAAATTATTAAAAATCATAAATAGAATAATTCTCTATTTGAAATTAATACTTAAAATATTAATTACTTTTAAATAATATCATCCTTTAAAAAACATTATATTCCATAGATTTCTTAAATTTTCATATTTAAAAACATATATCATGGAACCTACAAAAATCCTTCCATTTTCAAAAAAGGTATCAAGAATCCACTATTCAATGAGAAAAAGGTTAAAAATCATTTATAAAAAATAATGAGAAACACTTCCAAAAATACCCTTTTATACTAACTAACAATTTATATAGTAAATTAACATTATATAGTACATATGAAAATTATCAACATAATATTATAATTTACAAATATTAATAGAAAATAAATAAATGTAATATGAAAAAGGATTCCATATTTCATAGATTTCAAATGAATCTCAAAATTTCATCATAGAAGCACACATAAACTCCACCTAAATTCATGCCATGTAAATTTAAATTTCTATCATAAAAAGTTCAAAAATTATTTTCTAAATATTTATAAAATATAAGGGATTAGTAAAGATATCATAAAATTGGTTTTATATATAAATAAATGCAAAAAAATTATTTCATTTTTGAACATGATCTCTATGAAAATTAAATTTAACATCAATGTTCTTAGTCCTACAATATATTAAGGGAATATTAGAGATATAAAGAGAAAAATTATTATAAAAGAAGAAAATTATATTTTCAAAATCAAAATCAAAATCATGAAGTGTTTTCTCAATCCATAAATATTGTACACAACAAGATGAAACAACTATATATTCAGATTAAGCAATTGAAAGAGAAATAGAATTTATTTTCTTTGAATCCCAAGAAACTAAAGATTTTCCAAGTAAATAAAACATACCTGAAGTCCAATTTATATCTATCCTTCATTCACCAAAATCATTATCAGAATAACTTGTAAAATCAAAGTTAGTTCTAGTAGGATAAAATAAACCAAGATTCAAAGAACCTTTAACTTATATAACGACCATTTTAATAGATTTAATGTGAATTTCCTTAGGATAAATTTGATATCTAACACACATAAAAATTAAAAATATTCTATCAGTCCCTGGAGAAATTAAATATAATAAGATTTAAATAATTCCACTATAAGTTTTAACATCAACATATTTTATTGATTTATCCAAATCTAACATGTAATTAGTACTCATGGGAGTATTTTTAATTTTAGAAGATTATAAACCAAATACCTTAACTAATTCCTTATAATATTCGTATTTATTTAGAATAATTCCATCATTTATTTTAAACATTTTTAAACCAAGGAAGAATTTCAACTCCCCCATCATACTCATATCGAATTTAGAAGTCATCAATTTTTAAAATTCATTACAAGGATTTTCATTTGAAGATCCAAATATAATATCATCAACATATATTTGTAAGATCAAAATATAAATAGAACATTTCTCAAAAAAAATACATGATCAAAATTTCATTTATCTATTTTTTTAAGGAGAAAATTATTCCACCTTTTATACCAAGATTGGGGAGCTTGTTATAAACTATATAATTCCTTAGATAGCATAAAAACATGATCAATATGATTCTCATTTTCAAAACTAGGGGGATTTCTGACATGATACTATCATGGTGTGTGACAAAAAAATATTTAATAAGATAAAATGAACTATGTTTTTGACTTAGTATGTATCCAGAGATCAATGCACAACAATCATCTTTTTCAATTAAATATTAGAAATAAGTATAGGTTGTTTTATAAATTGTTTGAGTTTAAAAAGGACAGAAAGAAATTAAGATGATGATTGAAACCTAATTTATGAAAAGAGTGATAGGGAAAGGGTATGATCACTTTTTTCAATGTCATCATAGTCTTAGATATCATTCCTCCTCTCTTCCTATTGAATGAATTGTTAAATACTCCTTGATCGAGTTATCAATCACCCTTTGTTGAAGGAAGTAATGAAAACCACTCCTATGTGAATGTAAATTCATTAAACTTTCCCAAATAAATAAGGAAAGCCCCGATTGGGAATTTTTTCTCCTTATAAATCTAGAAATTTTTTAATTATTCCACACATGTTCCAACAATCACTAGACACTCAGAACCTAACATAATATGCTCGATCGAGACAAACTGCACTAGGCAGAAGGACTTTAATGTTATGCAACCAAACCCATAAATAATGAATGAAACCAAAACCCAAAAAAAATCACATTAAGAGAATTGGACAATATTAAAAGTAGATATCATTTTATAGAAAAAGAGAGTTTACGTTAAATCACAAGCCTTATACATTACAAAAGGAAAACCCCCCTTCCACGATCAATAAATAGACTTACCCCTTCATGTGAAGGGTAATAGAGTTGAAAGGTAAGAAGTTAGAATTATAAAACTAAGTATAGGTAAAAGATAAAATATGAAGTACTTCAAGCTTAAAATAATCCAGAACATCCCCTCATTTCTCTCCTCCAACAATATCCTTTAATGGAAGTGTACACACATATTTATTTGCTTGATGGGTGCAAACGTTTCACTCCAGATTAAATATTCTGAAAGGTTGAGTCCATTTTGTATCATAAATAGCCAATTAACATGATTTTTTCTTAATAAAAGTTTTTCCTCTATCACGTCTCCATGTTTCAACAATATCTCTGAATATTTAGACAAGTTTCCTAAATGTTATGCCTAAATTACTGATGAAGATGTTTTCTACTTGAGGAGACTACTCAACTCCCTCCACTTTTGTACATGAAATAGATACCTTAATGATATAAATAATGCATAAAATTTAATATCAGAATTAATCTAGAAGATATATTTATAATAAATCTAGTATCACTTCATTTTAATGTCTCTAGATTGATATATACTTTAATTACTTATGTGGGGTCCATTCTATTGGCCAACATAATTTTTCCAGTTCATAGTTTTTTATGGGCAATTGTGTGTTGGATTGGTTCTAGGACAAGAATAAAATGGATAATCCCATGAAAAAAAGGATCCTAAAAAAAGTAATCACTTAAATTAGATCAAAATTGAAATGTTATACCTGAAAAATAGAAGCTCCAGAAAACTGCGAATTTTCCTGAACTAGTAAATTTTCACAATTTAGACCAAAATTCCCCAAAAAATACTAAATTAATGAAAAAAAACAAACAATTTATTGATTGGAAGGGATTAATTCATTATAACACACATGACAATTATTGAAAATATTAGCTCTATCAATTCCCCCACACTTAGTACTTGGACTCTCGAGCAAGTCAACATCAAATCAAAGAAAATTCAAAACACATACCTATGAGATCCATCAATTCCACACCATGAAACAAAATATATCATGCCTCATCAAATAACATTACTTTAAGTCCTAGATTAAGATAATTCACTATATTTACACTTCTTTTCTCTTCTCATGCTCACAAAATACCTACCTTACATGAATTTTCTTTTATATAACAAATTTTAATTTTCAACAATGTTTTTCTCATCCAAAACGATCCAAGAGTCTCCATAGGATTGATAAATTCCTACATCACCACCTAACGTGGGTCAATGAAATGTGTTTATTATTAGAACTTTATAGTGTGGTTCTATGGGTTTTGGTTGTTAGGATTTAGATGTTAAAAATTATGAGGTCTAATTGAGGAGGGATAAGCTCTTTTTGAGGTAAAATTGAAATATTCTAATTTTCACTCAATTATGTTCTCCTCCTCACTCCCCTTAGTAGAAAATCAGATCCTTCATCATTAAAACTAAAGGGAAGGGAAAACCATTCATCATTTCACTAGAAAATTTTTCAATCTTCTCAAACATAATTTTTCTTGAAAGCTCTAGAAGGGCCCAACATTATTTCTCTATTAGAAGCTCCAAAAAGGAACAACTTCTCTTATCATGAAATCTCCCCACCGATTGTTTCACTAAATTAGGTTGGAAAACACAATACAATACCCCCCCCCCACACACACACACTTAAGTTCCACTATATCTTGCAATTTCACTTCAAGAGTAGGTTGGATGGGGAAAATTGTCTTGTAATGTGGATAACCTAATAATATGTTCTTGGATTTTAAGGGATACAAGGATTAAATTTAGAAGGAATGATAGAATGAAATGTATTCTCTTAAAAAATGGGATTCAAAACCAAATAAATTCCTCAATCATTTAAAACACAAATACCATAAACCCTCAAGTTTTGATTGGAATAAATCACATTCCATTTAAAGAAATCGTGGTTTGGTTCTCTAAAAAAGTGAGGTGAATGAAAATAATATGAAGAAATGGTTTATAATACTCACAATAAATTTATTTAAAATAAAAATAAAGTGATATGTGGCATGGGATTCAAAAATAAGAGTACATTTTCATGAAATTACCAAATAGTTTAACTTAAAAAAAACTCATTTTCAGTATTAATTTAAGCCCCATTTCATGAAATAAATCAGTTCACTCATTGAAATTGGTTTATAAAATGGAAATGATAATCATTTCAGATAACATGTTTTGAAAACACACATTAATTTAAAAATAAACATACAAAAATTAGAAAAAAACACTCTTATTTTTGAAAAGAAAAAAAACAAAAAATTAAAAAACCAAAACTATGGAGGTTCCATACCCCACACATAAATTATGTAGTACCATCAATGAATTAAAATGGATTTAACATGTAAGAATATTTTAAAATTAATCACAACATATAATAATGTGTAAAGGAGAGTTATGACCTAATCAATTTTATTGATAGACATCTTATAGGAGTGTGATTACCTCCACTAGATCTGATTTAATGGTCCCATGGAATTTCTTCATCTTATGTCCATTAATTATAAATAGATCCTTCTATTCATCTTTAATAATCTAAAAAACATTAAAAGGATATACATGATTAACTATAAATGGAACTTCCTATATGGATCAAAGTTTACTTGGTATCAGCATGGTTCTTGAGTTGAATAGCATCACTTTTTCTCCAGTATGGAATTATTTAAATTGGATCATCTTTTCATGAGCCACTCTTATTCTCTATTTGTAAATCCAGGATTTGTTGAAAATATTCCCATATTATTTCCTCCAACTCTTGCAATTTAAATATTCTCTCTTTCCTAGTGCTTTCAAGATCCAAATTTATCTTCATCATAACCCAATATTCCTTATCCTCCAACTCCATAGGTAGGTGAAAACTTTTCCCATAAATCATCCTATATGAACTCATTTTAATTGTGGTTTTTTAGACTGTCCTAAAAGACCATATGGTGTCTTCCAATTTTTAGCTCTAATCCTTCTTGCTTTTATTAAGGGTATTTTCAAATATTCCTTTTATTTCCTTGTTTGATACTTCATATTTCCTATTAGTCTTTGTATGATAGGGAGTTTTTGTTTTACAATAAAACGCAAACTTCTTTAGTAAATCCTCCATTCTATTATTCCCAAAGTGAGTCCCCGGATCACTGATGATGGCTATGGGAACTCCAAACCTACGAAATATGTTAGACCAAAAAAATAAAAAACAACTTTAGTATCATCAGTCATGGTGGCTCTTGCTTCCACCCATTTGGAAACATAATCAACTACAAGAGAGATATAAGAATTTCCAAATGACACTGGGAAAGGTACCAAAAAATCTAACTCCCACACTTCAAAAATGTCAAAAAAATTAAGTGTTTGTTGTGGGAATTTCTAGTTTCTTTGATATGATTCCATAAAAATACCATTTTTTACACCTTTTTCAAAATTCATGTGCATATTTAAAAATGGTACACCAATAAAGTCCATATTTTAAAAACTTTATTACTATTGTTTTGTCCAAAGTGACTTCCATAAGTTAAAGTGTGAAAAAAATAAAATTCTAAACAAATTTCAGTCTCATGAAAACATCTTCTTATCACTTGGTCATTGTAAATCATCCAAATAAATGTATTGTCCCAAATGTAATATCTAGATTCATCTTTCAGTGTGTGAATTTTTTGAGAATATAAAACATATGGGACCTGAGATGTTACTAAATAATTGACCATGTTAGCTTACCAAGGCACTTCTCCTTCAATCAATTACAATTGCTCTCCTATAAGGTGATCATTTAATGGTTATTTTTCTATAATTTTAGCTTCATCGGTGTTGGAAATTCTACTTAAGTGTTGGCCACATGGTTATTAGATCCCTTATTTTCATTGATTTCTATGTTGAACAATTGAAAAAACAGCATCTATCTCACTAACCTTAGTTTCTCTTATTCCTTCTACATCTAGTTCTAAAGAGGACTTTTTTGTGGTTGTGTAATTGAACTAAGACACATCTAAGGTTAATGAGGAATAGTCAATGAATTGTGGACTACTGTCGATTTTATGAGAAATGAATGGTCTAACTTCTTGGTTGGAAGAATCATAAAGTATCTCAAATGGTTCTTCCCAATTTTGTGGTGGCACTATGGATGGTGTAATCAATATCCTATTCATCTCATAAAAGGATTCCCTATATGAACCATGGAAATCAAAATCATCATCTTTAAAAATCAATCTATATTTAGGGAGATAAATCTTACTGAAATATTTGATAAATCTCCAGTAGAATCTTGCATGTCATAAAAATGATTTGGCATGCTTCACACAATTTGGGTAAGGAAAAGAATTGATCAGGTCAATTTTTTGATTTAACAACATCAATTACCATTTTGGAAATGAAATGCCTAAGGAAAATTCCTCTTTCAACAACTAAATGACACATTTCAAAATTTAAAACAAGAATTTTTTCAAAATAGTTTTTCAAAACTTTTTTTATATTTTTCAAAAAACGGTCAAAATAATTTCCAAAAAATATGAAATCATCCAAGAGAACCTCCAATAAATCATTAATGTAGTCATAAAAAATAATTATCAAGCACCTTTGAAATGTATCTGGAGTATTAAATAATCCAAATTTCATCCTTTTATATGAAAAGGTGTTGATGAGAAAATTAAATGGTGTCTTCTCTTGATCCTCAGAAGTAATGGGTACCTAAAAATAACTAGAAAATCCATCCTAAATGCAATAATGAGTTCTCCATACCAATACCTATAACATATGATCAATCAATGGAATGGGGAAATTATCTTTTTGAGGTACCTGATTCAAATTCCTAAAATCAATGCACACTCTCCAGCTATTCTGAATTCTCACAGGGATTAATTATTTCATTTCATTCCTTATAGTGGTTAACACATTTTTTTGTAACTACATGAATTGGTATAACCCATTCTGAATATGATATGGGATTGATGATACTAGCTTCCAAGAGCTTCTTATTCCCTTCTTCACAACCTCTATTAAGGTGGGATTTAACCTTCTTTGGGGCTATCTTATAGGGTTGGAATCTCCCTCATGAAAATTTATATGTGAGCATATTTTCAGATTTATTCCTAGAATATCACCTAATCACTACCCTATTTCTTGGAAATTTTCTCTAAAAAGTTAAATAAAAGAATTTTCTTGGGTTTCAGAATGATTATTATAAATTATCACTGGTAATTTCTCTCCCTCCATAAAGTACACATATTTCAAATCAGTGTGGTGTGGTTTTAATTCAAAATAATAGGATACTCAAGAGATAAAAATAAATTGACATTCCCCACTTCCAAAGGATGGTCCTCCTGTAGACAAGAAACCATATAATATTCCTCTTCATTTAAAAAATATTTAAAGAAATCATATTTTACCTCTACCACCCACATGAAATTAAAATCTCCAGCATTTTGGGAATCCACATGTTCAGTGATATTTTCAATGGAAAATTTTTATCATAAGGCTAAGAATTAATTTCACATACATAATTATTCAATTTTATGAGTACCAAATTCATGGTATATTGTATAGAGTGACTTATCCTTTGATGGGTGCCTCATTGATTCAAAAATATTGAAGTGGATAGTGTTGTCTCCAAAACTCTATGGCGAGTTTCACTTCATGAAAAGTGATGATGGTTTTGTACATCTTCAAGAAAGGTCACCCAAAAATGATGGGTGAGTGTTATGGGTACTTATATTCTTCAATATTTATCACATAGAAGTTAGTGAGGAATAAGAGATCTTTTACTATCACTTGTACATCCTCCAGAACTCATGTTGGGAAAAATGTAGATCTCTCTGCAAGCTGGACCACTACCCTTGTGGGATTCAAGTCACCCATCTGAAAATAAGTGTATACTAAGTGAGTAAATACATTAATTAATCACCTAGATCACACAAATCATTAGATAAATTTAAATAACCAATTTGGCATGGAATAGAAAATGTCCCTGGATCTTGGAATTTGTTTAGAAATTGTGGTGTGATAAGGGTTGAGACAATTCTTCCCAAGTTTATGTTTTCATTCCCTTGAAGTTTCCTCTTCTTGGTGAAAATATCCTTAAAAAATTAGTATAATGTGTATTTTTTTTATTTCTTCATACATAGGGATATTTATTTCCACTTTCTGGAAGGTTTCCATAATTTCTTGTTGAAGTTATTCTTCCTAAAATTTCATTAATTCCATAATCCTTGATAGGAATAGTGGGGGAAAGTCTTTATTCTCCCATTATTAAATTTTCAATGTTGTATCTTTTATCTTCCTCCTTGGATTACCCATATCCTCTTCCTATTTCCTTTTTTATTCTCGGTGCATTTTCAGAGAATTTTCAAAATTACCCCCTTCATTCACCCTCAACTCTGGTGGTATTGTATCAGGTTCATGGGCTACTGGTGGTGAGAGTTCTTCTCCACTAATTTTTTTATCATTATGACATTTTATTTTGGGGTTGAGATTGTTTTGGAAGGAATGTTTCAATGATTTTTGGTGAGGAAGTCCATGAGACTTTCAAAATTATTGGAAAAATATTTTACACTGTCTTTCAGACCCTCAATCATAGATATTTGTTGATGGTTTTGAATTGGTTGTTGTGCCTGGGTGGATAGCTAATCATATGGTTTCTTTTAAAGTGGGTGGTTTGTGGTTAGAAGGTTGGTTATAAGATTTATTTTGATGAAATGGTGGTGGGTTTTTGAAATTTTGTTTGAATGGGGGTTGGTTTTGGAATTAGTTTTGGTAAGGGGGAATTTATGGATTATATTAATTTCTAAATCCATATTGAACATGGTTAGTCTCTCCCTATCCTTGATTTTGTTGGAAATGCCTTAGATGAAAGTTTGATGAAAAAGTATCCATTCCCTATTTTTGTCACATTATTTAGTGAAATGATTACGTGATGAGAATAAAACACATACCTTATTTGGTACTTGTTGGTCACCCACTTGTTTCGAGGACATCTATCTCACCAAACTGGTTATCTCTTCGATCTTATTTTCTAGAAATAGAGATTAATGAGAATTTTGTACCTCATGAATACCTCTTTTTCCTGTACATATTATGATAAACTATTCTGAGTTCTAGGAAATATTCTTAATGAGACCCTTGGCTTCTTCTAGAGACTTTTCAATCAATGATCCTCAAAATGATACATCTAGAAGGTTTCTATCATTATCCAGTAAGCCTTGATAAAAGAATACAAGAAAGTGATTCTCCTCAATTTATTGAAGTGGGTAGATGGCACATTGATTTTTAAACCTTTACCAATACTAATAAAGGGTTTCTCCATATGATTTTCTGATGGAATCAATTTCTTTTTTGATAGTTGTACTTCTAATGGTGGGGAGGAATATTTTAATATAGCATATCACTAAGTCATTTCAATCATGCACATCTTCTGGTTATAGGCCATGCGACCATTCATTGGCATCTCCTTCTAATGAAAACAATAATTCCTTCCACTTTACCATCTCCTCAGCAAATCCATGGGATCTAAAAGTAGACAATACATGAATTAACTATTTAATATGCTTGTTTGGGTCTTCACCCTCCAAGACATGAAACTTTAGAAGCAATGGGATCATTTTAGGTTTCATCTCAAAAATCATTTTGTAACTATGGCATGAAATTTTTATTGTTTTGATTAAGGGATTGTGGTTCACAGAGGTCTCTAAGGGTTTGGTTTTGATTTTAATCCATAATGACAAGCATAGAGTGAACACTTGAAATCTCAATTCAACGGGATAAATTTCTACAAATTCATATTTAAAATTAAGTTTTCTAAGTATATTCAATAAAGTAATTTCAATTTAATGATCTAGGGGAAAGGTTAAGTGTTTGAGGTTCTATTCAAGTAATTGTTAAGAGAAAAGAATGAAACATGACCAAAAAAGTTTCCTTTAACAGCACTATAAATGGCCTTTATCTGCGCTAGAAAAGTGTTGACTACCAGAATGAGATTAAAATCCCTAGTCTTTTATCAGTGCTTCTATAAGATCTGATAAAGGAACTATTATCAGCACTTTTATAAGAACTAATAATGTTCAGTATTATTATCACTTTTAAAATAACTAAACAATGTTTTCGTTATCAGTGATTTTAAAAGTGCTAATAAAGGGTTATACTACAATGTGCTGTAAAAACACACAATAGCACCACTACAATATGTTGTAACAGCACACCACAACACACAAAAAAACCAGATATCAACAAAAACAAGTCCCAATATAGAATTTAATTGATATTGAATTTAAAACACACATTTAAGAAAAAAACTAAATTATAGACATTTCGAACATTTTTTTATACAATTACATAAATAAAAATTATTACATACATTCAAAGAAATCAATGTTACTTTGTATTTTATTACTGACATTGACTCATGCTATTGCCGAACAAACTACCATTTCTAGAGAAAAAAACGCACCTGTATAAGAAAACAATTATTATGTTAGTAATAATATAAATAAATAAATTAACACAAAGTGTAAATTTTACTAAAAATGAGGTTAATTTTACTAAAATTAATGTCAATTTAAAATAAAAAGATGAACATGGAGTCATATCGGTCGCACCATGCATCATATTGAGGTTTTTATAATTCCAACCGGTCTCAAATGACTTGTGGATCATTTTCTTGAAGTATCAAAACAACCAAAACATGTTTTCTCATTTTCAAGTACACCAATTTTCTATTTTACTAAAATGTCATTTTAAACTAGAAACACGCACTTTTGAATTATTTTGAATATATCGTGTATTGGTTTGAAAATTTGTGCACATTTGATCATCTTTCAGTGATTGACACTTTTTGAATAAAGATATCAATTTTAACCTAATATGGACATTTTAAGTCAAAATAGGCACATCATGTATCCGATTGATGTGATATTGATTACTATACATCAAAAATTACATATGGATCATTTTCATAAGGTATCAAAACAATATGAATGTGTTTACTTGGTTTTGAGTAGGTCAGATTTCCATTTTACTAAAATTGATGTCAATTTTAAATAAAAATACACACTTTGAATCATATTGGTAACACCATGGGTCGGATTGAAGTGTGGTTGAATCCTACACAACTCAAATGACTTATTAATATTTTCCCTAAATTATCAAAACAATACAAATTTGTTTTATTGGTTTTGAGTACATCGGTTGTATTTTTTACTAAAATGTAATTTTAAACTAAAAACATGCACTTTGACTCATTCCAATCACATCGTGTATCAGTTTGATGTAAAAATAATTCTTACACATCGAAAATGACTTATAAATCATTTTCCTAAATTATCAAGAAAACCCAAGAGTTTTTAATCAGTTTTCAGTGAGTGACTCTTTTTAAGACAAGATATAAATTTTAAACTGATAATGGAAATTTTGGGTCATACCAGGCACATTGAATAATATATTGAGGTTTTACTAATCCCTTCAGGTCAAAAATGACTTATATATCATTTCTGTAAATTATCAAAACAATCCAAAAATATTTTCTCAGTTTTTGAGTCGGTGAGTTGTTCATTTTACTAAAATTGATGACAATTTTAAATAAAAAGATGATCTTGGAGTCATACAGGTCACACCATTCTTAGGATTGAGGTGATACTGATTCCTACACATCTCAAATTACATTTGGATCATTTTCCTAAAGTATCAAAACAATATGAATGTGTTTTCTTGGTTTTTGAGTACGTCAGTTGTCTTTTTTTACAAAAATGTCATTATAAATTAGAAACTCACACTTTTGAATCATTATAATCACATCGTGTATGAGTTTTACATGAAACCAAATATTATATATCAAAAATGGATTAATAATAATTGTGATAAATTATCAAGAAAATCCAAGTGCATTTGATCAGTTTTCAATGATTGAAACTTTTTTAACTAAAATGTCGATTTTTAACTAATAACGGACACATTGAGTCATATCAGGCACATCTTATATCATATTGAGGTGAGTCTGATTAATATACATCACAAATGACTTATGGATCATTTTATTAAATTATAATAACAACATGAATTTGTTTTATTTCTTTAGAGTATGTTAGTTTTCTATTTTACTAAAATTAATGTAAATTTTAAATAGAAAGAAGTACTTGTTGTCATAATAGTCACATCGTGTATCGAATTGAGGTGAGGCTGATTAATACACATCCCAAAGACTTAAAACAGTCTTAACAATCAATGTTACAATGATATCAATTGACTTTTTTTTCTGAACTGTCAACAATACATGGGAAACTTCTAACAAGAAACCCCTACATGAAAAAAACATTCGCCTATAAAAGAAAAAAATTATATATGTAATGCTAAAAAGAAATAAATTAAACATAAATATAAAATAATAAATTATTTATATAGACAATGATTTTACTATGTAAACATCATGACTACCTCTTTGATTAAGAAGTGGATGGAACTTCAAGGAATGTGATAAATGTCAACATTCTAGGAGTGAAAGGTTTTGAGGGAGAAGAAGTTTGTGGAAGTTTTGGTTCAAAAAGGCATGAAAGATGGAAGGAGCACCCCAAATTGAACAAAGTAATCCACTTGTAAAAGAAAAAAATTATTATGTGAGTGATACTAAAAGAAAAAAATTAAACATAAATATGAAACAATACATTAATTCTATGGAAAATGATTTTTCCATACACACATCAAGATTACTTTTTTGAATGAGAAGAGGCGTCATTATTGCTCTTCCTACAAAGGTAGTGGAGAGAAGATGATGGAAATTGATAAAATAAACACTACAGTGGTGATAAGGATTTGAAGGAGAAGAAGCTTGTGGAAGTTTTGGTGCACAAATGCATTAATTATGGACACAACACCCTAACTCAAACAAAAGATTACACCTGTATAAGAGAAAAATTATCATGTGAGTAATACTAAAAAATAAATAAATTAAACATAAATATGAAACAATATATTAATTCTATTGACAATTATTTTAATGTGAAAAAATCAATATTACCTCTTTGATTGAGAATAAGAAGCATCATTTCTCTTCCTACAAAGGTTGTGGAGAGAACATAAAGGAAAGTGATGAATTTAACACTTTATGAGTGAAAAGGATTTGAGGGAGAAGAAGTCTGTGAAATATTTGGTGAGTAAATTCATGAATGATTGATAGACCAACCCAAATAAAGAAAAATAATCCACCTATATAAGAAGAAAATTATTATGTGAGTAATAATAAAAATAAATTAATTAAACATAAATATGAAATAATAAATTAATTCTATAAACAATTATTTTACTGTGAAAACATAAAGATTACATTTGTGATTTAGTAGAGGCAATTTCATTACTCTTCCTAAAAAGGTAGTAGAGATAACTTGAAGGAAAGTGATAAATATAACAATGCAGGGGTGAAAATGTTTTGAGGGAGAAGTCTGTGGAAGGTTTTGTGCAGAAACGCATGAAAGATGGATAAACCACCCCAAATCGAACAAAAGAATTGACATGTATAATAAAAAATTATTATGTGAGTAATACTAAAAAGAAATAAATTAAACATAAATAAAAAACAATACATTAGTTCTATGGACAATGATTTTTCTGTGAAAACATAAAGATTACCTCTATGATTGAGCTGAGACAGTGTCATTTCTCTTCCTTCAAAGGTAGTGTAAGGAACTTGAAGGAAAGTGATAAATTCAATGATATATGGGTGAAAAGGTTTTGAGGGAGAAGAATTATGTGGAATTTTGGGTGTAGAAATGCAAGAAATATTGATAAACCACCCAAACTTGAACAAGATAATACACCTATATAAGAAAAAAAATTATTTGAGTAATAATAAAATGAAATGAATTAAACATAAATATGAAACAATACATTAATTCTATGGACAATGATTTTACAATGAAAATATCAAGATTATCTATATGATTGAGCAGAGATAGATATATTTATCTTCCTTCAATGGAATTAAAAATGGACATTAATCATATAAAATAAATGAACTCTTTAAGGAACAATTAAAATTAAATCAACATTCCAATATACAATTTTTTAATAAAATAGAGAAAGTATATTGTAATGTTACCTTTAAATATTTCCAATGGATTTTCTTCATTATAGTTTGTTCTTTTAATGGATTGGAAACATCATCATGTGTAGAATACATTGTCTGCATGATTAGTGAAATATTTAATTTATATTATGCTAATGGAGTAGAGAACATATAATATGATGAGGAAAAACAGTATATCAAAAAACACTTCTACCTTATCATTGAACTCTTTCTTTTTATAAATGTTTTAGGTATTTGGTTTCTCTATTGAGATTAAAAAGACCCCATTTGTGGTCCCCTCTAATGCACAAGACATTTTCTACATTGGTACCAGAATGAAATGATGGTGATCTCTTAATAAAATGTTTTTCCTCGATTCAATTTTCATCTAACCCAACATTTGTTTTAGTCACTATGGAAAAATGCAGATTTAGCGACGGTTTTTTTTTCATTTAGCAGCGGTTTAAACCACTGCTAAATCGATTGGTGGCGGTTTTGAAAAACCGCCCCTAAATTGTGCATCGGGAAACTATTCATGGATATTTTCAAAACCGTCTTAGAACGTTTCGCGGTGTTTTTTTAGCGGTGGTTTTTTGATTTTTTTTTTATTTTTTTTAAATTTATTTATTTATTTATTTATTTTTTATTTCTTTTATTTATTTTATTTATTTTATTTATTTTATTTCTTTTATTTATTTTATTTCTTTTATTTCTTATATTTATTTCATATTTTATTTATTTATAAGTATTTATTTTATTTATTTATTTCATATTTATTTTATTTATTTCATATTTATTTTATTTATTTCATTTAATTCGGATTTCTTTAATTACTTTATCCATGCATGCATGCTCATGCCTATGCACATTCCCATGAAAATGCCCATTCAAATGCCCATGCATATGCCCACGCAATATAAAGAAATATTGCGTTTGGTGAGATTTGAACCCCTAACCTCTTGCATACTTTCCAAAGACTTTACCACTCCAGCAAGCTCGTCATGTGGTGAATAAAGAGAATTTAATATACTTATATATACTAATTGAAAAAACAAATAATACATAACTAATAGATATAATCTCAATAATAATTAAACAATAAGCAATGATCAATAAGTAATAACCAATAATTAGTAAATAATAATTAATGATTTATTAGTTATTTATTGAGATATTTATTATTATATACTGTTTATTATAATAAATAACAAATAAATTATAATAATATTTACATAAATTATAAAATTATGAAAATAAAATAATAAAATAATAAAATTACAAAATTAAAATAATAAATAATAAAAAATAAAAAATAAATAAAAAATAAAAATTAAAAATTAAAAAACAATAAATAAAAAACAATTAACGATAAACAATAAATAATAAATAATAAATAATACATGATAAATAATAAATAATAAATAACAAATAATAAATAATAAATCATAATAAATAATAAATAATAGTAAACAAAAAATAAATAATAAATAAAAATAATAAATAATAAATAATAATAAATAATAAATAATAAATAATAAATAATAATAAATAATAAATAATAAATAATAATAAATAATAAATAATAAATAATAATAAATAATAAGAAATAAGAAATAATAATAAATAACAAATAATATATAATATATAATATATAATAATAAATATTAAATATTAAATAACAATAAATATAAAATAAAAATAATAAAAATAAATATGAAAAAATAAATAATTAATAATTAATAATAAATAATAAATAATAAATATTAATATTAATAAATAACACATATTTAATAATTATAATTAAATAAATAATAAATAATAAACCACAATTAATAATAGATAATAATACATATATAATAAATAATAAATAATAAATAATAAATAATAAATAATAAATAATAAATAATAAATAATAAATACTAAACAATAAATAATAATAAATAAATACTAATATATAATATATAATATATTATATATTATATATTATTAATAGTTATTATAAATAATATATAATATATAATATATAATATATAATATATAATAAATAATAAATAATAAATAAATATAAATAATAAATAGTAAATAACCAGTAACAAATAATAGATAATAAATAAATTAAAGTATGTTATAAATAATAAATAATAAATAATAAATAATAAACGAAACACATGAAAAGGTACGAAAAGGCGTGATAAGGGATGAAAAATTAAGAAAACGCATGAAAAGAGATGGAGAAGCATGAAGAAGGAAGCATTAGAAAGCATGAGAACGCATGAAAACTCATGAAAAATCTGGAAAATCCCTTAAGAATTAAACATAATCATCATAATAACCCACAAAAACCATTCATAAAGATAAAAAGTCATGGAAACCCAAATAAACAGTAATAAATGGAGCAATTGTTAAAACCCGTCAAAACGGTCAAAAAGTGACAAAAACATTGGACTCAAATTAACGGAGATAAATTATGATCCGAGAGTCTATTCCAGATCCACAACCTGTCAAATAAAAGATCCTAAAATGATCTTCGAGTTGATAGGTGAAAGAGACTGAATGGACCGGCGGATCAGAAGTAACGACCATTTAAAAAAACTGACGGGGAACGAGTGCAAGAAACGAGGCATCGAAAAACATAACAAACCCGATATCCACTAAAAAGGCCATAACGTATGATCTAGGAGTCCATGTGGGTACCACGACCAGTACAATTTAAGTTCATAGAACAAACAATGATCAGGAAGGTGGAGGAGTCTGAACTGACATGCGGATCGAAAGTTTGGTCCGTTTGAAGACAAATTCAATGGGACACCAGTGACAAAAACTGGGATTTAGAGGCCTTCTGAGGGGTTTTTCGGGTTGAAAAACATGAAAGAAGATTGTTTTGTCAAATTGGTGAGTATCTCTCTTCACTGGATTCGATTTGATATGTGGTAGATCCCAAACGGACACCCGGAGCGAAAGTTATGGTCGTTTGAAGTTGGAGAACTTTTTTCAACTTTCTTATAAATATTATATCTTCCATACCTTATACCGTCTCAAGGTATTGATAATACATGCCTTTATATCTCTTCATGAGCTTCGATTTGACTAGTTGTGGCACTGCAACGGATGCCCGGATCAAAAGTTATGGTCGTTTTAGTGATTTCGGGGATTCTCGTGTTTTTTTATTTTTTTTTCCTTTCATTTCGATGCTGTTTTACCCAAACCGCTGTTATTCCGCGGCGGTTTACCCCAAACTGCCACTATTTTGGGGAGGTTTTTTAAAAAACCGCCGCAAATCCTCGAAAAAATTTTAAAAAAAATTAAAAAAATTAAAAAAAATTAAAAAAAATTCAGACATTTCGCGACAGTTTTTAAACTGCCACGAAAAAACCGCCACGAAATAGCGGCCCGAAAAACATTTAGCAGTGGTTTTTAAAACCACCACGAAAGAACCGCTGTGAAACAACTATTTTCCTATAGTGAGTCTCCAGCAATACAATTAACTAATTCTTGTTTATTGGACCAAAGACATAAAATACATTCACTACTTGTGATGCCAATATGAATGGATCATCTTTTCCCTCTTCCATGCTGAAATTCACCTTCACAAAGCCCATTTAATGAACTTTTACTATAGTGACATTGTAAATCCATTTGTAATTGAAAATCAGTAATTGAAATGTTGTATAATCAAACTCTTATATGTGTTCGATATTTCCAAAATATGAAATATTTTCATAAATTGTATTTCTATCCTTGGAACTATATATGTGCATCATTTTAGCCACAAGCATGACACCACTATTTTATATCCTACTACAGCCGTCATGTTATTTTTTATAGATTTTATAACCATTTATTACAAAACCATTGTGAGATATAACATTTTCATTCAGTCCATTGGATATCCATTGAAGTCGTTCGATAATTGAATTCATATTTTCAGATAACTCCATATAAATTTGATATAGGAACCATCCTATAAACTATTGATTATTTATATTTGATATCCATACTTTAGCCCTTAATAGATTCAAATATCTAATAATTTATTTATGGTATTCAATTTACGGATCAATATCTTCACTATTATATAAAATGTAAAGGTGCACTTGTTCCTGCATAGTAAAGGTAATTGTAACAACATCTCTTTTGTAAATCCCTTCACCCATAAGGTGTTCATTGTGATGAGACTTTGGGTGATCAATGTTTTCAACATATGATAGGTTATCAGTACTGAATTCAATATCTTCTTCAATAATATATCGTTATGAAATAAAACTTTTTGGATGAATTTTATTCTTGACATACCATTTCAAAATCATCATATAGAATTCAAATAGTTAAACCTCTCTAACCAAGTCAACCATCATGAAGACCATTATATCAAAGAATGATGATGGGAAGAACATATCTAATTCAAATAATATGATTAAAACATCCTTATTCATAACGGGAAAATTCACTAGGTATATAACGTTACTGTATATGGATTTGAAAAAGATGTAGATTCTAGTTAATATATGTTGTATATTTTAAGGCAGAATGCAATGAAAATCAACAAGTATTAAATATTATATCAAAACATGATAGTCATGTGATTTTAGACCTTTTAAATTCAAATTAGTATTTGAAACTACATTATTTATATTTTATAAATACCCTTATAGAACTATTACACTATTAATGAAAAGGAAAAATTGTAAATTTTTCTATCTGGATAGAATGTAAGATGATGGAGGAATAAAAGTCCTCATTTTACCCTTCACCAATTCCAAGTCTTCCCTTATCACCATTTCAATTGTGTCCAACCTAGCATTAATTCCATCATTTATTTCTTCAAAAACATTTAGTAATGTGCCAATAACATTATCAAATATATTTTTTTCTACAAGAATGACATCAAGAAAATGTCTGACATACAAAAAATTCCAATATATTAATTCAATGAAAAATGATATCTTATTCCCACTTGATTTTGTATGGTTTTTAGAAAATGGTTTACCAAAAATAGTGTCAATATCTTTTACATTATTGTACATCTGATCACCCATTTCTAGAGATGGTGTTTTACATTGTTAGATATTCCCATAAAATGTTTCCATCTTGGATCGGTATTTATGTCGTCTAGGTAAACTTTCCTATGTCCTAAATCATAGTCTTCAAGGAATGTTTCAATAGAACGGATGGTGTTCATTTTTCAAAAATGGGACACACCAAAATTCCTTCAATTCTATTTCCTAATAAATTGCCATAATGGGTAAATTCATTTAATGTTCCATACAACATGGGCCTCAATGTGAATTTTTCACTTCTATGAGAATCATACATTGTAACACCAATATCCCACATCAATTTTAGATCTTTGATAAATGGATCCAAATAGACATCAATATCATTACCAGGTTACTTTGGTCCAGATATAAGTAGAGACAACATGATTTATTTTCACATCATGCATAACCATAGTGGCATGTTATAGTTTAACAACGTGACATGACATGTACTTTGAGTATAAATCTATACACCAAAAGGATTTATCCCATCTATAGATAACACAAGAGAAATGTGTCTCAGATCATTTTCAAATTTAGGATACTCATAATCAATTTTATTCCACTAGGGAGAATCTGCTAGATGACATAGGTTCCCATATTTAATTATTTCATATACATGCCATGTTAATTGTCTCATGGTTTCTTGACATCTATATTGTCTTCTAAACCATGGAATGATAGAAAAGTACCATACATATTTCAAAATAATTGATTTATTTTTCTTGTAAAGATTATAGCAAAAGTTAGGGAATTGTATAAGCGATTCATGGTCCTTTCGAAACAATATTAAATCGTTTGGACAAGAATGAATTTTTTAGATATCATTACCATTGAACGTAGAATTCATTTAGCACCCTATGTTTGGCATTGTAGTTTATTTTCTTCTAGTAGCATATCATTCAGAAGAGTAAGTAGTTCTGTAAAGCTAGTGTCACTCCATCCACTTACAGCTTTCACATTATATAAATTCAATATAGCTGATAATGTTTTTTATTCAGTACAAACATAATAAAATGGTTTCTTCATGCATCTATTTAACTCCTCAAAAATATTTGGAAAATCATGATGGTCAACTTCAATTTCCATTATCATTTCTTCCATGATATCTCCATCATCATTTACATTGGTATTCATATCAAATGATTCATAAACAACACTATCATCCAAATCAATTTCTAGATTCAGTTTTTCCAATGTTTAGTCCAACATTTATAGCTCTGATATATTCTGTAACAAATCAAGTGTTCTTCCAACACTTCCAGACTAATTTTTCTTGTATAACAATAATGTAAACTCTGACATAGGATTTGAGAAGGGTTGTATGCATTCTCTTTTGAAAACATTATGATATATTTAACTCCATATTCATACTCATTTGTAAAATGATTAGCATGCATCCATTTTCGATTTATATCTATTATATTGGATTCATAAAATATTAATTTTGTACAATAAATAAATAAACACATAAAATATTCATTATTATAGGTGAAAGTTATAGACAATTTTAATAAGTGAAACTCAGCATTTCATTACTTCAATGAATTTCAATATGTTGAATAAAATGGGTAATTTAATTTAAGAAAATAATTAATACACTATTATAGATGTTATCCAAAGAATTCATTCAAAGGTGAATGTTATAGACAAATCATCCTCATCACCTCATATCCCAGACATTTATCATTTCATTTTATTGGTTGAAACATCATTAATCTCTAGTGGACATGCACCTATATTTCTTGAAATATTCAAAGCAGTAGTCATCCATGAGATGACTAATACATAGAGTGGTAAAAGAAATATAAAATAGATGGGAGATGAGTTTCAAGAAAAAATTGCAATAATGGCTATTTGGGAGATTAAGGTGATGAGGTTGACAGTTGTCTATACAAGTTATGGGGGACGAGTCTCAAGTAATAAATTTCAATAATAACTATTGTTTGATGCACATCATGTCTTTCTTAAATCTCATAAACAAATGAAATTATAATATAGGAAATTAAGGAGTAATAAGAAACCCAAATATGATAATCAAGAATAAAAAAATCTCATTCAATCAACTAGATGATATAAAAATGTATTGATAAAACATTTTAATAAATAAAGAGTAATTTTATATACATGGATAGTGATCAGAGATTCCTAGGGGGTGGAACCAATACATATTTACCTAAAATAATGAATACCTAAAAATAATTTTTAATATATAGAATCTTATAACTTCCATTATGTTTTTTTGGAACAAGTGATTTAGAAACCTAAGGATTCGAGGGAGGTTATATAATACACATTGAACCATCCTTGAGATTCTAGGGAGGTTCATAAAGAAAATTTCACAAATCAATAGTACATATCAACATGATATATCACAAACAAGGGAGAAAAACACACCATCCCTTAAAATGTCTATCCCATACACATTTAAACATATACATATATATAACATGGAATTTATAATACACATAATTGAAAAAAATTCACATTTAAACCTAATTTTTAATTAAAATAAATATAATCCCTTCTTAATTTGGAAATCCCAAACCATAATTTGGGAATAAATAATTATAAAATCACCCTTACATTATAAGATCTGAAAATGCATATAAACAGATGAAAATATATATATTTACATATATGTATATATGTATATATATATATATGTATATTTATATGTATATGTATATATATATTTAAAAAATAAACTTAAATTGATAAAAATATATGTAACCCTTATAGCAGAATATCATAACATAGTAAAATAAATACAACCGCATACTAATCTTGAAAATAGAGAGCCGCTTAAAATAAATAAGTATTGTATCACCCTTACTAATATTTTTCTTCAAATAAAACAATATAATTCTGAGAAAATAAATTATTGAGGAAAAACTATTACACAAGAATATTAAAATAGAATTTAAATAAAGAAAATACCTTACATGAATTCCATAAAATCAGCTTTTCTTGCTGGTTCACACCATAACCAGACTGAGAATTTGATTGCTAAATAAATTTCTTCATTCTTTTAAGGTTTTTATATCCAAAACCTCCAATATTTATATAGTAATAAAAATATCTATTTAATTGGTTTATATATGGTCCAGAGGTGATTCTCTAAGATTTCAAAATGGAGAAAAAAATTAATATTGTGGAGTAAGTTAGGGTAGCGATGTAGATAGTCAAGAAAATTCACTAAAAAATAATTTAAAAAATACCAAAATAGGATATCCAAATTAGTAGTCAAGAAAAAATGGATCATAAACAAAAGAAAAATAGTATACAATAATCGGAGCATAAATAACCGATGACATCATTAAAGATAAAATAAAAAATGAACTGAAAAATATAGAAATAAAATCAGAACCTATAAAGAAAAACACAGGTCTACCTCGTTAGGTTGAAGAAAATATGAGAGCCTTAGATCCATATCTAAATATTTTCTTCAAAAACCCTAACTGTAAGATAAAATCAAATATCGGATGATGTTTGAGAAAATGGAGGTAGTGGGTTTGTGTGATTCGAGCTTCGATTCACTGAGGTGGAGTACGGACAATGGGTGGCTTCCATAGAAAGATTCTAATATCACAACAGGTTCGTAGTGGGATAGGATTTTTTTAATTATATTGGGAAACTTTTATGATTGCTTAAGTAATAATCACTGATAAAAGACATATTTATCAGTGCATTTTTAGCTCTAAAAAAGGTATGTATTTATCATCACTAAGAAGCAATGATAAAAACCATCTTTATCAGTGCTAAATTTTTTGTGTTGATAAATATGCCATTTATCAATGTTTTTTTAGCACTGATAAAGCCCCATCATTATCAACGCTAAAAAAGCACTGATAAGGATTTCTTTTATCAGCCCTTATTACTTAAGCGCTAATAAAGAATTTATAATTATAATTATAACTAAAAAAATTGTAAATATATAGACTTAATAAATATATATAAATATAAATATATTAAATATATTTATTATTTAAATATATTTATTATAATTTTATAATTATTAAAATATATAATTATTAATTTATTATTATATAAATATTTCTAAAAAATAATATTTATATCATTATATATATATATAATAAATAAATAAATATATAAATATAAATATATTATGTATATTCATTATGTAAGTAAATTTATTATAAATTTAATAATTATTTAGATATATATAATTATTTATTTATATTTATATAAATTCTTTTAAAAAACTATTTATTTATTTATAATTTTAAATATATAATTTTTTAAATATAGTATGTACATTTATAAATATATTATTTAGAAATATTTTTTTTACAGACATTTTTTCTATATATATATATATATATATTATTAATAAATATCTAATTTTAAGTGCATGCTTGTTAAAAATGAGTGAAATTGAATAAATTTAAAATAAGAACAATTTAAAAATATTGAAAAATAGATATTTTGTGTGTGTGTGCATTTGATATAAAAATTAATTAATTACGTATATCAGAAATCAATATAACACACATTTTATCTATGTTATGTTGAAAAATCAAACGAAATTCAATTATATTTCCATTACTCTATGCAATTAGTCAGTATTTTTAATTCATAATAATTTTTTATTATAAACCATTATTCACTAAATATATGAATATTTAATGTAAATTGCATAAATATTTTTTAATATATAAATCATATTTATATACATTAATATATATCTATATATTTAATATAAACTATTTATTAACATTATCAATAATTATATAATGAATAAAATATTTAATATCTTTCTCAATTTACATACTTTTAAATATAATTTGTTTAATTTTTATTTTTCATATCTATATATTTAATACATACTATTTATTAGTATTTATAATTTATATATGTTATAATCAATTTATTTGATTTTATCAGTAATTATTTAGTTAATAAAACTTGTAATATTTTTTTTAATAAACTCACTTTTTATTTTTAATTTATTAAATTATTTCATTTTATTTATTCGAACATTTATGAGTGCTAAAATTATAGTGCTGGTAAAGGGTAAAATTTATCAACATTGATAAAGATTCTATTAATCAGTGCTTTTTTCTAGTGCTGATAAATATAATCCATGTTAAATACTTGTTTTGTAGTAGTGAAAGAAGAAATAAAGAATGATTTTTGGCACCACCTCCTTGGAAATAGAATCATGTTTTGACATGAGTCTGTCAGAGGGTGTGACAAAAAAAATATTTCTTAAGTTAAAATGCAGTAAAGTGTTTGACCTAGTATGTATCCAGAGAGAAGTGAACAACTATCATGTTTGTTAGTTAAATTTGAGAATTAATTAGAGGTTATTTTTGAAATTGTTTGAGTTTCAAAAATAAACCAATTAAGATGATGTTTGAAACCAAATTTATGAAAATAATGATGGTTTTAGGGTAGGATTGCCTTTTTCAATGTCATCATAGTCTAAAATATCATTCTCCATCTCTTCCTATTGAATGAAAAGTTAAATACTCATCGATTGAGTTATCAATCACCCTTGGTTGAAGGAAGTAATGACAACCACTCCTATGTGAATGAAAACTTATAAAATATTCCCAAATAACTAAGGTAAGTTTCAGTAGATAAGTTTTTATCATTATAAATCTATTAAAATATTACTTACTCCATATATGTTCCAATAGTATCTATAAACTCACAAAATAACACAATCTTCTCTATCGAGACAAATTACACTAGGCGGAGGGAGTTTAAAGTTATTCAAGAAAAGCTACAAACAACGAATGAAACCAATACCCAAAATATGATCACATTAATGGAATTGGAAACCATTGAAAATAGATATCATTCAATATAAAATTATAGTTTTACATTAAATTACAAGACTCAAAAATAAAAAATTGAAAACTCCCCCTTCCCTGATCAGCCAATAGTTTTACCCCTCCATTTGAAGGGTAATGGAGTTGGAAGGGGAAGACATGTTAAATATAAAACAAAGAAAAGGAAAGAAGAGAAAATCCAAATAACTTCAAGCTTTAAATCCTCGAGCACAACCCTTCCTCCTAATCCTCCAATATATCCCTTGAATGGATGTAGACACACATATTTATAGGCTTGAGGGGTGGAAAATTTTACCTTCAGATTCAATCATCCAAAATTTAGAGTCCATTTCTCATAATAAATGGTCGGATATTGGGTATTTTTATTCATAATTTTTTTCCTCTATAAATTTTTATTTCTACCAAATTTTTTTCAATATTTGGACAAGTTTCCAAATATTTATGCCCAAATTATTGATGAAGACTTTTTCTACCTGAGGAGACTAACCCACTACCTCCAATTTTGAGCATGCAATTGATTCCCTAATGATAAAAATAATCCATGAAATTTATTGTTGACATAATTCTAGAATCTATATTTATAATAAATCTATTATAACTTCATTTGGATATATCTATACCTATATATACTTCAATTATTGATGTGGGGTCCATTTTGTCGGCCAACAAACCTTTTCCAGTTGATTGATTTTATGGGTCATTATGGGTCAAATTGGATCTAGGTCTAGAACAAATAGTCAAATATCAAGAACAAAGGGATACTAAAAAAATGGAATCATGTATATTTTATCAAAATTTTAAATGTTAAACCCAAAAAATATAAGCTCTAGAAAACTGCCAATTTTTCAGAATTAAGCAATTTTTACAATTAAGCCCAAAATTCAACAAAAATAATAACATAATGAAAATAGCCTCAAATATATTAATTGGAAGTGATTAAATAATTATATCACACATTAAAAATAATTAAAATGTTATCTCAATCAATTTTTAACATACACTTGTTTAGAAATATAGCCATTTAGAAAAGTGGTTTCAACATCCATTTGAAATAATTCGAAACCGTGAGAAACAATATATTCCAATAGTATCATAGTTTCTTCAAATTAATAAATTGGTAAAAACTATTACTCAAAATAAATTAATTCCTCTTTTGAGTAACCTTGCTAAACCAATATTTTATTATTCTTAAATATATTTACATATTCATCATGTTTATTTCTAAAAACCCACTTTTACAATTAATATGAGAATCTTCTGGTGGAACACCTAAAGTAAACACATTGTTCCTAGTAAAATGATTTAATTCATCTTACATTTCCAAAATCTTACTATCATCACCTAAAGCTTTATAAATATTCTTTAGTACAAAATAAAAAATAAAATCATGATAAACAAAATCATTCATAACAGATTTAACAATGCTTTGGTAACCATGCAAATTTGGGTCTGATGGGATTAACATATGAATTATTGGTAGCCTAAATAGATTTCTAAAAAAATCATATGAAGTATAGAATATAATTTTTTATAAAAAAATCCCTTTTATGTCCAAGAGATTGTGGAAATCTCAAGGAACACTCATAATCATAATGACTTTATATCTAAAACAAGTGGTAGTGGATGTTCTTCCATTGGAGATTTTAACAAAGAACGTATTGTATATTTTAGGTTAATTATTATCATAACTAAGAACAATTATCCTACTTTTTGTTTTAATAAAAATCATCATTACATCAAATTTTTACCTACCATGAAGAAAAATGGATATATTTGACTTTAAACTTTCAACATCATTCTTGAACCATTCATTCTCCTAAAGAATGGTATCAGAATTTATTATTTCAAATTCATGAGATTCTGAAATTAAATCAAGTTCTATATTTAATTTATCATTTTTACTAAGTGAATTTTTTATATTTTCTTAGGAATTTTTCATATTTTTATGAGAATAATTTTTATCATCCTAAATATATTTTAGATTTTAATTTTCTTTCAGAACATCTTTATGTTGTATTTTAAGATTCTTGTATAAACCACCAAATTTTCATTTTTATGTTAATGTCTATTAAATTCAATAAGAAATTACTCAATAGTGTGTTTTCCATATTTAGATTTAGATGATTAATAATAATTATAAACACTTACCTGATTTCAATAATCCATTAAATTTCAGTTTCAACATCTATCTCATGACTGGATTCCCCAGTAGCACTTGAATCTTCTGTAAAAATCCATCCAGCTTCCACTACCTTATTTTCTTTCTTCTATTGTTTCCTCTTATTTTTATCCTTATTTATTCTTGTTAAATCATGCTTGATATTCCACTTTTCATACTATCATAACAAGTTACATCTTTATAGTCATTAAAAATGATATTACATTTCATTTTCTCCTTTTTGGTCAACCATAGAATAATCTTTATGAGATCTCCTCGGTCAACCTTTCTTCCTTCTAAATCCACCTTTTGAAACATCGACAATATCATTCATAAAATTGTTCTATAAATCAGAATCAGAATATTAAGTAGATACATTTTATTTAAAATAAATTCCCTTCTTCTTTGAATTTTATTCTTCATTAATATTTTTCAGTTCAAACTCATATTGTAATAATGATATGATAAAATTATAAATAGTATATTCATTAAATTTATTACTTTCATCAATAGATAACTTTTTATAATTACACTTCTTAATTATTTCTCTAATTACTCTTTCAACAAGAACATGAATTTCAAAAGTATCTCCCAAATAACTCATACCATTTATAACACTATTAAATCTATGAAATATTTGATTAACAATTTCATTTTTTTCTTATTTTAAATTCTTGTTATTCGGCTATTAACATACCCAAATTAGTTCTAATAAGTTTTTCAAAACCAATATGTGTAACTTACATAATTTTAAAATTTTCATTAACATTTTTAAATTATGAAACATGACTATAAAAATTACTATTTATTACACAGTATAAGATATTCATCACCATATAATTCAAAACATAATTTACCGCATAATTTCCAACCAAAGATCCGAGTTCACTTTCTAGCATCTTGTATGGCATTTCCCTAATTTTCCAATGATCAATGTTATGTTTTTTTCAAGAAAGGTTTCATATAGAAATTCCAATATCCATAATTTGTACCATAAAAATGAGGTGGTTATTATGGTATCCATCTATCATTTTAATGTTTTCCTGTCAACTTAAATAAGTTCTTTCCCCTTAACAGTTTTTTTAGAAAATGGTTAGTACAAATAATATATATATAGATCTAGGGTTCCTCCTTTAATACCAATTGTTGGTCTGGATTTAAGATTACCATATATCCAAGAGGGGGGGTGAATTTTAATTTTAATATTAATTAACAAATTTAAATATTATATAATATTTGTACATATGATACATCAAAAATTAAAAGGAAATGAACACAAGCCATTTTTATAGTTGTTTAGATCTAAATGATCTTACATCTACTCTTCACTCCTCTCATAAACTAACAGTGATGGAATACAATATAATTAATACAATGGAAACATATAATGAATTTTTCTCACCTAGAGTCAAAACCAAATTACAAAACCTTTCCCCCTAGAGGCTTAAACCCAAAACAAAGCTTCCTTTTGTGACTCGGATGCATAACCTGAATAGCCAACCTTTTTCCCCTAGAGGCGCAACCCAAATCCTTAATTTTGACTGGGATTAAAAAAAAATACTATCTTTTAATGTTTAGTATAACCCATTACAATTATACATAAATAAAGATGATAACAAGAAGTAAAATCATATATCCAAATGAACAAATTCAATACTGGACTGTTGAGGCAGTAGTAAACTCTCCAGCAGAAAGAGATAAAACACTAATGTCCAATTGAGAGATGTTGGTCATCATTAAAGTTTTTAGAACTTATAAAGTTAAAAAATATCCTCAAAATATTCTTATTTTTATGGATATATCGAAATCAATATATTGAGTTCATTTATATAGGTTCTGAGCACAGTGGAAGCGCGGGAGGGATGATGCCCAGCCTTTCTTTTTACTATTATTGATAATCAATCTGACTTCTATTCTAACGAAGAACATCGTGACCAATGGAATTGAATCAAAGAACACGTAAGGGAAAAAACCAAGAAACAAGGGTGAGTACATCAAAACATGTTGTTTACAATTAATTTAATTAATTATGAATTAGCTCCAAGGTTATTCTTTCTTTGTTGATGTGTCTGACCACAGATATGCAGTGCACCGCCACTGTGTTGTAGAATCCAAGTGTAGGATTCCACTAGTAGTGATCCGCATATGTTCCATGTATATCTATATGTCACTGAAGAAGTATATGGGTGCTAGCATGGATGATCCTTGCACTTGGATAGATGCCTTTGATCTCATTGATAACCACTTACAAATCATTCTCCTTGATCTGGTGGAGGAGGATATCTTTCATTCTTAAGAGTGTTCTTAGTAGGGGATGAACTCTATAGGCTTGAGATTTTTTCTCCAATTCGATATGCATGATTATTTTCTTGGCTATGTCTTTGTCTAAATGAGAGAATAATATAATCGGGCATTTAATTCTCTTGGGTAATAAAATAATTTGCAAAAGTGCCTTTAATTATTTCATTAGCCAAACCCCAAATCAAATAATAACAGCAATATTATTATTTCCTGGCATGTTATTAACCTACAAGTTGAAATTAGATATTATTTAATAAAATAATATTTAATATTATTATCTCTCATCGGACCCTTAAACTCAGTTCACCAATCCTCCTTGATATTTATTAGGCCTTGAATAATTACTATTTATTTATTAAAAAAATATCGCTGCATTATTAACTAATAAATAAATAAATATTATATTCACTAAAATAGAAAATAAATATTTATTATTAATTCCACTCATAATATATTCTCTCAACTAACTAGAAACGGAATAAATGATACCATATTACATGAACAATTACTAAACCGCTACCGGGGATAATATTTATTCAAATTGTTAAATAATAAATTATTTAACTGAGATTTTGGATGCACTTAGTGTGTGACCCGCTAGGCCTATTTCTTAGTGACATTAGGAGGACCAACCAAAAGTCCAAGGTTAGCATCTAGAAACATGCCAAGGAACCCATAGATAAAGAATTTAATGCTGCAATGGCATGTCACCTCATACAAACAATTACCATGTAATGTAATCCCTTTATCACAATATCTCTAATCAAGTAGGTTGCATCCCAGTGCCATCAACCTATATGTTGGATACCACATTCTTTGACTTTTCAGAAATAGAACTTGTCTGTTGATCACTATGTTCAAGTATTTATTTAGGCTATATCATTTCCATCAAATATCCTGAGATATTTTCTTCCATTAAAGAATTGAGGGATAAATCCTTTCTCCCAATATTCATTAATGAAATATTACTCGTGACGTACCCAACATATCTCACCTCACTTCAAACATCTTTCATCATGGTTTTTGACAATACATATAAGTGTGTGACTCACAAAACACATTAATAATAATATCAAATTCTAAGGACAAATAAACACATCCTCATATAATAACATCCAATGACACATAGAAATGTGGATTTTAAACTGGTGGGTCTTGTTCTCATAATATCCTCCTGGACATTACCAAGGGTGTACACCATGAGAATATGCCTAAAAGTCCTATGAGTCTCCACCCCTAATATCTTGTTTCATTTATGACCCTAAAATTATGTTATTTGGATATAAAACATGTAATTAAGAATAGTGTCATAACACATTCGGGTTCTCATCATTGTAGGGATCCATTGTGACCTTTTAGTATGATGGTTACTCTTAGGAGATTATCACATACAATGTTATGCAAAAGAGAAATCATGATCTGATAAGGAATTTATTAATATTGAAAACCATGAATATAAGTTATCGTAAAGTAAAAAAGATGTTGGTTCTAGTGAAACAAATCCAAAAGACTCCAATTTTCTGATGTTATTGCCTATGCTCTTTGGAACTATATTTTTTACATCTTTGATTGCAGATGGTTGATTCTTGACTCTATAAATAATAAATTTATGAAATGTGCAGAGTTGGATGGCTCCCAACAAATCAGAAAACTTTTCCTTGCAGAAGTTTCTGAACATCACCATCTGATCTGGTATGATTGGAATGCAATTATTCATAAAAACTAATCACTCAATCTTAATTTAGGTCATACCCAGATCCTTATTTCCATACAATAATCTACTTTGATTCAGAAAGGTCATTTCCACAATACCATGCACGATTATGGAATACTGAAACGTCTACGGATCAACGACAACTTTTGTCAACCACACCACACTCTGGAGGTGTTTTGGATATCTCCTCTCCCTGGATGGATCAAAATCAACATAGATAGCACCTCCAAGGGAAATCTGGGTCTCACAGGGTGTGGTGTTGTATTTAAGAACCACCTTGGACAGATTCTTCGATGCTTCATGGGACATTGTGGCACTACCTCCTCCCTCAAAGTTGAGATGATGGGCTTGATTCATGCGATTAATTTTTCCATGATTTATGTTTGGAAAAACCTTTGGATTTAAAGAGACTCTACGACCATAGTCCAAGCATTTTGGAATGGTGTAACTCATTTATCTTGGTCAATTACTACTCATTGGACGGAATGAAACCGTTTTCTCACTGACCTGAACTACATCATCACACATGTCTATCGGGAAGCAAACATGGCTATTGATGGCTTCACCAACTTGTGAGTTAATCAGGACATTACCTGGTGTGAAGACCTCCCAACTTCTCTTATTCCCTTCCATAAAAAATATGGTAATATGATCCCTTACTTTAGACTTTTGTAATCTTTCTTCTAATAAATTTTGTGCTTTTGTCATTTTGACCAAGGCATTACCATCTGAAAAAGCATACAATGTTATGAAAAAGAGAAATAATTATCTGATAAGGAATTTAATAATATTCAAAACCATGAATATAAGTTATCATAAAGTACAAAAGATGTTGGTTCTTGGGAAACAACTCCAACAGACTCTCACTTGCACTTGATCCAACTGCTAACAACCTTCAATCTGCTAACACTCACATGATACTCTTGCTTCTACTTATATATGCCTTTAGTCAAGGGGTCTACCACATTATCTTTTGTGGATATATTTCTCATTGCAACGTCACCCATTTGATATAAATCCCTCAATAGGTGATACTTTCAAAGTATGTGCTTTATCTATTGTTGTGACCTTAGCTCTTTTTCAATAGCCACCACAGTAGTATTATCACAATACAATGTGATAGGGTATTTACTTATAGGTACCACATCAAGATCTTGGAAAAATGTCCAAATCCATATAGCTTCCTTGGTTACATTTTTTTAGAAGAAGGAAGTATAATATTAATGACGAAGATTAGTGGACGTACATAATCAGAGCCATGAAGGGAAATTGTCCAGCCATAGCTAGTTGACATCGAAGGGGCCTGAGGCCGCTAGCTGATGGGACGCATTGTTTCCTTCCCTTTTGTTAAATGAGAAGGTGCAACAAGAGAAGCCTTGGCATAGCGAGCAGAATCTCCTGATGATGAAGCCAAAGGGATGGAGTCCGGCGTCATTGTGGTTAATGGAATTGATAATAGAGAGGTAGTCAGACTCAATGATGATATCATGCCATCCATGTTCTGCAGCGAGCATAATGCCTGCATGGATGGCAGAGGCCTCAGCAACTGCAGGTTCCCATAAGGCATGATGGGATTCATATTTTGCTGCAATAATCTTCCCCAGATAATTTCATGCCAGGAGGCTGAGAGCAACGATCCCATCCTTGGGGAGTGAAGCGTCCACATTAAGCTTAAGACTCCCTTCCGATGGGGGGGTCCAATGAGGGGTAAAGGAGGGGGTAACACCTGGCATAATGTTTCCTTTGTAGTCCTTCCAGCCCTCAATCCATGAAGTGGATCATTCAATCCAGAACTCGAGAGGTTGATGAACGTGGTGGAAAACTGAGTCATTACGCCGATCCCAAATGATCCAAGCCAGGGTAAAATAAGAGCTTGCATTGGCCAATGAAAGATAGGAACACCAGCACATCAAAAGATCAGGGAGGATAGAGACAACGTCCAGTGAAGCATCCGAAGTCGGGCCCCATTTATTCCAAATTTCCTTGGCTCCCGAGCAGTAAATGACGGCGTTCCATGGAGTTTCAGGAATATTTGATCAGAAAGGGTAGGATTCATCACTGGCCATATGTCGGTAAACAAGGAGGCTCATGGTAGGGAGGGTTCCCATGCAAACCTGCCCCAAAAATTGTCGTATTTTTTGGGGGACGTTGAGCTTCCAAAGTGCTTTCCATGGTCCCTCATCACGGTCGAGAGAGTGAATTCCAAGAGCCAGTCTGTACCTGGATCTCACCGTGTAGTCTCCTAAAACATCATTGGTCCAAAAAAGATAGTCGGGGCCTGTATCAGGGACACCAGGTATGCTCAGAATAATTCTTTGATATCTTTCATTAAACCAATCCTGGATCTTTTCCACACACCACCCCGGGCCCTGGTCTGAAAAGAGGCAGTTCACAGTGGCGTCTTCAAGACCTGGTTGGGCGGGGGATATGGCATGCATACCATCATTAACAACAATCCAGGGATAGGTCCAGATGTTGACAAATGAGCCATTTCCAATCCTCCAGCCCACCCCTTTCTCCAAGAGATTTCAGGACCCCCAAATACTTCTCTAGAGGAAGCTAGGACGGGGGGGCAAGAAAGGAACCAAGGAAGTCCGTGTGGGGAAATTACTCGGCACGGAGTACCCGTGCACACAAAGATGATGGATGGTTTAAAAGGTTCCATCCTTTCTTGGCCAACAGTGCTTCATTGAAAAGAAGAAGGTTCCGGAATCCCATCCCTCCCTCCGACTTGGGTTTGCAGAGTTTCTCCCAGGCCAACCTGTGGGGTCTATTTCTTCCATCGTTTCTCCCCCACCATAAGTTGGAAGTATGAGAATGGATCAGGCTGACGATGGCCATTGGGAGCTTAAACATATACATAAAGTAGTTGGGGATAGACTGAATGACATCTTTAATCAGGTTCCCTCTAATGACAATCTCCTCGTCTCCTCCATACACCAAGAGCATATCCTTATTTTTTTAAGATACTTAAGGACAGTCCTAAAAACAATCCATTGATGTAATCTTGGATCTTCTTGATATATTCTTACCAAGATCAATGCATAGGCAACATCAAGTCTAGTTCATAACATGGCATTCATGATTTATCTTATCATTGAAGAACATGGTATATTAGTCATTCTTTCTTTCTTTGGTTGTGTCTGAGGAAAACTTTTCTTGGAATAATGTATACCATGTGACACTAGAACCAATCCCCTATTGGATTGTCCCATACTAAATATATTTATTATATGGTCAATATATGTACTTTGGATTATTCCAAGAATCCTCTTGGATCTATCACAAATGATCCTGATCCCTAAAATGCAGGCTGCTTCACCTAAGTCATTTATGGAGAAGCACTTGTTTAACCAGTCCTTAATGGATTTCAATACTGTTATGTAATTTCCAATATGTAATATGTCACCATTATATACTACTATGATAAGGACCGAATTACCAAAAAAAATTTAAACACAAGGCCCACATTCATTTTTAATGAAACCAAATTCATTTATGGATTAATCAAATCGAATTTTCCATGACCTAGATGCCTGCTACAATTCATAAATGGATCTATGCAACTTGAAAATCCTTTTAGCATCACCTGGTGTCACAAAACCTTTTGGTTGTTTCATATAGAAATCTTTGTAATGTTTCCCATTAAGGAATATAGTTTTGACATCCATCTGCAAATCTCATAGTCATGGTAAGATTCTATGGAAAATATGATTCTGATGGATTTAAACATGGAAACTGGTGAAAAGTTTTCATCCTAGTGAATTCATTGAAATTATTTAAACTCTTTAGCCACTATCCTTGCTTTATAGTTACTTTCTTTAACTTACATATCTAGTTTCTTATTGAATAATCATTCACAACCAACTGGATTTACATCAACTGGCGCATCAACCAGAACCCAAACTGGGTTCTAATACATGGAATCTATCTTAGAATTCATTTCTTTTATACATTTTATAGCATCTGATCTCTCTACCACCTCCTTGTAGGATAGAGGTTCATTATTATCCAAAAATAATGATTCATCATCCACGGTGACTAGAAAACCATATCTATCTAGCTCCCTTTCCTCTCTTTATCTCCTAAGTAATACTTTTGTTTCAAGAACTACTTCTTCCATGGGGACTTATGGAACTTATTCCTATACCAACTCCCATGTATCTTGAGAATTAACTTCATGAAGTCAATATTGTTCCCACTATCCTTTTTGAAAATGTGATCCCTCTCAAGAAAGATAACTTGTCTATCAATAGTCACTTTCTTGGTTAATGGGTTGTGTATGTAGTATACCTTTATTTCCTTGGGATACCCAATAAAGACAAACCTCATGCCTTGGGGTGATAGTTTGTTGTATAAGAGAGACTTAACAAACTCTTTTCATCCCCATACATGAGTATGTGATAAAATGGGATTCTTTATACTCTGTAGCTCCAAGGGAATTCCATTTTCCTCTTTAGTTAGTACTTGGTTTAATGTGTATGTCGTAGTTTGTAATGAATATCCTCAAATGGATAAAAGAATATATGCATGAATCATCATTGACCTTACCATATCAAACAAGGTACGGTACCTCCTTTAACTAACACCATTCCATTATGGTGTGTAAGTTGGAGTGAGTTGAGAAACAATCTCAAACTCCCATAAAAGTTGATGAAATATTGGTTAAGATATTCTCCATCTCAATCTGATTGAATCTTCTTTATCTTCTTTCAAATATGATTCTCTACTTCATTCTTGAATTCCTTAAATTTATCAAAGGACTTAGACTTATACCTCATCAAGTAAATATATCCATATCTACTCAAGTCTTCAATAAATGTTATGAAGTAAGAATATCCACATCTATCCTCTTCTAGAAATGGTTCACACACATCAGTTTGTACTAATCCTATAAGCTCTATGGACCTTTCACCCTGTCCACCAAATGGTGGTTTGGTTATTTTAACTTATAAAAAAGTGTTCCATATATCAAGTCGTTTTAGCTTAGAATATTCTAAATATCCATCTTGACATAGCTTTTTCAAATGCTTATCATTTACAGGACCGAAGCAGTGAGGCCAAAAATGGGTGTTATATTAGTCATGTGAACCTGATTTGTTATTTTTTTCCAACACTTGGTTTTTGTAATTTAATACATACAGAACATTATTTAAATGTGCTATACCATAACATATGTTTTCCTTATAAAAGAATTGATTTTTATTTCTGAACATGAAAATAAAACCATATGTATATAAAATTGATACATAAATTATGTTTTTAGTAATAGTAGGTATATAATAACAATCACGTAAAATTTAAATCATTCACGTCGGTAATGAAAGGTTATAGTCACCAATGGAAAGAGCAGCCAACCTCTCACCATTGGCAGCTCCCAAATCCATGTCTTCTTTTGAAATTTTCTAAAATCTAATTGGTTTCTACATTTGGATACAGATATGAGTACCAAAAGCTTTATCAAATACCCAATGTATAGAAATTGAAAGATTTCACTCGATAATGAATGCACATTTGGCTTCCCATTGCCTCTAGGTGCAGTTCTTCTTCCAATGGAATGACTTGACGCATGAAAAACATACTAACTCATTTCCCATCCCCTACCTTTGGATGTTATTCTTCTTGTTTGGACAGTGCTCGGGGGCTTTAGACTATTTATTTGTCTTAGGATCCTTTACCTTGTCCTTACTCTTTCTATTCACCATAAGGACCACGGGTTTGTCATTACAAATGTCCTTATCCACTTAGAGAATCAAGGAAATAAGTTTTGATTGAATCTTCTCATTATTTATCATACTATAATTCATAATAAAACTATATAAGGTCTTGGGAAGTGATGAAAGTATTTGACTGTATGCAGCTCATCTAGACATTTAATCCCTAAGATGTCAAGACACTCAATGTATCCATTAATCATGACTAAATGAGGTCTAACTTGTGCATACTATCCCAGATTAGTTTTGAAGAAAGTTTTTGAGATATAATAACTCTCTTGTCTCTCCTTGTATTAATAGATATCCCGAATGTGAGACATCATGCTATAAGCATCCATTTCCCCATGTTGCTTCAAGATCTAATTGGGCTTGGATGATAGCATGAAGAACTAAACATCTGTAGCATTAATCATATGTTTCTTATACATAGATATATCTTTATCACTCCCCTCATTTCCAAGCACAATTGGTAAAGGTTCTTCCAGTACATATAATTTCTTTTCATGGGGAAGGATGACTCGTAGGTGCCTTTTCCAATCCGAGAAATTAGTGCCCGTGAGAAGGTTTTCCATCTTGAGTATGGATCTCA
This sequence comes from Viscum album, assembly GCA_963277665.1. Classification (NCBI taxonomy): domain Eukaryota; kingdom Viridiplantae; phylum Streptophyta; class Magnoliopsida; order Santalales; family Viscaceae; genus Viscum; species Viscum album. Next base: position 84,153,955 of record OY728140.1, on the reverse strand, counting down.
ATGATATATTATATTTCATTTTCAATTTTGTTTCTAAAAATAAGATGAGCATAAGTTTTGTACCTTATATGATAAAATTTAGGAAAATAAATAAATATTATATTTTTTAGTCTCCCACTATTTTTATCGAAACCCAATAGCCCTCACTATTTGTTTCAAAATAACATATTTCTTGGACATTTAAGTGGAAAGGATCCATATTCCCCTATTCATTACACCAACTTTGGTTGTTCAAGAAACTTGAAAGGTTTTAGGAAGGCAATCCAAATGCCAAATGCATTAACTCATATTTCCTTGATCTGTTGATTGGAATCCCCGATCATAAAACAATTAATTTAGATTTCCTTAACCTTTCCCTCTCAGTTACACCAAGTCCTGTTTTGGCCATCAAACCTTGATGTGAACCAATTAAATTCAACCAAAAACATCATGTTAGAATTCCCCAATAATTGAAATCACCCTAAAATTGGTTGGCCCAGCACTTTGAACTATGGTTCGGTTCTAACCGAAGTAATGGAAGGCTATACCGACTTAATATTTTATTGAGAGATTTTATCCTTTATATGTAAATTGACAAATATTATATTTATCACATGATTTTTAATATTAATTGGTATTACTTAAGTGATTAACTATATATTTAGATAATATTTACATATAAGGCAGTTTATGTTAGGTCCATCTAGCTTGATTGTTAATTCATTAATAATGTGATCGTGACAAAACACCTATAATGAATAACCATGAAATCTAATGAAAATAAAATTAATGTTAATATCATGTTCTTATTATAATGGTTATTTTATCTTGAAGTTGATAAACTAATGACCTAGGGGAGAAACACCTTGAACCATCTAAAGTTTGTGTTAATATCTTTACACTTATCCACCTTTGAATCTCCCTGGATTGGTTTCGTCTCAACTCCTAACTTTAATCACCTCATCTAGCTTAGGAGATTCATCCATTACATATGATTTTACTCACATGTTGGTGAGGGGTAAAAGTGGGTTTACATAAAATAAACCATGGGCACAGAGACCCTACATATTTATAAGGAGAGAAGGCACACAAGCCAATAATATAATTTAATAATAAATTAAAAGGAAACCAATCACATACAAAGGCCTGGTATAACTCATGATCATCCACATGCATGAAATGAATTATGCATTTAATAAAACTAGAATTCAATAATTTAATCATTCTTATTTAAGATAAATCGCGGTCGAATCGATTAATTATTATCTTTAATTAATCAAACTTTTATCTTAAACCTAGTTTGAATTTCCTTGAGATTATCATCCTTTATAATTTTAAAAAAATTAATAAATTCATTTAAAATTAACATTGTACGTAACTTGTACCTTGGAGGTAACCCAGTGAATACCCACCCAAAACTATTAAACATGTATTATACTCATATACACTTTATTCTTTGTGACATTTAGCATGCACATAGAATAATAACTGTAATACAAATCATATATGATGTGTAGATCTTGAATATTAGGTAGATATTAATAAAATATATATATATATATATATATATATCAAATCCTATTACATGGAGTGACCCAAATTTACACCCACATCCAAGTACATGTCTCAAGGGTTATATAATATAATAAAATTTAAATCTGCATAACTGGTAAACATACACGATGTGTAGATCCGATCTACATGGCATATACATTGTTCAACGTGTATCCAAATTACATGCCTAGGGACTCTTCGTGTGAGGTGTAATTTGGAAATCACAGAGTGCATGACCTTTCTGGTTGGCCGAACACTGTGTTGAATCCATCATGCATGGTCACCAGTTAGGTAGGCCATGTATGGAATACACAACCTAACCCTAACCAGAAGGGACTAAACACTGTGACCAATAGGCCACACTGCGTGAAGTCCAGCTGAACATTCTCCATTCTATCTCATTCAACATGTGGTGTAATAATTAACTATAATACATGGCATTAATGTACACGGGTTGAGTAATTTCTGAATTAACTCTTAGTTCATTGAACACGAGTACACAACGTGTAATTCTAATTACACGGTGTGTACTCCTATTATAGCGACCCTTCCTTTTCTTACATTACTATTACATCATTTTATAGGTAAAAAACATAATAGTATTACACATAGAGGATCCAATGGTTTAGTGTCTTGGGAAAACAAGGACCATACATAGAAATTACAACATCAAGCATAAACATTTATTTAATTTTGTCTTCTCTAGCTTCTTATTGGCACTAGTCCTACCCTTAGTACACGTAGCCATCTGAGGACATACATCAAAAGGGGTGATCTAAAATCCCAGTAAGAGGGTAGATAAGAACAATATAGCATGGGTTGAGCATAATCATATCATGTTAAAAAGATTATGAACATGAGAGGAAGTATAAATATAAAACTTGAAATGTGGCAATGCATAAAAATGAAACATCATGTCTTAGTGGTTAACTACCACACATACTTGTGAACCAAGCTATAATCTTGTTCACAAATAATTTCAAATTTACTCATGAGATTCATCACTTTACCCAATTCATTGGAGTGCTGTATAATTCTGGGCGCACCTGTCACATTGAAACATTCATATTGCGCTACATAATTCTGGGCTCACCGGTCACATCATATCATTATCATTATCATGATTTCCACATAGAACACATATCAAAAGTGAACATAACTAACCCATAGAAAGTAATGGGTTTCATATCATAATAATACATTCATATTCTTTGGGTTCTCAAAATAAAGAGGGAACAACATACTTGATACAAGAACCATCAACTATGAATGAGAGGTAAAAGTTGAGTTCTTAAAAGAAGAGTTATTTTGGAAAACATTTGGTTTGACATAAACATCATTAGAAAACATGTATATCCCTCAAAAGTTAATATAATTATGAATAAATGATCTTTAAGGAATAACCATATCTAAAATGGAGTGAAAGAGGGAGAACCCGAAGGATGAAAGTTGGGTTCGAGAATTTCCCCTTACCTTGTATCTGAATGCTTCCTTCTCTTTAATGTCCTATATAATGACATTATATTAATTAATTAGAAATACAGAACCTTATTTTAATTATTATGGTTCATTATGGTTTCCTTATGTAATTTTATGTGCCTTTGGATGAGTTATAGAGTTTAAAAACAGTGTTCGGGAATGTTTGTTTTTATGGTTTTCTTGAGTGGTTCACTTGTATTCTTAAATTGAAGTTCCGGTAGAACATGGGTAAACATACATAACTGATATTTCATGTTATTAATGATATTACAGGATTTTGAATGATCTTATAATGAATTATATTAGATCCATATGGATGTATCAATAGATAATAATTAAATGATGATTGTTTTGGTAAATTTGGGTGGTTTTTCGATCACAACGAACTTGTTTTATTTTATCACTTAGTAATATGTTCATAAGTCAGTTAAAGAACATTAAATAGGACATAATACATATAACATATTCTGGTTCAACCATAAAAATGCTTTCAAGACCAGATCTGAAGGTAGAAATGGAAGAAGAAAGCATGTCGTTCTTGAAGGTGATAAATTAACACCTCACGAACAACGTTCTCTTTAATAAAATAAAAGGAATATGGAAAGGGGTTGGATGATATAATATCCCATTAGCATCATAAGATCACAGTACATGTATAATACTGGAGTAAAAATACCATTAGGAAGAATATATGTGTGGATAGATCAAGAAATGTACTTGAACTTGAATGGAAATTAAAGGATAAGAGGGAGAGATATTACCTATTAAATCCTCCTCTTGATATCCTCCTTAAGGAAGCTAGGATTGGTCTTTTTATGAGACCAAAAGCTCTTAGGCGTGGGATATGGGATATGGAAGATATTTGGGTAGATTTTAGAGAAGGCTTGGATCTTGAGAGGTGTGAGGAAATGAGGGTGTGAAGGGTGGTTTTTATAGTGGAGGGGAGAGGGGTTTCCTTAATATAAAATTCATTAGTTTATTAATTTTCCCTATGAAAAGGAATAGTGAGTATTGAATGACCAAGAATAGTAAATAAGGCATGTGAGTTCGATATTTGGGTGGTTACATCACCTGTGATGTCAAGAATTGTGGGTTTTAATTATAATGTATTTATACGGTAAATTAATGTATTTTACTATTCACCAAAAATTCATGTATTTTAGAAAAAACCCAAAAATTTACCCCAAACATTTTTCGACGTGTAGAATCCAAAAATTAAGTCCATTTCTTGAAAATAATTCCCAAAATATGATTAATTTAATATTTAATTAAAATCATGGTTTATAACTAAAAAATAGTTTTAAAACCTTCATTTACTTATTCTAAAATATTGGTACATCATAATTTCACTTGAATATTATTTTTATACAATCATAGGTAAGGTTACTATTCATTAGGGTATATCACTATTCATAAGGGTATGTTACTATTCATAAGGGTAGGTTACTATTCACCAAAAATTTATTTTTCTTTTATTAGACTCCAAAAAACAACTTGAACGCAACCGTGTATGTCTGATATTTAAAATTCCAAATGTGGAAGTGACAAAATCATGTTTAAAGTTCACTTATCACTTAGTAGTTCATTATGTTGTGTTTTCGTGTTATTTTATTACATAATTTTATGAATAGAATTTCCATTGAAAAACTTTGGGTCGTTATATTCTTCCCCCCTTAAGAAATTTCGCCCCCGAAATTTCACTTTACACAAATAGGTGAGGGTGTTTATCTTTCATTACCTCTTCTGGTTCCCAAGTTGCTTCTTTAAACTTATGTTTCCTCCACAAAACATTGACAAGATGGGTTTTCTTGTTGCGTAGAACTTTATCTCTCCGATCCAGGGTCTTTACTGGCTGCTCCTCATAGGAGAGATCATCTTCCAATTGCACCACATCTAAGTTTAGTACATGTGAGGGGTCTGGTGTGTACATCCTCTGTAGTGATACATGAAACACATCATGATCTTGATCCATATTTGGTAGTAGTGCAAGACGATAGTCCATAGCTCCTATGCGGTCAAGGATCTCAAAGGGGCCAACATACCTTTGGCTTAGCTTCCCTTTCTTCCCGAATCGCATGACTCTCTTCCATGGAGATATTTGAAGGATGAATTTATCTCCAAAATCAAACTCCAAGTCCCTTATATGGTTGTCAGTATATCTCTTTTTCCAACTTTGAGCATCTTTGATGTGTTTCTAGATGACTTGAACCTTCTCTGTCATCTCTTGAACAAGATCAGGTCCAAGTATCTTTCTTTCTCTGACTTCATCCAAATAGGTTGGAGTTCTACATCGCTTTCCATATAGAGCTTCATATGGAGCCTTCTGAATACTTGAGTAGAAGCTATTATTGTATGAGAACTCAACCAATGGGAGATTCTGATCCCAACCACCTTTGAATTATAGAGAGCAGGCTCTTAGAATATCTTCAAGTGTATTAATAGTCCTTTCATATTGGCCATTAGTTTGGTGGAGATAGGCCGTTCTGAAATTTAATTCAGTACTCAAAGCATGTTGAAGGATCCTACAAAATTTAGATGTGAACCTTGGATCACAGTCAGAGACAATTGAGAGAGGAACACCGTGTAGTCTCACCACTTCCTTCACATATGTCTTTGCAAGTTTTTCAAGCGAGAGATCTTCCCGAATAGCGATAAAATGGGCAGTCTTGGTGAGTCAGTCAACCACAACCGATATTGCATTATTTCCCTTCGATGTCTTTGGGAGACCCATGACAAATTCCATAGTAACATTTTCCCATTTCCACATGGGTATAGGCAATGGATGCATCATACCTTTGGACTTTTGTCTCTAAGCTTTAACTTGCTGACATACCAAGCACCTTGATATATATTCTCCAATCTCCTTCTTCATGTTATCCCACCAGAAGTGTTCTCAGTGACCATAGTATATCTTGGTACTCCCAGGATGGATAGAGAATGCGGAGCTATGTGCATTTTCCAATAGATCCTTCTTTATCCCGGGTGATGATGGCACACAAAGTCTCATTCCAAACCGAATCAAATCATCATCGTCGATATGGAACTATTGCAGCTTTCCTTCTTTTACGGCATTCAACCACTTTTGTATCTCCACACCATCCCTTTGTGTTTCCATAATTTTCTTTTGGATAGACGGTTGCACAATAATTTGGGAAAGGCAGGATGTATCCACTGTCCTTATGATTTCCAAATCCATTCTTTTCATATCCAAGAAGATAAGGTCATTCTCAATCTGTAGAATGGATAGGGTAGCATGATCTTTTCTGTTTAGAGAATCAAATACCTTGTTTGCCTTTCCAGGATGATAGTGAATAGAGCAATCGTAATTCTTGATTAGATCTAACCATCTCCTTTGATACATGTTGAGATCCTTTTGTGTGAATATATACTTTAGGCTCTTGTGGTCGGTGTATATGTCATAATTCTCTCCATAAAGGTAGTGGTGCCAAATTTTCAAGGCAAAAATCATGGCTACCAACTCTAGATCATCTGTCGGGTAATTCTTCTCATGGATCTTCAACTGTCATGAGGTTTTGGCTATCACATTGTCATTTTTCATGACTACGCAACCAAAGACTTTCATTGAAGCATCACTGTATATCACAAAACATTGCCCACTTTTCGGTAGTGTGATTACAAGTGCAGTGATCATCCTTATATTTTGCTCCTTGAAGCTTCCCTCACATTCTTCCATCCAGACATACTTTACCCCTTTCCTTGTTATCTTAGTTAGTGGGATTGACAGTCGTGAGAAGTTTCTCACAAAATTGCAATAGTACCCCCCTAATCCAAGAAAACTACAGATTTTTGTGACACTAGAGGGCCTGGAAATGACCTTTGTTTTTGAAGGATCCACAGAAATTCCCTCACTTGTGATCACATGTCCCAAGAACTTGACTTGTTTCATCCAAAATTCACACTTTCTGGACTTGGCGTACAACGTCTCCTTTCTCAATGTCGCCAACACAATTCTTAGATGTTCTTCATGTTCCTCCTTTCTCTTGGAGTAGATGATAATATCATCAATAAACACTACCACAAATTTTTCGAGGTAATGTGTAAAGAATCTATTCATCAAATCCATGAATATTTTAGGGGAATTAGTAAGACTGAAGGGAATCACCAAAAACTCATAGTGCTGATACCTTGTTCGGAAGGCAGTCTTCTGAATATCTTCCTTCTTCACCTTTACCTGACGATTTCCAGAACGAAGATCCACCTTTGATAAGTATAGAGCACATCTTATCTGATTGAACAAGTCATCAATCCTTGGTAGAGGATACTTGTTCTTTATGGTGATCTTATTGAGTTCCCGATAATCAATACACAGCCACATTGTTCCATCCTTCTTCTTCAAAAAAGGACTGGTGCACCCTAAGGTGATGCACTAGGGCGTATGAACCCTTTGTCCAGATGTTATTGCAGCTACCTCTTTAACTCCTCCAGTTCAATAGGATCCATCCTATAGGGACACTTCGAGATAGGAGTAGCTCCGGGTATGATTTCAATTGAAAACTCTACCTCACGGTCCGGGGGGAATCTCAGGTAACTCTTCGGGAAATACATCATTTTATTCCCTCACAATGGGAATTTCCTCAAGGTTGGCACTTTCCATCGACTCAACCATTTGGGCGAGGTATGCTTCTTCATAGGGAATCAAAACCCACACCATTGAAGGATTTTTCAAAGGAGATTCATGATCTTCCTTGAATTTCTAGAGGAGCATGGGATGGTTCGGAATATGAAAAGATATTTCCTTTTCCCGAAAGTTAATATGTGCTCTATATAACAAGAGACAATCCATTCCCATTATAGCATCGAATTCCACGAAGGGAAGTATTATGAGATTTGTTGGAAGAATATTCCCACATATGCCAACAGGAGAAGAGTCAAACACTTGGGTTTCAATGATTTCACCACTTTGTGTTTTTACAGATATCTCTTCTTAAAGGTTTTGGGGTTTCGATTCTATAGTTCTAGAAAACTTACAAGATATAAAGGAATGCATAGAACCATAATCAAATAAGACTTTTTCCATTCTTGAGTGTATATGAAGTGTATATTGTATGACTTCATTATCATGCTCCACCTCTACAGTAGTGATGGCATAAGCCTTCACTTTTTCCTTTGGCTTTGGTGGCTGCTGACGCTGATTACCCTCAAGAATTCGAGGTTTAGTGCACTGGTTTGCATAGTGCCCTAGCTCCCTATAGTTGAATCATTGAACCATGAGTGGTTCTCTCCTTTCATCATCTACATTATCCTTAATTTTAGTGTCTTTTAAACACTCTTGAGCATGGTGTCCTTATTTCCCACACTTGAAGCATTTCTCCATCCCTTTGAGGCAGTTCCCATGGTGAAACTTTCCACATTTTTGACATGTGGGTCATTGAGTTTTCTTCCCACCCTAATCATTAGATCCAATGGCATGAAACTCCATCTTTCATTTCTTATCACCATAGATATAGGACTATTATCCAAACTTCATCTCCACTTTGAGATCACATCGAACAACTTCTTTATAAATCCCAAAGTCTCGAATTGTGAGAGCCTTTCGAAGGTGTGGTTTTAATCCCCTAAAGAATCTATTAATTTTTCTATCATTATTGATAACAAAACCCAAAGCGTACCTTGCAAGCCTTGTGAAATTCTCTTCATAGGTTGTGATAGATTCTCATTATTTTTTCTTGAGCTCTATGAATTCTCTCTCCATCTTCGTACGAAGAGTTCGTGGGAAATACTTATTGAGAAACATTTTCTTAAAGTCTTCCCATTCCATCTCTTCAATTTCCTCCTTTAGCTTGGTGTTCTTAATCAAATCCTACCATTGATCAGCTTCTCCATCTAGAAGATAAATGGCTAGGGTCACCTTATCTATCCCAGTACAGTGAAGAACAAAAAATATATTCTCCATGGAGTTAACCCACTGTTCTGCAACTAGTGGATTAGAATATCCACTAAACGTCGGTGGTCGTTTCCACATAAAACATTCGATAGCCAGTTGTTCCCTATTTAGTGGAAGAGGATGTTCCCTATTATTATGGTTATTATTAATAACCTAAGATAATTGGGTAATAATCACCATGAAGTTATGAACTCCACATCCAAAATCATTGGGGATGTCATTCGGGTAATCATTGCATTGGCCCTCACATGAGTTCTTAGCCTGATTTCTCCTGTTTCCCACCATTTTATAAAATAGAAAAGGTTAGAACAAAACATAAGTAAACAAGTCATGAATAACTTATTCATTTAAACAATTTATACCAAAAACATAACAAATGGGATCCCTATGTAAATATTCTTGTGTGCATATTTTTAATTAGTCTCATGCTACAGGTTTTCTCTAGGGTTCACTAGTCTTAATTCCCAAATTAACTAAACGTTTCCTCTGATAACAACTATAGTGACCCTTCCATTTCTTATATTATAGTTAAATCATTTTATAGGTAAACAAAATAATAGTATTACACATATAGGATCCAACGGATTAGTGTCTTGGGAAAACTAGGACCATACATAGTAATTACAACATCAAGCATAAACATTTATTCAATTTCTTCTTCTCAAGCTTCTTATTGGCACTTGTCCTATCCTTAGTAAATGTAGACACCTGAGGATATACATCAAAATGGGTCAGCTAAAATCCTAGTAAGAGGATATATAATAACAATATAGCATGGGGTGAGTATAATCATATCATTGGAAAAGGATTATGAACATGAGAGGAAGCATAAATATAATACTTGAAATGTGGAAATGCATAAAAATGAAACATCATGTCTTAGTGGTTAACTACCACACATACTTGTGAACCAAGCTAGAATCTTGTTCAAACATAATTTCAAATTTACTCATGAGATTCATCACTTTACCCAATGCATTGGAGCACTGTATAATTCTGGGCACACCCATCACATTGAAACATTCATATTGTGCTATATAATTTCAGGCTCACCCGTCACATCATATCATTATCATTATAATGATTGCCACATAGAACACATATCAAAAGTGAATATGACTAACCCATATAAATGAATGGTTTTCATCTCATAATAATACATTCCTAATCATTGGGTTCTCAAAATAAAGAGGGAACAACATACTTGATACAAGAACCATCAACCATGAATTAGAGGTAAAAGTTGAGTTCTTAAAAGAAGAGTTCTTTTGGAAAACATTTGGTTTGACATAAACTTCATTAGAAAACATTTATATCCCATAAAAGTTTATATAATTATGAATAAATGATCTTTAAGGAGTAACCATATCTAAAATGGAGTGAAAGAGGGAGAACCCGAAGGATGAATGTTGGGTTCGAGAATTTCCCCTTACCTTGTATCTAAATGCTTCTTTCTCTTTAATGTCATGTATAATGACATTATATTCATTAATTAGAAATCCATAAACTTGTTTAAATTAATATGGTTCGTTATGGTCTCATTAAGTAATTTTATGTGCCTTTTGATGAGTTATAGAGTTTAAAAACATTGTTCCGGAATGTTTGTTTTTATGGTTTTCTTGAGTGGTTCACTTGTATTCTTAAATTGAAGTTCAGGTAGAACATGGGTAAACATAAAAAACTGATATTTCAGGTTATTGATGATATTACAGGATTTTTAATGATCTTATTATTAATTATATTAGATCCATATGGATGTATCATTAGATAAGAATTAAATGATGATTGTTTTGGTAAATTTGGGTGGTTTTTCGATCACAAAAAACATGTTTTATTTTATCACTTAGTAATATGTTCATAAGTCAGTTACAAAACTTTAAATAGGACATAATACATATAAAATATTCTATTTAAACCATAAAAATGGTTTCATGACCAGATCTGAAGGTTGAAATGGAAGAGGAAAACATGTCGTTCTTGAAGGTGATAAATTAACACATCACGGACAACGTTCTCTTCAATAAAATAAAATGAAGAGGGAAAGGGGGATGGATGATATAATATACCATTAGCATAATAAAATCATATAATATGTATAATACGGGAGTTACAATACCATTTGGATTAATATAGGTGGGGAGAGATCAAGAAATGAACTTGAACTTGAGAGGAAATTAAAGGAGAAGATGGAGAGATATTACCTCTTAAGTCCTCCTATTGAGATCCTCCTTAAGGAAGCAAAGATTGGTCTTTTGATGAGAACAGAAGCTCTTGGACGTGGAAGAGGGGCTAGGGAAGATGTTTGGGAATATTTTAGATAAGGATTGGAGCTTGAGAGGTGTGAGGAAATGAGGGTGTGAAGGGTGGTTTTTATAGTGGAGGGGAGAGAGGTTTCCTTAATATAAAATTCATTAGTTTATTAATTTTCCATAAGACAAGGAATAGTGAGTATTGAATGAACAAGAATAGTAAATACGGAATGTGAGTCTGAGATTTGGATGCTTACATAACTTGTGATGTCAGGAATAGCGGGTTTTAATTATAATGTATTTATACGGTAATTTAATGAATTTTACTATTCACCAAAAATTAAAGTATTTTAGAAAAATCCAAAAAATTTACCCCAACCATTTTTCAGCGTGTAGAATCCAAAAATGAAGTCTGTTTTTCAAAAATAATTTTCTAAATATTATTAACTTAATATTTAATTAAAATCAAGGTTTATTACTAAAAAACAGTTTTAAAACCATTATTTAATTATTCTAAAATATTGGTACATCATACTTTCACTTGAATATTATTTTTATACAATCATAGATAATGTTACTATTCATTAGGGTATATCACTATTCATAAGGGTATGTTACTATTCACAAGGGTAGATTACTATTCACCAAAAAATTATTTTTCTTTTATTAGACTCCAAAAAAAAACTTGAACACAACCGTGTATGTCTGATTTTCAAAATTCCAAACACGGAAGTAAAAAACTTATGTTTAAAGGTCACTTATCACTTAGTAGTTCATTATGTTGGGTTATCATGTTATTTTATGACATAATTTTAAGAATGGAATTTCCATTGAATAACTTTGGGTCGTTACCCCTATGTTACCCAATCAGAATCTTTGGAACCACTGGATGAGTTTCTTAAATTTATTTTAATCATAAAATTAATTTTTTCTATTAGATATGTGATAAATGATTGATGAAGAAATAAATATTTCAATTTAGATTTAAATAATGATTAACTTGAATTGAAAAACTAAATTAAGAATTCATAAATAAGAAATTAAACTAAATAATTATAAACAATGATGTGATCCCTCTGATACCACTTATAGGTTCTGGGTGCAGTGGAAGCACAGGAGGGACGATGCCCAAATTTTATTTTTTCCATTATAGATAATAAATATGAGGTCTATTCTGAAAAATAACATCCTGACCAAAGCATTGAATCAAATAAAAAGTAAGGGATGGAAAACCTGGAACCAAGTGAGACTAGATCAACACATGTTGTTTACAATCAATTTAATTAAATTGGAATTACATCCAAGGTTACCCTTTCCTCGTTGATGAATCTGTCCATAGATCTGCAGTGCACCGTCGTTGCATTGTAGAATCCAAGTGTAGGATTCCTATAGTAGTGATCCATACTTGTTCCATGTATCTTTCGACATCGTCGAAGGAGTCTACAGGTGCTAGCGTGGAATATCCTTGCGCTTGTGATGTCCACCTTTGATCACCTTGAGAATTGCTCCCAAAGCGTTCTCCTTGATCTGGAGGAGGAGGATCTATTTCATTCTTGAGAGCAATCTTGGAGAGGGATGAATTATATAGTCTTGAGAGCTTTTCTCTAATTCATTGTCCAAAATGATTTTCTTGGCTATATTTTTATCTGAATGGGAGAATAATATAACCAAGAATTTAATTCTATAGGGTAATAATAAAATAATTTGTACAAGTTCCTTTAATTATTTAATTAATCCAAGAGAAGCCAAGTGTTAAATAATAACAACAATATTATTATTTCCTGACATGGGCTTAACCTACTAGTTACAATTAAATATTATTTAATCAACTAATACTTAATATTATTATTTCTTACTAGACTCGTAAACTCAGTCTTCCAATCTTCCTCGATATTTATCAGTCCTTGAATAATTTCTATTTATTTATTAAATAAATATTACGGCATTATTCACCAATAAATAAATAAATAAATATTCTATTCTCTAAAATAGAAAATAAATCATTATTATAATTCCGCTCAAAATATATTCTATTGAATAACTAACAATGAAATAAATGAAATCATGCATACATGAATAATTGTTAAACTAGTATCAGGAATAATATTTATTCAACTTGTTAAATTATAACTTATTTAACTGAGATTCCGAATACATTTAGAGTGACCCTCTAGGCCTCCTTCTCAGTGGAATTAGGTGGAGCACCCTAAAGTCCAAGGTTACCATCTAGAAACATGCCAAGGAACCCATAATGAAATAAGTTAATTCAATAATAACATGTCACCTAATACAAACACTTACAATGTATTATAATCCCCTAACCAAAATATCTCTAATCGAGTAGGTTTCATGCCAGTTCCATCAACCTATATGCTCGATATCTCATTCTTTGACTTTATAGAAATATAACTTTCCTATTGATCACCATGGGTATGGATTTATTTAGTTTGTATCAATTATATTAAAGGGACTGAGATATTATATTCTGTTAAATAATATAAGGGATAAATCATTTCTCTCATTATTTGTTAATTCAATATTACTTGCGACTCACCCAACATATCCTACATCGCCACGAACATCTGTTGTCACAGTTTTTTTTAATACATCTAAGTGCGTGACTCATAATAATCATTAATAATAATCATAAATTCTAAGGACCAATACACATGTACATAGATAAGAACATCTAAAAACACATATAAAAGTGGATTTCCTACTGGTGGGTCTTCTTCTCATAATATTCTCCTCGACATTACCAAGGGCGTACACCATGAGAAGGTATCTGAAAGTCCTATGAGTCTCCACCCCTGATTTCCTGTATCACTTGTGTCCCTCAAATCATATCATCCAGCTATAGAACATAAATTCATGAATAGTTTCATAGAACTTTTGGGTTCTCATCATAGCAGGGATCTTCTATAACCTTTTAGTGCGACAATTACTCTTAAGAAATTCTCACATACAATGTTACGCAAAAGAACAATAATGATGTGATAATAAATTTATTAATATTAAAAACCATGAATATAAGTTATCATAAAGTAAAAAATAATTTGGTTCTATGGTAGTAAATCCAATAATAAATACATAAAATATTCAACACCAGAAGTTCGTTGTAGTTACTCTTTCCCAAGACAACGTACAATTTCATTGTTAAATGCGCATAAAAAACATACGCACATGGGTAACATCATTTACTATATAAAATTAAATTCATGTTATAAAGTGATAACATGTTAGTGCAATTAATATAACACTAATGAATAATTATAATCAACATTAAATTCCCTGGTAAAACTCTTATAAATCATGCGAGAAAAACTGTTCACATTCCAAAAACCTTTAATGTGGTACTCGTGTTTTCTCGAGAAATCAACATTAAACATCATTCCATTTGATAAGAATTTAATGAAACATATTAAAAACTATTATCATGGTTTATAAATAATTAATATGTAATTATAGAACAAATAAAATATTAATTATATTCATAATAAACATGTTTCAAATTGAAAAATGAAATGTTATGTAAAACATAGTAAATTTCAAGATTTTACAATATCTTGTAGAAAATAAAAAATCCCCTTAAGTAAATACACATGTGGATTTAAATTAGTAGGTTTATGTATGGGATTCACATAGGTTAATCTAGATAGAAAAATATACATAAGTAAATTCACATACTAGATTTCAGAGAGGATATTTTGAAAATTTTTGGACAACTTAAATTATAATTTTTCAGACTTAAAATATACCATAAAAATAGAATAATTATCTCTATCTATAGTCAGATTATATTTAAATATGTTTATTATATTTCCATATAATCAATAATCACCTTAATATGACTTCTACTACTCAATTTATCATCAAAAAATATAGTAGAAATATTATTCTCCAAAATTATAAAAATAGAACTAAATATATTCAGTGGATGAGATCTAAATTATATATTTATAGAGATCAATTTAGATTTTGATTTGTTATAATTACTTATAAATAATTATTTTATCTTTCCAACATAAAAAATAACTTTATATAGAGTTATATAGCCAATGCTATATTTAAAATATAGAAGATCATTTCTCTCATGGTAGGTACCGTGGTAGGTTGACACGATTAGGTGACATGGTCAGTTGACTCCAATATGATCAATACATTTTGTTCAATCATTTGATTGACATGATTATGTGACATAGTCAAGTGACATGGTTAGGTGACATGGTCAGTTTATTCCCACATGGTTAGTACATTTTTTCATCCATTTAGGTGACATGTTTAGTTGACTCCCACATGGTCATACAGTTTATTCGTGTAGTCATGTGACATAGCCAAGTGACATGGTCAGTTGAATCACAAACGGTCAGTTCTAGACTTTTCCAAGTTCTCCATTTCTTTAATTTTTCAAATTTTAGTTCCAAAATAATTAAAATGATATTAAAAGTTCTGAAATGACTTATTTAGCCTAGGAACACATGATAAAACAAGTAGTATGTGTTACGAACTATAAAAAATAAAAAACTAAAAACATTTTAATCAAATAAATATTATGACATTATCATGATTAATCATAATTTACAAAATTAAAATTATGTATACTTTTAAAAAAAATAATAATACATTGTAATTATCAAAATATAAATTGGTTCAAGAAGCCACTCAACAGATCATTTTTAGACTTTTAGATGTTCAATACATGCTTTGATTTGGAATTCAAACAGAAGATGATGGAGGATGAAGGGGGAACCTTTGTCTTCCAGAGTGGTCTATTTTCTTCTTTCAATGATAGGGATTCACAGAGGATAAATGAAAAATCAACCATGTTTTATCCAATAATGTTGAAATATCTATCTGACTTGGTCTTTTCAAGTTTTCTATTATTTCCTATATTTTTCTTTGGAAAGGGATGAAACTATTGAAGGTTTCTAAACTGTTCAATCATCTGTCCTTGGTTTGAGGATTTTCAAACTAGAAGGATGTCTCTCTTAGTCGAGGCTTATTTTATAAAATATTTTCTTTGGAGGAGTTAAAAGGTAATGTATGGGGTTTTGGAATATCCAATCTCAATCCCAGTGTGTTGTGGATTCATTAATGGAACCTCAATTTCTACCTGAATGATTATAAAGATACTTTCATGCATGTATGTGTTAAAACCATTAGTTTGAGTTGCGTAGTATGGAACCCTGAAATTATGCATGATATTTCATCCTCTATTATGAATCTGATAAATATGTACAGTGTTAATGAATTTTTAAACATTGGTAATTTTTAAAGGGTGCTAATTTAAGTGGACCTCATCTCCACTCTAATGGATAAAGTCATTGTATCAACTCTTTGTGATGATGTTTCTCTAATAACTGAATATGAAAGAAATCAACCTTTTTGTTCATCCCATGAAATTATTAGAAACTTGATTTCAAACTGTAAAACTAACATAGTTTTCTTGAAGTGTCAACAAAATGTTCATGACCAAGATTATTTCTAGAAAATAAGAGGGGTTGAGAACTTTTCTTAATCCTTTGATGCAAAGAATTATTCTCCATAGAAAATGGATTCATCTATTTATACAAATATCCTCGTAGATAGGCAAGTCTAAAATGATATTTCTTGGAAGTTGAATGCACATTTTCTTGTGGGAGTGGCCATCATGCAGACCAAGAAAGGGTCTAATGCAAGGGGGTTTTCCCAGATCATTCTAGAAGATAAGTTTCCAGCATAATTCTTGTTGAAATTAAAGTTTTTGGTATGATCAACAATTATAAACATTTTAGATAGGATATAAATTATGTTCTTGGTACTTCAAAAATATTTACTCCTCCGTCTTAGACTGTCATTGCTGATGAAGAGTAGGTTAGGGGGAAGCTCTGTATAGGAAAATTGTTTGAGGAAGCTCTCTACCTTAATGTTGAATCTGAATCTTGTGTTTCTATCCATGGTTAATATAACCATGATCTTGCAATGAAAGATGATGTGTATGTGGAATTGTGTCAAGAGAAACCATTGGATACTCCCAAGGTAAAATGTATATACTAAATGGTTCCTTCTTTCTTGAATAAATATAAGAATTTCCCCTCCCCTACTCATTCTGGTGGAATTTTGTGAACTGATTAACCTAGATTCCAATAGGACTATTTAGGACTTGTTTCCATGAAGGATAAGGGTGTCAGGACTAGACAATATCATACTAAATCTGATGTTATAGATGTTATTATAGACTATTCAGGGTTAGTCTGTGTTATTTCTTCGACTCTTGCAGTGTTTAATCTTGTAAATGCACCCATTGTAAATGTTGTTGTAGAGGAAAATCTCATTACTGAGGCTATCAATCTACTTGTCTCAAAGATTAGATATTGTAATTCCAATCTCATTGAGTTTGTGACTGTGGAGAATTATGTTGTGGTAGTGGCTTCCAATTCTGATACACCAACACTATTAGATGCTTCAATGAATTTCCCTAGGGTAGTATCAAATGTAGTTGTTGTCATATTTGGAAAATTAGGCAAGTGTTATATTTTATACATGATATTAAGGGTATGTTACTCTATTGAAGTGCTTCCCTATGAAAGTAGTGATTGGGGGAGGCAAGAAGGTGTTTATTTTTTAATGTTGAGAAAACTGAATATTGACTTTTTTTAAGAGCCTTATAATGATATAGGTGGGCCTTGTCAGATCACCCAAACATGGAGGAGGGTTCAGCTTCAATGTGGTAGGGGTGGAAAAACCTCTTACCATTGTATGAGCTCATAGTCTTGGGAAGGTTGAGTCTATGGGTTTATTTTGGTTATGTAATGTCCTGAACCCTCCAGGTCCATTACTTTTCCAAATTCTAAGTGTTGGGGTGTCCTGAAAACTATAGGTGAGTTAGGAGGATGTGGGTGTCAGTGGAAACGTGTCATCGTGGTATCACATATCAATGCCACTGATCAGTCCCATTGATCAGTTCCACCCATCGGTCTCACAGATCAGTTTCACTGATCAACTTCACTGATCAACATCACTGATCAACTTCATAGATCTGCTTCATAGATCATCTTCACATATCAGCTTCAAAGATCATCTTCACATATCAGCTTCACTGATCACCTTCACATATCTGCTTCACTAATCAGCTTCACTAATCCTCTTCACTAATCATCTTTACAGATTAACATCACTAATCATCTTCATTAATGAGCTTCACAGATCAGCTTCACAGATCATCTTTACTTATCAGCTCCACAGATCTTCTTTACAGATCAGCTTCCTTGACCAGCTTCATGTGATCCTCTTCACAGATCATCTCCACCGGTTTTACCCATCGGTCTCACCAATTGGTCTCACTGATCAGTTCCACCCATTGGTCTCACCAATATGTGTCTCACTGATCAGTCTTGCGGATCAGTTTCACCCATCAGTCTCACCGATCAGTTTCACCCATCGATCTCACTGATATGTGTCTCTCTGATCAGTCTCACTGATCGGTTTCACCCATCGGTTTTATGAATTGGTTTCATGGATCTGTTCCACCGATCGGTCTCACCGATCGGTGTCTCACTGATCGGTCTCACCAATCGGTTTCACCCATCGGTCTCATCGATCGATTTAACCCATTGGTCTCACCAATCAGTTTCACTCATTCTATTTCTCCTGATCAGTTTCACTAATCAGTTTCACCCAATCTGTTTCACCCAATCATTTTCACCCTATCAGTTTCACTGATCAGCTTAACGAGATCAGCTTCAACAGATCAGCTTCACCCAATCAACTCCATTGATCAGTTTCACCAATCTATCTCACTAATCGACCACAAAGGGGTGTTAGGGTTTTCTTCCCCAGTTTTTCTCTTAACGCCACTTTTAAGTATTTAGACCTTTTTAAAGTGGTTCAAGGCCGTTTTTATCACCATAAACAACATTTTA
Source organism: Viscum album (assembly GCA_963277665.1). Lineage (NCBI taxonomy): Eukaryota > Viridiplantae > Streptophyta > Magnoliopsida > Santalales > Viscaceae > Viscum > Viscum album. The sequence continues at coordinate 84,134,888 of OY728140.1, read as the reverse complement.
AATCCCCTAGGAATGGGGAGACCCTCAACGAACCTGTTTTCCTCTCTTTAAATGCAATCCTTTAACACACAGCTATTATGCCCACCCCTACGATGATAATTATTAAATAAAAATTAATTCCATCATGTGTAACCATCAAACCACATGGTGAAAGAAATATCCACCTTTAAATCCATTCAACATTCATATCTGGTAACTCCAGGATATCACCTTTTTATCACATGGGAATTCCTTCTTTCTACATCTTGGCTAGTCTCTTTCCTTTCCTTGGAGTGTTTGGAGTCCCCCCCCCCCTTCTTGGGGCTAGTGGTGCGCCTGTGCTGGAGCCTTTCTTGCTCACTCTTGGAGTCCCCGAAGTTCCTCCCCTGCAAGTCGTTCAACACAGTTATTGGCGTGATGAGAAAAACTTCAATCGTTGATCATCCAGGTAGGGTTCTTCCTTTATCTCTCTTTACTAGGTATCATGTGGGGTGGGCATGATGATGTTTCTGCGGGGATGAATGAAACCAAACCTTAATGAAGATAATAAATGTTTTTAGATAATGAAGGGGTGTTTTTGAAAATGTTGTTGTACTCTTTTACCTCTGCTTATATGTTGTGAATTGTATGGGCTTATGTCCACTGAAAATCGTGGTTGTTCTTGTTCCTTTCTTTCACACTAATGAACCTCTATTTTCTAGATACTTCTGTGATTGAATGGATGTAACATGGAAACTGGTTAATCACGTAAACTTGGTTGATTAAATATATTCCCAATGAATAATAATCCTTGTGTAGTCACTCCTGTTAACCAAACAAGAAGACGTAACTAAATAAATAGTGTGTTTAAATCTGAAAAATCCCTTGCTTTGTTCTGATGATGTGTATGGTTGTTCTGCTTGATGCTTGTGAGGTGAAGTGGTTGGGGATGAGATCCCCTATTGTGGTGTAGTTGTTGGTTTGGGGATCCTAGGCTTTGTGGCGCAGTATGTTGGGGCTTGGCTGGTTCTGGTACTTCAAGGGATCTCACAGATCCCTTTTGTTGTTGTGACTTTACAAGAGAACTGGGTGTGAATTCTTAATTTGATGCTTGGTTGTTTTTCCTTCCTTGGCTTCTGGTTATGCCTGTTAGTCGCCCAGTAGAAAAGAATTATTTAAATGGAACCACTGGAATATGATAACATGAATGGGATCAAAGGGGATTTGTTTTCCAGGAATGATTTGTGACTTGGTTGTGGCCATTGAGCTTTTTATGAATGAATAGTAACGAGGGTGTTTGTGTGTGGATTGGTTTTGGAACCCCTAGGATGGGATGAGTTATTTTTTACCTATATGTATAATTTAGTTCTTATGTTTCTTATTCGCACACCAACCAAGTTGAGAACTTCATGTCGAACACCCCCATTTCATGGGGGATGGTGTTTTTTCCAACACTCCTATGAGTGGATAGTTTTTTACTCCTTTTCTGCTACCTTACCCAAAAATCCCAAGACTCTTCGGGCAGGAAATGATGGCCTGAGGTCCATATTAGAACAAGATTCTTCAAGTGGGGTATGTTGTGGTAGTTGGCCCAGGTGTGTGCGGGCAGGTTGTTTCCCAAGTGTCTTTGGGATAAGGCCCAACTATCTTCGGGCGTTTCAGTAGTTGTTCAGGATCAGGTATCTGTGGGCGTTCTTACGTGTGGTTATTGTGGCCCAGGTGTTTTAGGATGGGATGTGTAGTTGTGGTAGCCCCATTTTGTGCGGGAGGGGTATGCAGTGGGACTACGGTGAGAATGGAGGGGGGGGGGGGGTCCGACGTGTAGGATGTCTTCAATAACTAGTGGTAAAGTGGTGCGGGGTACCCAAATATCTATGTGATATTACTATTACATTACTTGGATTTTGTTATTTGGAGAGTGTGCCTTGGTGAGGTTTGGGTGTATAGTTTCTTTACTAGGTGCTTTGGTTATCTCCTTTTCTCACGGGGCATTAGAATGCCTCCCCACTTTTTCACGAGAGGTTTTGGTTTTCCCTACGGGGTATACTTTTATACTCACCCTATGTATATAAAACTACTTTCATGTCTCCAGGAGGACTTCATGGACTGTGCCAGACCCTACTAGTTTGGACGTTGGGACTGTTGACATTGATGTTTTTGTTTTCTTTTGGTACTTTCCTTTGGTGTTTTCTTGAATTTTTTTTGTAGCACTTATTATTGGAACATGAATATGGGAATGGATTGTTTTACCTTTAATTTTAATTCCAGTTTTGGTGTTATTTGAGATTTACTATATTTTCTCCTGATCCCACTAAATAAAAAGGGAAATTCCTTCCATTTTATGTGTGATTCTATACCTTTGGTTCTAGTCGCCACTATAGGATCTATTGAAGGTGGGTCTCGGGGGTCATTATCTCTCCTTCAACTTGAAGAAGGTAGGATCTGGCAATCTATTTTCCCTTACCTCATCTCGGTGAAGGCAGGTCATGATAGAATGGTATCAGAGGAGATGGTTGAGAGATAGGAGGGAGCTCGAGGTTAAGAACCGTGATGATTTCATGGGATGGTATTGAAATAGTGTTAGGAAATCTGGGTGCGTGAAATAGGCCAGGGAAGACTGGCTAGGACATGGGATTTTAGGGCCCCCAGTGATCCGATGCAAGGACTCAAGAACTTCCGAATTACCAAGTGAGGCTACACTGATTGTAGGGTATAGATCCTAGGAAAGGTACATGCATCATAATGACTTGTGTTCTTGTGAGTTCTGGGTGTTCTGAAAATTTTAAATAATAATAATTTTACGCAAAATTTAAAGTAAATCATCTACGCTACGCATGCTTAGGCATTCCTTATTTTCCTTCCATCTATGGCACCCAGAAAAAAACCATGAGTAGTGCATGCTATTGAGGCCCAGGTGGATGATCTTGCTGATCAATAGAGGATTGATCGAGGGTAGGAGGATGACCAGTGGCATAGGACGCTGCGCCCATTTCAGCAGAAAATCCATGGCCTCAGACATTGAGACAGAGAGTGGGATTGGTGAGCTGGTTATAGTTTTCAGTTTGATCCAGGATTTGACAGAGTACTAGGTTCCTCTGGCTGTAATCTAGATGCGGGGAGTAGGGCTTTAGTGGTGGACTCTATATCTTAGGGATAAAAGGGAGGATGAAGTTTTGTGCACTAACTTTGAGATGTAATTTCAAGAAAAATTCCTCTCTTCTACAATGATAGCTAAGAAGAGGCAGGAGATACTCTCCCTTGAGAAGGGGAGTATGTCCATGAGAGAGTTGGAGATCATGTTCAAGGATGTCCTTCACTTTTCTCCGGACCTCTTTCTAGATGAGGAGCCTTGGGAGAGACATTTAGAGGAGGCACTCCGACCATCTCTTCAGTATGTTGTTACTCTCTTCAACCTACTGACATACTTGGAGGTCCAGAAAAAGGCTAAAGTGGTGGAGAGGATTCACCCGCTGGGAGGAGTGCCATGAGAGGTGACCCAATTGAGATCATCAAATGGGAAGGCTGTTACCAATAGTCCTCCAACATTAGGGCCTTCCAGTAGCCGTCCAGTGGGGAGCAGGCCCCAGTAGTTCCAGTTTCAATCTCCCAGTCCTCACCCCTTCCTTGCTGGCTTAGGACCAAGATGATTCATCAATGGAAGTCATGTCCACTTTCAGAATTAGTTCCTAGACCGATTTCAGTATAGTGCGGGTGGGTAGGTTCAGTGCCCACCTCAGCAGCAGCAATTTATATCCAGGCCCTTTCAGCCGTAGCAGTAGGGACAAAAAGCTCCTGCTCCTATGAGAGAAGATGTGGCAGGAGGAGACCAACCCCAGGGTGCTCCTCAATGACCTCAACCAGGGTGTGGTTGGGGAGGAAGATGATACCCAAGAGGTAGAAAATCCGGGTGTGGGAAGTTTCACACTGTAGAGGCAGTAGTTCTAGAAGGTTCGGAAGTCGTTCGAGGTACGATAAGCTTGTTTAGTACTCTTTCATGCACCTTGTTTGATTTGGGAGCTTCACACTACTTTGTTACACCCAGTCTATCCCATTCCTTGGGCCTAGAAATAGAGATAATATCCTTCCCCCTGGTGTTGAGTACGCCATTTGGGGGTCATACCAGCATGTTTGATGTTTTTCAAGGATGCAGATTGATGTTGGGGCCGCATCAGTCTAGTGGTGATCACTTTCTACTACAAATGAAGCCATGTGATGTCATCCTAATCATCGACTGGCTATTTTATGTGCATGATTTTATAAAATTCTTCCAGATAAGAGTCATGTTCTCCAATAAGGATGGCCAGCGTGTGGATTTTGTTGGCGAAGAGATTTTTTAGGTGGGGAGACGGTGTGTGGAGAATCTTTTTTTCAAAGTTGGTCGAGATTTCAGTAGAATCAGTGGATGCTAAGATGATGGATATTTTGAGAGTTTTCAGAGATTTCCTAGATTTTTTTTCCAAGGAAGTTGTGACTCTAACCCCTTGAGGTGACGATGAGTTCAGGATATACTTACAGCCTAGTGCCCGTCTGATTTCGATGGATCCTTATTGGATGGTGCCTTCTGAGTTTAGAGAGTTGTGGATTCAGATTGAAGAGATGATGAATAAGGGTTTTGTCTGACCCATCCTGTCACCATGGGGTGCTCTGGTCTTGTTCACCAAGAAGGAAGATGGTGGTTTTAGGATATGCATAGACTACTAGAGACTGATTCAGGTAATGGTCAAGAATTGTTACCCTCTTTAGAGGATAGACGATCTCTTTGACCAGTTGAGAGGAGAAGGTTGGTTCTCTAAGATCAGTCTGTGATCTGGGTATCACCAATTAAGGGTGAAGGACAATTATATCCCAAAGACTTCTTTTAGGTGCAGGTATGGGAACTTTGATTTTGTAGTCCTATTTTTCGGTGTTACGAACACACATGTTGTGTTCATGGGGCTCATGAACTCTATTTTCCACGAGTTTCTTGATTGGTTCATCATTGTGTTCATCGATGACATTTTGATCTACTCAAGATTAGAGGAGGAACATACTAAACACCTCAGGATGGTCTTGGAGATCCTTCGACATCACCAGCTCTATGGAAAATAGTCCAAGTGGAAGTTCATGACATTAGAAGTTCATTTACTTGGACACGTGGTGTCTCAGCAAGGGGTAGCACTTGATCCGTCAGAGGTTTAAGCGGTTGTTTCTTGGGAATCACCCAAGAATGTGACAGAGGTCCGTATTTTTCAGGGTCTGGAAGGATATTATCAGAGGTTCATACTCGACTTCTCTCGAGTTGCATCTCCTTTGACATATTTGACCAGAAAGGACCATGTCTTCATGTGGAGTGAGTATTGTCAGGCAGCTTTCATCTATCTGAAGGAAAGGTTTCTCAACACTCTAGTGCTCAGGTTTCCAGAGGAAGGGGTGTTTTGTGATGTTTTTGGACTTTTCCTAGGGTGTGTGTAGATGTATCAATGGGGAGTGATCTCTTATGGGTCTAGGAAGTTACCTCCTCATGAGCATAACTATGCCACCCATGACCTAGAACTTGAAGCAATAGAGTTTTCATTGAAGTTGTGGTGGCATTACCATATCGGGGATCACATTGTGATCTTCATAGATCAAAAAATTTTGAGGCATATATTTACCCATCAGGATCTCAACCTACGACAATGAAGGTAGCTGGAGTTTCTTCAGGACTACAACTTTGAGAATTCTTACACTGAAGGTAAGAGGAACGTTGTGGTTGATGCCTTGTATAGGAAGTCATAGAGAGAAGTAGTTCAAGAATCTATAGATTCTTAGAAGGCAATGGAGGAGTTGGTTGCCCTATACCAAGATGAAAGTGTGGATGGTGCTAGTGGTTATCTATTTCAGATGACAGTGCATTCCTCTCTGTTTCTAAAGGTGGAGGATTCTCAGTGGGGAGACTTAGAGAGTGAAGTGATGTGTGATAGGGTTAACCAAGGGAATGCTCTGGAAGGGTGGTTGGAGGATGATCAGAATCATATTCTTTATCGAGGTAATTTGTTTTTTCCAGATATAATGCATGAGGGAGTTATCTATGAGTTCCATAACTCACTCGTAGTGGTACACAAATGAGTATCCAAGATGTACCAAGGCATGTGGGAACACTTTTGGTGGCCCTAGGTGAAACGGGAAGTGGCAGAGTTTGTGGAAAGGTGCTTGGTGTGTCAGCAGGTGAAGGATGAACACCGCATCCCAGGTGGTTTGTTGAAGCCTCTCGATGTTCCCGAGTGGAAGTGGGAGGAAATATCGATTGATTTCGTTATAGGAATACCCGGGTGTTCAAGGAGGTTGTGATGTTATCTGGGTAGTGGTAGACCGGCTGACAAAATCAGCTCACTTCCTGGCGATCAAAAAGTTGAGTGTGGTGGATGCCATAGCAAGAAGATACATGGATGAGTTGGTGAGGTTTCATGGAGTTCTGAGGTCCATATTCTTGGATATGGATTCATGGTTTACCTCACAAGTCTGGAGGGGATTGTAGCATGCTTTTGGCACCCAACTATGCCTTAGCACTACTTTCCACCCCCAGACAGATGGGAATATAGAAAAAACCATCCATACATTGTATGATATGATACGGGCTTGGGTTTTGGACTTCAAGGGGTCATGGGAACAATATTTTCCATAGTATATTTTTCCTATAATAATAGTTATCACTCTACTATTGGCATGAAACTATTTGAATCCTTGTACGGGAGGTCATATCATTCGCCCGTGTGCTGGACCGAGGTTAGGGAGGCAGGTGTTCTTGGCCCAGAGGTAGTGAAGAGCACAATGGAGATGTTTCATCTTATGCATGATAGGATGAAGGCAGCCCAGGACCGTTAGAAGTCGTATGCCCATTTTAGGAGGAGGCCCTTGGAGTTAGAGGTTGGAGGCCATGTGTTTTTTACATTTTTTCCTCAACGTGGGAAGTGAAGGTTCGGCAAGGGGAGAAAGCTCTCTCCTAGGTTCATCGAGCATTTTGAAGTTTTGGGGAGAGTAAGTGAGGTGGAATATCAGTTTCTGTTTCCACCTTACTTGGAAAGGATCCACGATGCTTTCCACATCTCTCAACTTCATCGATATGTACACGATGATTCCCATGTCATTGACTGGGGAGAGTTGAATATAGGGGACAACACTATATTCATGGAGCGACCAGTGAGGATCGTGGATCGAAAGGATAAAGTGATTCACATATGAACCACCCCTTTAGTTCATGTGTTGTAGAGGCACGGTGGCCTTGAGGAGAGTACTTGGAAGTGAGAAGCCCAAATGCGCGCCCAATACCCAGAGTTGTTTGGAGTTTCTATTCCGATCCTTCCTTAATGTTCTTGTTTTTTTTGACCTGCTATGATGTAATGATGACCTTGTTGGTTTATGAGATGATTTTATTCCACACCAACTGAATGTTTATGAAAAGTCCTGATATGTGGGGAAGGTAGAACATGATTCCTAATCAAGACGCATCAGTGCGGGTGTGATTAAACCCATGCGGGTGAGTCAGTGCTGCCCAAAGTGGATAGCATCTTGACATGGAGGTAAGAACTCCTTGATCCATGTGTTGGGACAATTTTATCTGTGGGATTTGTATGGTTGTTTGGGGTGGTTTTTCCCCAACAGGTATCTTCTGGAGTGGTTGTTCATGTTACTCTTGTATTCTCGAGGATGAGAATAATTTGAGAGGTATCTAATGTAATGCCTCAGACCCTCTTGGTCCATTACATTGCCAAATTCTAAGTATTGGGGTGTCCTAAAAACAATCGGTGATTCATGAGGATGTGGGTGTTAGTGGAAACGTGTAACCATGGTGTCACCAATTAGTTTCACAGCTCGGTCTCACTGATCAGTTCCACCCATCGGTCTCACAAATCAGTTTCACTGATCCTCTTCACAGATCCGCTACACAGATCAGCTTCACCAATTAGCTTCACAGATCCACTTCACAGATCAACTTCATAGATCTGCTTCACTAATCAGCTTCACTGATTAGCTTCCCTGATCAACATCACTGATCAGCTTCACATATCAGCTTCAGAAATCAACATCACTGATCAGCGTCAAGTGATCAGCTTCATGGATATATCCACCAGTTTCACATATCAGTATCACCGATCGGTTTCACCCATCGGTCTCACCGATCAGTTTCACCCATCGGTCTCACTGATCAGTGTCTTTTCGATCAGTCTCAATGATCGGTTTCACCCATCGGTTTCATCCATCAGTTTCACGGATCGGTTTCACCCATCGGTTTCACCCATTGGTCTCATCAATCGGTATCTCACCGATCAGTCTCACTGATCGGTTTCACCCATTGGTCTCACCGATCGGTTTCACCCATCGGTCTCACTGATCTATTTCACCCATCGATCTCACCGATCGTTTTCACCAAATTATTTTCACTTGATCAGTTTCACTAATTGGTTTCACCCAATCAGTTTTACCCAATTAGTTTCACTGATCAATTTCACCCAATCAGTTTCACTCGATTAGTTTCACTAATCAACTTAACGGGATCATCTTCACCTGATCATCTTCACCTGATTAGCTTCATCGATCGGTTTCACTGATCAGTCTCACCAATCAGCCACAGGGGGGTGTCAGGGTTTCCTTCCCCAGTTTTTCCCGTAACGCCACTTTTAAGTCTTTTTTCCTTTCTAAAGAGGTTCAAGGCTGTTTTTTATGCCATAAAAAATGTTTTAAATCCCCTCAGAGTGGGGCGATCCTCAATGGACCCATTTTCCACTCTTTAAATGAAATCCTTTAATGCATGGCTATTATGGACACCCCTCCGATGAGAATTACTAAATAACAATTAATTCCATCATGTGTAACTGTCCAACAATGTGTTGAAACCATGATCCCCTTTAAATCTGTTAAAAATTCATATCTCGTAACTCCAATATCTATTATTTTTATCGCACATGAATTATTTATTTATTCTTATTGGCTGGTCTCTTTCCTTTCCTTGTTGTTTTTGGATTCCCCCCTTCCCAAGGCTAGTGGTGCATCTATGTTGGAGCCTTTCTTTCTCACTCTTGGAGTCCTCGGAGCTCCTCTCCTATAAGTCATGTATCCAAGTTATTGTCATGATGAGAAAAACATCGATCGTTGATCATCTAGATAGGGTTCTTCCTTCATCTCTCTTTACTATGTATCATGTGGGGTTGGCATGATGATGTTTATGTGCGAATGGATAAAACCAAACCTTAACAAAGATAAGAAATGGTTTTAAACAATTAAGGGGTGTGTTTGAAAATGATTTTGTACTCTTTTACCTCTGCTTATATGTTTTGAATTGTATGGGCTTATGTCCACTGAAAATCCTGGCCATTGGTGGTCCTTTCTTGCGCACTAATGAACCTATATTTTCTGGATATTTCTATGATTGAATAGATATAACATGGAAACTTGTTAATCACATAAACATGGTTGATTAAATGGATGACCAATGAATAAGAATCCATGTGTGGTCACCCTGGTTAACCAAACGGGAAGAAGGAACTCAATAAATGGTGTGTTTAAATCTGAAAAATCCAATGCTTTGTTCTGATGATGTGTATGGTTGTTCTGTTTGATGCTTGTGAGGTGGCATGGATGTGGATGAGATCCCCTATTGTGGTGCAGTTGTTTTTTTGTGGATCCAAGGTTGTGTGGGGTTGTATGTTGGGGATTTTTTTGGTTCCAGTACTTTGAGGGATCCCATGTATCACTTTTGTTGTTGTGAATTTATAAGAGAATCGGGTGTGAATGCTTAATTTAATGCTTGGTTGTTTTTCCTTCCTTGGATTGTGGCTATGCCTGTTAGTTGCCCAATAGTGAAGAATTATTTAAATGAAACCCCTAAAATATGATTACAAGAATGGTCTCAAAGGGGATTTGTTTTCCAGGAATGATTTGTGACTTGGTTGTGGTCATTGTGCTTTTTATTAATGAATAGTAATGAGGGTGTTTGTGTGTGGACTAGTTTTAGAACCCCTAGGTTGGGATGATTGCTTATTTACCTATATGTATAATTTATTTCGTATGTTTCTTATTTTTTCCCCACCCATGTTGAGAACTTCGTGCCAAACACCACTATTTCATGGGGGAGGGTGTTTTTTCCAAACCTCCTATGAGTGGCGAGTTATTAGATCATTTTATGCTCCCTTTCTGGAATAGTCCAAGACTATTTAGGTAGGCTGTGAAGGCTTGAGATCCATCTTAGCCCAAGATATTTTAGGCTGGGTACATTGTGGTGGTTGGTCCAGGTGTGTGCGGGCATTTTGTTTCCCAAGTGACTTTCGGATGAGGCCTAGGTGTCTTCGGGCATTGCAGCAGTTGTTCGGACCCAGGTGTCTACGAGTGTGGTTACGTGTGGTTGTTATAGACCAATTGTTTGCGGGAGGGATGTGCAGTTGGGGTATCCCAGGTGTATGCAGGTGGGGAACGTCAGTGGGAATGGGGTGAGAATGACGGGGGAGGTCTGACGCATAGGAAGTCTTCAATAACTAATGGGAAAGTGGTGTGGGGTACCCAAATATCGATGTGCTATTAGTATTACTTTTCCTGACTTGGATTATTTGGGGAGTGTGCCTTATTGAGGTTTGGGTGGATATTTTCCTTTCTAGGTACTTTGGTTATATTCTTTTCTCATGGGGAATTAGAATGCCTCCCCACTTGTGCACAAGAGCTTTTTGTATTCCCTATAAGGTATACTTGTATACTCACACTACATATATAAAATTTCTTTCAGGTCTACAATAGGACTTAGAGGACCGTGCTAGACCCCACTAGTTCGGATGTTGGGACCTTCGACGTTACTGCTTTTCATTTCTTTTGGTACTATCCTTTGGGGTTTTCTTGTATTTTCTTGTAGCACTTATTATTGGAAGATGCATATGGAAATGCATTGTTTTGGATTTACTTTTACTTCTAGTTTTGGTGTTATTTGGGATTTACTCTCTTATATCCCGATCTTACTAAATAAAAAGGGTAATTCCTTCCATTTTTCGTGTGATTCTATACCCTTGATGCTTGTCTCTACTCTAGGATCTATTGAAGGCGGTTCTTAGGGGTCATTATCTATCCTTCAACTTGAAAAGGAAGGGTCTAGCAATCTGGTGTCCCTACCCTCATCTTGGTGAAGGCGGGTCATGACAGCATACCTTCTATGATTTCTTGTCCTCCCTTTATCACTTGATTTTATTCTCTTTAATAAAAAGTGTATGACCCTCAACCTTTTAAGAAAAAATTCCCGTACTTCAAACACAACAAAACTTATTATATTTCAAGTTGGTTAATTGAGAAGCCTATAAAATGTAAACTATATATACAATAAAAATGAAACATAAAACATAGAATAAAAAAAAATAGTTGAAATTAAAAATTACTCCATAAATATAGTAAACAAAAAATAATTTGAATAACACACGTTATTGATTAAAAACATAACATTTACACTTTTACTAAATAATGATTATTTCAAATAAATTATTTTCTATTTATTATATTTATGAATAATAATAATAATAATGGTAATAATAATATTAATTAAATACAGTTACATACATACACTGATAAAAATAAAATACACGCATCTATGAACTTGATCACGGATAATAAATCCTGGACAATAAAGTCATTATAATAACTGATAATGAAGTAATTATAATAAATTTGTGTTATTATTAACAATACCATAATAATAAATTCATGGTATTTATCTTCTATAAAAAACATGATAATAATAATAATGTTATTATTTATGAATAATAAAAATTATAATATTATTATTATTTATGATGTAAATAAACATATTATTATTAAACATTATTAATTATTAATATCAGGTTAATAATTATCACTTTAATAATAATTTACTTAATAATATTATTATTTAGGACTATTAATAAGTATAAAATATTAATTATTTTATTTAATTAATTAATCATAATTTAATTATTAAGTAGTGTATTATTATTAATACCTAATATTTTATATTTATTATTTTTATGAAATTATTTTCATTTTCAGTTATTTTATAAGTTTTAAGGGCATGTCTTAAATTTCATTTAGTATTTAATTATAATTTTTATTTCATAATCTTTAATAGTTGCCTAATTCTTTTAAAGTCAAAATTTATTGTTTTGAAACAACATTTTTTTTATCATCTATATTATTGTGTGCTTATTACTTTGAATAAAATGTTTTTATTTTTATTTATTTTTTATGTGTTTAGTCTATGTTTTAGTATTCATTTTGATTGAATTTATAGTTTATTTTTTATAAGATTTCAAAGTTATCTACATGAAACACAAAAAACATATTATGTTAGGTAACTTTAAAAGCTTATATAAATATAAACTACAAGTACAATCTAAATGAAACTTATAAAATGGATTAAACAAATACAAAATTGATGAAAATAAAAATAATTTATAAATATAATAAACCAAAATTAATATACAAGAAACAAATATTATTTATTAAAAAATAACATTTACAATTTAAAAAAATTATATGTATAAAATATATTATAAATAAAATTTGAATGAAATTTAAAAAATTGACTGTATATATTAAAATAAATTTAAAATAAAAAGATTGTCAAAAAAATAATAAGTAAAATAATTTAATTAACACAATGAATGTTTGGTGTAAATAAAATTTCCAAAAAAATTATATATTTTGAAACAAAAATATTTTGTGTCATAGAAATAATTTTTCATCAATATTTATTACAAAATTATTTTTATTTTCAATAATTGTGTATATGTGTAGTCAATGATTCAACATTCATCTATATTGTATTTATACATTTTAATTTATAGGATTTCAAAGTCACCTACTTGAAACATTATTACGTTTCAAGTAGGTGTATTTGGAATCCTATAAAAAAATAAAATAAAAGTACAATATAAATAAAAGATCAAACATGGATTCAAAATATAATAAATAATTGAAAATAATAATAATTTCATGAATATAACAAACCGAAAATAATATACCTGAAACAAACTTTATTGATTAAAAATATAACATTTACAATTCAAAACAATTATTCACATAAAATATAGTATAAATAAATTCTATAGGAAATTTAAAACATTTAATTTATAAATAAAAATTAATGGAAAATAAAAGTAATGAGAAAAAAATAATTATCATAAAAATTTAACTAACTATAAAAATGTTTACTATAAAAATAATTTATAAGTACAAATTTTATTTTTTGAAACAACAATATTTTTTGACATTGTAATTATTTTACACCAACATCTTTTATGAAAAAATTTTTAATTTCAAATATTTTTTATATGTTTATTAAATGTTTCAACTTTAATTTATATTGTATTTATACTTTATAATTTGTATAATTTTCGAGTCACCTACTTGAAACATTTTTACGTTTCAAGTAGGTGTCTTTGGAAGCTTCTAAATTATTAACTATAATTATAATCTAAAAGAAACATAAAACATAGATTAGAAATATAAAAAATAGTTGAAAATAAAATTGTTAAAATTAATTTACATGATACAGACTTTCTTAATTATATTAATAACATATAAAGTTCAAAAACATTATGTCCCTAAAATATTGTATAAATAAAATCTATATTAAATTTAAAATATTGACTGCTTAAATAAAAATTAATTGAAAATAAAAGTAATTTTAAAAAAATAATAAATATAAAATTTTAATTTACATAAAAAATGATTGCTACAAAAAATAATTTTTTAGTATAAATGTTATGTTTTAAAAAAATAATATTTTATGCCACTGAAATTATATATCGTCAATATTTTTTAGGATATTTTTTTAGTTTCAGTTATTTTTTATATGTTTATTCAATGTTTCAATTTTCATTTATATTATATTTATATGTTATAATTTATAGGATTTGAAAGTCACACACATGAAACATCATTACGTTTCATGTAGGTGAATTTCTAAGCCTATAAAATATAAAATATAATTAAAATCTAAATGAAAACTAAAAGATAGATTAAACAAATTAAAAATAATTGAAAATAAAAATAATTTCTTAAATATAAAAAACAAAAATTAATTTACATGACACAAAATTTTTTGATTAAAAATATAACAATTACTCTTCAAAAAATTTATGCCCATAAAATATAGTATTAAAAAATCTGTATGAAATTTATTTCATTGACCATAAAAATTAGAATTAATTAAAAATAAAAGGAAATTCAATGGGGGTATAGAGATAGAAGAGGGAATAAATAAACTTGGTGATCGTGATGGTGGTTGAGATCTCTTTTCTCGATCGAGGGGGATAACTTCAATCTTATGGGAATATGAGGTTCTAGGACATGCTCCTTCTAATGAAGAAACAGAGAAGCTTGATGTGTTGGTTTCCTCAAATATTTTCAATGAGGGTTCAGAGGAATTTAATGAAAAGAAGACTCTATGTTCTTCACTTTCATATCCTTTGAAATCTATTTGAATAAGTGTTCCTTTCATCAAACCCATTTCCAAAGGTACATCCATGGAATATGGTAATATTTCCCTTGAGGTTGGGGATTCTCATATTTCCAAATCTAATGATGGTAGATTCATCATAATTTTCCATGAATGGTTCTCAAAGAATATCTTGAAGTATGAAGGTTCTCTCTTATTGGGCATTTAATCCTTTCTAAGTAAGATAAACAAATTAACACAGGGGAGTTGAATATCAAAATCTATTAGATTTGGGGTATCTCAGATCAGAGGATTTCCCCCATTGGTAGAGGATACTTTCAACTTATTCTCTCATATGTAGTCGAAAGATAAAATTCATGGAGCACTAGGTTCTACTCTCTTAATCTAGGTGTTTTTTGAATGTCTTATTTGGAGTTAAATTTCAATCCCTACATATAGAAGCACTCAAATACATAGATTTTGGTTAGAATTCAAGGTCTATTCTAGGTGCTCTGACATCCATTAATTATTAATGATTTTGTTTCCTATATTGGTGGGACTATTAATACGGATGAGAATAAGATGGAAGGAAAATTTGGATGCTTTTGTAGAGTCTTGGTTAATATAGATATTCAGAACACTCTACCAGATTGTTCTACATTTGTGTCCAATGGTGAGAAATTTAAGGATGAATTTGAATATGATTTAATCCATCTATTTAGAATTTTTTTTCAGTTGGTGGGGCATGAAATATCTAATTTTAGAAATGTGAGGAAAATATAGATGAATATGGTGGGGTATTTCTCTTAATAAACCCAGGGAAAGAATATTGGCTTCTCAAGTGTGGGAAATGGGATGAAAAATGTTGGCAATGTTTCCAAGTGGATGATCCAGGATGCAGTCCCTTAGGAGAAGATGGTTTTTTCTAAGCTTTTATAGAAAGAGTCTACTACCACTGGCACTCAAGATCAAGTCTATAATGTGTAGGTCTCTTTGATATGTCCTTCTCTTCTTGATGGACTCTCTTGTGGATAGGGAGAGATGCAGGAAGGGGTCTTTTAGAACCTAATGTACATTGGGGTTGTTAATACACCTGATGACATCACCCAAATGGAGAAGGCTCATTCTCCATCTAGTTATATACTTAGAGAGGGATTATACCTTGATAATGAAAAAAGGTATGGATAATGCTAAAGTTGCTTCCTCCTTTCACGATGTACCGGTTATAGGAATTGAACCCCGTGTTGAAGGATGACTAGGTGATTCTTATTTAGAGAATGAGAGTCTACTACTTGTTAACTCTCAGGTTTTTTAGGAGAAGAACTCATCTAAAAATAGTAAGGGGAAATGTAGGCTGACTCTCCCCTCCCAATGAAGGTGACCAAGGTTGGATCTTCTACTATATACATAATGGGGATGAAATTAACGGGTTTAGTGGCTCCATTTGATACTTTTCAGGATGCGTGAAAAGTGGGTGGACTTTAGAATTTTATGAAATCATCTGTGTGAAAAGTGGAAATGTTGGTGGGGAAGGTTCTGGAAGACAAGGTATGGGTCCAAACTCCCACAATTGTGAGCAACTCTGGTACAAATCCTCTTAAGGAAGTGTTCACCCCAAATCAAGGGGTGACTAGATTCATGAATGATGTGCCAGAATCTATTAAAAATGTATTTAATATTCTTTATATACTTATCATATCCAATAGTAAGGTGGTATTACATGAAGAATTTGGGATCACTCATGGATCTTTTCAAATTGAAGGCCAATCTTCAAGATCTGAGACAATCAAGGGGGTGAATTTCTAATTTGAAGGTTATATCGAAGGACTCTCATTCAGTTAGAGAATAGGATTTTCTACCACTTGAGGGACCCATACCACCAAATGATAACACCAATCTTCAAGAAGGTTATGGACATGGAAATAACCCAAGACTTGGAGGAGGGTCTATCATCCTTGAGGCAAGGGTGATGGTCACCTCTCCCACAGATAATGACCTCCTATTTTCTAAGCATGTTTTCTTTACTTTTAATAGCAGTGTTTTCTCACTATATTTCATGTATCATCTCCCTCTTTTTTATTGTTTTTATTTTCCCTTCAATAAATTTTAGGACCATGGGCTGATAACTGATAGTTCACATCGTCTTGACTACAAGGAATGTCAATAAAATAATAAAAAAAATTAATTTACACAATATAATGTTTCCTGTAAAAATATTTTATAAGTACAAATATTAATATAGAAAATATAATTATTAATATTCATTTATAATAATCATAATTGAAATATAAATAATATATTAATAATAAATAATTTATTAGTTTTCATAAATATTATATATAATATAATTATTTATGTATTTAATAATACTTAATAATAATATAACTAATAATATAATTAATTATAAATAACTATTAAGTCAAAATAATTTTATCCCCAATATTATTATTAGATCATAATATTATTAATAAATTTTATCTAAAAATAAAACAAAAATATTAAATATTTTAATTAATAAATAACACATATTTTTTATATTTAATAATAATTTTTTTTATGTTTTTTATATTTAATAATTATGTTATCATTATTATTTTATTTAAATTATTTCATTTCTATACATCATTATTATTATTATCATTAGTTACATTAATAAAATAGATGAAAAATAATTTTCATGAAAGAAATTTTATTTTTAAATAATAATTCATAATAATTAGATTATTAATTATTACTAATTATTTTGAAATATAAAATTATTTATATTATTAATAATTTTTTTATATTTGACATTTGAAATTATTTTTTATTTATAATTCCTCTTCCTTGACTATTTGTAACTATTAGAAAATATTAATAATTATATTTTTATAATCAATAACATTATTAATCATATTATTTAAGAAATGTTCTTTTATTATTAATTATATTTTTAACAACAGTAACAATATTATTAGTAATCATTGGTAGGATTTTATTAGTTAATATTTATTACATTATTAAATAATAACTATTTATTAAAAAACTGTTATGATTAATAAATTATTATCATTAGTGTGTTATTATAAATAATATACTATTAATTAAATTGTATGAAAATGGTGTCTGAATCACAAATTGAAAACCTTGAAAAGATATCGAGTATTTCACCCTTATAAAAGGGGAGGTTTGGTGTGACTTTATTGGAACAATTTTTTGAAGTATTGATGAATATTAAGAGTTAAATATTTCCTAATATTTTATATATAAATATAAACATAACAAAATAAAAATAATTTTTTTTAAAAATAGAAGGGTTGTCATTTTGTGGGACAACACCTTCCTTATAAGTATTCTGAAAAAGATGATGTCCCATAGAATTCCTTCTTAAGTAAAATTATAAAGAAGATGTTGTCTCAAACAATAGATTCTTTATAGGATTTCTCTAGAAGGCTCTGTTTTAAATGCCTTATTTAGAATAATTATCATGAACGTTCTATTCAAGACATCACCCACCCTTCTACATCTGGCCACCTAAAATCAACCCTATATCGGGAAAAAATTTCATCATTTAGGTATTTTTGGAAATTATTTTTATAGTCTCTCATCATATAGAAAATTTTCCTCATGAAATCCTAGGACATGTATTCTCTTAGGGTCTATGAGAATAAATGCTCCAAGAATTTGGTCTAATATTTCTTTTAAGATGACCCTACATGTTGATTTATCAGGACTATCACATATTGTCAATTTATCATTGAACCTCGAATCATATAAGCACAACGAGTTAGATGTTAGGTTATGAAAAACTCTTATATCCTTTTTACCATACATAAATAGTAAGTGAAAGGAAAATATTTTTTATACCACTTTGTAACGTCCCCCAATCAGGTTCACTCCAAAGTAAATGGCTTAGTTGGCTTACATTACCTCAAGAACCTCCCCATATGCTAGAGGCTACTGACTTTCAATGAAGGTCAATGGTGGTACTATTGGGATATTATACCCTCATATAAAAGTGAATAAATATTGGAAATAAAAACAATGATAACTATCATGAATAATGTATAATGGGATAATCATATGACAACTATATTGGGAACACCTAGGAGCACTGGAGAGAATTTTGGTGAATACCAAAATAAAATCCATCTAATTAGTTCCTAGTGCAAGTTTACTTCCCAAACACCAATTTTACCCTACCTTGACATATCGAGAGGTAAAATCCCTTAAATATATCATAGTCCTAACATGGGGTCACTAAACACACTACTATAGATCAAAATCATAAATGTGCAAGAAATGGGGTTTGTTAGTGCTAAAAAGCCCTGATAATCTATGCATCATTAAAGGTCCTAACATTGTTAGTTCTAAAAAAATCGCTGATAAAAAGGGTATTCATTATCACTTCTATTAGTGTTAATAAATGGATTCCTTATCAGCACTAGAAAATCACTGATGAACTCCACCTTTATCAATGCTAAAAAATTACTGATAAAGGTGACCTTTTTCAGCACTTAAAAAAGTGTGGACAAAGGGTGTATTTATCAAAAATTTAATTTTAATGTTGATAAATAGAGCTTTTATCAACGCTTTTTTTAGCACTTATAAACATTTATTTTTTTTCAATCAGTCACCCCCTCTTCTTACTCCCACACACGCACCCCTACCCTTTTCTTATCACTCGCAACACCGCTTTGTTTGTTCTTTTCCACTACCCAGCTACCTCTTCATTGGTTTGCATGCGTATAATCAGTCATGTGGCCTTCCTTGTTCATTTAAGATCCCTTTACTATTTCCTCAAGTCGGTTTTATTTTATTTTTTTTGGATATTTCTATTTATTTATATATATTTATGTAAATATTTCATATTCATATATTTATATATATTTGTATAATTATTTTTAAATATATTTTTAAAATATATGTTTGTGTGTGTGTGATATATATACATATATAATTTTGTTTATTTATATATATATATATTATATTAATATTCAATTACATATATTAGAATTTAAATATAAATATATATCCTTTTAATAATACACACATATGTATATATATACATTATATATAAATTTGTATAAGTATGTATATATTCATATATTTTTATAAATGTAAAAAATTGTTAGATACTGTTATAAATATAATGGATAATAATTAATTACATGTGATTTATATAATAATTTTTAAATATATTTTTAAAACATGTCAATATATTATATATTTAGTTATTTATACATTATATATATATATTTATTTATGTTTATATATTTACATGAATATTTATACATATTTACGCATATTTGTATATTTAGATATATATTTTTAAAATATATTTATATTTATTTATTTTAAATATGTTTACATACTATACTTAATGATAATGATATATTTATAAAAATACATTTATATATTATGTATTTACACAATATTGACACACACACATAGACACACACACATATTTATACAAACACGTACACATTTATATTTCGCACATTCATGCAAAAATATCTACTTATATGTATTTGTATACATATATTAGAATATAATCATAAATATATATTTTTTATTGACACACACATATTTATATATAAACATTACTTGTATAGGTATATATTTATTAATGAATCTTTATAAGGTAAATAAAATAGATAATTTTTTATTTTAAATCAAATGAATAATATATTTATCTTCATAAGATTTATTTAAAAAAAATTAAGTTAAAATGTTAAAATATTAATTATACAATTGATTTATTATATGAATATATAATAAAAGATGAATATGTTTAATTATAAATAAAATAAAATATAAAAAAATGATAAATGTTCAAAAGCATAATATCTATATTAATGTAAGCCTTGGGAATAAATTCATTCACCACTAAAAAAGGACAATAAGGCCCTCTCAAACGAAACTGAAATCCCATCTAATATGAAAATATTAGTGTTTTACAACTATAAAATCAGCTTCATAGGCCTTTCAGACCATTTTTTACCCTAAAAAATAATGACTGGGGATTCCCTTGTTAATACAGCATAGATCTCTTCGCGAGATTCAATTTTATGTATTGTCGATCCCAAAGAGACACCCGGATCAAACTTTAAGTAGGTTAGAAGTTCAAGTCATGTTTTCAACTTATCTTAGATCATTCATTAATTTGTTTATTATTTTTTTAATCTAATTGTAATTAAATTCCTATTAGACAATAATAATAAAATTGTTGATTAATATTAATTTTTAATTAATTTATAATCCATTTTACACTAAATATCGTATATATTAAGAGTAAATGCATATTTAGTCCTCTAAAAATATTAATTAATAAAATATATTATATTTATATTAATATAAATATATTTATTTATTTATTTATTGTTTTTAATTATATAACTTTTTTATGAAATATAACTTTTATCATCACTGAAAAATAAACACTGATATAGGGTGTGCATTATCATCGCTTTTTTAGTACTGATAAAAGGTGCATTCATCGGTGTTAAAAAGAACTAATAAGGCCACCTTTATCACCACTAAAAAAGAAATGATAATGGTACCCCTTATCAGTGCTTTTTTTGGTAGTGATAAATATATTCCCTTTATCAACACTTTTTTCTAGAGTTGATAAATATTAGCACTGAATTTCATGTGATATGTAGTAGTGAAAGAGTAGAACCATAATCTACTATAGAACTCATAACATGATTTCCAACCTAGATACCCATGGGTTATTTTGACATATAAATTGAGTCAAGCAAATAATTTTAACATATAGTAATATAATGAAATTAAACTACAATCATACACGCTCTCAACACTAATCACCTTTTACAAAAGCAACCCTTTTTTCAAGAACAATCATATAATATAAGTATCCTCTGTCCAAAATACATACATCAATTTCTCACAATATAAATATCACTTTAACTTTTACACTAACAACATTAAGAGGTTCAATTCAAGGATATACAACTTCCTAATCATGTCAAAGTATAATTATGAAACATAATCCTTTGGAAATAAAATAAATGTCACAAAATACCACATTTTAAAACCCTTCTAAACCCCTTTCTCCATTGGAGAAAAATGACTCTAATATAACTTGATTACAAAAATCACTATTTAAAGAGGCCAATAATTACATTAACCTTTGAAAACCATAATAGATAATGATGTAAGATCGTTAAAAATACATAATAAAGAATTTTCAAAAATATACCATTATTTGATAATGAGAAAACCAGGTTTGAAATTTAACAAAACCTTTGTTGGTATTTTCTATATGAAAATAGATTTTAAATATTAAATTGTGATAAATCCCCTTTAAGATATAGGAAACCAAGAGAAAAACAAAATTATATTGGTAAAAATTCAATTGATTAACTTAATATATCTCTTAAAATATTCAAAAAATGGTATGGTAATTTTCACGGATTCATGGATTTATATTTAAATGAAAATACATGTAGAATCCTATCCAAAATAATTAATTTCAAAAGCAATGGTTTTATTTCACCACAACGATGAAAGATAATCCATTAGAGGAAAATTTCAAATTGTAATATAGATAAATCCAGGAATAAATTCAAGTAACATAAAACCCATGTTTTCCATGATCATATTCGGGGAAATAATGAAGAAGTAAAGGGAAATGAAAATGGGGGAGTTTTAAAGGTGTTTATATTGAATAATCATCCACGAATATAGAAGAGATCCATAAAATAGCCAAGGTAGAAGGGTAAAATTAATGAGGAGGTTCTTAGAGGGTCTAGGAAAATCAAATGGAAAAGAAAGCAATTTAATAGAGGATTAAATTATGCAGGGGAACATCAGTAGTTTTATAATTTTTAATCTGGGAAGCTCGTACGGTTTAGTTACATTGTTTAGAAGAACATGTGCCAACTTCACATACACCTTTGGAACCAAAACCCTTATCCTGGAAGAATTCTCATAGCTATGTAAGATTAAATTGTATTATCATCCCTGACTATAAACAACCAGAAAAAAACCTATAAGGTACACAAGTAATATTAATTTGTATTGTGGGAATGTTGTCTGATAATGGGAGAGGATGCATGATTTCATGAAGCATCTATGGTGAATAAAAATGATAAAATGATGAATTAATCACACAATCATATCAAATTAGGTGACATGAGAACTTTGAATTGGATTTTTTTGTTTTCATAATTTTTTTAAGTGATGACGCAATCCTTCTACATACAAACATCTGCTGCCACAAATTGGGTGATATTTGGAAATAACCTTAGAAGCTCTTGACATAAAGTGCTAATAACAGGTAGAATTTTATCAGCAGTCGCAAAACGTGATTATAAAGTTAACTTTTATTAGCGGTAAAATAATTTTGATAAAATTATACCCTTTTTCAATGAACTTTTCTAGCACAGATAAAAGTCCCCCAATTATAATCACTTTTTAGCAGTAAAAAAAGATACACCATTATCAGTTCTTTTTATTTAGTCGTGATAAATTTCGTAGTGGGTAATTTAATTTATATATAAATATTGATATTTTTTAAAATATTATTTATATTATAATATGAATATATATATATATATGTAAATATAATATATAAATATGATTTTGTTGGCGGTGAAATTCGTCCCACTGAGGGAGAGAACTCATTGACACTATAGAGTTAACCAACACCCAAAAGGGGCACTAAATCACTCAAAACCATACCAAAGGGACCCTTCGTGAAGCCCTCTACAAGGTTGGCCTACCTTCGTGAGGACCACTTCTACGATCGTCTTTGCGGCGTCACGGGACCTCGGTGAGTCCAACGCATTCCGACAGAGCATGTCCTCTCCACAGTATCATCAGTCTCCATGGACCACTCCGTAATGGCACTTCAGCAATCCTCTCCACGGTGTCTCACATCCTATGTGAGTTCAATGCATTCTGATGGATCCCCTCACCATTACGGCATCACTCCTCTCTACGGTGATTTTTTTGACCCTCGCTAAACTTCGTTGCCTATAAATAGAGGTCTCACCCCCCCCCCCTGAAACCACTATTACTCTCCCATTTCAACTTCTGAGCTTCTGTTTTCAAAATCCCTTTTCAAAACCAATTGATGGATCACCAAAGGTACTTGGCCTTTGGAAGCCATGCCTCGTGTTCTTTAGGGAATCCACCTATGGTGGGGATTCCCTTTGCAAAGTCATATGACCTTCACAAAGTAGCGATCCCATTTGGGATGCTTGAGACTTCACAAAGCATAGAGTCTTTTCAAAGTACTCTCCAAACAAAGAGGGATTTTCTAAAGTTAAGCTCTACTCCATCGAAGGATTCCCTTCACGAAAACTCTTCCCTTCATGAAGGAACTAACCTTCTCGAAGACCCTTCCCTTCACAAAGGCATTACCTTTCTTGAAGACTCTTCCCTTCGTGAAGATCCTTCCCTTCGTAAAGTCCCTTTCCTTCATGAAGATCCTTCTCTTCGCCAGGGCCATTCTCTTTTCAAACCCCCTCTTTCCAAGGTCTCCTACTTTTCACACCCCTCTCCCATACAACCCTATAGGTTTGTACAAAGTGATTTCAAGGTCCCTTTGGTGATGATTCATGTTCTGTTTCTTTGCCTCATGCTTCTTCACATAGGCATGCTAATGGATGTTGATTCTTTGCAAAGCCACGCTAACATAGGCCCTTCAATTGATCACTCCACAACCTCATCTCTCTACGACATTGGTGGTTCATTCCCTTCACCAAGGGTTAAGATGCTCCAGTTATGTAAGTCATAGGGGTGAGGAGTGAATCCTCACCATCTGAGCTGTAGGACATTAAACTGCCAAGAACCCACATCCCCGACAAAAGATGTTAAACTGTGATCATCGCATAAGTCATAGCTACAGAGAGGACCTTGAGGGGTATGAGAACCAATGAACTCTCACTCCCCTCTCCCTGTGATCTTTGTCACTATAAGCACCTCAGGCAGTCCTTGGGTAATCCCAAACCCAACTTGGTAGGGTGTTCCGGGTAAGGAGACCACATACTCCCTGTACATTTGGACCCCTACTCAGGCCTCCCTTCTAGATTAAGTCACATTCTTCACCTCTTTGGGTTGCTAACCATGTGTAAGCCCCGCTCCATTCCTCGTAGACACACCATTCAGGACGCAATCATCAGGTTTTTGTTCCCTCTTGTTTCTCACACTAAGCATGACTCACGTGGGCTTAGAGTAAACATTGAACATAAGATCCTCTTTGGTCTACCTTAGTGTGTATGCCTCATCCCCCATTCAATGAACTACATAGACTTTGATCATTGACCTTTATAGGAAGGTACATAGGAAGCCTCCCTAAGGTTCAAGCCCATCACCCATCGGTCCTGACCAATTCACATCAGCTCTCCCTCGTCCCGCATGATGTTAAACTATATTCCACCTTTTTCCCACATGATGTTAAACTATATGAATTTGAACTATGTGTGTTTTGATCCCTATCTCCTAGGAAGGGTACGTAGGAAGCCTCCATGAGGTTCGACCCCAAACACTGGTAAACTTCAGGGTCCCCTTTGTTAGGACCCACATCCTTGGTCCACCACTTATTGGCGTCAGAACTGTTCCTGGGAATCTAACCATGTATAATCCCCACACTCAATTCACACTCATTAAACCAAGAGTGTCCCTCTTGTTATGGGATACTAACCATCCATAAGCCCCAGCATGTCTTTGTGTTTTTTCCTTTGTAAAATCTGATTCCATGCCCCCATTCCTGAACTACGTGGACTTTGATTTCCTGTCACGGGGATACATATGAAGTCTCCCTGAGGTTAAATCCCATCTCTCATGACCCATCCCGATCTCTCCCTTGATCCCGTTGTGTTACAGGAAGATCATGCCCCAACCCAGAGGTTCTACTTCCTCTGGATCCCATCCATGTGTCCATTCTCATAAGCCACCTCCTCAAGTGACTCATCACCCCCATAGAACTTTTTGGACATTGATTCCCTTCCACAGGGATATGTAGGAAGCCTCCATAAGGTTAAATACCAACACCACCATCATCTTCTCTCTCACTACATGGGTTTTGATCCCAGTATTACATATAGGGTACATAGGAGGAATCCATGAGGTTCAATCCTAGCCAATGATAAACCTTGGTGTCCCCTTTTTCAAGACCCAATCATCCTCAGATCCGTCCTCATCGGGCGTCTTGATCCACCCATCTAATAAACCTCCCCAGTACTCCCTTCTAGGGATGTACCCATTTGATCCACTCCCAATGGTGTTCCATCAGTTTAATCTATCTCTTCTAGATGTTAAACTCGTAGAATACCCTGTGTTAAACATGGGAATCCAAGAAAAACTTTGGAGACATGCATATGGAATATAATTCTACATGATCCATGTGGGATTCCTCGGTCTTCTGTTCCCTCGAAAAGCTCTATCATAAGGTGATGAAATCCAAGCATACCAGTGTTTCAGCATCTAGACATACAAGTGATGGCCAACATGACTACTCCCATGACCAAAGGTTGCAGGCCTGTCTTGACCTAATGGAATGTCCTGACAGAAGCAGTGTAATTAACCAGTGTCAAAAAAGATATGGCACCGGGAAGAGTTTTATGAACAGCGTCTTAATCTTTAAGGGAGTTCTGGACTAGGCAACGAATTTCGAGGAGGAATTCATAGAAGTAGAGACAGAAATTCAATCATCCCATTTAAATCGAGGATAAAACCTCACTGAAGAAGTGATGGATGCCTCCCACTTTGGGAATGAAGGAATGCAGGGCAACAGTCATCGCATCATAGCACGAAGATGCATGCCCCGGTGGAAAGCATCAGAAACAAAATGGTGAACCCAATGTGAATGCTTCTCCTCAGTATGGAGATTAGTAACATTATAAAAATTATTAGATAATCATGTCACCGGATCCAGCTATCTAGAACCAGGTCCCACCAAGAAAATAGTGGGCCTAGCATGAAACTCACAAGGATTTGGTGTCGTTGATCATTGGGCATCCCGATCTATGACGTTTTCAGTGTGGATATTTCTATCTAGCCATGGAAGATTCAACTATATCGGGACATTAGACATTGATTTCCTATTTTCTATACTAATGGATGAATCCTCCTACTATTCAGGACCTAGGTTACAGTTATAGGAAACTAATCACCATTCGCCCACGGATGTTGGGGCAGGGGAAGTGGCAGTACAAATGCAAAAAATCCTCACGTATTCATCTCCTATGTAATGACTCTCACACCCATAGCTACTAGGAACCCAAGGGACACGCAGGGAGTCTCTACTCCCCACTCAACCTTCAATAGCTTTGAGATCCTAACCCTGGATCGCTCTTACGATTCCCTCCCTTACAATGATGAAGTAAGGGTTTTCTGTGTCAACCCTGTTAGGACTTCATCTAGGGAGCCACCAAGGAGGGATCCCACTCAGCCGCATCAACATCACCATCCGGTCCCACAAACTAGGGATCAGTTGGTCCAAACCCCTACACATATGGCTCTAGTTCGGCTGAGTCGGAATAAATATTAGATGCAAGCTCAGGAAGACTCCTACCATGGGGAATCATCTTCCATGGATCATGTGGCCTAATCCACTACTAGCATGTGCTATTGGCCCCCTATTGTTGTCTCATAGTAGGGAAACTTCTCATTCCCAGAGTAGGGACTCTTCCATGACTATTCTGGAATAAGGCACCATCCACCTCATAAGATGGTTGAGTTGACCTCCTCGATCATCGGTGCAAGCAGTAGTCGTGGATGGATGATCTGCAATGATAATGTTCAGTATGGAGGCCCTCCACATACCATCATCAGACAGAGTGGAGTTCCTTCATACTCTCACATCCATCATGGTCATTCTCTCCATGCCACCATCCTCAACTTTTACGGAGTCCCTCCCAACTTCAGCAATACTAAACATGGAGGTCCTACCCATTCTCTTTGTCTCATGTATGAAAATTTCCATTGCCTATCAGGTTATCAAGGTGATGAACCTCCTTTCCCTATAACCTAGAAGCATGAGGGTCCTCCTCATGTTCTCACTAACTCTAGAAGATTCCCTCCCCACTTCATCAATGATCATCATGAAGGTCTTCCCCATATCCATTATGGTCAGAACAAAGGCTCTCTTTGTATCATAGATACCATAGATAGTCAACATGAAGGTCCTCCCCATGTTACGGACAACCACCACGGAAGCCCTCCCCATGTGCTTTCTAGATTTAGTGGAGGCCTTCCCTCCTATAACACCCTCAATCATGAAGATCATCCCTGTGTTCTATTTGAAATTTTCCCAAGTGCTCCTCACACTGTGTTTTGTCCAAGTGGATGTCCTCCCCGCTCTAGAACCAACCCTGTCCTCCCATTTTCAACAATATACCCTTACCTAAAAACCATCCTAGGGTAGGAGGGTGGGTTTTCTCCACTAGAGGAAGAATCATGAGAAACCTAAAACCGCAAACAAACCCTCCCTCTTTTCATATTCTGAAGCATAGTGTGGTTTGATGGTGAAACCTTCACCTTGATCCTCTATGTTAAGGGCTAGTGGAGGAACAAGGTGGATAAGCATCATATTTCGAGAAAGTGAGGTATACAAGATCCCAACATCCCTCTAAATATACATATAAAAGGAGGAAGATTTGTCCCCTTTTCAGTTCCTGGGTGTGAAATCCTCTTTATCATCAATTGGATCATTCTCTACCTCAATGAGAGATCATAGCGATTTTTTATAGGGACTAATTGAGGAATAGAAATAGTGTGACCCACCACTAAGGACTGTATCCCCTTCATGGGTAGTGGTGGTCATTAGTCTATCTTACATTGATGTGGTGGTGCAATCAGTGAATTATTTCTAATACAACCCAAGATGTGGTGGATTTTCAGCTCATGCGTCGTACTCTCCACCATCTAGTCTACCATCACAACAGTCTGATTTAGTGTCATTATTGGTCCCACAACTACATCTAGTCAAAGATTGGGGTAATCAAGGACTAGATCCCAAGTCTGAGCAGAGAAGTTTGTGGGAAATTCTCACAACAGACCATTTCTCAGATATGTTCTGGCTAGTTGAAACCGAAAACTTCAACATTCCAAAGTCCCTTACCCGGAATGAGTTTTTGTGCCTATACCAAACCTTATGGATGATGAATTTCTACCTACTTTGTTAGTGGTTAGCTTAACAAAACAGCCTAGAAAACTACGAAGATATTGGCTAGCAATATCGCCTGGTCAAGTTGGTCATGCCTCCTATTTCTTAGTACCCTGCGTCGCCTGGTCATCATCGGACCCTCTATCTATGATGCATCCAAAGATTTACAGGGATCCATATAATTATTAAGGATACTTCCCCCATGTTTAGATCCATGGTTGGAGGCAGTATGTTTCCCTTCATTTTAGTCATATCTGGTACTTTCCAGACTTGCCAGTTGATATTGAGGATATGCCTCCAGGCACAGTCGCAGTTGACATAGCCAACCTATCAGAGGAAGAAACCAAGCTTGGACTCATTGAAGAGAAATTTCCCCCTAGGGTAGTGCCACACCTATTGGATCCTTTGGGTAGGCTTACTCACCAGAAAAGAAATTTGTTGGGCCTTCATGCACCTTCTAAGTCATTTTCCTTTGGTCGGGACCTCAATAAGGGTAAAGAGCTCGTTGGGACTGTCAACCCCTCTGGCCTGTCTAGCTTAATGAAAAAGATGGAATATGACCCTAAAAAGGTTTTGTTGCATCCACAACTCGTGTAACATAAAAATATAGTTGATGACCTTCTTGTTGAACATGTTGCAGAACGACGACCAGATTACAGTAATCCTCGAGCGGGGCAGTTAGGGTTAGGTATAGCCTCCCCCGACAAGTTTACTATTAGTGACCTTGACCATCCTTCCCATATAGATAGAGTATATGTTAGAATTTATGGAATGAATGCATGATATGAATCAATGAATCCACTCGAGTTGCTTGATATCCCTCCTCGGGACCCAGCTCAGGTTCCCCCAGCCATTCCATAGGTCGTTCCCTCGGTAGTCCCTCAAGTCATTCCACCTGCTGCTCCACAAGCCATTGGGCCTGATTACCATGTTAAGGAAGCTTCCAACGCACTGGTGGTCAGAGTACCTCATCAGGAACGGTATCCCTGTCTAGATGATCTGATGATATTACTTATTACTCTTCTTGAGGCCCAAGAAACTCAACAAGTGGTGATACTGCCTGACAGAAATCCATATTCGGCATGCGTGGATGATATGCTAGCACCCACAGGTTTTGAAAACCCTACCTTCTCCCCCTTTAATAGTTCGGGTGATCTTCTGTAGCATCAGACAGACTTTATTTCAAAGTGTGGACCCATGATGGGAACTCTAGCACAACAGGAGGTCGCCAATCTCCGGTGTTTCATGCAGACACTGGAAGGGCCCACATTTCTCTAGTAAATCTAGTTACACATTGGGTCAATAGCTGGTTGGGAGGATCTTCGTAGGCAGTTCCTCTACCATTTCAGTTCCATGTCCCAAAAGACAAGTATCATTGACCTCTTCATGTGTAAATAGAGGCCTAACAAGAACATTATAGACTTTGACGCCAGGTGGAAGGGTCTCACATATTTCCTTGATATTCCACTAACCCAAGATATGCTGGTGATGATTTGTATGGGGAATGTGAAAACCAAAATGGTCCCCTCTCTCATCACTCAAAACATACCAAGTGGATTTCAGGATTTATCTAACAAATCTCAATGTTTAGAAGAATCCTTGTAGCAAGCCAAGTAGCCATGTCCATTTTTTCCTGTAATTCCCGAAAGAAGATCCACTAAGGACAAAACTACCAAGGTAGCACAAATAGAGGCCCCGTGTAGCTAGAATTGTTATATACAGAGCCTCCTCATGGCTTTTCATAGGCCCACCACCTTAATCATAGCCTCTGTCTTAGCAGTACCCACCTCAGAATCGGTAGGGACCCTGCGTAATGCGCCACCACCACCTAGGTGAGATAATCAAGTTCCACCTCCTCAATAGGTTCTACCAGCCCCTCATCAGGACCAGGCTTTGAGAGCTCCTTTCCAGGATCAGAGGAACTAAACCTACTCATTTAATGAGGTTCAGGTTTCCTGTTATTTTCGAAGCACCTTGGACTAGGGAATCCTGCTGTTTCTAGAATGTAAGAGGCCCGAAGATGAAGATCTCATTGATCGCCCCAATTAATGACCCTATCCCTGGTTACTTAAGAACACCCCCAAGAAGTGATATGTGTTTAAATACTGACTCCAATACCATGTAGATAAAAACATAGTCAGGCTGGGTCCAGCCCTAACATAGGTGGCATGTGTGTTTATAAGGCCTGCTAGTGACAACGAGGGTGAATGGTAGATAGTTTCTAACCAAGTTCCTCAAAATATAATGATCGAATGCCTCATAAGGTAGTCTATAGTTCCCATAATATCATCCATGCACATTTGAATTTTCCTGAGCTTTTATAATTCATTACGCTACCTTTAGCTACTACCTCTACATCAACATCTCAGTCTTTATCCTCTCAGGGGAGAAAGCACCGACGATGAAAGGGAATAAAAAACCCTCTATATATGCCAAATCTATCTCATAATCATGGAGACTTCATTCCCCAATATATGGATATTTCCCCCATAATCCACCCAACAATGGAGGATTCCTCATGTGATGACCAGGGGTGCACTTCGGTCAATACATTGGTGTTGGTAAACCCCTACATGGTTCCTGATGATGAAGAGAGTTGGACAAACCCTCCCAACATCCCCAGTCGACACAAGCATTGAGAACGATGTGGGTATGTGAATCACCATAATTCATTGGTTAGTGCTTCCAGCTACGTCGTGAATGCCACTAAGACCATACAACAGTCCCTGCATGGAGCTCAACATGCATATCCTTCTCATCTCGTTTCATCAGGCCTGCCTCTACTACCATTTGTACTACTTAATCAGGCAGATCCACCATGACCATACTACAATTAGTCACATTATATTGTGGATGGACTATAATCATCTAGCCCTAAGCCGGTATTAAATCTACATGGTTCATCTAGTGAGCAGTGGTGCATTCCCAAAACTAGCCATAATCTTTCGGTTCAACCAGCAGTTCCCATCATACCTCCATCCATAGTGTGACCTCCTTCCAGTAGAATTGTATACCTAGAATGGAAATATAATGTACTCAGGCATATTTCTATAATTCTTATGAGGCTCTCTATCCTCGAGGCTCTCTCCTATCAGCATATATGCGTGAAGCCCTTATGGAGGCTTTATGAAGCCCCCTCCAGTTTGAGACAGAAGTAGCAACCGCAGAATCTATCCATGATGAGATAGTTGAGCATGAAGAATGTCAGGCCATCATCTTTTTCTCTATAGAAGATGAACGTTATCCTATAAAAGGGAACATCCACCAGTTGTACATCACTGGTCAGTTCAACGGCATGGAGGTCTATCACTGTCTTATAGACAGGGGCTCTGGGATCAATCTTATCCCAACACATACAATCCGCAAGATGGGGCTATCTGAAACAGATATGAGTCCCTCTATCATGAATATTCATGACTATGATAGGATGGAGTAGACATCAATTGGAAAGATTCACCTGAAGACCCAGTTCGGTGGCCTAGTATAAATTACTGAGTTCATGGTTGTCTCACCAGACACCGCCTACAATGCACTGATGGGTAGACCCTGGATCCACCTACATGTGCTAGTTCCCTCCTCATATCACAAGTTTCTCAATTACTCTATTAAAAGTCAAGTGGGTGTGCTCCTAGGTGATTCTTCTCCCTTTGACTCTTGTGAATCCCACTATTTAGACACCGACTACTACAAGAACAAGGACAAGCTGATTTAGGAAAATGAGGTTGGGTACTCTACGACTGTGATCTACACGTGGTCAGACCTATATGATTCCTACATTTTCCTAATTCACTTATTGGAGGCCACAACCGTAGATTTGGGGAAATTATATATTGGCTAGGGAATGAGGGGTAAGTGCATTCCCATGTCTAAGGAATGACGTGGGATCATCTCGTATTCCTACACAAATCTAGATTGGGTGATCCCAGAGCCCCCCACTACTATAAGGTATCAGGATGTCCTCCCCATGGAAATAGTGATACGTTATACTTGCAGGTTTCGTCGGGATGGGATAAATTGGATCAAGACAATGTGAAGTTATTTCTTTGATATTGTCAAATGTGTCCCCTTGGGTCAAAGACCATATGGGATCGGGTTAACGGATTTTGTCGCTATGGTTTCAGTAGTGTAGTAGTCCCCCGAAGAGGTTTCCACTACTGCTCAATCTCGCACCAGTGTACCACTTTGATCTGTCAACTGAGAGGAGTTACATACTACCGATAATTTTTTCAACGTGGATGAAGAAGAAGATTTGGAAAACGCCCCACCCATATTTGAAACCAACACTGATCAACATCGCTATGCCTGCAGAAGAGAAACGGCGATACATGAATTTCCTAAAGCATCATTGTGATGTATTTTCCTGTAGTTATTACTAGATTCTAGGGCTAGATCCTCAGGTTTCTTTCCACCATCTCGTTCTCCCAACAAATCATCATGCGTTCGAATATCCTCCTATAATGATGCACCCTTATCACGGTGCTATGGTAGAGGCCAAGTTTAATAAGATCATCAAGGAAAAATTCATCAAGGAGGTCCAGTACCCTATATGGTTAGCTAATATTGTGCCCATTAAGGAGAAGAATGGACAAATAAAAGCCTGCATCAATTTCCAGAATCTCAACCGTCATTGTCTGAAGAATTTTTTTCCCCTTCCTATGACTAAACAATTGATTGACGCCAATGCTGGGGTCCAGGCTCTCTCCTTCATGGATGGGTATTATAGATATAATCAAATCTAAATACCCCCCTCCACCAGTATAAAGATTCTACCACCTTCAAGGCACCACAAGGTACTTTCTACTACCAAGTAATTTCTTTCGGTCTAAAGAATAAAGGTGACACCTATCAGTGTTTCGGTCACAACATACTCAATCTGATTCTATGGACATTGGTAGAATTCTATATGGATGACATGGTGGTTAAATATCTCCATCATTAAGACCATATCAGGGATCTTGAGAATCTATTCATCTTCCTTTGTTCTCATCATCTAAATATGAAACCATTGAAGTGTTCCTTTGGGGTTACCTATGGAAAGCTTCTTACCTTCATTTCCAAATATAGTGGGATTGAGATCAATTTAAAAATCATCAAGGCCATCATCCAGATGTCTCCTACAAGAAATATTCAAGAGCTCTGAGGCCTTCCAGGATACCTATCTTACATACACTGATTCATCGCTCTCACATCTTCCTAGAAAGTGTAAGACCTTTTCCCGGATCATGAAGAATGGTACCAATTATCAGTGGGATGAGCAGTGTCAAACTGACTTTGAAGAAATCATGAAATGTATGCTACAACTTTTGGTTCTAATGACACCCATTTCCAAAAAAGTCATTATTCCTCTATGTGACTACTCTGGAAAGGTCCCTCGGTTCCCTTCTCACCCAGAAGAACAATGATGTAATAGACAATAGTTTATACTATCTCAGTCACATTCTCCTCAACACAGAGACTAGATATTCCACTATTGAGAAGAGATTCATTGTGATGGTATTCATAGTATAGAAATTGTGGTATTATATGCAACACAATGAGATGAAGCTGGTGTCCTAGGTGGATACATTGAAGTACATTCTGAAATACCCCATGTTGACATGACATCTAGATTGGTGGGAAGTGATCCATCAATATTTTGACATCAAGTTTATTAACCAAAAGGCTATCAAGGGATAGGAATTGGTAGACTTTCTTTCTGCCCATCTGTCCCTAGAAGATCAATCTTTGGATCTTGATTTTCAAGAAAATGAATTTTTCTTAGTGGATCAAGCCATTTCATGTTAGAAAATGAACTTCGATGATGCTTCCAGAATCCCTAATGGACGAAGACTCAATGATACTAGAGTCAACATAGTGGTTCTGGGTGTCATCCTCATCACGCCTTCACAATCTATCTTATCCTATTCATTCCTATTGTCATAAGGTTTTACCAAAAATGAGGTAGAGTACCAGGCTCTCATCACTGGTCTCGATCTGGCCCTTGAGATTGAAGTTTTCCACTTTCATGTGAAAGGGGACTCTGAACTAGTCATCAAGAAGATCAACAGTGACTACATCATCAGGAATCCGGATCCTGTACCTTTGTTAGAGGATGATTGTCAGCTGATGGCCCAATTACCTTCTTTTCTATAAGTTACTCATGTCCCTCGATCGCATAACATTTGATTTGATTCCTTGGCTTTCCTTGTGGAATCTCTTATAGATGCTGACCATAATGATTTGATTGTCCATGTGGTGCATTGAAGATTTATCACTCACGCCACTCCAAACGAAGATGATAGCCCACAAGTAAGCCACCTTACTGCCGGTTCCTCCATAGCAGGACCTCTAGGTCCCCCTTTCACGGTGTTGGAAGGGACCCCTGACTAGATAACTCCCTTTATCGAGTATCTCCATCATAGTAATCTATCAATAGACCAAACTGAACATGAATGAATCGGATGGTGCATAGTGAAATTAGACATCTAGAGTGGTTCCAGTCTTGAATAGATCCTGTACATAAGTGGGTTTGATGGGATTCTCATTTTTTGCATTCAATGAGGTGATATTTTTTAGGTCATGCAGGAATTTCATGTTGGTTCATATAGGGCCCATCGGGCAGGGCCAAAACATTCTAATCAGATCTGGAGATTGGGATATTTTTGGCCCACCATGATCCATGACTGTATCAAGTTTTCCAATAGGTTCCATGGGTTCTAGATCCATACTAATTTTGTACATCAGCCTCCAGAGCCTCTACATACTACCACATACTCTTGTCCCTTTGCAGTCTGGGGACTCAATGTCCTGAGACTATAACCACCCCCAATAGCTCACCAGTACAAGTTCATCCTGATCGCTAGGTATTTATTTTCCAAGTGAGCAGAGGAAGTTCCAATCAAGGAAGTTAAGGCTCGTTCCATCGTTGACTTAAGTAAGATACAATATCATCCACCGATTTAGAGTCCCTCATTCCATCCTCACCGATAACAGCACCTACTTTCAATCAGCAGAGTGGAAGAAATTGTACGCCAAGTACAACATCTGTTCTAATTTTACCTCTCGCTATCATGCGCAAGAAAAGAGTCAGATCGAGGCATTCAGAAGAACCCTCTCTAATATATTTCAAAATATGGTTGTACAGAACAAGAAGAGTTGGATAGAAAAACTCCCCAATGCTCTATGGGCTTACTATATGAGGACTTGTAATTCCACCAAGGTTTCTTCATATTCAATATTGTACAGAATAGAGGAAGTCCTTCCCATCAAGATTCAGTTACCCTCACTATACACAACCATCTAAAATATTCATGAACTAGAAAAAGAAGTTGAAATTCATCAGGATGAATTAAAAGCTCTTGACGAGAACTGGCTTCATGTCTTGCACAATCTAGAAAGGCATCGGAACAAGATAGCCAGGGCTTTCAACAAGAATGTTTGCATGTTCTCTTTCTTACAAGGTGAGGTGATATTGGCCCTGAGAACACCAATGATAATAGGTAGGAAGCCACCGAAGTTGTATCCCAAATGGGAGGGACCTCATGTCATTCAAAAGGTCTACCCTAATGGTTAATACTCTCTGGTTACTATGTATAGTGAGAGTATTACTTCTATCACCAATGCTGAATTTATAAAGCAGTACATCACATAACGGAATCTTCATCCTAAAAGACATTAAACATGTTATACTTATCTTGGTGGACGTTAAACTTCTCATTGTCATCCTAAAATACATTAAAATGTGAATGGTCTGATCTCTATGACCTTAAACTAAGATCTCCCCTCATCCTTACCATAAGATGTTAAATTGAACAGGTGCCACCACCCTTCACAAGTCCCACTATTTGGGTCTCCACCATCTTTTACATCCAAAAGGATCCCCCTAACATCCTAGTCTCAAACCAATTTGGATCACCTACCATTTTTTGCCAATGTCTTGGAGGATCTTGAGTGACAATTTGACACATGTTCCGCATTACGAATATGGTCAGTGGTCAATACTACATTGTTTGTTCCCATTCAAGGTCAAATGAGATGGATACTGTGTTTAAAACATGTTCAATTCTTATCCTCAGTCATTATCACCATCCACATGGTCTCCCATGTATTGGGAATGATGATTCACCTTTTTCTTACCTTCTGTCCCATGCACATGACATTAAACTAAGCATCTATGGTCCGATCTCTATGACTTTACACTAAGATCTTCAACATCATTGTCACACGACCTTAAACTTCACATCATTGAAGAACTGTGTATTGATTGATTCCCATCCTTATGGTATATGTAGAGACACCCATACATTTCATCTTCGGGTCTAGCCTCAGGTCCCTTGACCTTTCCAGCCTTATAGCCCAAGTCCTCTCTTAGGATTATGCGGTGTGGTATTGGCTCTTTGTCCTCATTCACATCATGGTATTTTTTCCATGCCACACACATCTCCTTGAGACAATCCTCTCTTTCATTATGTTCTTACCACATGATGTTAAATTGTATGGAATTTTCAGAACTACATTTGTCTTGATTACCATCCTCATGAGATACGTAGGAACACCCAGACATTTCAACCTCTGGTCCAGCCCTGGTTTTTAAAATCCTTTTCTTCCTTCTTGCCCCTTATCCTATGTTTTTTCAGGGGTATGTGATGTGGTGCAGACTTATGTCCTTATTTGTGTCGGGTTTGAAATAACCATTCCTCTTACCTCTCCTGAGATCTCTCCATATCCTTTTATTTGCATCCTTGCCACATGATGATAAACTGTGTGGAGATTTCGGAACTACCTATGGATTGATTCCCATCCTCATGGGATACATAAGAATTCTCAGACATTTCATCCTCATGTATATCTCCAAGTCCCTCGATCTTTCCTGGCCCCCTCGGCCTGAGGTTCCCCTTCTAGGATTTCATGCAGGTAGTGTGGACTTTCGTCTTCATTCATGTTGGGTATTCTATGTCATTCCATGCACATTCCCTTTAGAACCTCGTTCTTTTGTATGTGTCCAAACCATATGATGATAAACTATGTTTTTTCTTCCCACATGACTTTAAAATATTGTGTCTTCGATACACAATGTTAAAGTGCATAGGCTGGTCCTGTCATACAACCTTAAAATGTGACACTATCACCCTGGTTGTACAACAAAAAATGGCACCGCATTGTGGTGTCCTAGCTTGAGGAGACACCATTTTTGACATCATTCATCCACCATACTATTTTTTTCATGGACTAAATATGGATAGATTCCTACACTGATGCCTGGAACCACTGTCTTGGTTTTGTTTCTCCAAAATAAAACACACCCACACTAAAGAAAAAAAAATATTCATCAAATTCCACTTCTTTTGGTACATGGTCCAGACCTACATGACAGTATTACCCCTTTCATTGGTATCCTACCATTCCAAACTCAAGAACTACATTTGGATTGATTCCAATACTCATGGGATACGTATAAATTCACAAACATTTCATCTTCAGGTCCATCCCCAGGTTCTTTTATTCCTTCTTCTGGCCCCTTGGCATAGGTTCTCTCCTGAGATCATGAATGGTGTCGTGTGTGGAATTATTTCCTCATTCACATTGGGATATTCTATCGTGTCGTACACATTACACTCTTTAGAAACCTCTACCCCTTGCATCCTTACAGCAAGACATTAAACTTTAGATATTTCAAGAACTATGTATGGATTGATTCCCATTCTCATGGGATATATAGGAACACCAAAATATTTCTCCATGGGTCCAACCCCAGGTTCATGAACCCATTTTTTCCATTCTTTTATAGACTTATTGACCTCTATTATGCCTCACAAACATGCTTAGATTACTTATGGTTTAGGACCTAGAGTTTTGGTTTCTTCATGGACATGCTTTCATCCATTTCCATGCATTACATCTTCATTTATTTGGGTTTCCATCATCTTTCACAGCCATAATGAACCCCGGGTGGTATGGATGATCAGACTTACGGATCACCTACCACCTTGGGTCAATGTATAAGAGGATTTCATATGACATTATGAGACTAGTCCCATGTAGCGAATTTGGTCAAAGGTCAACCCTCTTTTTTTGTATGCATTTTAGGTCACAAGATATGGATGTTGTGTTTCGAACACGGTCAACAGTCATCCTCTATCATTATTCCACCCCCATTATGCCTTAAATATTGGTCTCTTGATTCACATACATTTCCACTCCATCAAGTTTAAGAGGAATTTTGACACCCTTAGTGTTATCCCTCCATGCACCTTTTCACATTAATAGGAAGAATCTACATTATGGTGTCATCTTCGACTCCACGCCATTTATCCCTACTGAGTATTACATGTGTTGTAAAGATATTATCCTCCCTTATTTCCTACACTGAGCATAGCTCATGTGGGCTTAGGGATAGGGGTATGGTTTGTGCCTTCATGTAAGAACCACACTTCTTTTGTTCTAAACCCATTGACCTTAAACTTGGAGTTCACGGGGTCAAGGAATCGTGACTCTAAACTGTGTGTGTGTTCTCTTAGAAATTTTTGATGTGGTGCAGAATTATGACCTAATACACATTGGGATTTTTTTTATAGCACCTAATTACATATTTCCATCTAGAATGTCTCACCTTATGGTCAAAGATATATGACCATAAACTAAGACCCCTTACATCATTATTGTACGGCACTAAACTACACCTTCTGCACCCAAGTTGTGTCATGTTGGATTATCCATCCATACGGTGTCTTCACCCGAGAAGATGTTGCCACTTTTTGGTATTTTTTTTCTATCATATCACCTCCAAGAACTAAGTTTGTATTGATTCTCATCCTTATGGGATACGTAGTGATGCCAAGTCATTTATCCATGGGCCCAGCCCCATGACCGTTAAATTTCCTAGTTCTTTGCCCTAATTATGGTCCAATATTTGTGACCCTAAACTAGGAGTTCGCAGTCTGTGTAACAAGACTTTAAAATGTTGGATAGGGTCCAGGTAGTATGACCTTAAACTATGTGATACGTCCTAATAATATGACATTAAAATATTCCATACATTGGCTTCACTTTATGACGTTAAACTACGTATACATAGTCCATACTGTATAAAGTTAAAGTATGTGACTATCATCTTTATTTGCATGAAATAAATCTATAAGGTATCATGGGTCATCGCCAGAGAGGTCCCATCTAGAAATAGGTTTGATCTTGATTCAGACTGATATTCTCACCCAACACGCTTTCTCCAGGGTGGCATAATTCCAAGAGTGTTGGAATTCATTCGAACAACCCATCACTCCACCCCATGCTTTGTGTGCCCTCTTACATGGATCATCTTCCTCTTTCACATCTGAAGGGACCCCCAAACTCCATGGATGGTCGACCTTTCGGCTCACCTATCGTTTTGGGCCAATGTATGAGAATTTATTGGACAGACACTTCGAGTAAGGCCTCATATTTTTGAATAAGATCAATTGATGGTCCTCATTTATTTTTCCCCATTATAGTCTAATGTAGTATAGAGACTATGTTTGAATATGGTCAATATTTTCCCTCATCTTCATGAAACTACCATTATGTTCCAAATATTGGTCTTCATGATTCACCCTACCCATTCCCCTTCGGCCAGATTGATTCTAACGCCACTGGATTCATCCCTCTTGTGCACTAGAGTATGCTAGGAAGAACGTTTTTGTTGTTCTAAGAACCTTATTCTCTTTTCAATACCCCACCACTGTCCCAGAAACTCTGGGTGGTCATTCAGACCCAGAGAACAAAAGTCTAGCTGGTACTCTCATATACAAAGTGAATAATTATGTAGTCATTCCTTGTTTCTCATACCGGGTATGACCCACATGAGCTTAGGGATTGATCACTGGTTACTTCAGGGTTACGATTGAGATGTGATAATTAATGTAAATAAGAAGAAAGATTTTTATTCCCACACTTAAAATAAATAAACAAGAATGAAAGTAATTTTGTGAGTTCATTCAGATTACATTACCCATGGATTAGACCCTCCAATAGATGGATCGACCTCCTCAATAGAGTGTTTCAACACCACCACTATGTGGTACGTGGCCTCCAGAATTTTTTATTACCTGTTAAGATCCCTCTCCTCTTTGATGGTCGTAGGTCGCAACTCATCAGCCCTAATGCACTCCCGATCTTCTTCAACTTGGATGTTAGCTGTCTCTTAGGATGCTTTCCTCATCTACTCCTTGTCTTCTATCAGCTATGCATTTAATCGAGATATGAATTCTGATTGGGTTTTAATGAAAGAAGAATGTTCATTAACCCACACCATCAAACACCAGACTTCTTGCTCAACCTCTTGAAGTTTCTGGATATTGAGTCCTTCCTATACTGTCGAGAAACACTGAGGTCGCACGCATCCTCCCATGCCTTCTCGTAAAGGTAATCTTGAATGATCATGTCAGGTTGTCAAGAATCCACTCCTCCAGCACATAGTTCTCACAGTCGGGGGCAAATTTTTCCCATCTGACTTATCCACTCCCATTGCGTTTTATTATCGATGAAATATTTGATCAATTTCCATAATCAGCAATAGATAGCCTTGCTATCCTCTTCATCAAAAGTGGTCTCATCCCACTCTTCCAGGTTAGAGGGTTCATATATAGGAAATTCCCCAAGGATCTTGGCAACATGATCTTCTTTGAGCTGGTCTTCATCACTTGATTCTAATTCAATAATGTCCACCCAGTCAACTCTTCACCCTATCCCACCAGCGGTATCGCTCATTGTCACCAGTTACCCAAAAGGATCTCTAGACTATTCAACCTGGGAAATCAAAACTATAGGGACTAATACCCCTCTTTGGAGAGGATCCTCAATTCTTCCATCCATTTTCACCAGCAACATGTGTACCATCCTGGAAACTATGTGGGCATGGGTCGCGTTATCCAATTTGACCGATCAGGAAACAGGTAAAGATCTGAAGTATGAGACTTACCCTAGCCAACCACTTGATCACTCCTTGAGTATATCATAACCGAGAGTCTAGGATACGGCCCTCCGTATATGATTCTAGGCTCTAGAGATCCTGAGGAGGCTACCCCTACTCCCCCAGTACTGCTGGATTTTGTGACCATTATCTCTCCAGTTGCAGGTCTCGGTGTTTGGTTCTCTGTGCCTGCCATGCCTTTGTCTCTATCTGTAGGAGTGTTTGACTAAAGAATCTTCTTCACAGATATGTTTCATTTGAGAAACCAGGATATGGTAAGGCGGTCACTAGCGCAATGAAGGGGAGTGGGAACTCACTTCTAGAGTTATAGAAAACTCACCTAAGGAAATTCCCCCTTGAGGAAACTATTTCTCCTTCTTTAGGAGAGGATCCCTTGGAAGTCCCATCAGTTTCTCAATGGAAATCTTACTCATTGACTTATTCCCCCCAATATTCATCTTCATGACTGCGAAATGGAAAATTCTCCACCAGTTGAGCCACCGTCAATTTTGTAGGAGTATTCATGTTCAACAGCACCCCTACCAAGTGCGCCGTTGGTCTCTTGTCATCGCAGGAGTGTATTACTTCCACCAGTTCCATCACAAACTTTATTCCCTCTTTATGGGTATTTTTGAATCCTCCTTTCACAAAGACAAGTTTTCCCAGTGCTATCCAATGCATGTTCATGTTTGTCCATATGCCATTAACACCAAGATAATGTTTTCTCTTTTCACAATATTTCCAAGCCTCCGAAAAGATGGCATCAAAAGGAATCATTTATGGATGAAGTTTCTTCCTTGGAGCTTGATGGGGGACCCTACAAAATCCATGGGGTGATTCACCTCTCCCCTCCTTCCCCCGGTGGAGCCATCGGGCCCGGCACTATCACCTCTCTCTCTATTCACCTCCATCCAGCACTGGTTTGGGGTCTATTGATTTGTGGCCTACATCCCCTACTATTATGGCCTAATCACCTTGACATGTGTTGGAACCACCTTTTTTATGTCCCCCACCATCAGTGTTCAATGTCGAGGTGTAGGGACCATTGTCTTTCTGGCCCGGATAGTCAGTCGCTTCAGCATCTCACCAGGGTAGGAATCCTCCCAACTCTGTTCATAATCTTGAACCAGTCTTAATGTAGCATTGGATGTAGACAACATGTTCCACATATTCTCATCCTCCCTTGTAAACATCATCCAGAGTTGTTGCATCACACACGGGTGGTTCTCATGGATCATATTTGTATACACCTGTGGGGTTAGCCTCTGCATGCACCAGAATTGTCTTGCAAAATAGTGTTGGGTATATCATTCACATATAGGTTCACAGTCTACTCGTGCCACCAGCACACTGCCACAGAAAGATATCAGATATGACTACTTCTCTATAGTATATGTTTCATCGTCAGTATAGGCTCCATTTGGAAAAGGGGATGGGTGGAAGATGAATTGTTCTGCCCACCCCATCTTACCCAGTACTGTCACTAAATCCAACTTCAATGGGGTTCTCCCCAAAATATTCCAATTTTTTAGCTGAGAATGAATCCCAGACAGAGAAATGGGGTTAATATATCTATAACCCCCCACATGTACCACAATCCATCTATACAGAAAGTGGAATGGCCTGCACACCCGCAGCGGCCTCTTTCCATAACTGAGGTGATGGAGTAGATGGTATAACTTCTCCAGCACTAGTTTGTAGAGTTTGATTTGGTCCTTGCTAGCAAAATGAGCCTCCATGATGAATGTACTTGGTCGCACCCCCATGTGGTCATCTATGACTGGTAATATCCACCCACAGATCAACGCCGAGATAAATCCATCCAGCCTGACTGTCAGATGTTGCTCAGTATTGATGTTGTACCCCCACAGTTTCCAATGAATTTTCTCCAAGATCCTCTTGTATGAACCTTATTTTCCCCTATTATCTCCTCATTGACATGTTGGGGGCCTTACTGGTTGTGTTTCCTCCTCCGGTGGGAAATCCATAAAATAGCCAAACCACTGATTAAAGTGGATGTCTTGGTTGTTATTCTTATCCTCATTTATACCTAGTATTAGCCTTAGCAGTGCCATCAGCAAAGGTGGAATCTTCTCACTATCCTCCTAGATGTTCATGGTGGGGAGGACTTCATCATATATCCCTTAGAGGATTGGGATGCTAGAAATTTGATGAAGTTCTCAGAGGCTAATGCTAACCTCCCTCTGATCTAGGTGGAAATCTTGTGACCACCAACTTAGAAATTCTGGTATAAACTCCTTCAGTTGAGAGATGCTGAATTGGGAGTCCCAGACCACTTCATACAGGCCTACCCACCTTAGTATATTCTCACACTCTTCACAGGATGCACACTCCCAATAGGCCCAGGCCCACTCATCGTTGAAGTTTCCACCCTGGTGTAGATCCCAACCTTTGATCCACCCCTTTTCTAGATTCATGAGCCCTACCATGATGATCGTCTTATACAAAGGTGGAGACGTCTCCTTCACCAATTCCTTTCCATAAATGTAGTATACATGATTTTTAAGGAAATGTTTTGTCACTAAGGTGTGATATTTTCCAATGTGGCCAACTGCAGCCCTGTACCATTGGTATTGCTCAGGGGGTGCTCATAAACCAGTAGGCTAGATCTTATTTGTTGGTGTTTGGGATGGAGAATTTATCTCAGCAACCAAATCCATACAATGGAAGGTTCTTGAATAGTGGGTATTCCTTATCACTACGCCAAAAATAGGCAAGGGAAGTGCTAACCCTTTATCAGCGCTTCTTTTAGTAGCGCTAATAAAGGGGGATTTATCAGCGCTTTTCCCGAGCACTGATAAATGTCGAATTTAAAAAAAATGTTTTCATGAAAAATAATATTTTTTTATATAAGTATATTTATATTGATATAAATACAATATATATTTTTTAAATATGTTATAGATACATATAAATAGACTGTTACATTTAATATATAATAAATTTAGTGAAAATGGCTTCAAAGTATTTTAAAAAAATATTATTAAACAATAATTTTCTAATT
This sequence comes from Viscum album, assembly GCA_963277665.1. NCBI lineage: Eukaryota > Viridiplantae > Streptophyta > Magnoliopsida > Santalales > Viscaceae > Viscum > Viscum album. The sequence goes on along the minus strand of OY728140.1, from coordinate 84,090,460 downwards.
ATTATCGATTAAAAATAATTTAATAACAATTTGAGGACAAAAAAATCAAAACAATTAATAAAAGATCTAAAATACGTTGAACATGTAACTCAAACTTCAAACGGCCATAAATTTTGATCCGGGTGTCTGTTTGAGCTCTACAGCATATCAAATCGAAGCCTACGACGAGCTCTACGTGCTTGTGACTGAGGCTTAGCCTGAGTCACATTTTTAGAGTCAAAAAAGGCCCAGAAGGCCTCCAAAACTGAGTTTTTAGTCAGGATACCCCTATTTTTTAACATTGAAACAAGTATAACTTTTGATCCAGATGTCCGTTAGGCCTGTACCGCATATCATATCGAAGATTGTTTCATTTTATTTGATTTGACTGGTTGTGGAATTGAAACGGAATTCTATATTATAAGTTATGATCATTTTAACATTTTATAGCTTTTCAAATACACATATATATGTATTTATTCGTAAATATATATGTGTCTGTGTGTGTGTGGGTATCTATGTTTGTGTTTGTGTGTTGTATATATGTATATATGTATTTATTAATTTACTTACTTATAAACAGACATCAAAAACATATTTTTTTTCAAAAATTCATTTAAAACTAATCTTATATGTACATTCTATGGCTTTTCAAATACACATATATATGTATTTATTCGTAAATATAAATGTGTTTGTGTGTGTGTGTCTCTGTGTGTGTCTATGTGTTGTATATATATATTTATGTGTGTTGTATATATCTATGTATGTACGCATGTATTTATTTATTTATAAACCCACATAAAAAACATATTTTTTCATAAATGTATTTAAAACTAATCTTATATGTATATATTGATATAGAAACTAAATATATGTATAAAAATTTATAACTAAATATATATATATATATATATATTAATATACGAATTAATATATATATATACTAATATATGAATAAATATATTTATATTAATATGAATCTATATCAATATATGAATCAATATATGAATAAATATAACTATATATATATAGATATATCACTAAATAGAGATCAACATAAAATGGCATAGTGGTAAAGGTGCAGTAGCGAAAGGGGGGAGGTCCCGGGTTCGAGTTCGGGTGGAAGCGAAGGGGGTGAACGCGTATGAGGATGTGCGAGAAGGGCAGCGCATGGGAGACCTCCTAGCGCAGATAAAGGGGGTGTGAAGCGCTGATAAAAGCACTCCCTCCGTATTTTATTTATTTTTTTTATTTTTTTGTCCTTTATCAGTGCTTTTTAAAAGCACTGATAAAGGGGTCTTTTATCAGCGATTTTTTAGCACTGATAAAAGTGGCCTTTATCAGCACTTTTCGGAGCACTGATAAAAGGGACCCCCCTATATTAGCCCTGAGCTTTGAAGTGATTTTTTAGCACTGTTAAAGCCCTTTTTTAGCACTAATATAGGCCGTTTTGTAGTAGTGTATGCATCTTCTTCATCCACTCCGTCAATTATTGGTGATTGGAAGTGATCCAAATATACTCTCTTATTTTGATGTTGGTTTCCATGGACTCCATCCGAGCAGCGTTAGCATGAGCTTCTTGTGAAACCTCTTGAGTGTCCATTAGCCTAATGACTTAGAGAATTATTCTGGTCTGGGCATGAAGGTTTCCCACAAAAATCATTCATGAATACTTTTCACGAAGAGCGTTCACTAAGATGGTAGAAAATCACCTATCCTCCTAGAAGAAACCATAACCTTGGCCTACGTCATAAAGGAAGCAATAGATCATGATGCACCAGTTCGCTAAAAGTGTTCGCGAAGCACTGGACCAAAGTACCCAAGTTCACTAAAAGCGTTTTTCGAGAGGATCGTTTTAGGAAGATAGAGCACTGGTACACTCATTTGTGAAGATCTAGATGCGAACAAACAACTATTGGCCCCTATTTATAGGCCTGGTTGGCACTGTCTTCACTGTGACCCATAGACTCTCTTCACGGTGCCTCTCACCCACGTTGAGCAGTGCCTCTCTACGAGGTTCGCTCTACGATTCTGCTTTGTGATCTCCTCTGCGATGCGATTTCGTGATCGCCTCTATAACACATCTTTATAATCTGTTGTATGTTCAATCATCCTAGTATCTACGGCGTCTTACCCTCGGAATCCGACCCTCTTTTCCTAGTACTTGAATTATGAGGGTGGAATTTGTTAGAACCTAAATCCATCCTGCTGAGGGAGCGAACTAATCAACACTGTAGAGTTAACCATCACCAAAAAGGGACCTAAATTACTTAAAACCATCCCAAAGGGATTCTTCACGAAGCCCTCTACAAGGTTGTATTTCCTTCACAAGGACTTCCTCTTTGATCATCTCCAAGGCATCATAGACCCATAGTAAGTCTAGCGTATTCCAACAGAGTGTGTCCTCTCTGCGGCGTCATTGGTCTCCACAACCTGCTATGTGACGGCACTTCAGTGATCCTCTTTGTGGCATCCCACACCCTATGTGTGACCGATGAATTCCCATGGAGCCCCTCCTCTTTGCATCTTCACTTCCTTCCTTGGAGACTTCTATGACCCTCACTGACCTTTGTTGCCTTTAAATATAGGGCTCACCCCCACCCCCCTCCCAACCACTGTTACTCCACCCTTTCAACTTCCGAGCTTCCATTTCACAAAGACCTTCGTGAAACCAACAAATGGATCTCCAAAGTTATTTTTCCTCTACGAACCATGCCTCGTGTTCTTCAGGGCCTCCACCTATGGTGGGGATTTTCTTTTTTAAGTCATATAACCTTCGAAAAGAAGGGATCCCCTTCTGTGTGGTCAAGACATCTCAAAGCGTAGAGCCTTTGTGAAGTAATCTCCAAAAAAATATGGTTTTGCTAATGTGTATATCTGCTACATCGAATTCTTCCCTTTGCAAAAGCTCTTCCCTTCATGAAGGAACTACCCTTCTCAAAGACCCTTCCCTTTGCGAAGGCACTACCTTTTTTTAAGACTCTTCCCTTCGAGAACATCCTTCCCTTCACAAAGGCCCTTTCCTTTGCAAAGATCCTTCTCTTTTCCAATGTCATTCTCTTTGAAAAGCCCCTCTTTCCAAGGTCTCCTACCTTGTATGTCTCTCTCCCGTATGACCCTACAGGTTTGTACAAAGTGATTCCAAGGTCCCTTGGGCAATGCTTCATGTTGTGTTTCTTTGACTCAGGCTTCTTCCCAAAGGCATTCTAATGGTTGTTTCTTCTTTACAAAGACACACTAATGTGGGCCCTCAATGGATCACTACACAACCTCACCTTTCTAGGACATTATTGGTTCCTTACTTTCATAAAGGGTTAAGATGCGCCACTTATGTAAGTCCAAGGGGGAGGAGCGAATCCTTAGTGTCTGAGTTGTAGGACGTTAAACTGCCAAGCACCTACGTCCTCAACAAAAGACATTAAACGCTGATCACTGCCTAAGTGACAAGTCTGGAGAGGAATGTGAGGGGTATGGGCACCAGCTCTTTCTCACTCCCCTCTCCCTCAGAGCTTTGGCACCATGCGCACCTCGGGCAGTCCTTGCGTAAGCCCCAACCCAACTAGGTAGGGTGTTCCGTGTGCGGTGAACATATCCTCCTCGTACATCTGGACCCCTACCCAGGCCTCCCTTCAGATTAAGTCCCAATATTCCTCTCCTTGGGTCACTAACCATGTGTAATACCCACTCCATTCCTCGCAGATGCACCATTCTCAACCAGATCATTGGTTCTTTGTTCCCTCTTGTTTCTCACACCAAGCATGACTCACGTGGGCTTAGAGTAAACATTGATCGTGATATACTCTTTGGGCCACCATAGTGTCTAAGCCACATCCTCCATGCACCAAAGTACGTGGACTTTGATCCTTGCCCTTTCCAGGCATGGTGCATAGAAAGCCTCCCCGAGGTTCAAGCCCATCACCCATCAGTCTAGGCCAATTAACATCGTCTCGCCTCATCCCGCATGATGTTAAATTGTATCTCACCTTCATCCCACATGACATTAAACTGTATGTATTCAAACTAGGTGGGTTTTGATCCCTCACTGCTTCGGAGGGTACGTAGGAAGCCTCCCTGAGGTTAAACCCCAAACAATGGTAAACTTCGGTGTCCCCTTTATTGGGTCCCACGTCCCTGGTCCGCCCCTTAGTGGCGTCATCCCAGTTACCGAGCAACTAACCATGTGTAATCCTCACAGTCAATTCATACTCCTTCAACCAAGAGTGTCCCTCTTTCTATGGGTTTTTAACCACTCATAAGCCCCAGTATGTCTTCAAGTTGTTTTCCTTTATGTACACTCTGATTCCATGCCCCCATTTTTGAACTATGTGGACTTTGATTCCATGTCATGGGGATATGTTGGAAGTCTCACTGATATTCAAGCCCATCTCTCATGAACCATATAGATCTCTCCCTTAAACCCTTTGTGTTTCAGTAAGATCATTCCCCAACCCAATGGTTCTAATTCCTCTAGGTCACATCCATGCGTCCATTCTCACGAGCCGCCTCCTCAGGTTACTCATCGCCCCACTGAACTTCATGGACTTTGATTCCCTACCACAGGGATACGTAGAACACCTCACTGAGGTTCAAGCCTAACACCATCGTCATCTTCTCTTGAATTAAGTGGGTTTTGATCTCTTTCTTCCATAAAAGGTACGTAGGAGAACTCCATGTGGTTCAATTCCATCCAATGGTAAAACTTGGTGTACCCTTTGTTAATACCTAATCATCCTCGGATCTGTCCTCATCAGGCGTCTTGATCTACCCATCTAGTAAACCTCCCCGGTGCTCCCTTCTAGGGATGTACCCATCTGATCTACTCGCATTAGTGTTCCGATCAATCTGATACATCTCCTCTAGATGTTAAACTCGTGGCATACCCTGTGTTAAGCATGGGAAGCTGAGGAAAACCTTGGAGAAATTCCTATGGTGTATAATTCTCTATGATCATCATGGGATGCCTCAGACTTCTACACCCTCGAGAATCCCTATCATAAGGGGAAGAAATCCATGTGTACTGGTGTTTCGGCATCCAGACACGCCAGCGATGCCTAATGTGACTACTCTCCTGACTGAAGGTTGCTGCCCTAACTTGATCCAATGGAATGTCCTGAAAAAATTCGTGTAATTAACTGATGTCCAAAATGATATGGCACCAGAAATAGTTTCATGAACAACATCTTAATCTTTATGGGATACCTGGACTAGGCGACGAATTTTGAGGTGGAATCCACGGGAGGAGAGACTGACATCCCATCATCCTGTTTTGATCAAGGAGAAAACATCACTGAAAAAGTGATGGCTGCTTCCCACCTTTGGAAATTGGGAATGTGGGGTGATAATTAGCGCATCGTAGCATGAGGATACGCGCCCCAATGGAAAGCGTTCGAAACAGATTTATATAACTTTTAATAATAAATTAACCTTATTTTCATATATTTTATATTAAAAATTATTAAAGTTATATATTCATTAATACAATATATGTAGTGGGAAATGTAGAATGGTCTTATCCATCTCATTTTTTTGACTTTATGATAACGGCTTATTAGACCTTTGGAAGGTCCTCAATCAAGGAATGTGAAGTTGCAAGGAATTTTTTTTTCAAAACTCCATTGGAGGACTATGAGGGTGAAAGGATCCCATAGGGTCTTAAGATAGAAATGTAAACGTGATATGATTCACTACTTGAAGTTACCTTTTCCAAAATGGAACCATATATTTTTTACTACAGGAACTACCACATAGTTTAAAAATTGTTATAAAAAAATATTGATGAGTTTTTCCACCTCAATGTGTCAAATCATGGTGGAGAGGTCGACCCTGCTTTCCCCTTCTTTCCCTTGTTTGTTTACTATAATAAATTTTTAGGTAATGGATTTGGGTCTCCAGTGATGGTTCAATGTTTGCGTGTGCAGTGAGGGATGTTAATTTCTGTGAGGGGTGGCATTGGGATGTGACGATGGTGATGGGGGGTTGGTAGCCCGATGGGTCTAGCTGGTGTAGTAGTTACGACCGCAGGACAAGAAGAGGCTAGCAAATAGACCTATAAATGATGGGATGGTGGGTTGGCCACTGAAAAAATAAACTACCGGTGGCTAGGGAAGAAATGAAGGGCCGCTGAAAATAAAGGGCGGTGGATAGGCCTAAAAAAAGATAGTGGGCTCTAGACAATGGCGACGGTGGGTTGCCACTGAATAAAATGCTTGGGAATGGTGGACAGACAGGGAACCCTTGCGAGACGATGATAACGTCAGGCGGGATAGCTGCCGGATGGGTACAACAGTTACAACGGAAGGACAGGCAGGGCGCGGCGGACAAACAGGGAAATGATGCTAGGCTGTGATGGCGGGTTGGATGCAGGTTGATGAGGGAATGGTATTGGATGGACGGGGATTTTTTTTATGCATTTGAAAAAAAATTACAAAAAACAGTTAGGGTGATTTTTTTTCAAAATACCCCTGAAAGGTGGCATCGTGGATGCTGCCTTTGTATTTCGGGTGAAAGGCCGCACCCGCAGTGCCGCCTTTCCACTGGGGCTGAAAGGCGGCACCCATGATGCCGTCTTTCCCCTAACAACAAAAATCAAACTATTTTTTGTTTTGTTTGTTTTATATATTTATTTATATATATAATTAATATAAAATGTTTTGGAGGATGACGCCTTTCACCTAAAAAAATAATTATTAGTTTTTAAAAATTTGTTTCAAAACCGCTTACTTGAAACTTAGAAATGTTTCAAGTACCTAACTTTGAAATACTATAAAATATAAACCATAAGACCAATATGAACAAAACATTAAACATTCGTTAATCATATAAGTAATTGTTGAAAACCCAAATCATTTCATAAAAATTTTTCATGAAAAATAATTTATAAGCTTTAAAAACCGCCTACTTGAAACTTAGAAATGTTTCAAGTACGTGACTTTGAAATACTATAAAATATAAACAATAATACCAATATAGACAAAAGCTTAAACATTCGTTAATCATATAACAAATTGTTGAAAACCAGATCATTTCATAAAAATTGTTCATGAAAAATAATTCATAAGCTTTCAAAACCTCCAACTTGAAACATAGAAATGTTTCAAGTACGTGAATTTGAAATACTATAAAATATAAACCATAAGACCAATAAAAATGAAACTTTAAAAATTCGTTAATCATATAAGTAATTGTTGAAAACCCAAATCATTTCATAAAAATTGTTCATGAAAAATAATTTATAAGCTTTCAAAACCGCCAACTTGAAACTTAGAAATGTTTCAAGTACGTGACTTTGAAATACTATAAAATATTAACCATAAGACCAATATAAACGAATCTTTAAAATTTCGTTAATCAAATAAGAAATTGTTGAAAACCCAAATCATTTCATAAAAATTTTCCATGAAAAATAATTTATAAGCTTTCAGAACCGCCAACTTGAAACTTAGAAATGTTTCAAGTACGTGAATTTGAAATACTATAAAATATAAACGATAAGACCAATATAAACTAAAATTTAAACATTCCTTAAAAATATAAACAATTATTGAAAACACAAATCATTTCATAAAAATTGTTCATGAAAAATAATTTATAAGCTTTCAAAACCGCCTAATTAAAACTTAGAAATGTTTCAAGTACGTTAATTTGAAATACTATAAAATATAAACCATAAGACCCATATAAAAGAAACATTATAAATTTGTTAAACATATAAACAATTGTTTAAAACAAAAATCATTTCATAAAAATTGTTCCTGAAAAATAATTTATAAGCTTTCAAAACCGTCTACTTGAAACTTAGAAATGTTTCAAGTACGTGACTTTGAAATACTATAAAATATAAACAATAAGACCAATATAAACGAAACTTTAAACATTCGTTAATCATATAGAAGTGAATCCCGCATCAATAGGATGTGTGGTGTTGATAGTATAACATACATCTATAATATTTGATGTAAGAAAACATGTTATATCTCCCTTAATGGGACAATGAAATCCATTCTTTCACCCACCATGTCCATATCTATATCAACATCCGGCCGCATATGGGTATGATGAAAGATATGCCACATGAAATTCTCATATGTTCCCATTCCTGAAAATATTAACCCTTTCGACACTATCATGCATTCAACCATTATAATTTCATCTAGAATTGTCACCCCAGTCTATGTTATTTGTATTTTTAACTCCAAGTTATTTATATTTTTAACTCCATGTTATTTGTATTTTTAACTCCATTATATTTATATTTTTAACTTCATATTATATATATTGTTAACTCCATCTTATATATATTGTTAACTCCATGTTATTTATTTTTTCACTTAAACTACATGTCGTTTTTTAACTGTGTTATTTTTTAACTCCATGTTTTTTAATATAATTTGAATTGTAGTTTTATTATTAATTATTAATTAATTTATAATTAATCATTACTAATAATAACTATCAACATCATTACTAAATTATCAATTTATCATTTCTTTACTTCTATATTTTAGTAGTTTATAAATAAATATGAATATCTTAAGCATATCCGCTGGGAGTGTCAAACCAGAATGCAGCAAGGCCCGTTGTCGTGCACCAGTTACCGTTTGAGTCTAGCTCAAATAAGTGTTTTTGGGTTTTACCCCTAGGTACATCTGTGCCAGAGCCACATTCACTTGTTTGTATCCATACAAGGATATTTTTGCTTGAATAACATAGTCTTTATGCTACCAAAATTTCATTAAAAAATCCTAAATTAATTTATACTAATGATAATTATAATTCCTAAATATATATAACTTATTAAACAACCTAATAATAATTCCTAAATATATATAACTAGTTAAATAATCTAATTAAACAATCTAATAAACAAAAAAAAATTAAAACTAAACTACTATAGACAATTCAACTAAATAAAAAACATTAAATTTATAAAAATATTAATCTAAAAACAATTCTACAAAATAAACTAAAAAAAATTCTAGAAAAAAAAACATTAAATTAAACATCATAACTGTAAAAGCATTCAAAAAATTTCAAACTAGAAAAATCCTCCGTAATAGAGAAAAATTGAGAGGTAATGGATGTTTGGAAGTGAGGAAAAAGGGAGGGGGTGCTGCCCTTTTATAGGGCGCGAAGGGAAAGGCGGCACCGCGGGTGCCAGCTTTTCCACATCACCGATCCGCGACGGAAGTGGAAAGGTGGCACCGTGGGTTCCACCTTTCATCCTAAATACAAAGGCGGCATCCGCGATGCCGCCTTTTAGGGGTATTTTGAAAAAACAATCTCCCTAACCATTTTTTTGTAAAAAAAAATTAAAAATGCATAAAAAAACTCAATAGACGTGGTAATTATGGGTTGCGATGTGGCAGTGCATGGGAGGTGACATGCATCAATGGAGTCTTGATGCTAATGAGATTGGTGAACCCATGTGGGGTGGTGGTATGGCGGTTGTGGCAATGCCATGATATCCGGGGAGGTGATGGGGTCGCTCATTGTTGGTATGTAGGAGAGGATCGTTCACATGGTTCATGATAATGGTCACTAGGATGAAAAAACATGGTCATATCTTTCGGTGTACAATTTTTAATGGGCCTTATTCCATTAAAAAATGAAATATCTTTTAGGGGGCTATGACCTGCCCATCAGAGTTGAGATGTCTTTGTGTGTGTTTCGTTGTATTTTTACCTCTAAGTAGCTTATATATCTATATCTATGGTAATATTTATAAATACATATTTAAAATTCTTTTAATATATTTATAATTATTAAAATAATTATTTATTTATAATAATATTTATATATTTATATATTAATTAATATATGATTATATAAATATATTTATAATTATTTACAAATATTCATAAATATATTTATATAATTATAGATAAATAATTTTATATATAAATAATTATAAAATCATAATAAATATATTTCTTATATTTATAATTATATATATTTATATTTATATATAATTTTATAAATATATTTGCATTTTTATTTATTTAAAATTATAATTATAAATTAATATCTATACCTATATTTATTAATGCATATTTACAATTCTTTTAATATATTTATATACTAATAAATAAATAAATAAATATAATTATATAATTATATAAGTATTTTTATAATTGTTTACAAATATTTATAAATATATTTATATAATTATAAAAAAATAATTATATATTTATATAATTATAAAATTATAATAAATATATTTCTTTTACTTATTATATTATATATTTATATATTAATATATATATATATATAATTCCATAATTACATTTATAATTATATAAAAATATTTACTAATATATTTATTCATAATTATAATTATAAATATATATTTATAATTATATTTATAAATAGATATTTATAATTCTTTAAATATATTTATAATTATTTAAATAATTATTTATTTATAATTATATATATTTATATTTATATTTATATATTCATATTTACAATTCTTTATATATATTTATAATTATATAAATATTTATTTATAATTATATACATTCATAATAATATATAATATATTAGGTGTTTGGGGGCACAATTACAACTAAACACACACACACCATACACACAAATGCCCAAAAGGTTAGTTCATATCCCCCCTTGGTTATATAGATTTATATTTATTTATAATTATATACAATTAAAGTTTTATTGTACTAATTATATTTTTAAATATTTATCAACGCTTTTCTAGAAGGTCTTTATCAGTGCTAGAAAAATGTTGATAAAACCTATATTTATTAGCTCTAGAAAAACATTGATAAAGATGAATTTTATTCTAACTTATTATTTTAGCTCTAATAAATACCTATTTATCAACACTTTTTTTGAAATCACTAATAAAATCCTTCAGTTTCTTATAAATATAATCCTCACCGAATAGATTCTATTGCTCCATTTAAGCTCTCGTGGAATTGAAACCTCACCACCCATCTCTCTCATTGCCATCAATATCCCTCACTCTCCCTCAATTCCACCACACCCTCATCGTCGTTCTCCCTCCCTCAACGTCACACTCTCTCCCTTGTCGCCACTCTTCATTGCCATCGCACGCTCTCCCTCACCATTAGACGCCCCCAATTCCACTCTCCATTGTCGTCATGTCAACTCCCTCACCGTTGAACGATATCTCTCTCCACTTCTCTCCCTCATCGATGCACACTCTCCCTCACTCTCCCTCAGATGAATCAACACATTTAAATCACACGGTATGTGACTTATTATCATCCGTTCAAACTTTCAGCCTTTTTTATTTCTTCTTTTGGTGTTTTTAATCTTCTCAATGGATTTGAACGATGTGTTACCTCCCTCGCATATGTGATATGACACCACCATCATAATCTACTTGGCTATCACCTAGTTCACCTTAACATTTGGAAGGAGTGTAAATGTTTGGGTGACTAATACTTGTCATATGTTTGATTTCAGCACCAACAAGTGTTGGTCACCCAAACTTTCCCACTCCATCCATCCTGAGGTAATTTTTGTGTGAGATCTTAGATCAAACTTCAAACACAAGGTAGAGGAAGACAAGTTACATGTATCATTTATTCTCTCATGTATTAAAACAAAACAATTCTTCCCATTTGATTCCATTAAAATCCAAAAGAACCTCAATCATTTTAATATTTACATTTTTTTTGAATATCTTCTAATCTCACTAGGAACTCAACATTTCTTATTTTTCATCATTTTTATCACCATTTTCTTTATCAATAAGGAACTCATAATCATTCACTTTTTAAATCAATAACCCCACCTGTGATTTACTTAATGTTTCAACTTTAGTATCATAATTACCACATTCCTCATCATCTAATTTAGATAATAAATTTATGCATTTGAGTTTTTATAAATTATTATCCATTCTCTATGAGAAAAAGTCGTGGTTTCTAGAATTTTTAGTTTTCTTCTTAACAGAACTTATTATTAGATCGTATTTATTTTCACTTTCATTTTCTGTATAAATTAAAAAATAGATAGTGAAAAGTACAATATATCCACATTTAAATCACTTTAATGGAATTTTATAAAACTAATTTACTTTTAATTTTCAAAAACTCCTTAAATTAGGTGTAAAAAAGTTGATTATGGATTCTATATATATTTATAAATTTTACACTGATGTTATTTGATGATTTTTCCCAACTATGTCAATTGTTTAAATTTGAAGAATTAATGAAACACAAATTAGATTGTTCTTCAGTTTTTATAGTAGCTTGAGTACCCCAAACCAAGGCTTCTGGTAGATTGGATTTAAATCCAAGAGTTTCTTCAAATATTGGGTTCTCACAACCATGTGATTGGGCCCTATCAATGTTACCATCATCTAAAAAAATATCAACTTTATCTCCTAAGCATATTATCACTGAAACACCACCTAGCATGCCATGTATCAAGCGATGAAATGAATAAATATCAACTCCTCTCTCATATTGTACTCCTACCGAACAAAGTTAAAGAAACCATCATTGATCTCTGTGTTTTTCAATAGATGAAAATTTAATTAGATTTTTTTTAACTTTATAGATATCACACATTCCTTTCCTTCAAAGGTTTCAACTCTTATTATCTTAGAACAGTGAATTCATGTATCATAAATTATTATTTAAGAATGGAATTTTACGGGTTTCAAGTTCATAATTTCTATTTTTTTAATATTAATATTATTTAATTAAATAGGATGGATATGAATAAAAAATGGATGAATCTCAATCATATGACAAAAGAGTATGAGGATGGGGTGAAAGATTTCATCAAGTGTGAAAAAGATCATTCATATAAACCTTATCAAATTATTTTTCCATGTTTATACTATTGTTATTCAAGACTAATTAGTCTAGAGGATTTGTAAGAATCCTTGACCTATCACATAATAGATAGAAGTTGTAAATGTAGGCCTAAACATGGGGAAAATTGAATGTATCTAGTGACTTGGATTATAAACTGTTTTATGCATCCTCTAATCTGATTACAAGTGTGGACAATGATGAAGACCATGTCAATGATATGATTACAGGTTTGAATGATGATAAATATTGTATTGAGTAAATGAAAATGATAGTAGAAAATGAACTTCATGATTATCCATAATTGTTTGAGAAGTTAAAGAGTTGCACAAAGATGTCATTGTATGCTGGTTTTACTAAATATACATCATTATCAAACACACAGAATTTATATAATTTAAAATATTGAAATGAATAGAGTGATTACAGTTTTACCAAAATAATTTCCCTCTTTAATGATATGCTCCCAAAAGATAATAAACTTCCTTGCGAAACATATTATGATAAATCAATGCTATGATCAATGGGTATGGTCTCTGAAAGAATACATGTTTGACCAAATAACTATATAATATTTGTCAAGGACCAAAAATTTCTTAACAAAATCCCAAATATTGATTATTCTCAATACAAGGGAGAGTAATTAGTTCTTATAAAGTTGTATGGTACTCTCAAATAATTCCATGATTTATGTGCCTATATGGAGGTGATGAGACTACAAGGAAATTTACTTGGAGTAAAAATACAAGAAATAAATATGGAAAAAATAAACACCCAAAAGACTCTACTTAGTGAAAGAAAATTGATCTTGAGTATCCTAAATTTGAAAATAATCCAAGAAACCATCATCTTACACTCTCTATAGAGAGATTTAATTATTTTGGTTTTCAAAGAATCACTCCTAGTACATGTTTGATTATGTTGTTAAATTATAACTAGCCATACTGGTTATGCATGAAAGGAAAATACATTATGTTATCTCTGTTTATATCAGTACCAAAACAACCATGTAACGATATTGATGTTTGTTTTTCTCCATTAATCGATGATTTAAAATTATTGTGGGATTCAGTTTTTATGTTGTATGATTCTTATAGAAATGAAGATTTAAAATTGAAAGCCATGTTATATGGTATGATAAATGAATTTCTTACTTATGGAAATTTTTCCGGATATAGAATTAAAGGAACTATATGGTCTCCCATTTGTGAACAAGGTTCATATTCAATTAGGTTGAAACATTCATTGAGGAATTTGATTCTAGGATATCACTAATCTCTACCCTGACAACATAAGTATCAATCTTGGATGACATCATTTGTTGGGAGTTTAGAATAACGTACAACATCATTTCCACTAATAGGTGATAAACTATTTGAGAAAGTATAATATATGGACACTGATTTTGGTAAACCTTTTTTAGAAAACCTTACAAAAAATATTTGGAAAAGTGGTCAGTTTTTTTTGAATTACCATACTAGAATTGTTTTTATGTCAGTAATTTTCATGATGTTATGCATGTGTAAAAAATGTATATAATAGAGTCATTGGAATGTTAATAAATTCACCCAAAAAAATTATGGAATTGAAGATATTTTGGACATGATAGAAATGGATATATGGGTAGAGTTGTTGCCAGTGAAGAGTGAAAATCAGACTTTTCTTCCTCCAACTACCTATTATCATTCCAAGAAAGAGAGATATATTTTTTGAAACTTCTTGAATGATGTAAAAGTTGCAAAGGGTTATTAATATAATATCAATAATATCATATCAAGGATTTATTTAACTTTAAAGGTCCTAAAATCAAATGGTTGTGTTGTTTTTATGGAAGATATAATACCTATAGATTTACGTTGCTTTTTTACCAATAATTACAGTCATACATTAACCAAGCTCTGTTTCTTTTTAAAATCTATATGCAACAAATTTATAGACCCATCACAATTTCCAACATTGGAAAAAGAAAATTTCTACAATATTATGTGAATTATAGATGTTCTCCCTACCTAAATTATCTGATATAATGCTTCACTTGATGGTTTACTTGTTAAGAGAGATTCGACTAAGTGGTCATGTACATTATAGATGGTTGTAACCCACAGAATGGTATGTGAAGATTTTAAAAGGGTATGTAAAAAATTGATGTCATCCAGATGGTTTGATTATGGAGTGACATGCTGTTGAGGAAGTAGTAAAATTATACACCGACCACCTATCTGACGTGGAAAGCATTGGTCTACCAAAATCTCATTACACCGAGTGGCTTGTGGGTGATGGAATTTCCATAATAGATGTTGTCACAATGAATATTATAGATCTAGAGTAAGATCATAATTATGTTTTTCATCACAGTTTAGAGGTTTCCTCATATGGTGAAACCCAAAAAGTAATCATTAGGCATTTGAATCCATCAAGTACTGAATGATGGATATCAAATACACATAATCAATAGTTTATAGGATAGTTTCAAGACCATATTTTTAAGTATTCAACTATAAATCTAAATTTAATTTTTGGACGACATTGATGGATTTCCAGAAGACTAAGTTAGCATGTATAATCTTATAATGGTTATGTAATTAATGGTTATAAGTCCTATAAAAAAACATGATGAACACAGAAACATGAAAAATAGGGGAGTTACACTTGTGGCTGAAGTGTTAGATGTAGCAGGTACTAGGGACATAAATCCAATTTATGTGAATATGTCATAATTTGGCATCATAAAAATTATGGGAGTTGGTCATAAAACATTAAAAGTTTCTCTTTTTTCAATGAATGTGGGTTGATAATAGGAGTGAAGTTAAAATAGATGAATTGGGAATTGTGAAAGTGGATTTTAGTAAGGAAGGGTAAAAATATTAACTGTTTATAATGTTATCATATGAAATCCAAGTATTTTATGTTTTATATCCTACAAAACAAAAGTGGTCAATTGCTTTGTTATTGACCCAAACCATTTAAGGGTTATATGTCAATTAAATTGAGAATTACCATTTCATAGGGATGTCTCAATCATTTTGTAGAGGTCCCAATGTATATGGGGTATTTTATCTTATAGGAGATCCTAATGAGTGGATTTTGATACTCGATAGAGGGGTAAATTCCCTACAACCTATAAAAAATATTCAAAAAACCAGGTTATATTTTTTTATAATATACATTGAGTTACCTCATATTATTAAATTTTCACTGTTGTATTTACATAATCTACATTAAATGTTCAACCACGTCTATAGATAATGAATGATGAACATGTAGATGCACACAATCTTAAGGAACAACAAGTTTCTCGACATGATGATGCTCACAATGCAGAGGAAAAATAAGATTCTACACATTCTAACGTTACCAATCCAGTGGAACAAAATTCTGATGATGTTGAAGCCAATGAAATGGTAAATGGTGAACAACCTCTGTCCCCAAAATAACAACAAAACCATAGCAAGAAGGTTTTCGCAAAAATTATTATAGTGATTAATGAAATTAAAAAATTTTAGGTTGTATAGAATGCATAAAACCATATTATTAACCATAAAAAGTTCATGTTCAGTAGTTACATTAGACTCACCACTCGAATGCACATACCAGTTTATCTAAATTCATGGGATAATGTTATGTTTTCACTTAATTCACTAATTTGGGAAGTTATTAGGGTAAAATTATGATATAAATTCTTTATTTTACTAAAAAAATATTGAAATGTTGATCTACTCTTCATTATCCCATACAGAGTGCATTTATAGTAGACGCCTCCCAAATGAAATTTGTATTAATTCTTATTGGAAGGGATTATATTGGATTATAGAAAATTATTATAAAGTATCATCACAATGATATTTAAGGGAAAATAAATTTTCACCCACCATAGATATTTTTATACTTGATATACTAACAAGTGTGGGATGAGTTTATTGGTCGTTGTGAGGAGACTCCATTTCAGGTACATTGTGATGGGTAATACATTTCATGAAAATACATGTATTGGTCACTTTGATTAATAATTTTCAATTTATGAAACACCGACTAAGTACTAAAAATAAGAAACATACAAAAAAACCAACATACAAGGATGGGGTATGCTTCACTTGAAAAAATGGTACGTATTTTAAATCTATAGAAATAATTTTATGTCGCATGAAACAACAACATAATTATGTTCCTTTGTTTATATACAGATTGATAAATCAAAATCCAAATCCACTTCTATCCCACATAATATGATATGGAAGGAGGAATATATAAATATAGATGAGACACTAATAGATGAAAACACACTAAAAGTCTGGGAATCATGTGTAAGTATGACATGATTATGTTTTTCCATTAAATCGGTATCACATAACAATTATTAATTATTTTCCTATATTTTTTATTTGACTTATACACAAAAATAATCATCAGTTGTACCGGATGAAAATATACTATCAGTGGCATTTAAGTGTCCAACATTGTATGGATGCATCAGATGTGGGGGTTTTGGGGTGTCATCACGAACATATTTTTAGAAAAGAAATGTGTAGGGGGTAAAGATAAGAAAATAGAATAGATGAATGCATGATTATATTATATAAAATAATAAATTAATTTTTAGTCAGAGTTTTTAGAAAATGTTATAGGGTGGAATCAGAGAGAAGAAACAACACAACAATAAACACTACGTGAAGCCCCCCCCCCCCCCCCACCAGCTTTGAGGCAAGCCATTCCCCTCAAAGGGATGTATTAGAAGAGTTAATAAATATTGTCATAATTGTTTTTATGAAATGTGAATCAAAAAGACATTGATACCTTTACTATAAAGATATTTTACAGATTGAAAATGATTTTGATTTATATATTTCAAAACCCACCCATCACCTTGTTGTGATGGGTTCCATGTTCAATTTAAAAGGAGGTATTATACATAAATAAATTCCAATCGGTCATGAGAGTGGGGATTCATACAACACATGATCCAAGAACTGAGATACCAGTTCCACTTAATGATGTAGATATTTATACGGTCGAGAAAGCTATTGGAACTTTCATATAATGTCCATTATATCATGTTGAAATATACATATCGAAAAGGGGGTATTAATTTCCAATTCTTTTATGAAAAAACATTAAAAATTAATGAAAAATTCTTGAACAGATGAGTGTTATTATAGAAATAAAATGGGAAGGGGTCAAATGAAAGGTTGAATCAAAATGATCATAAGGATCAACAAACCAATCGAAAATATCATCACAAAGTACCATTTCCCCACCCATTCAGCTTTCACATTTACTAACATTAAAGTTATATATGGATAAAATGTTAAAAAGTGGTGATACGACCATAATTTATTTTGAATAATAGATGTATATAGAGGCCATTACAGACTAAATTGGTCTTGAGAATGAAAATGAAATCCTCATGTAATAATTCTTAGGAGTTTTAGTTGTAAATGTATACATGAGGTGTGTTTTCTTGATTTTTTTGTCCAATAGATGATCTACTATATTAATTATGACTAAATAATATTCATATTTTTTGCAGACATATATAAAGATAATATTTGAAGGGAAACACCTATGAATAGAGATTTGTACTCATTAGTCCTCACATCACTTTTACACAAATATTCTTATTAGAATTAATGAAATATAAAGTAATAGTGGAAAAATTGGACATAATGTATAAAACAAAACATACACACAACATACTCTTCTTAATAAACATGGTGCAAGGGTAAAAATATACAATTTAATCACATCAAACATATTTTTATACCTTTCCTTACTTATTCCTTCTTGTTTTTTATACATCATTAGTTACATAATGTAGTCAATTTGGATACTCCAAAGATTTATTTTCTAGATTCAATGCATTGATATCCAAAAACCGACCACACCTAATGATTTTTATCAATTTTTAATACACTACATACAATATTTTACAAATAATCTTCAAGTTATACATTTTATTTTTGTGTTAAAAAATTCTATTATGATAGGGAAGTATTTAAATATCATCAAATTCATGGAATAAGGACGGTCCATGAGCATAAAAATCCTATCAACGTCTAAAAATTGATAAATATTAGGGTATATATAATAACATCCCACTATGACAACATATATCAATACAAATCATATATTTATCACAATGTTTCATCCATGCCTGGAATAAATTAATTGTAAAGATAATGGTTATTATGTTTTCAATTTATGAAAGGCATTATATTCCATTAACAAAATACCATCCCTAAAGATTTATTTCTAAGGAAAATTAAAATTTCATTTAAAATATTTATTATTACATTCATTGTTTATATTTTTCGATCACTACCATGACAATCAGAAGTCCTCTTATTCATAGGAGGAAATATATTGTTTTATAAATGAATGGGAAGAATACACAGTGTCATTTTATATATATATATATATATATATATATATATCATGAAGAGGTGTCATGGAGATCATTCACTCAATAAGGATTATTCAATCATGATGATGCACTTTTCTTTTTTATTATGCAATGCATTAAACATTCTCGGTTATCAAACATCAATATTGTTGGAAAACCACAAATAATGAATGTATTTCAGAATAACAAGACATGGTATGATGTCTAGGAATCAACCACGCCTCTATTCTATACAAGGTATGCCATGTACGACTCAACGTGTGTGTTTTTAGTTTATACTTTACATTTTAGTTCAAAAAACAAATCACATGCTAACAGATGAAAAAATGAATTCATATTTTTTTGATACTTTAGGAAAATAATTCTCAAGTCATTTGTGATGTGTAGGAATAAGACACTCATCAATCAAACTATGATGTGATTTATATAACTCAGATTGTGTTTTTTAACATTAACATTTATTTTATAAATGTAATTACATACTCAAAACTGATCAAACACATTCATATTGTTTTGATGATTTATAAAATCAATTCATAAATCATCTTTTACATGTAGGAATCATCCACACCCCACTATGATATATGGTGTGTCTAAAATTACTCAATATATATGTGTTATCAATATAAAATTGACATTTTAGTTCAAAACATGTGTCACTCATTGAAAACCAAGAAAAGGTGCCTGAATTGTCTTGATACTTTTTGAAAATGATTTATAATAAATTTTTGACATTTAGGGACCAATCACACATCAAATTGATACATGATGTGACCGGTAAGACACAAAGTTCATGTTTTCAGTTTAAATTGGAATTTTAATAAAAAAGGCATGTGACATACTCAAAACCAAGAAACTTCATTCATATTGTTTTGATAATTTAGTAAAATGATCCTTAATTAATTTTTTATGTACATGAATCAATCAAATTTCAATCCACTTCATGGTGTGAGTAGTGTGAATCAAAGCGTGTTTTTATTTAAAAATGATGTCTTAGTTCAAAACCCAAGTTACTACTTCAAACTGAGAAAACACATTTGAATTGTTTTGATAATTTAGTAAAATGATTGATAAATCATTTTTGACATGTAGGAATCATCTACACTTCAATCCAATACAGAGTGTTCCCATTATGACTTAAACTGGGTGTTATTGGTTTAATATTGACATTTTAGTTCAGAATATGTGTCGCTCACTGAAAACCATCCAAAATGCTCAAATTGTCTTGATACTTCAGGACAAAATATTCATATGTCATTTTTTATGTGAATGAATTAGTCACATAAAAATAACACATTATGTGAATGATATGATTCAAAGGGCATATTTTCATATTAAATTGACATTTTAGTAAAAAAGACACGTGAAATACTCAAAATTGATAAAAGGCATTCAATTTTTTTTGACACTTTACAAAAAATATCCTTAAGTCATTCATGATGTTTATGAATCTACCACTCATAATCCTAACACACAGTGTGACCAGTATGACTCAAAGTATGTTTTTATTTAAAATTGACATTTTAGTCCAAAATGCCACATACTCAAAACTGATAAAATGGATTCAGATTGTTATTGATACTTTAGGAAAGCAATCCATAAATCATTTTTGACGTATAAGAATCATCCACACCTCAATTTGATACACGATGTGCCTGGTATGACTCAAAGTGTATGTTATTTGTTTAAAAAATGACATTTTAATTTAAAATCTATCTCACTCACTAAAACTGAGAAAATTCACTCATATTGTATTGATACTCTAGGAAAATTATTCATAAGTCATTTTTTGATTTTTAGGAATCAGTCTCACATAAAACTTACACACGATGTGACTGGTATGACTCAAGGTGTGTGTTTTCAATTTAAATTTACATTTTAGTAAAAAATCTATGTGACATACTCAACACTGTGAAAAAGAATTCATATTGTTTTTATACTTTTCAAAAACAATCCTTAAGTAATTTTTTGATGTGTAGGAATCAATCTCTCATAAATATAATGCATGGTGTGGCCATTATGACTCAAAGTGTATTTTTTAAAATTGAAATTTTTGTTTAAAACATGTGTCACATACTCAAAACTGATAAAACACCTTCTTATTTTTTTGATACATTAGGAAAATAATCCATAAATCATTTGTGATGTGTAGTAATCTGCCACACCTCAATCCAATTCACGATGTTCCTGGTATTACTCAAAGTTTTAGTTATCAGATTAAAATTGACATTTGAGTTGAAAACCTATGTTGCTCACTAGAAATTAAGAAAACAAACTCAAATTATCTTGATACATTATAGAAACAATTAATAAATCATTTGGGATGTGTAGGAATCAGTTTCACTTCCAACTAAAACACGATGTGATCAGTATAACTCAAATTGCATGTTTTCATTTTGAATTGAAATTTTTGTAAAAAAAAATTGTGACATACTCAAAACCAATAAAACACATTCAGATAGTTTTTATATTTTATTAAAATGATACTTAAGTCATTTATTGACATGTAGGAATCAACCTCACATCAAACCTACACATTGTATGACTGGTATGACACAAAGTGTGTATTTTATTTAAAATCAACATTTTAGTTCAAAACACAAGTCACATACTCAAAAACTAAGAAAAAACATTCATATTGTTTGGATTCTTTTGGAAAATTATCCATAAATAATATTTTATGTATATGATTCATTTGTACCTCAATCCGATACACGGTGAGCTCGGTGTGACTCAAACTATCTGTTTTGAGTATAAAAATATAATTATAGTTCAAAATATGTATCACTCACTGAAAACCAAGAAATATCACTCAGTATTCCATGATACTTTAGGAAAACTATTCATAAGACTTTTTTGTTGTCTAGGAATTAGTCTCACATCAAACCAACACGCGATGTGATCAGTATGACTCAAAGTATTTTTTTCATTTTAAATTCACATTTTAGAAAAAATCACATATGCATAATCAAAATCAAGAAAGAACATTTTAATTGTTTTGATAATTTTTTAAAATGATCCTCAACCCATTTTTTATGTGTAATAATTAATTGTACATCAATGTGATTCACATAGTGACTGATATGACTCAAAGTGTGTTTTTATTTAAAATTTACATTTTAATTCAAAATACAAGTCACATAATCAAAGATTAGAAAACACATATGGATTGTTTTGATACTTTATGAAAATTATTCATAATGAATTTGTGACATTTATGAATCATTCGTACCATAATTCAATAACGGGTGTGCCCAGTATGACTGAGACTGTCAGTTTTGAGTTTAAAAATAAACTTTTTGTTCAAAAAACATGTGAAATACTCAAAAACTATAAAACACATTCTGATTGTTTTTATAATTTATGGAAACAATCAATAATCCATTGGTGATGTGTAGAAATCAGTCGTACCTCAATCCAATACACAGTGTGACCAATATGACTCAAATTGTTTGGTTTCAGTTTAAATATGAAATTTTATTAATATATTATTTCATATTTAGGTTTAATATATTTATTTATCATATTACTAAGAAATTTTTTTCCCATATATAGGTGGCTTCTTTTGATCCAATTGGGTTTCTTTGTTTAGAAACTAATACCATGATCAGGATTTTTTGAGCGGGGGTTAGGTTCCAAGTACAATGAAACCATTGATGACTTTGAATGTTTTTATTAAATTGTAATTTCTAATGTAATTGTACAAAAAAAATTAAAATGTCTATAATATAGTTTTTTTCTTATATTTGTGATGAAATCATTATTTTAATTAATCATAAATTTTTTATATACTTTATTTTATGCAGTTGTGTGATGTAGTTCTAACTGCACATTCCAGTAGTATGGAATTTATCATCGTTATTTCTAATGCTGATAAAAGGGTCATTATATCAGTTCTATAAAATAAAATCTAATGGGGGCCCATTTTAACGTCATTCAGGAAAATAACTCTTCTTTAGTG